>JAQPPZ010003077.1:33991666-35228749 GCA_028583015.1 Wollemia nobilis | reverse complement strand
AGTGGTGGGTAGGAATTTTGGAAGTAGTGGTATTGAGTACCTAGGTGGTAGCATTCCTAATTGGATGAAGTTATTATTTAATTGGATGGATATCTAGCATATTGTTGGTAAGGATTTCCCTCCCCAATCTTTGATCACCATGGCATTTTCTATGTGAAAATACTTATAGTATATAATTTTCATACCTAGGGGGTCAGATGTCATCTCGGATCCTATACCAGGTCTTGTGAAGCTAGGTATTGAAATCGTCTATTTCTTCTAATGGATCTCATTTCATAGTCATCAACTACTCTAGTAAGGATTCTCCATCTACCTTTTCCTAGATATATATACCATTTGATTAGTCAACTACTCTTAGCTTTTGATTCAATGTAGGGGGAGAATTATGTGCCATTTATATGCTTTACCTTTGAAGGATGTCACTAGGAGTCTTAGTACCATGTTTTGATCCTTGATGTTGTGTACTATGCATAGACTTACGATATGATACAGATGTTCCATTGGTGTGATTACATCTTCTTTGATGTATTTAGGTAAGGTACTTAAAGCTAAGGTTGGGATGAGGTCCCAAGTAGTGAGTGGATCAAAAGGGATTAAGGACCCTCTATAATTCCATGCTAGAAATATTCTTATGGGTTGATGAGTGGCCATATTTTAGGTCCAACATAGTTTCCAGGTGGATGGTGCTACTACTTCATTTAAGCGGACAGATAAAGATCTCCATTGGAGCCTTAATCTATAGATCACTTATATGGCTAAATCAAGATTCATTTCCAATGGAGTCACTATTTTTTCATTTTTGAACCAGTGGAGTAGCCAAATGAATCCTTGTAAAGCTTTAATAATCGACATATAATATTGTGTGATGAGTCCTATCGAGCATGCTATAAGGATTATTGCAAACCATATTTAGTTCATATTTTAGGTACAATGATCACCCACCTACAGTTTTCAAGTGTGTCTAGTACCCACACCTCATGCAGAGTATATAGTCTAAATTTTTTGGAAAGCATGGTACATGGCTCCGTCAGACGACCAAGATTTTTATCAAGGTTAGCTCCTTGTTTGGATGTGATCTTGATGCATTTTTTTTAACCTAACCTAGTTTGTTCGATTTTGGCTAGAAAAAAGGATAGAGGAAAAGTAATAAAATGAAATAGAAACAACTTGAAAGTAAAATTCTAAGGGATTCAATGCACCAATATCCTAAATATCTCTACATTACAATGGGATTAGATAAACACATACATCATTGTTGATATTATGCAAGGAATATGGTCTCATAAAACATGAATCACCATAGTTACAGATACATAAGAAACAATATAGAAGGGGGAATAGTCATGGATTCTTATATATAATAAACATATTGCATTCATGCTTAAGAAATATGCTCAAAACTTATCAACAAAATAACTCAAGGCTTGATCCAAGTCATAACACATAAGAGAGATGAAAAATATTATATATAAGGCTAGATACTAGGCATGAATACAACAAATTTTTATCCTTTACAATGAAGAAGAAGAATAAGGTATTTATAATAAGAAAAGGGGAAACTTGGGATTCAAACTTGTCTAGTTTAAAATTTTTCCAATATTTTCATCATTATTTTTGGGTGATCTTGAGGTCTCTAGATCTATAGCCATAAATACTATATGTAGGTTGGTTTGATGGGATGTAGTCCTTTATTTTAGTTCATCATAATCACCCATTTTGGAGATCCTCTGTGATTAGACCCCTAATATCCTCCTCCATTAATGTCCTTAGTCTTGGTGTTGCCCCTTGGGACACCTTTGTATCACTATTTTAAATATGTTAGTTATCACCTAGGGTATCATGTCTGGTTACTAAGAGTGATAAGACTAAAACCAGATCACCACCCCTCCCCTTGTATTTGGTTACTTTGTATTGGTGCCTTTGATAGTCAATGTCCTTTTTCATTTGTATCCTAATCGACTTCCTTGGTAAAGTCCTCTACATCACTTAGGGTTCCAACTTTTGCCTTTTCATGTTTTTTTTGGTTGGGACACCCTTTACCACTAACCTATCTATTGCTTCATTTTTGGTGTTTTGATGGTGACTGGGACTACCTGAATCATTGCTCTAATGAGTGTGTCTAAGGTATCCTTCCCTTATATTTTTTTCTCTTTTTTTTCTATCACTTCTCTTCCAAAAACCTCTAGGGTGACCTTCACAAGGACTAGCATGATTTAGGGACTCTATAAAGGTTTCATAACTTGAAATATTCAAGATGCTTCACCTTCCACGTCTCCTTAAGTGTTAAGTTCCTTTTGAGGGAGGAATAGGAGTTGTCCTTGTCACTTTTCTATCCAATCACCTCAAGTATTTCTCCTTCCTCTATGGTTAATGGGTTCTATTTTCTAAGTTCTCTAATTGGTTTTGACTTACAATCGCACTGGGGAACTATGAACACCATTAGACATGGAAGAGACCCATGCATGTGAACCTTACCTTTCGAGAATAAGAGTCAATAGGTGCTAGATAGAACAAAATCTTGCCAAGGGTGGAGCCCCTTTAGCTATCATCAAAAAGGGTCAAAGAATCCAATTCATGGTGGAAATCACCTTAGCTACCACCAAAAAGGCTCATGAACCATGGTTATTCTGGTCTAGTTGTTTAGCTAAGTTTTATGGCACAAGGAGCTTCAGGTTCAACATTAGTCTATGATGGAGGTTATTCCTTGGTTACGCTTTTGATGATCTTCTGGTATTGGTTTTCTCATAGGTTTTAGGGGTCTTGGACCTCCTCATTTTGTCTTCCTCTAGTTGGTTTTAGATGGCATATTGATCAAAAAAAAATCAACAATATTTACCTGGTATAGTGATTCTTCACTACAAACACATACACAATTATCATATCAAAAATAATGGGTTTCTCCTATTCTAATATTATATGAAAATAAAGGATTATTTAAATATTAAGAAATCATTTTCTTTCCCATTATCCATGTCCAAATAGATCCATACACTTTATACAAGACTCACAACTCATTCCATTCTTTTTAATCATCAAACTTAATAGAAAGCAAATGCCACATCATACTCATCCAATGTCAAATAGATGGATTCCACTTAATAATTGAATAGGTACCTATTTTACACTACATTCCTATTTACCACTAATTCTATTGAATTTAAAGGGAAATTTTCAAATAGCACATAGAAAGTTTTCCATATTGATTTCATGTGTTACACATAGGGTTTAACAAGTTATCTAAATATACTCCTTCGAATAGTGAATTCCAACCCCTTAAAATTCTAATGTTTCACATTTTTTCCCTTATCCTACTAATAAATTATTGTTTGATACCCCTTAATTTACCATATGATATCTCATAAAGTGTTAATGACCACTATCATTCATATTCTTGAATTTAAATTTTTCATTCAATTCAATGAAAAAATCCAAAAAAATAAATGCTATTATTTTTCTCCTTTCATGTATGATAGCTTATTATTATACCTTTGTTGTTCACATATACTCCACCATTTACATATGTATAAACCAAATATCCAATAACTATATGTGCATATATACAATAATGGCATAAGTCAAACAATAATGGTTTTCCAATCAATACTAGCATAATGTTGGATGCAAACTCACATAATTCTATTTCATGTAATTTAAAAAGTATAGTATATATATATATATATATATATGTATATATATATATATATATATATATGTATATATATATATATATATATATATGTATATATATATATATATATATATGTATATATATATATATATATGTATATGTATATATATATATATATATGTATATATATATATGTATATAGATATATACATATATATATATATATATGTATATAGATATATATATATATATATACATATATATATATATACATATATATGTATATATATATATATATATATATACATATATATACATATATATATATATATATATACATATATATACATATATATACATATATATACATATATATACATATATACATATATATATAATATATATATATACATATATATATGTATGTATGTATGTATGTATATACATATATCTAGAGAGAGAGAGAGAGAGAGAGAGTAATTTAAAAAGTATAGTATATATATATATATATATATATATATATATATATATATATATATAATATATATATATATAGATATATATATGTATGTATGTATGTATATATATACATATATCTAGAGAGAGAGAGAGAGAGAGAGAGAGAGAGAGAGAGAGACCTATTATATGCAATAATAATATAATTCAAACAAACAAAATTCATTCAAATAGGGTACAAAACACATTTTCATGAATGTCAAAACTCACTCATTACAATAATACCAACTCAAAATTACAATATTATTCATGTCCCCTAGGGCATGTTGACCTCTACCTGAGGCATTATACTATTTCACATATTACATTGATTGATAATAGTTAGGGCTCAATTTTGAAGTTCCCCTTTGATAGTTTCCAAATTACACTAAGTTATTATACCTAATAAGTGCAATTATGATTGCAAGGAATTAGGGCAAAAAAATTCATTATTAAACTCCACACATAATAAACCATACATTCACTAATGTAAAATATAAATAGTGCAATGAATTAATAAAATGTTACTATCTAGAGCATGGTGACTTAATATTCATTAAAAAGGAAATGTGTCCCTACTTAATATTTTCAAAGAAAAAAAAAAAAGCATATATAAAATAATTTAATTATCATTTTTCACAATAAGGCCCAAGCATTGCAACCAAATTCTAATACTAGATGTGATGTCCCAACTTAGGTAACAAAAACATAAATAAATATTTTATTAAAATGAATATACTTAATAATTTAGCAAGATCGACAAGGAGATCATATTATTAAGGATTACTAAGTAAGTTTTGTTGACACAAATTTTGTCAAATATGACTAAAATATAGTTAGAAAATTTTTATTTTATGTAATAAAAATATTCAATAGTTCCTCTCAACTAATAACAATAAGTCACATATAGATTTTAATGAGAACTCATAATGTAATTGTATGCCAATCTTCTTATATTAGAATGATGATTCAACAAATAAAATAGCAATGCCACACCATAATTTTCAGAAATTATGTTCTTAAAGTATGATAAAATTTAAATCCAAGCAATCACCTAAAGTTTTCCATTTTATCAAATTATATCATGGATTCAATTGCTATGGCAAGCCTTCTATGATTCTCTTCTGTAAGAACCATCTCATTGCACATCTTAGATATCTATGAAATATATCATTTGGATGAGGTAAAATTTCCTTTATGAAAAGTATGTTTGCTTAAGGCCAAAAATTACTTAAGCTCATTTGGTATCCAAGCCTAGAACTTGGGCACCAAAACTAAACAAAACTGCTAAAGTTTGAATCCAAACTTATATATTATAAACTTTTTGAGTTAAATTCAAACTTTTATAAGAAAAAATTAATTCAAACAAAGTCAAATTATCCAAGGTAAGGTTTTTTCAAACAAATTTGATCGTGTCTAAGACAAAGTTCAATAAATAAAAATTAAAATTAATTAAATGGAAGTTCATTCAATGATTTCTAAATGAAACTAAATTCACTTAATCCAAAATCAAAGTCAAATTTATGTAAGCTAACTTCTTAGTTTTACCTTGATATATCGTCAAATTTGGCTTTTGGATGAAGTAATATTAAAAATAACTAAGATATATAAGACTTACTTTTTAGCATATTCTACCACATGTATTACTAGAAGGTGAACACGTGTCAGGTATAGATGTTACCCAAGTTTCTAACTTACATATACAAATACAACTCAAACCTACCAAATACCACTCTTAACTTTATGGTGGATCATGGTATAAAGTTTCATAATCTAAAGTTTTAAAGTATTGAAGCCCTCCAAAGATCGAAAACCAAAGATAGAAGTTTGAATACCAAATTTTGAAGTCCAAAGTCTAAAGATCAAATTTTGAAGTCTAAAGTTCAACAGTAGATAAATTGTTCAGAAGTGATCCAAGTTTAAAATTTTGGTATAGAAATTAACCAAAATTTCTAAATCTTATCTCTAAACATGGTAAATATTTCCAAGTTGGAAGGTGAAGGGATTTTGAAATTAACATTAGCCAAGTTCCACTCCTTAATAAGAGTAGCTTTTGAATCCCATAAAAATAAATTTCACCAAAAGAGCTAACAATGATTGTGTATAAAATTTCTAAACATTTTTCTTTATCCATCTAAAGTGTGAAATTAATAAGGAGTTCCTCTATGAATGTTTATCAAGGTATGATCTTAGAATAAACCTACTCTATGTTTCTAACCCTTAGTAAAAATATTTCAACTATGTTACAACTAAATAAGATATTATTAATTTATATAATAAATTGAATAACTAAGATTAAATAAAATATCAAATATAAAACAATTCTCAATTTAGTTTTAATAGCAATATTCCAATTTTTTCTTTTATAGATATGAGGAACTTTTCTATCAACACAATGAACAAATATTTTTATGAAATTTCTATTATAAGATGATAAAACAATTGAATTTGATTAATATCACAATGCATGTCTAATGCAAGGCTTACATTTCTCAATTTATTCATTACAAGTTAAGTTATAGAGTGCATAGAGAGTAAACATAAGATGTCTTTTTCATAACACACATAATTCTAAAGAGAACATACATTCTCAAATTAACTTAGAAAATAGGAATATATAATAATTGATCCCTTGACCTAATAATACTTTGTTTTCCATAGTAGTAGATATTAATGTTGATATTGTTAGCCTAACATAGCTTTAAAAATATTGGAATCCCTAATAATGGATCCCTTGATCTAATATTGTTAGGCTACCTATTGTAAATGCTTTTTACAATAGGTAGCCTAACATAGCTTACAAAATCATCATAAGATATGCATATGTATATATTATTATACCCCATAACAAGATATAATACCGCCTTTAACTATGTAGGCCAAGAATTACCTAGAAAATGTCATTGTATATTAATATTGATGCATCATCATTGTATCCATGGTATCCAGATTAGAAAATTAATGTATAATAGTTTATCATAGTTCATCAAGGTTTAGGGATCAAATTTTACTCTTCAAACTCATTTTAAACTTTCTAAAATACTTATGGACAACATCCTTGTAACATAAACCATAATCCTAGTGAGTGTTTTTAAACCATCATGTAATGTACAATTTACTACAATGATTAACATTGTCACATAAGTTTTTTTAAGGCCATAAAATAATGATAAATTATTGAGAACTCAAAGATTAATATAAATTATATACTTGAAAGTATAATTCATCTTTGTCATAAGTGAAATTAATAAAAACATGATCATACCTACTACCAAGTAGGTCAATCTACAAAATGCTTCTTATAGAAATACCAAGTATTAGTCAAAGTTGAAAAAATAATTTGCATTGATAAGAAGCTAAAATGAAATATTCAAAACATAATTATAGGTATTTGTTTCCTATACAATTCCTTAGACAAACAAATGGGTATTTCACAAACCATAAAATACAACATCTCCAAACTTTTTTCATAAAAAAATTCAACAAATTCAAACTTAAAACATACATACAAAAACCTAGATATTTTCAAATCATGGGACCCTCTTGATGCCAAGATTCATCAAGGCAACCCATGTGAGCTCCAAAATAAAATTGCATCCTCTAATTGAATATTCATCAAGGAAAATCCAACTAGATCTTGTCATCAAAGTAACTCCAACTAAATTCTAAAATTCTATTGCATCTCCCAATCAAATAAGCATCAAGGTTGCTCCAACTAAAACTTGGTATTAAAGAAGCTCCAACTTTAAAATCCCATATCTCCACTAACACATCCATCCACCACATTACAACATGATAAACTTGATTCTGACTCTAACATAAGGTACACGTCCACATATGATCCTCCCAAGGATAGTTCTTGAATGTATGAAGAGTGTAACTATGTCTCAAACCTACTTAAAGGATGCCACTTAATCTACAAGAAGTAGATTATAGCTCCACTATTTTGATTCAAATTATATCTAGTGAGGTGTCCATACACCCCACTAACCTGGAATAATCCTCCCTAGATTTTAGATTATATCAAAATCATAGCACATTACTAGATGAGCCATAAGCATACAAAATCAACTCGTACTAGAGACATAAATACAAGTTTAAATTCATCTAAATTATAGGTACAATCAATCCAAGTAGCAAGTATAGGTGCATCAAATATCATTTACAATGCCCATTTAAGTAATAACTTCCATCACTAATAAAATGAACCTACAAGACCATAGCAGTATACAATGACTTTTAAGAGCTTATAATACTCCTTGTATATGCATTTCATATTTTATTAGGCAAGAATGCCAAGAATAGTTCATTATTAGTTTAAATGTATATATAGGCCTATCTTAGTGTATAATTTTATTTATCAAAGCCACTAATAACATACCATTATATCTCATATTGCTAGTAATTCACTCTTGTTGACAAATACAGCATTACATATTCTAGTCTATCATCTTGTCATTAATTCTATAATATTACACTTGATATTTGTAATTTATTGCTTAAAGAATCACAATATCCTATATTAAATATATTATATCAAATAATATCATGTAACCTATAATTTTGAGAAAATAATTTCTTAATGGGTTAGACTTCCCAAGAGACCTTTAACATTCATCTCCATTTCTATTTCAAGCTTAATGCATTCAATTATTACAAATACCATGAATATAATCATTACTAGTCTTAGCAAGAAGGATCTAACTACAAAATGGACAAAATGGCATAGTGAATATCAATGATGAACAACCAAATTTCTACAAACATATTCAACCTTATAGCAAACAATTATTAACATATAGCATATTGTCACCAAAATAATCTATTATTCAAGGGCTATGATAGAATTTGAACCTCTATTTTTTAAAATATATAAAATATTGGTCACTTTTTGTGGGCATAGGTTTCAACTAATAATATGCTAAGATAATATACACCATATAAAATTAAATCTAAATGTTCTATAGTCAAAATTCTTCTATATAATGGTCTCTTATTTTACATTGGTACTCTTGGTGGTTACAAAACCCTATAACATTATTACCATTCAAATAAAAATACCAACTTAGGAAACTTACATCAATAGAACATATTAAGGCATTAACCTTTAACCAAGCAATAATAGTATTCATTCTCCTATGAGTTATTTTCCACCTTGTGGCATCCATCTAAATTGAACATAAGAATGGCAACATTATCATGCTTACCACTACAAATTTTGGTCTTAAAAACTTATTCCAACCCATAAAAGTGATCACTTATAGTCCATTGTTATAACTACAATAGAATAAAATAAAATTTTCATCAATAGCATGAGTCATAGAAGAAAGGACACAAATATGCAATCACCACTTTAGAAATAAAGGGTTTTTTCCTATTCTAGCATTATTTGAAAATAAAGGGTTATTCAAAGCTTAGGAAACCCTTTTATTTCCTACTATCCATATCCAAATAGAGCCCTAACCTTTTATACAATAACCACAACTTATTCCATAATTTTTGAGACTCAATCTTAATAAAATATAAACGCCATGCCACAATTATATATCATCCAAGTTCAAATAGAAGGCTTTCACATAATAATTGTATAGGTACTTAGTTTATACCATATTCCTATTTATCATTGACTCTATTGCATTTTAAGAGGAAAAACTTCAAATAGCATCCAAGAAATTCTCCTCATTAATTAATTATGTTCCACAAATGGTTTAAACAAGTTATTTTATTACACTTCTTCTAAGGATGAACCTTAATGTAAAGAATTCCAATATATCATGCCTTTGTCTTTAGCCTTCTAAGAACCCATTGTTGGAGACCAAACATTTATAGAAAATAAGAACTTTCCCTTGATTTTTCATATAATATCTCATAAAATTCTAATGGTCAGTATCATTCATGTTCTTGAATTTAAGTTTTTCAATCAATTCATAATCATAATTCATATGAAACAAAGAAAATTAAAAAGCAAATGCTATCATTTCCCCTTCCAAATATAGTAACTAAGGAATATAGGCTTTTGTTCACCATACTCCATTATCCACATATGCATAAACCAAATCTCAAGCAACTATATATGCATCTACACAACAATGAAAATAATAAATTAATTGAAAATAATAAATTAATTGACAATCAACAATTGTGTAATTTTGGACACATTCACAAATTTTTAATTTATACAATGCAAAATAAATATGATATTATATATAGAGAGAGAGCCATGATATGCAATAGTAACATAATGCAAACAAATAAAATACAAAAACATAGGGTAAAAAATACACTTGCATCAACTCACTTGTTTCTAGAGTTATGCAAGCGATAAATTATCGTTAATTCACAAATATTAGGATTTCCAAATTTTAAAATTGGTAAAAAATGGGCATGTTGACATTGGCCCATTTGCCCAAAAATTTTGGCAGCAAAATTTTTTTTAGAGTTGGTTTGCCCCGCTTTGATAATAATTTCATTGTTTTTATTTTAAATCGCCAACCACTCTCGCCTAAATCATGGATATTTTTATCTTCAAATTATAAATTATTTTATTTATCCTACCAAATTTACCTCTTATACCACCAGTATATATACCTGATACAACAACGATACTCATACTAATGCAAGAGCATCCGGTGGCAGCAGAGCAATCTTGCATCGACAAAAAAAATTTGAAGTGTTTGCCTTGATGTCGCGTTTTCACGACTCAAGGAGAGAGAAGGTGTGGAGCAAAAATGTCACGATTTCATGACATATCGCAAAATCACGATCGAAAGAAGATAGGAAAGGCGCAAAGGAGAAAATTTTGCGATTTCGCGACATGTCACGAAATCGCGACCGAAGAAGCAGAAAGGAAGCAAGAGAGGAAACTATTGCGATATCGTGACATGTCGCGATTTCACGACCCTAGAGGCAAGGAGAAGGCAAAAAGGAAAGATGTCGTGATATCGCGACATGTCACGATTTTGTGACCGAAAAGGAGAAAGAAGAGCCGGAAGGGAAAGATGTCGCGATATCGTGACATGTCGCATTTTTGTGACTAAAGGACGAGAGAAAGCGCAAAGGAGAAAAAGTGTCGCGATATCACGACATGTCGCATTTTCGTGACCCAAGGACGAGAGGAAGCACAAAGGAGAAAAAGTGTCACGATATCGCGACATGTCGCATTTTCGTGACCCAAGGACGAGAGAAGGCGCAAGAGAGAAAAGGTGTCGCGATATCGTGACATGTCGCATTTTCGCGACTCGAAGAGGGTAGTAAGGTAGAGAAGCCGAAAGTGTCACGATATCACAACATGTTGCATTTTCGTAACTCAAAGAGGGCAGGAAGGTAGAGAATCCGAAAGTGTCGTGATATCGCGACATGTCACATTTTCACGACTCAAAGAGGGCAGGAAGGCAGGGAAGCCAAAAATGTCGTGATATCATGACATGTCGCATTTTCATGACTTGAAGAGGGCAGGAAGGCAGGGAAGTTGAAAGTGTCATGATATCGTGACATGTCGCATTTTCATGACCAACGAAAGAAAAGAAAGCACAGGCAGTTACAAGGGCCGTTATAGAGGAATTTACCAAGCGGTGGTATACCGAACGTCATCAATGGTTGACAGGTGGACAGAGCTTACAGTGGCAGCATTGAACAGCACGTGGCACCAAGGTGCAGTGAAAGCAGACAAAGATCAAGGGTCAGAAAGGAAGGCATTTGAAAGCAAAGACAACGAAGAGGCACGAGAATTGAAACGAAGGGTCAAAAAATGGAAATGAAGAGTCATGCCAGAGATGTTAAAAGGGGAAGTGAAGGCATGCACAAGGGTCGAAGAACTGCTGAGCCATAGTTGCAGTCGTGAAGGCAAGAGGGCAATTTTGGACCAGTTTAAGCTATTTTTCTTCCTAGGCGAAAGATGTTGTAAGAGAAAAAAGAAAATAAACTATCTTTCAGGATGAAGGAGTTTTAAATGGTAGACTGCTACCATTATTGTAAATTATTTCCAACTAAAATGAATGAGAATTAAGAATCTATTGTGAGCTATTTGTAGATCCCCATCAAGTGGTATCAGAGCGGGAGCTCCTGAGTGTGTGAGCAGATCATCGAAAGTGAGGCAGTTTACACCAGGATCTATGAAAGGATTATGAGAAGAGAGTGAGAAAGAATGCCTCTACGAAGAAACCATGGTGGTGGAAGGAATGTGGTACCTAAGAAATATTTCAAAGATTTGCAGAGGCAAGTGCAAGCCCTACAAGAGGAATTGCGAAGAGGGGTTGAACCAAGGAGAGATGACCATAGTGAAGATGAAGCTTGGGAGGTTGATGAACCATCGGTTGTAGAAGAAGCAACGGATCCTACAAAAGCTAGATTAATCAAGGCTATATCTTAGATCAGAAAGAAGACAAAGTTTGATGTCTCCACGTATTCTAGGAGTCTCAATTCAGAGGAGTTAATTGATTGGATCAATGATATGGAGGAATATTTTGGGTATGAGGAGGTTGTAGATCCAGATCGCATCAAGTTTGCAAAAACAAAGTTGAAAGGCCATGCTTGCATATGGTGGAAAGAAGTGTAACTAGAAATAAATAGAGGAGGAAAGGAAAAGATAACCAGATGGGATCGAATGGTAGAGAAGTTGAAGAGATAGTTTATCCCTATAGATTACGAATTGGACCTATTGAGAAGAATGCAGAGTTTGAGACATATAAATAGATCTGTCAAATAATATACAGAGGAGTTCTAACACATCTCAATCAGAACTGGCCATGCAGAGGCTAACAGGGAGAAGGTGGCCCGTTACATCAATGGGTTGAGAACTAGTATTCAAGAAGAGTTGAGTCTGGTTAGGAATTGCACCATCGAGGATGCTTACCAGTTTGCCCTCAAAGTCGAAGAGAAGCTTAACAGACGGTTTGAGGGTAAGCAAAGAGGAAGAGGTCGTGGGGGAAGAACTGGTGGAAGGACCAATGGAGAAAAATATAAGGAACAGAAGAAGGCTAGTGAAACCAGTAATACCCAGGATCAGGAAGAGGGGAACACCTACCAACCCCGTAATCATAACAATGGTTACCCAAGGGGGAGAGGTAGATTTGGATGTGGATTTGGAAGGGGAGGATTTCATGGAACCTATTTCCACTGTGGTGAAGAAGGACATCGAGCATACGAGTGTCCATAACATCGAGAAGGGACGAATCAAAGACCTGAGGGTCCTGCCAGAGCTGTTGTAGCCGATGAAGGTGCTGAATCAAAACATTCTAAGGAGGCAGAGGGAGGAGAATTTATGGTTACAAGGAGGACCCTATTGAATTAAGAGAAAGGATCAGACCAGAGAAGGAGCCTATTTTGCACAAGGTGCAAAAGTTCGGGTAAGGTCTGTAATATCATTATAGATAATGGTAGTACTGATAACTTGGTCTCAAAATAAATGGTTACCAAGTTACAGTTAAATATAAGGGGACACCCGTATCCATATCGGATTGCATGGTTACAGAAGGACCATAGGGCTTTGGTCAGTGAGCAATGCTCGATGAAATTTAATATTAAGAAGTACTGTGATGAGGTCCTGTGTGACATCCTGCCTATGGATGCTTGCCATTTGTTTTTGGGAAGGCCATGGTAGTTTGATCGGTGTGCAGTGCATGATGGTCATGCCAACACTTACTCAGTGATGAAGAATGGAGTGCGCCATAAGCTAAAGCCCTTGAAGGAGGCGAGCGAAAAGGTATGTAGCAGTGCTAGAATCTATTTAGTTGAAGGGGGAAGATTTTTGGATAGTTTAAAGCATGAGCATATGTGCTATGCATTAATTCCTAGAGTTAGGAAGGAAAGAATGCAAGGATACCCCTATTGAAGTCTTAGGACTGTTAGAAGAATTTTCAAACATTGTATCTGATAATGTGCCTGAGGTTTTACCACCAGTGAGGAATATCAGTCACCATATAGATTTTGTACCAGGATCTAGTTTACCGAATAAGGCAGCACATAGAATGACTCCTAGAGAAACTGAAGAGCTGAACAGGCAAGTCCAAGAGTTGTTGAAAAAGGGACTGATTTGGGAGAGCTTGAGTCCATGTGCAGTACCTGCAGTACTAGCACCAAAGGAATATGGAGAGTGGAGAATGTGTACAGACTCTCGAGCCATTAACAAGATCACCATAAAGTATAGATTTCCATTTCCAAGGATGGATGACATTATGGACTGTTTGAGTGGAGCCAAGTACTTCACAAAGATTGATCTGAAGAGTGGTTATCATCAAATTCATGTCAGAGAGGGAGATGAATGGAATACAGCCTTCAATACTAGAGAAGGTTTGTATGAATGGTTGGTCATGTCATTTGGGCTAACTAATGCACCAAGCACATTCATGTGGTTGATGAATGAGGAATTGAAAGAATTTTTAGGCAAATTCTTCATTGTCTATTTGGATGATATCTTAATATTTAGCAGAACCCTGGAAGAGCATCTGATGTAGGTCATAAGGGTTTTTGAGAAGCTGCGGGAGGAGCAGTTGTTAATAAATCTGAAGAAGTGTAATTTCATGAAGAAAGAGTTAGTGTACCTGGGATTTGTCATCTCAGCCAAAGGTCTAAAAATGGACCCAAAAAATGTGAGAGCTATCATTGAATGGCCTACTCCAAGAAGCACGACTGAGGTAAGATCATTTCATGGTCTAGCAAGTTTTTATAGGAAATTCATTAGGAATTTCAACAGTATTTGTGCACCCCTTACAGAAACAATGAGAGGGGATAAGAAATAATTCAAGTGGACCTTAGGAGCAGATAAGAGCTTTGATATTATGAAGAAGAAGGTTATAGAGCAACCTATTTTGGCACTTCCAGATTTTAATAAGGTATTTCAGGTAGATTGTGATGCTAGTGGTAGTGCCATAGGAGCTGTTTTGAGTGAAGAAGGTAAACCTGTTGCTTACTTTAGTGAGAAACTCAATGATGATAGGAAGAAGTATTTAGTTTATGATCAAGATTTTTATGCTATAGTTCAGGTTCTAAAGAAGTGGCGACATTACTTGTTGCCAAAAGAGTTTGTTCTATATACTGATCATTAGGCCTTACAGTATATTAATAGCCAAGGGAAGCTAAATCAGATGCACCTGAAATGGGTTGAGTTTTTATAGAGTTATACCTTTGTGTTGAAGCACAAGAGCAAAAATTCAAACCGAGTTGCATATGCCTTAAGTAGAAGGCAATGTTTGTTGACATAAATGAAGGTGGAAGTGGTAGGATTTGATGAACTGAAGGGTTTGTACCCTAAAGATCCTAATTTTGCAGAAGCCTGGAAGGCTTGCTTGGCACTTGTCACTTTGGACAGGACCAAGTGGTTGGATTTTTTTATCCAAGATGGAATGTTTTTTAGAGGAAGTCAATTATGCATTCCAAGGAGTTCAATGAGGGAAAATCTAGTCAAGGAGAAACATAGTGGAGGGCTGGTTGGACATTTTGGTCGGGACAAGACCATTGCCCTAGTTAGTGAGAACTACTATTGGCCGCAACTGTAGCAAGATGTGAAGAGGTTTGTACAAAGTTGTAGAGTATGCCAGATGGTGAAAGGTGTGAGCCAGAACACTAGATTATATCAGCCATTACCTATACCAGATAGACCATGGGAGGACGTCAGTATGGATTTCGTTCTTGGTCTACCAAGGACGCAGCAGGGAAATGATTCCATATTCGTGGTGGTTGACATGTTTTCAAAGATGGCACATTTTATTCCCTACTAGAAAACTAGTGACATAGTTCACGTTGCAGGTTTATTTTTCAAAGAGGTGGTACGACTTCATGGTCTACCAAAGAGTATCATTTTTGACAGAGATACCAAGTTTGTTGGGCATTTTTGGAGGACCTTGTGGAAGAAATTGAAGACAGATTTGAAATTTAGTTTCGCATACCACCCACAGACTGATGGCCAAACAAAGGTAGTGAATATAAGTCTATGCTTGATAAGAGATAAGCCCACGGGATGGGATTTGGTTTTGCCATAGGCAAAATTTGCATACAACAATTCTATCAATAGGAGTACTAACAAATATCCATTCTAGATAATATATGGGAGCAGTCCAAGGAGTGCTTCTGAGTTGAGGAAGATGAATACAGGGGAAAAGTGCAATTTCGAGGCTGAGGACTTTGCAGAGCATCTAAAGAGTGTGCATGAAGTGAAGAAGCACATTACTAACATGAACAACCAATATAAGACAAGGGCAGACCAGAAGCGATGGTTCAAGGAATTCATAGTGGGTGATGAAGTCATGGTCCATTTGAGAAAAGAGATATTTCTTGCTAAAACCTATAACAAGCTGAAGATGAAGAAGTTTGGACCATGCCGAATTATAGGAAAACGGGATTCAAGCAATGCGTATGAAGTGGAATTGCCAAGTGACCTTAACATATCACCTATTTTTAACATTGCAAATTTGATAGAGTATCATGAAGGATGCAGTAGCGAGACACCAAGTCCAAAATTATGGAGTATTCCAACATCTACTTTAGCAGCAAACGAGATCGAGGAAATACTAGACACTCGAGCAGGCAGAAGTACCAGGAACAAGTAGTATTTTGAATATCCGGTCAAGTGGAAAGGCAGACCTATCGAAGATGCAACTTGGTTGTCAAAAATAGAGGTCGACCACCTAGGTCTTCCTCCAATAGTACAGAAGTGAAAGACACTTCTCAATCTACCTCGGGTGTCTGATGCAGGAGCATCTAGTGGCAGCAGAGCAATCTTGCATCGACAAAAAAAATTCTAAGTGTTTGCCTTGATGTCACGTTTTCATGACTCAAGAAGGAGAGAGAAGGCGTGGAGCAAAAATGTCACGATTTCATGACATGTCACAAAATCATGACCGAAAGAAGACAGGAAAGGCACAGAGGATAAAATGTCACAATTTCGTGACATGTCGTGAAATCACGATCGAAGAAGCAGAAAAGAAGCAAGGAAGGAAACTTTCACGATATTGTGACATGTCATGATTTCGCGACCCTAGAGGCAAGGAGAAGGCATAAAGGAAAGATGTGATATCATGACACGTCGCAATTTCATGATCGAAAAGGAGAAAGAAGAGCCGAAAGGGAAAGATGTCGCGATATCGTGACATGTCGCATTTTCACGATTAAAGGATGAGAGAAAGCGCAAAGGAGAAAAAGTGTCGTGATATCGCAATATGTCGCATTTTCATGACCCAAGGACGAGAGGAAGCACAAAGGAGAAAAAGTGTCACGATATTGTGACATGTCGCATTTTCGTGACCCAAGGACGAGAGAAGGTGCAAGGGAGAAAAGGTGTCACGATATCGTGACATGTCGCATTTTCGTGACCCAAGGACGAGAGAAGGTGCAAGGGAGAAAACGTGTCACGATATCGTGACATGTCGCATTTTCATGACTCAAAGAGGGTAGTAAGGTAGAGAATCTGAAAGTGTCGTGATATCACGACATGTCGCATTTTTGGGACTCGAAGAGGGCAGGAAGGTAGAGAAGCCGAAAGTGTCGTGATATCGCGACATGTCACATTTTTGTGACTCGAAGAGGGCAGGAAGGCAGGGAAGCCAAAAATGTTGCGATATCGTGACATGTCACATTTTCATGACTTGAAGAGGGCAGGAAGGCAGGGAAGCCAAAAGTGTCGCAATATCACGACATGTTGCATTTTTGTGACCAACAAAAGAAAAGAAAGCACAGGCGGTTACAAGGGTCGTTACAGAGGAATTTATCGAGCGGTGGTATACCGAACATCATCAATGGTTGACAGGTGGATAGAGCTTACAGTGGCAGCATAGAATAGCATGTGGCACCGAGGTGCAGTGAAAGCAGACGAAGATCAAGGGTCAAAAAGGAAGGCATTCGAAATTGAAGACAATGAAGAGGCACGAGAATTGAAACGAAGGGTCAAAAAAGGGAAACAAAGAGTCATGCCAGAGATGTTAAAAGAGGAAGCGAAGGCATGCACAAGGGTCAGAGAACTTTTGAGCCATAGTTGCAGTCATGAAGGCAAGAGGGCGATTATGGACCAGTTTAAGCTATTTTTCTTCCTGGGTGGAAGATGTTGTAAGAGAAAAAAGAAAATAAACTATCTTTCAGGATGAAGGAGTTTTAAATGGCAGACTGCTGCCATTATTGTAAATTATTTCCAACTAAAATGAATGAGAATTAAGAATCTATTGTGAGCTATTTGTAGATCCCCATCACATACTCATTCAAAGTTCTCAAAAATGACATGTAGAACTGAAATCCCTGTAGTAGTTGAAAATAACTTATAAAAAAGTGAACCTAACCGATAGGAGAACACGACTAGAACTCGAGGAAAGACGATCGACACAACAAAATGACTGATACCAAAGAGAACAAATCAACATAGAATGAAGAAGATCGATAGCATATTTTGATCGTCACTAGGGGGAAGAATACTAGCAACAAATTTTGACCAGCACTAGAGGAAGAATATTGACAGCAAAAATCGGTTAGGAGCAGAAAAAATATCAACAAGAAAAATGATCGATACCAGGGGAAGAATATAGACCAAAAATGACTAACACTAGAGGAAGAATACTAATAGTAGAAATTCATTGGCACCAGGGGAAGAATACTAGCAACAAAAATTACCCGATAGCAGAAGGAAGAGGACATGTACTAGAAAATGACCAAAACTTGGGTGAAGAAAACTAATTGCAGGAAACAACCAGTATCAAAGGGAAGAATACCGACAACAAAAAATGACCAAAACCAGGGTGAAGAAAACCAACTATAGGAAATGATTGATATCAAAGGGAAAATATCGATAACAAAAAATGATCAGTACAAGAGTAAAAAAGACCGAATGTAGAAAATGATAGCAACAGTGACTTGTACCGTATAGCACTTCTAGAATTCTAACAATTTTATTCAATATCATGTTTATTTTTCTGACATGAAATACATTTTACTATACATATTCAATGGCACCTACTCCCAATGGAAGCAAGGGAGACAAATTTTTAGAAAATAATACTATCCTAAAATATTTTAGCCAAATATTAAAATCCAAAGAGTTATTGACATCTACACAAATTCAAGGTACTTACCTAATAAGCTACTCAATAGTAAATTTTGTACGTAATATCAAACAATGATATAGAACACATTTTTCTATAGAATACACAATTGACCCTGACATGCTTCCACTTGAAGATATTCCTGAGCATGAGATACCTCAACATAAAAAATTTCTTAATAATGATATGCAACAACTTGAAGAGAATCTAGAAACTGGCACATAAACCAAAAAATAAAATAATCATTTTGACCAAATACCAACTTTTAGGGAATTATCAAAAACCTAAACATAAAAAGTTAACCAAGTGGAATATAGGAAGGACATTTCAGCTTGAATGATCATCAAAATATCCATTTATTGAACTAGTGCAACTTGAGAACAGTAACGATATACCAACAAAATGTATATGCATTATTTGTAGGTGGAAACTAGGGAAGGATCATAAGATGCAACTTAAGCTGAATACAATAGAAAAATATTGTGGAAAAGTTTATGTGATAGTAAAAGAAAGTGATGGAACAAATAAGAAAATAATAAGGTGGAAGGATGCTTCTGAATACGTACATTTTAGATATGCACAAGATTATGACAAATATATGAAACAACAAAAGCTAATCGTTTAGAAGTGGAACGATTCCAGCATAATTTCAAAAAATTCATTGAACCACTTTAGTTTCAAAAAGTTTGCAATTACCTATCGTATATACTATTTATAAAAATGGTAGACCAATGTCTTATTTTATTGATTTTAAGCATCTCTTTCAACTAGCAGATGTGCAAAACCTTCTCAGTGCTCATTGGTCAGATCGTAGTTGGTTGGGAAATGGAAACATGTCTCTCTTTAGTTGAGAAGGAGGACTTGAGAGAGAAAGTTAAAAATGCTAAATTCATTTCACTTTCAGTTGATAAAGTAACTGATGTTGATAACACATCTTGGATATGCATGAATTTTTACACATTTTATAATCATTTAAGGCAACCTCATTTTCTAGCATTACATAATATGGTTGATAATAGTAATGTGGAAAACCTATACAATATTTTTTTAAGAAGCTTAAATAATATTGCAGGAATGGATGATATAGCAATAGCCATTAAGTTAATTTGTATCTGAGCTAATGTCACAAAAATGGGCTTTGTATTTGAATTTAGACATCAATTACCCCATATTTGATCCTCATTCATTGCATGGCTCATAGAATGAATCTTGCATACAAAATTATGAGCACATTTGAAAATGTTGCTAGAGTGGAAGAACTCTTTTGTGAAATACCTGCTTGTTTTTCATGCAATCTAAAAAGGTTTGCAGAATTTCAAGTCTTTGCACTAGGAGTTACTAAAGGAAAAAAATTGTTAAAAGATATGGATATGAGATGGATTTCACTGTTTCAACCAGCATCTAGAGTTTTTAAAGAATATAAATCCTTAGAAAGATTTATGTATGATAATAGGAGAGCAGTTGATAAGGCAAAGTATTTGTTATACCAAATGATACACTTAGAAAATCTGCTCACTTTATGTGGTATTATTCCAATGTTGCATGAAATGAATACTTTGACAAAACTTGTGCAAGAAAGATCCTTCTATATTGTTGATTTCATTAAGATTAGAAAACAAATATGTATGCATATCAATAATTTATACTTATTTGGCATAAATTTTATGGATCCTATGTTTGAAGATTGGAAAAATTTAACAAATATCTATAATCCAAACAGTTTTTTGAATTTCAATTTCAACAAAAATATTTGCTTTAATTTCATGGAAAGCTAATAAAATTATATTGTTTTGAAAGGTAACTGGGAATAGTTATAGATGATGTTGAACAAATACCCATAACACAACATACTTGATGTGGTTTTGTAGAATACATGGATTAAATTGAGAAAAATAGCAGAAACCTTGACAAGAGAAATAAGAGACCATTTCAAAGAGATGAGTTGCTTGAGGCTATGGTTGCGGTTAACCCCATGTTCTAGGATCCTAGTATTGACTACAATATTACAAGTAAAATTTTCATAAATTATATGGGTATAATTGTTAAACATGTTACTAATCATGTGGAGGTCAATGGTATCATGACAAATGGTGTTCTAAATAAAGACCTTTTAACAAATCAATCATCATATTTTAGATCAAAAATGGTGGATCAAATTTCCAATTTGACTAATCCGAATGAACCAAGTTCTATAACAAGTTTGTGGAAGAAATTGTATCCAAGCAGTGTTTTACAGTATATAATGAGTGAATATTTTTGCTTATATGAATTATGTCAAACAATGATTTTGGGATCAGTAGAAGATGAAAGGGTTTTTAGTGCTTTATCTTTTGTGAAATATAGATTTCATAATAGATTGGATAAAAATTTTGAAAACAACTATCCGTATGACAGAGCTTTGGCATATTGGAAATCCCTAGAAGACAAAAAAGGTATCACAAAAATACATGATAATGAATATAATGATACTTACATTGATCAGATTTTAGAAACACAAGGATCAGCTATGCATACAAGTGATTTTGGACAAATTGATCAACGTTTATTTCAGCTTCCTCCACTATAATTTTTGTAATATTTTCTTAACTTATTTTTGCATTCTTGATTTTATAAATAAATTTTGGTATAAAATTTTATAAATAATATCATAGACTTTTTAAGAAAATTTTACAAATGATATCATAGATTTTATGTTCTATATTATTATTTTGGTGTCAAATTTTATAAATGAAATCATAGACTTTTTAACAAAATTTTATGTTATATTTGATTTCTGTTGTAAACACTTGATTTTGAAATATAGTAACTATATTTGCAAAGATATAAAATAAAACATAACCTAAAATTGTATGACATATATTTGTAAAATATTTTTTCATTAATTCAAGTAATATTTCATTTGATCGCATCTTACAAAAATAGTGAACTTTTTACAAAAATTAAATGTGCTCTTGGCAAATGTTTCATAGCTCTTACAAAAAATATAAAACAAAACAATTATCTAAAATTGTATGACACATATTTACAAAATGTATTTTCATTAATTTGAATAATATGTCATTACATCACTTTTTACAAAAATAGTGAACTTTTAGCCCACTTTCACACTAGAAAATGTCATGACCCTCCCTTGGCAAACCTTTTTACTTGAATGGTTTTATGTTTTTCTATTGATTCTTCTGATAAGATGATGGACTATCTATTAATTTATCTTGCAAAACATGTATTTTGGTGAAATTATATGGTGAAATGATTGACCATCTTCTCATATTTAAGTTTTTGTTAAGCCTAGATTTTATGGAAGAATAAGATGTTGCTAATGGAACTTCACTTTTGCAGGAATGAGTTGCTATTGATGGTAAAAATAATTGATCACCGATAAAGGGAATGTCCAATGGAAATGATGTGATGATTTATTTGACGAATTATTCGAAAGCAACATGAATGAGTGCTTCTTTCATGAAGATGCAAATGATTTATATAAAAGAAACTAATTATATTGATCTTTAGCTAAATATTGTTTATCTTATAATAGTTGTTTTGCTTGTAATTATAGTGGTTATGGAAATTTTTGTTTGTTATTGATATTTTTAGAAAAAGGAAGCATATGTCTAAAAGCAACATTTCTAGAGTAGAATCTAGAAAAGAAAAGATTTTTCTAGTAGGTATAAAGACAATTATGTTAATTATGAATTTTTTTTTTTTTAAGTATTATAGGAGCCTGAACCTCGTAAATTTTTTATTTTAATTATTTCATTATGCGGTTGTTTTGACATCAATATTTTGGAGAAAACATAGTTTTGCTCGTAGCTATATTTTGGCTTGGTTGTTGAGTGTGCAATCATGAGAATATGTGCAGTGTTGTTTTCCACCACCTTTGTGTTTAAAATAATTTGGTCAATGACCCTAGTGATAGACGAAAGAGTGAGAATTCATCGATCAAGGGGAGTAATATCTTTGGTAGTGGGAAGCTTGTAGAAAGTGGAATGGATCGGTAAGCGAAGGAGAGGAGGTTTGTGAAGATAATTTTAATTTTTGGTTTTTGGATATTTTTGGAAAATGAGGAAGCTTGTTGGAGGAGAGACTATCTGGCAGTGAAGAAAGAGAAAGAAGCACTGGGTAAGAAGGTTTGAAAGACCTGCAATGGACATTAAGTAGAATTATTTAAAGAAAACAAGCTAGAATGATATGTTGTGTGAAAATTTGTTTGGTAGGAGTAAGTTCTTCTTTGGTCAGCCATTGTTTTCTTGGGGAAATAATCCCAGTGCATCAGCTGTAAAATTATTGAGAAAATAGATACTTTCTTTTATAATTGTTTGTAGTAGAAATCTTGTGTTTTGACCATGTTAAAGGAAACGAAATGACCAAAATTGAAACTTTGTATACCATGATTGCTTTATTGATTGGTGTTCTTCCTGAATCCGTGTATATTAGAAATTTAGGAAAATATTCTTATGAAAAGGATTAAAAGAATATTTGTTTGATAATTGGAGGTTTCTACTCCACATGAGCATTATGTTCTAGCATAAAACTTGGTTTTAGAAGAATAGAAATTTTGGGTAAAATTTGTTGCTAAGTTTTAGAGAACATGCTTTAATTTCTGAGTTTGAGGGGCAAGAATTCTTAAACCCTGAGCTATTGGAGAGTGGAAAAGAGCTACGTCTAGCTATAAAATAATGGTAGAGTAAGTTTGGTTGTTGAATGGAAAACTTGTAGGATGTCTTTAATGAAAGCTACTCCAGGTTTTTGAAAAGAAGCAAAAATTATGTTTGAGTTTTTGTATGTTGTTGATTATGTATATTTCCTCCTAAAGGTTTGTTAATGGAAATAGCAATTTCAAGAAAGAAAAAGAAATGTATGAGTGACCTTGTGTTTTTTGTTTAAGGAGAAATAGTAACATTGGCATCAAAGGAAGAAATTGATTTATGATTTTTTCCTATCATTCATATGCATGTTGATTGTGATAAGGTAATTTTCATATGTTGTTATCCTTGAATGCTTCGACAAAAATAAGTATGGCATGATTGCAGTTGTGTTTGATGCATGCAAATTTTTTCTTTTATTTGATATCATGCAAACCTTTGAGACTCATGGGTGGTCTTTTATCCTAATGAGTGGATATTCTCTTTTCGATGATCTGAAGTATTCCTGCGATAATAAATTGATATAGGATTGGCTACCAAGGATAGCAAAAAAATAAAATGAACTACACCTCGAGTTGAGTCTCAGTCAGGTTTGCAAAATGATGTATTTTCTTGGTGTAGAAAGAAAGCTTTATCTTTCCATGAATTAATAGAACCAGCTAGCTTCAATGTTGACTGGTAGATTTACATGGTAAATCATGTTTGAGAGATGTGTAATTGTACTAGTATGTACTCAATATTTAAGTGGAAATATCTTTTGTAATTTCAAAGATAGAGGTCATTCTAGAACCTCACATAATGTAAAGTTTATTTGTGTTGCTTATGGTAAATTTGTACCCGTGTTATTTGTGATTTCTACGAATTTATCTTTTGCATCATTTTATGTGGGAAAATATTTATTAGAGAATGGTCTAAATGATGTCATCATACAATATAAGATCTTACCTTTCGTAGATAAGAAATTGTGCAAGTGTTTATAGAGAGAATGAGTAAACAGGGAAGGTTTTCCTTATACCTTTAGAGACTTTAATGAAATGATGTTATCACTCTAAAAGAAATGAGATGAATTTTTAACCCATGCTTGTTATGTAATGTGGGATTTTTTGGATGTTCAAACATCTAGAACTTCCTGAAGCATATCTCTCTTTACCTCGAAATCAGTATTAAGAGATTTATGTGGTCAAGCTTTTGGTGATGTGACTTAATCCAGAGTAGAGCCTTGTTTAAAGCAAGTGATCACCTTGAGATTCAAAGAAAGCATGTGAAATCCTTGTGAGTTGAATGCTCTTAGTGGTTGTGTAGAACTATAGTTATAAGGCCAAGATTGTCCATGTAGTATATTAGAAGTTAGTCTAGAAATTATAGCTTTGATATATTTGCTCTTAAGACCCACGAGGATATCTTTTTATGGAGTGAAGTAAGCTTAATCATTAAAGCGCCCAAGACCATCGGGTCAATTAAATTTTTAAGAATTTTACTCCTATTTTTGCTAAAAATATGTAAAGGGTGGTTGCTACCGAGTAGACCAAGTCCTCAACAGATGAAGGGATAACTTTTCATTATGTGCATAGTGCAACTTCATAGACTGGCCTATGTAGCTTGTAGGGATTTGCACAAATCCTTTTTATGGATAGAAAAGGGAGACTTCTACACTAAAATACTTGTGTAGTATGATGGGTTGGGTGCTTCCTTTTGAAGAATGGAAAAGGAAAACTCCTACATAAAAAGACTTATGTAGAGAGCTAGTATTACCAAAGATACCCTTTCAATGGAAAGAAAGGGGGGGTGGCAAACCGTGAGTCATTAAGATAATAAATGGTTGACTTGCTAAGTTAACTAACTACTCATCTGCTGGTAAATTATGGATGTGAGATATATGGATGGTGAAATATTACTGATTTTCCATAAGCGGTTATTGACTCTAGGTTTTTAAAATTAAAACTAAGAGAGAATTATGGGTTGTTACATTTTGGTATCTAAGCATGGTTCAAAGGGGAATCGGCTCATTATGCAAACTTATATGGGGATTTTTAGTAGCAAGCATACCTTGTGAGGATTCTACCTTATTTTTTTTTAGTAAAAAAGGTAAATTCAAATTGTTTAGTAAAGGAGTTAGTTTGTAGGGGAAACTACCCAAATATGAATTGGAAACTAACTTCTACTACCTATTTTGTATGTGGCCAGGGGGCAATGCCACCAAAAAGAAGAAGAGGAAGTGCTACCCCATCAATGAGGCTAACATGAGGAACCAACGTAGAGAATAGAGAACCTGATGTTGGTACCAAAAACCCTAATGAAAGGGATAATATTACTAAAATAATGGCTCTACTTCGTGAGCAGGTAGAGACCCAAAAATAGTTGTTGGATGTTGTGTTGAGTTGAGAAACACAATATGGTAACCCAAGAAGGGAACAAGCTAATGAAATTCTTATAGAGGCACAAATGGCAAGAGTTTGACTGGAGGCAGAGTTGGGAAGGAAATAAAATATCTAAAATATTCTAATTTTAATGGAGAGGAATATGGGGATAAGTTTGAGGCTTGTTTGGAGGAGATAAAGACATATTGCAACATGAAGAACTTTTCCCTGAGTACTAGAACATCTTATGCTACACTATATTTGCAAGGAGAGGTTTTAGCTTTGTGGGAAACCCTTAGTGAAGAATAGAATCTAGCGGCTGCAGATGACTTAAATGGGAAGAGTTTGTCAAAGCCTTCAAATAAATATTTCTTACAGAATATTTCTATTCCCATAAATACGATGAATTCAGTAAACTTAGTTAGGGGATTAGAATAGTGAAAAAATATTATCAAAAAATTGTTAGTTGGTGAAGTATATACCCACATATACTGATAAAATGAAGGTCCACAAGTTCATAATTGGAGTGGATCCTAGGATCAAAAAATAAGTGGACATGTGAGAACCTAGAACATTGCAGAAAGCGTATGAGTTAGCAAGGAAGTTGAAATATATCTCAAACCTTATTTTGACTATGAGGGGTTATATGAGCAAGGAAAAGAGGCACTAAGGAAGAGAAATAGTTCAAGTTTTATGAAGTGGGAACGTGAGCAAGATTTTAAGAGTGTCCCTAAATAGGATGGAAAAGAATACAGTAAGCAAGAAAAGTTCAAAATAAGGTTATGAGGAAGGAATTGTAGATGCTATAATCGTGGCAAAAATGGTAATA
This sequence comes from Wollemia nobilis, assembly GCA_028583015.1. NCBI lineage: Eukaryota > Viridiplantae > Streptophyta > Pinopsida > Araucariales > Araucariaceae > Wollemia > Wollemia nobilis. The sequence goes on along the minus strand of JAQPPZ010003077.1, from coordinate 35,201,780 downwards.
TATCATCATAGAGATAAACTAACCTTCCAAAAGGAGCAATAGAGGAGCTAATATGAAAAGAACATCCAAGACCAAAGGAAGGATGTTTTCTTTGTAAGGGATCACATTACGCCACCCATTGTCCACAAAGAGCAGGGATGAGTTCAAAACTAAAGGAACTAATGTACAAAGAAACTACACCTAAGGAACCAATTCACAAGATTTATGCAACTATAGGAAACCAAAATCTAGATGGACAGGCCACTTCACTGGTGATAAAAGGTAAAAGTTTTGGTAGAAGTGTTAAAATTTTATTTTATAGTGGTGCTATAGATAACTTTATTTCCACTAGTTTAGTTAAATATATATGAGAAAGGCTAGGAATATTGGCACATGAGTGGAAGGTTGAGTATGGTTTAGGGTAAACCTACTCCATAAACCAGTGTTAACCTATGGCAAAAATTGCCTTGCCTAGTGGAATGACCATAGGGTACCTATATGTTGCACCATTGCATGACTTTGACATGGTTATAGGAATGGATTGGCTGCAAGAACATAAAGCAGTCATTAATTTTCAAGAATGATGGATTTAATATATAGATATTGATGGGCTTGTTCATAGTGTGAATAGCCTGCAAGGGGCTTTCCAACCCAAAATCCTTTCAGCTTTGCAACTCAAGAAATCCATAAGAAAAGGAGGAATTGTATATATTATTAAGATAAATAAGATAGAGGAAGAAAATAAGAAAGAGGTGTTTGGAAAACACTTTCTTCTTTAGGATTTTAAAGATGTATTTTTGAAATATTTACCCGGATTACCTCCTAAAAGAGAATTTGACTTATCTATCAAACTTCAACTCGAAACAGAGCTTATCCATATGTCTCCTTATAGAATGAATCTTATAGAAACATAGGAACTCAAAGTACAACTTCAAGGATTGTTGGAGAAAAAACTAATTAGACCAAGTGTATCACCGTGGGGTGCACCAATTTTATTTATGAAAAATAAGGATGGTTTCTTAAGACTGTGCATTGACTATAGGATATTGAATAAGGTAACTGTCAAAAATAGATTTCCTTTACCTATAATCAAAGATCTCTTCAATCAACTCAAGGATGCCACAATATTTTCAAATTTTGATTTGAAATCTAGATATCATCAACTAAGGATCCATGATGAGGATAACCACAAGACAACTTTTAAAACCCAGTATGGGTATTATGAATCTACTATCTTGCCTTTTGGTCTAACAAATGCATCGGTAGCATTCATGAATTTGATGAATAGCATATTTAGAAATTAATTGGACAAGTTTGTTCTGGTGTTCTTGGATGACATATTGATATATTCCTGAAATAAAGCAGAACATGATGGACATCTCAGAATTGTGTTGGAACTGTTAAGAAAAAATCAATTGTTTAGTAATTTGTTCAAGTGTAAATTCTATATGACAAGAGTGAAATATTTGAGTCATATTGTATCTACAGAAGGTATCACAAAATATTCTAAGAAAATTAAGCCTATTTTGAATTGGCCGCCACCTACCAATGTGACAGAAGTCTGAAGTTTCATGGGTTTAGCTAGATATTACAGGTGGTGTGTAAATGATTATGCCAAAATTACTGCACCAATAACTAACCTGTATAGGAAAGGGAGGGATTTTATATGGACTGATAAGTGTGAAGTAGCTTTTGAACTTCTTAAAAAAAAGCTCACTATGCCCCCTATATTAAATATACCCGATTCCTTATGGAAGTTGTTTTGTATGCACACACGCATCAATGGAAGGATTGGGAGGAGTGCTCTATCAAGAAGAAGCAATGGTTGCCTATGGATCCAAAAAATTGAAAATATATGAGGTTAATTATGCAACCCATGATTTGGATTTAGTAGTAGTAGTATTTGCTCTCAAAAGTTGGTGACACTATCTAGTAGGTAGATCTTTTGAGGTAAGGATGGATCATCAGATTCTACAATATATCTTTACGTAACCTTTACTCAATGCTAGGAAAAGAACATGGATGGAATTTCTCACAGAGTATAATTTTTGTATTGATTACATAAAGGGAAAAGATAATAGAGTCACAGACACTTTGAGTAGGAGAAGACACATTGTTGTTTTATCTCATATTTATTTTGACTTGATGGAACAAGTCAAAGGGAAACAAGATCAGGATACTTATTGCAAGTAAATTTGGAAAGGAATGGAAGAGAAACTGGATGAAAACAAGGATTTCAGCATCAAGGACAATTTATTATGCTTTAAGGATAGAGTGATTATACCTAAAGTTGGAAATTTGAGGAAAATGATTAAGTGAATCCCATAGTTTCCCATATTTTGTTTACCCTGGTGGAGCAAAAATGAGGGAGAACATGAAGAAAATTGTCTACTGGTTTGGGATGAAGAGGGGCATAAATGAATTTATCGCTCAATATCTTGAATGTCTGAAATTTAAGGCTAAACACGAGCATCCAGTAGGACTGTTGAATCTGCATGTTGTACCTATGCAAAAGTGGTAAGTAATTTCAATGGACTTCATTGTAGGGCTGTCCAAAAATAGGTTTCAACATGATGTAATCCTAGTAGTGGTCGATAGATTGACCAAGGTTGCACATTTTATACCTAGAAACACTAAGAATGATGTTGTGGATGTGGCTAATAGATTTTCCAAAGAAATATTTTGACTTCATGGATTTCCAGAAGTAATCATATCGGATAGAGACTCGAGATTTACTTCTAAGTTTTGGAAAGCTTTATATCATTCCATTGGAACTAAACTGAATATTAGTTCTACTTATCACCCAAAAACTAATGGGCAAATAGAAAGAGTAAACCAGGTATTAGAGGACATGCTTTGCATGTACTATTTGGATCAAAAAACCCATTGGAAGGATTACGTACACTTGGTGGATTTTTTTTACAAGAATGGACACCTTTCAACCCTAGGAATGGTACATTTTGAGGCATCGTATGGAAGGAAATGCAAAACACCATTGTCATTAGATAATCTAGAGGACCGAATTGTGTTGGGACCTGATATGGTCAGAGAAATAGAGTAGTAGTTAATAACAATTAGATAATAACTAAAACAAGCTACAGATTAATAGAAGAGTTATGTCGATCTTAAGAGATCACCAAGAGAATTTGTAGTACGTGATAAGGTGTTTCAAAGGGTTTAGCCAAGGAAGAGTGCAATAATCTCCACAAAGCTTGATCTTCACTACATAGGACCCTTTGGTATCATGAAGAAGATCAATCCTATGGCATATCGACTTGGCTTACCACCCAATCTATCTAATATTCACAAAACCTTTCACTTTTCATTGCTTAGAAAATATATTGCTAATATTGAGCATGTGTGGAACTTATTTAATTTGTATATGACGGACCCTGTGGCTATAGAGGTTTGACCAGTAAAGATCTTTGAGTTTCGATTCAAATTGATGAGGAAGGGAATTTTGGAGCAGTGTAAAGTTTAGTGGGACTGATATTATAAGAGAAATGCTACTTGGGATAAAGTAGTAGACATGCTGAACCACTTCCCATATATGTTTGAAAATGATTTGTAAATATTATATTTTATTTAAAACCTTGGAATATAGACAAAGGATTGTGTTAAACTTAAGTTTGGAGTATGTCATGACCCTCTCTATGGAAACCTTTTTTTACTTGAATGATTTTATGTTTTGCTATTACTTCTTCTAATAATATGATGGACTATCTATTAATTTATCTTGCAAAACATGTATTTTGGTAATTATATGGTGAAATGATTGACCATCTTATCATGTTTAAGTTTATGTTAAGCCTAGATTTTATGGAAGAATAAGATGTTGCTAATGGAACTTCACTTTTGCAGGAATGAGTTGATATTGGTGGCAGAAAGAATTGGTCACTGAGAAAGGGAATGTCCAAGGGAAATGATGTGATGGGTTATTTGACGAAGTATTCGAAAGCAACACGAATGAGTGCTTCTTTCATGAAGATGCATAACATGATTTGCATAAAAGAAACTAATTATATTGATATTTAGCTAAATATTTCTTATCTTATAATAGTTATTTTGGTTGTAATTATAGTGGTTATGGAAATGCTTGTTTGTTGTTAATATTTTTAGAAAAAGGAAGCATATGTCTAAAAAAACATTTCTAGAGTAGAATCTAGAAAATAAAATATTTTTCTAGTAGGTATAAAGACAATTATGTTAATTATGAATTTCTTATTTTTAAATATTATATTAGTCTGAACCTCGTAAAATTATTATTTTAATTATTTTGCTTCACGGTTTTTTTGACATCAATATTTTAGAGAAAGCATAGTTTTGCTCGCAGCTATATTTTGGCTTGGTTGTTGAGAGTGCAATCATGATAATATGTGTAGTGTTGTTTTCCACCACCTTTGTGTTTAAAATAATTTGGTTAATGACCCTAGAAGCAGATGAAAGAGAAAAAATGTGCCAAGCAAGGGAAGTATTGTCTTTGGTAGTGGGAAGCTTGTAGAAAGTGGAACAGATCGGTAAGCGAAGGAGATGAGGTTTGTGAAGATAATTTTACTTTTTGGTTTTTGGATGTTTTTGAAAAAATAGGAAGTGTGTTGGAGGAGAGACTATCTGGTGGTGAAGAAAAAGGAAGAGGCACTCGGTAAGAAGGTTTGAAAGGCCTGCAATGGATATTAGGTAGAATTATTTAAATAAAACAAGCTAGAATGATATGCTGTGTGAAAATCTGTTTGATAGGAGTAAGTTCTTTGGTCAGCCATTGTTCTCTTGAAACAAGCTAGAATGATATGCTATGTGAAAATTTGTTTGATAGGAGTAAGTTCTTTGGTCAGCCATTGTTTTCTTGGGGAAATAATCCCAGTGCGTCAGCTGTAAAATGATTGAGGAAATAGATACTTTCTTTTATAATTGTTTGTAGTAGAAATCTTATATTTTGAACACATTCTATGAAAGGAAGTGACCAAAACTAAAACTTACTTTGTATACCATTATTTCTTTATTGATTCATGTTCTTCCTGAAGCGGTGTATATTGGAAATTTAGGAAAATATTCTTGTGAAAAGGATTTTAAAAAAAGTTGTTTGAGAATTGGATATTTCTACTCCGCATGAGCATTATGTTCCAGCATAAAACTTGGTTTTAGAAGAATAGAATTTTTGGGTAAAATTTATTGCTAAGTTTTAGAGAACATGCTTTGATTTCTAAGTTTGACGGGTCAAAATTCTTAAACCTTGATCTATTGGAGAGTGGAAAATATTTATGTCAAGCTTTAAAATAATGGTAGAGTAAGTTTAGTTGTTGAATGGAAAACTTGTAGGATGTCTTTAATGAAAGCTACTCCAGGTTTTTGAAAAGAAGCAATTTGAAGAAAGATAAATAAATACTTGAGTTTTTGTATGTTATTGATTATGTATATTTCCTCCTAAATGTTTGTTGATGGAAATAGAAATTTGAAGAAAGATAAATAAATATATGAGTGACCTTGTGTTTTTTGTTTAAGGAGAAATAGTAATGTTGGCATCAAAGGGAGAAATTGATTTATGATTTTTGTTTGTCATTCGTATGTGTTTCGACTATGTCAAGGCAATTCCTTTATGTTGTTATCCTTGAATGGTTTGATAGAAAGAAGTATGGCATGATTGTGGTTGTTTTTGAGGCATGCAATTTTTTTCTTTTATTTGAGATCATGCAAACCTTTGAGACTCGTGGGTGCCGTCTTTGATCTCTATTAGTGGAAATTATCTTTTTGATAATCGAAAGAATTCATACGATGATGAATCGATACAGGATTGGCTACCAAGGATAGAAAAAAAGGAAAATGAACTACACCTCAAATTGAGTCTCAATCAGAGTTGTGAAAGGGTGTATTTCACTGGTGTAGAAAGAAAGCTTTATCTTTCCATGAATTAATAGAACCGGCTAGCTTCAGTGTTGACTAGCAGATTTACATGGTAAATCATGCTGAAGAGATGTGTAATTGTAGTAGTATGTACTCAATATTTAAGTGGAAATATCTTTTATAATTTTGAAGATAGAGGTCATTCTAGAACCTCAAAAAATGTAAAGTTTACTTGTTTTTCTTTTCGTAAATTTGTACCTATGTTATTTTTTATTTCTATGATTTTATATTTTGCATCATTTTATGTGGGAAAATATTTATTAGAGAATGGTCTAAATGATGTCGTCATGCAATCTAAGATCTTGCCTTCCATAGATAAGAAACTATGCAAGTGTCTATAGAGGGAATGAGTAAATAGGGAAGGCATTTCCTTATACCTTGAGAGACTTTAATGAAATGATGTTATCACTCTAAAAGAAATGAGATGAATTTTTAATCTATGCTTGTTATCCAACGTGGGATTTTTTGGATGTTCGAACCTCTAGAACTTCCTGAAGCATATCTCTCTTTACCTTGAAACCGGTATTAAGAGACTGATGTGGTCAAGCTTTTGGTGATGTGACTTAATCCAGAGTAGAGCCTTGTTTAAAGTGGGTGATCACCTTGAGCTTTAGAGAAAGTGAAGAACACAAGCTTATACTAAGAGGGGGGGTGAACAGTATAAGACCTCTTTTTACTTTTTCCTTTATACTTCAAAATAGTAAAGCAATATACCCAAAGTAATATCAAAGCAATGCACAATATCATCCACAAAGTGACACCAATTTTAACATGGTTCACCTAGAATGCCTGGGCTACATCCACAAAACTTTTCTCTAAAAGTTATCTCAAAGTTCTTTGGTAAACCTTCCCAATTACAATGTTTATGACCCTCGGCTCAAAGGAGATACCTTCCCCCAATCTGAATTTATGAGCCTCTGCTAAAAGGAGATACCTTCCCCCAATCTAAATTTATGAGCCTCTGCCCAAAGGAGAAACCTTCCCCCAATCTAAATTTATGAGCCTCTTCTCAAAGGAGATACCTTCCCCTCTGCTTTGGATATGATCCCTCAGAAGATCAACTGTCTCTACCTCTTGCTAGCATGTGGAACTCCTTTCCATCGAAGACCTCTTGTCCTCAATGCTTAGCCTAAGAGACCTCTGCCTTCTATGATCACATCCACAGTAGCTCAGCAACCTGTACCAAACACGGTCGGTCGGTCTAGTACAAGTCTTCCTCTGTCCGTCAAATCTGTCCAACTCTTGAACAAATCAATCCTCTATCCACAAGCCTTCTCAAAGACTTGCCAAATATGTCCTCAGGTTCTCTAATAGAACCAATGTACCTATGTCCTCAAGTTCTCTGATAGAACTTTCAAACTCAGCTCACAAGTCCTCTACTAGGACCTGTCCAAATCTGCTCACAAGTCCCCACCGAAACCTGTCCAAAACTTGCTCACAAGTCCCCAACGAAACCTGTCCAAAACCTGCTCACAAGTCCCCAACGAAACTTGTCCAAAATAGCTCACAAGTCCCCAACGAAACCTGTCCAAAACAGCTCACAAGTTCACCAAGAAAAACTTGCTTAGCATGAACCCACAAAGAGAATTGTTAGAGACCCAATGTGATTCATCAACCTCATAGAAACATAAAGAGAATTGTTAGAGACTCAATATGTTCTATACTTAACTCCCAATCTCAATCTCAAATCTCATAGAAACATAAAGAGAATTGTTAGAGACTCAATATGATCTATACTTAACTCCCAATATCAATCTCAACTCAATCTCAATCTCAAAATAATAAGATAGATGTAGTATGCTTTTCTCAAGAACATGAAACACAACCCAACAATTGCCAAACATGCAATATCTCATATAACAATGCTACTCATGTTCTTTCCATAACCAATATATTTTCTCAACCAATTAGGGCTTTAACAACAATGCTTATAGACAAGGTTTAACCAACATCATTCAACTCAACATTAACCTTGAAGCATTCAACCAATCATCACAAGAAAAGGAAACAAGTAGAAATCATTTTCCCTCCAAAGATATTTGAACAAAACAGCCACCAACACAATATCACCAAATGCAAAGAATAACTTGCTCAAATAAACTCAATGGAGTAAGCCCAATATCATGAATCAAGTAAAGCAATAACTTGATCAAACAAACTCTATGGAAGCAACTCAACCATAAAACTCAAAATAGCCAACCAAGGGTTCCACGAACTCAATGCAAGTAGCTTGACTCACAAATACAAACCCTAGTGCACAAATCTTCCACTATCTCAAACCAAAAATTATGCATTCATCAAAAACTCTCCTTAAGGATAACAATGCATAAGTAGCCTTCAACAAACCAGAAAAGAGGATTTACACCCAATCAAAGAAAACCTAGTTGAAAACCTTTTCACTCCAACCTTATTTCAGAAAACATACACCAATCATACTCATAAGAAGAATGTGCCCATACCTTATTGGAGTAGAAGAAAATTGATCCTTAAAGCTGTCACCACACACAACCCTCAAACTTCCAACCAAGTTAGGGTTAGAACCAAGATACATGAGCATATAAAAACTTTCCTTAGTACACCTTTTAGCTTCTCTTCTTTTGAAAACAACCACCAAAGAATTCAAAAACACAACAACCAAAACTTACACCTTATATCTCCATTTTAAACTTTAGCATAGCAAAAGACTAATCTCAAAAATACAACCAAAGAAATATCCCCTTATTTCTCCTATGTCTTTTAAACAATGCTAAACAATGCCAAAAATTATATCAAGAAATTAATCACATCTTAGAATGGCTGCCCTTGAAGAATCCAAAAATCGTGGAATGGCTGCCCTTGATGAATCCAAAAATCGCGGAATGGCTGCCTTTGACGAATCCGAAAAACATGGCACAAAATACGTTTTAACAAAAACGTGACTTAATCCATGCACAACTCCCTTCGCAGGAATCGAAACGTAGACCTCCGCCTATGCAAAGCCCAAACGCAGCCTATGCTGCCACTAGCCCACAAGGGGCTAACGAATTCTAAGACAGACTTCCTACCACTTCAACGAACAAGCACTTCATAATTTTTTCAAACGCGAGCTCTCTTCTTCCGCGGCGTCAACAGAGCATCGATCGCAGCCAAAAATTAATGCATTCGAAATTCTCAAGAGGAGTTAAACCTTAGGATCCTTCCCATCTTTATAGTCCAATCATGGACTTTAGAACACGTCGACGGCAGAGAAACGTAATTTTGAATTTAATCGAAATTGCTTTCTAAAGGGTTTAAAAACCCTTAATTAATTTTAATAAATTAAGAATAAAAAATGTTTAAAAACCTTTAAATATTTTTAATAAATTAAAATTAATTTTCTCCCTTAATTAATTAAATAATTAATTAATTAAAACCTTGAAGGGTTTTAAATAATAATTAAATAATAAAGAGAACCTCCATTGGTTTTAATAAAAACCATTTAACTTGGTTTTAATAAAAACCCTATCCAAAAACCTTATCCAATGGAATCTCTCCGGATTCTCTTAAAAATATTCTCTTGGAATATTTCACCTTTGAAGCCAACACATCCTCTTAACATTAACGACATTTCCTTTTGACATCAATGACAACTCATAGACAAGGAGCTAGGATCTCAAACCCAAAATTGCCAACAGAAAGCATGTGAAATCCTTGTGATTTGAATACTCTTAATGATTATGTAGAACTATAATTGTAAGGCAAATATGATCCATGTAGTATATTAGAAGTTAGTGTGGAAATTTTAGCTTTGGTATATCTGTTGTTAAGAGCCATGAGCATATCGTTTGATAGAGTGAAGTAATATTAGTTATTAAAGAGCCCACGACCATCGGGTTAATTATATTTTTAATATTTTTATTCCTATTTCTGTTAAAAATATGTAAAGTATGGTTGTTGTTGAGTAGACCAGACCCTCAACAGGTGAAGAGATAACATGTCATTGTGTGCATAGTGCAACTTCATAGACTAGCCTATGTAGCTTGTAGGGATTTGCACAAACCCTTTTGATGGATAGAAAAGGGAGACTTCTACACTAAAATACTTGTGTAGTATGATGGGTTGGGTGCTTCCTTTCGAAGGATGGAAAAGAAAAAATCCTACGTAAAAATACTTATGTAGAGAGCTAGTATTCCCAAAGATACCCTTTCAAAGGAAATAAAGAGGGGGCGGCAAATTGTAATTCATTAAGAGAATAAATGGTTGACTTGCTAAGTGAACTAACCACTCATCTACTAGAAAATTGTGGATGTGAGATAGATGGATGGTGAAAGATCAATGATGGTCCATAAGCATTTAATGACTCTAGGATTTAAAAAAAAAAAAAAACTGAGAGAGAATTTGGGTTGTTACATTTTGGTATCAAATCATGGTTCAAAGGGGAATCATCTCATTATGCAAACTTATCTGGGGATTTTTAGTAGCAAGCATACCTTATGAGGAGTCTACCTTATTTTTTTTAGGAAAAAGGATAAATTCAAACTATTTAACATAGGAATTAGTTGGTAGGGGAAGCTACCCAAAGATAATTTGGAAACTAACTTCTATTACCTATTTTGTGTGTGGCCAGGGGACAATACCACCAAAAATAATAAGAGGAAGTGTTGCCCCATCAATGAGGCTGACTCGAGGAACCAATACAAAGAATAGAGCACCTGATGTTGGTTCTAAAAACCCCAATGAAAGAGAGAATCTTACTGAAATAGTGGCTCTACTTTGTGAGCATGTGGAGACCCAAAAATAGTTGTTGGATGTTGTGCTGAGTCGAGAAACATAATCTGCTAACCCGAGAGGGGAACATACTGATGAACCTCTTACAGAGGCACAACTAGCAAGAGTTTGACTAGAGGTTGAGTTGGGCAAGGAAATGAAATATCTAAAATCTTCCAAGTTTAATGGAGAGGAATATGGGGACAATTTCGAGGCTTGGTTGAAGGAGATAAAGACATATTGCAACATGAAGAACTTTTCCTCAGGCACTCAATCATCTTATGATACACTACATTTGTAATGAGATGGTTTAGCTTGGTGGGAAACCCTTAGTGAAGAATGGAATCTAGCGAGTGTAGTTGACTTAAAATGGTAATAGTTTGTTAAAGCCTTCAAATAAATATTTCTTAAAAAATATTTCTATTCCAAAAAATGCAACGAATTTAGTAAAATCCACCAGGGTATTAGAACAATGGAAAAATATTATCAAAAATTTGTTAAGTTGGTGAAGTATGTACATGCATACACTGAGAAAATGAAGTCCACAAGTTCATACTTGGATTAGATCCTAGGATAGGAAAAGAAGTGGATATGTGAGAACCTAGAACATTGCAAAAGGCCTATGAGTTAGCAAGAAAAGTTGAAACATATCTTAAATATTATTTTCACTTTGAGGGGTTAGATGAGCAAGGCAAAGAGGTACTAAGAAAGAGAAATAGTTTAGGTTTTATGAAGTAGGAATGTGAGCAAGCTTTTAAAAGCATCCCTAAACATGATGGAAAATAATATAGTAAGCAAGGAAGTTCAAAAGGAGGTTTTGAGGAAGGAATCATAGATGCTATAATCATGGCAATAGTGGTAATAGATCACCACAGAGATAGACTAACCTGCCAAAAGAAGGATCAGTAGAGGAGCTAAAATGAAAAGAACGTACAAGACCAAAGGAAGGATGTTTTATTTGTAAGGGACCACATTACACCACCAATTATCCATGAAGAATAGCTATGAGTTCAAAAGGAAAGGAACTAATGTATAAAAAAATGCATCTAAGGAACCAGTGCACAGGATTTATGCAGCTATAGGAAACTGGAGTTTGGATGGATAGACCACTCCACTGATGATAAAAGGTAAAATTTTTGGTAGAAGTGTTAAAATTTTATTTGATAGTGGTGCTACAGATAACTTTATTTCCACTAGTTTAGTTAAATATATATCAGAAAGGCCAGGAATCTTGGCATATGGGTGGAAGGTTGATTATGGTTTAGGGTAAACCTACTCTGTAAACAATGTTATCCTATGGTAAAAATTGCCTTTCCTAGTGGAATGACCATAGGGTACCTATATGTTGCACCATTGCATGCCTTTGACATAGTGATAGGAATGGATTGGCTGCAAGCGCATAAAGTAGTGATTAATTTTCAAGATCGATGGATTGAATATACAAATGTTGATGGGCTTGTTTGTAGAGTGAATAGCCTACAAGGGGCTTTCCAACCCCAAATCCTTTCGGCTTTGCAACTCAAGAAAGCCATCAAAAAAGGAGGAATGGTATATATTGTTAAGATAAATGAGATAGAGGAAGAAAATAAGAAAGAGGTGTTTGGGAAACACCACTTTATTCAGGATTTTAAAGATGTATTTTTGAAATATTTACCTAGATTACCTCCTAAAAGAGAATTTGACTTCTCTATCGAACTTCAACCTGAAATAGAGCCTATACATAGGTATCCTTATAGAATGAATCCTATAGAAATGCAAGAACTAAAAGTACAACTTCAAGGATTTTTGGAGAAAGGACTAATTAGACCAAGTGTGTCACCATGGGGTGCACCAATTTTATTTGTGAAAAATAAGGATGGTTCCTTAAGACTATGCATTGACTACCGGATGTTGAATAAGGCAACTATAAAAAATAGATATCCTTTACCTAGAATTGAAGATCTCTTTGATCAACTCAAGGATGCCACAATATTTTCAAAAGTTGATTTGAAATATGGATATCATCAACTGAGGATCCATGATGAGGATACTCACAAGATAGCTTTTAAAACCTGGTATGGGCATTATGAATTTATTGTCTTACCTTTTGGTCTAACGAATGCACTGGCAGCATTCATGAATTTGATGAATAGCATATTTAGGAAGCAATTGGACAAATTTTTTTTGGTGTTCTTGGATGACATATTGATATATTTCTGAAATAAAGTAGAACATGATAGACATCTCATAATTGTGTTGGAACTATTAAGGAAAAACTAGTTGTTTAGGAATTTATCCAAGTGTGAATTCTATGTGACAAGAGTGCAATATTTGGGTCATATTATGTCTGCAGAAGGGATCACAATAGATCCTAAGAAAATTGAGGCTATTTTGAATTGGACACCACCTACCAATGTGATAGAAGTCCAAAGTTTCATGGGTTTAACTAGATATTACAGGCGGTATGTAAAGGATTATGCCAAAATTATTGCACCAATAACTAACCTATAGAGGAAAGAGAGGGAGTTCAGATGGACTGATAAGTGTGAAGTAGCTTTTGAATTGCTTAAATAAAATCTCACTATACCCCCTATATTAAAGATACCTAATCCTTAGGGAAGTTTTTTTGTATGGACAAACCCATCAATGGAGGGCTTGGGAGGAGTGCTCTCTCAAGAAGGAGCAGTGGTTGCCTATGGATCCAAGAAATTGAAAAGACATGAGGTTAATTATGCAACCCATGATTTGGAGTTGGCAGTGGTAGTGTTTGCTCTCAAAATTTGGTGATACTATCTAGTAGGTAGACCTTTTGAGCTAAGGATAGATCATCAGAGTCTGCAATATATCTTTACTCAACCTTTACTCAATGCTAGGTAGAGAAGATGGATGGAATTTCTCATAGAGTACGATTTTGGTATTGAGTATATAAAGGAAAAAGAGAATAGAGTCGTAGACGCTTTGAGTAGGAGAAGACACATTGTTGTTTTATCTCGTATTCATTTCGACTTGATGGAATAAGTCAAAGAGAAACAGAATCAGGACACTTATTGCAAGTAAATTTAGAAAGGAATGGAAAAGAAATCGAATGAAAACAAGGATTTCAACATCAAGAATGGTTTCTTATGCTTTAAGGATAGATTAATTATACTTGAAGTTGAAAATTTGAGGAAAATGATTATGAGTGAAGCCCATAGTTCCCCATATTTTTCTCACCTTGGTGGAGAAAAAATGAGGGAGAACATGAAGAAAACCATCTACTAGTCTGGGATGAAGAGGGACATAAATGAATTTATCGCTCAATGTCTTGAATGTCAGAAAGTTAAGGTTGAACATAGGCATCCAGTGGGATTGTTGAATCCGCATGTCGTACCTATGCAAAAGTGGCAAGTAATTTCAATGGACTTCATTGTAGGGCTGCCCAAAAATAGGTTTCAACATGATGCAATCCTAGTAGTGGTCGATAGGTTGACCAAGGTTGCACATTTTATACCTGGAAACACTAAGGATGATGTTGTGGTTGTGGTTAATAGATTTGCCAAAGAAATATTTTGACTCCATGGTTTTCTAGAAGTAATCATATCGTATAGAGACTCGAGATTTACCTCTGAGTTTTGGTAAGCTTTACATCATTCCATTGGAACTAAACTAAATATTAGTTATGCTTATCACCCATAAACCGATGGGCAAATAAAAATAGTAAACTAGGTGTTAGAGGAAATGCTTCGCATGTACTGTATGGATCAAAAAACCCGTTGGGAGGATTACTTACACTTGGTGGAATTTGCTTACAATAATGGACACCATTCAACCCTAGGAATGGTACCTTTTGAGGCATTGTATGGAAGGAAATGCAAAACACCATTGTCGTGGGATAATCTAGAGGACCAGATTATGTTGGGACCCGATATGGTTAGAGAAATGGAGCAACAATTAAGAACAATCAGAGAATATCTAAAAGAAGTTGCAGATCGATAAAAGAGTTATGTCGATCTTAAGAGATCACCAAGAGAGTTTGCAGTGGGTGATAGGGTGTTTCTAAGGGTAAATCCAAGGAAGAGTGCAATCAAGTCCACAAAGCTTGATCACTATGTCAGACCCTTTGGTATCATGGAGAAGATCAGTCCTATGGTATATCAACTTGCCTTACCACCCAATCTATCTAAGATTCACAACACCTTTCATATTTCATTGCTTAGAAAATACATTGCTAATCTTGAGCATGTGTGGGACTTATCTAATTTGTATATGGTGAACCCCGTGGCTATAGAGGTTCGACCAGTAAATATCCTTGAGTTTCGATCCAAATTGATGAGGAAGGGAATTTTGGAGCAGTGTAAAGTTTAGTGGGACCAATATTCTGAGAGGAATGCTACTTGGGAGAAAGTAGCAAACATGCAAAACCACTTCCTATATCTGTTTGAAAATTATTTGTAAATATTATATTTTGTTTAAAACCTTGGAAGATACATAGGGGACTATGTTAAGCCTAAGGGGGGATTATGTCATGACCCTCCCTTGGAAAACCTTTTTACTTGAATGGTTTTATGTTTTGCTATTGCTTCTTCTGATAAGATGATGGACTATCTATTAATTTATCTTGCAAAACATGTATTTTGGTGAAATTATATGGTGAAATTATTGACCATATTCTCATGTTTAAGTTTTTGTTAAGCCTAGATTTTATGGAAGAATAAGATGCTGCTAATGGAACTTCACTTTTGTAGGAATGAGTTGCTATTGGTGGTAAAAAGAATTGGTCACCGAGAAAGGGAATGTCCAAGGGAAATGATGTGATGGGTTATTTGACGAAGAATTTGGAAGCAACACGAATGAGTGCTTCTTTCATGAAGATGCATAACATGATTTGCATAAAAGAAACTAATTATATTGATCTTTAGCTAAATATTGCTTATCTTATAATAGTTGTTTTGGTTGTAATTATAGTGGTTATGGAAATGCTTGTTTGTTATTGATATTTTTAGAAAAATGAAGCATATGTCTAAAAGCAACATTTCTAGAGTAAAATCTAGAAAAGGAAAAAAAATTCTAGTAGGTATATAGGCAATTATGTTTATTATGAATTTTTTGTTTTTAAGTATTATAGGAGCTTGAACCTCATACAATTGTTATTTTAATTATTTTGCTTCACGGTTGTTTTGACATCAATGTTTTGGAGAAAGCATAGTTTTTCTCATAGCTATATTTTTGCTTGGTTGTTGAGAGTGAAATTATGATAATATGTGTAGTGTTTTTTTCCACCACATTTATGTTTAAAAGAATTTGGTTAATGATACTGGTAGGGAAAGAAAGAGCAGGAACATTTCGAGCAAGGTAAGTAATGTCTTTGATAGTGGAAAGCTCGTAGAAAGTGGAAAGGATCGGTAAGTGAAGGAGAGGAGGTTTGTGAAGATAATTTTACTTTTTGGTTTTTGGATGTTTTTGGAAAAAGAGGAAGCATATTGGAGGAGAGACTATCCGATGATGAAGAAAGAGAAAGAGGTGTTGGGTAGGAAGGTTTGAAAGACTTGCGATGAACATCAAGTATAATTATTTAAAGAAAATAAGATAGAATGATATATTGTGTTAAATTTATTTGGTAGGAGTAAGTTCTTCTTTGGTCAGTCATTGTTTTCTTGGGGAAAGAATCCCAATGCATCGGCTATAAAATTATTGAGGAAATAGATACTTTCTTTTATAATTGTTTATAGTAGAAAGTTTACCACATTCCAGGAAACGAAGTGAGAGAAACTAAAACTTACTTTGTATACCATGATTGCTTTATTGATTTGTGTTCTTCCTGAAGCCATGTATATTAAAAATTTAGAAACTTATTCTTGTGAAAAGGATTAAAAAAAGAGTTGTTTGAAAATTGGAGGTTTCTACTCCACATGAGCATTTTGTTCTAGCATAAAACTTGGTTTTAGAAGAATAGAAATTTTGAGTAAACTTTGCTGCTAATTTTTAGAGAACATGCTTTAATTTATGAGTTTGACGGGCCAGAATTCTTAAACCCTGATCTACTAGAGAGTGGAAAAGAGCTATGTCCAGCTATAAAATAATGGTAGAGTAGGTTTGGTTGTTGAATGGAAAAATTGTAAAATATTTTTATGAAAGCTACTCCAGGTTTCTGAAAAGAAGTAGAAATTATGTTTGAGTTTTTGTATGTTGTTGATTATGTATATTTCCTCCTAAAGGTTTGTTAATGGAAATAGCAATTTCAAGAAAGAAAAAGAAATGTATGAGTGACCTTGTGTTTTTTGTTTAAGGAGAAACAGTAACGTTGTCATCAAAGGAGAAAATTGATTTATGATTTTTTCCTATCATTAGTATGCGTGTTAATTGTGTTAAGATAATTTCCATATGTTTTTATCCTTGAATGCTTCTATAGAAAGAAGTATGGCATGATTACAGTTGTGTTTGATGCATGCAATTTTTTTCTTTTATTTGATATCATACAAACCTTTGAGACTCATGGATGTCGTCTCTGATCCTGATGAGTAGACATTCTCTTTTTGATGATCAGAAGAATTTTTACGATGATGAATCAATACAAGATTGGCTATCGAGGATAGCAAAAAAGAAAAATGAACTACACCTCGATCTGAGTCTAAATCAGAGTTGCATAAGGGTGTCTTTCACTGCTATAGAAATAAATATTTTTCTTTCCATGAATTAATAGAATCGGCTAGCTTCAGTGTTGACTGGCGGATTTACATGGTAAATCATGCTGAAGAGATGTGTAATTGTAGTAGTATGTACTCAATCATTAAGTGGAAATATATTTTGTAATTTTGAATATAAAGGTCATTGTAGAACCTCGTAAATGTAAATTTTACTTGTGTTGCTTATGGTAAAGTTGTACCCATGTTATTTGTGATTCTATGACTTTTATGTTGGAAAATATTTATTAGATAATGGTCTAAATGATGTTATCATGCAATATAAGATATTACCTTCTGTAGATAAAAAATTGTGGAAGTATATATAGAGGTAATGAGTAAACAAGGAAGGTATTTCCTTATACCTTCAGAAACTAATGAAATGATGTTATCACTCTAAAAGAAATGAGATGATTTTTAGTCCATGGTTTTTATTCAACGTGGGATTGTTTGGATGTTCGAATATCTAGAACTTCCTGAAGTATATCTCTCTTTACCTCAAAACCAGTATTAAGAGACTGATGTGGTCAAGCTTTTGGTGATGCGACTTAATCCATAGTAGAGCCTTGTTTAAAGTGAGTGATCACCTTGAGCTTCACAAAAATCATGTGAAATCCTTGTGAGTTGAATGCTCTTAACGGTTGTGTAGAACTATAGTTGTAAGGCCAAGATGGTCCATGTTGTATATTAGAAGTTAGTCTAGAAATTTTAGCTTCGATATATCTACTTTTAAGAGCTTCAAGGATGTATTTTTATGGAGTGAAGTAAGCTTAGTAATTAAAGAGCCCAAGACCATAGGATCAATTATGTTTTTAAGACTTTTAGTCTCATTTTTGCTAAAAATATGTAAAGGATGGTTGTTGCTGAGTAGACCAGACCCTCAACAGGTGAAGGGATAACCTGTCATTGCGTGCATAGTGCAACTTCATATAATGGCCTATGTAGCTTGCAAGGATTTGCACATACCCTTTTTATGGATAGAAAATGGAGACTTCTACACTAAAAGACTTGCGTAGTATGATGGGTTGGGTGCTTCCTTTCGAAGCATGTAAAAGGAAAACTCCTATGTAAAAAGACTTATGTAGAGAGCTGGTATTTGTAGAGATACCCTTTTAAAGGAAATAAATGGGGATGGTGAACTATAAGTCATTAAGAGAATAAATGGTTGACTTACTAAGTGAACTAACCACTCATTTGCTGGAAAATTGCTAATGTGATATAGATGGATGGTGAAATATCAATGATGGTCCATAAGCAGTTAATGACTCTAGGCGTTTTAAAAAAAAATTGAGAGAGAATTTTGGGTTGTTACAGCAAAGATATAAGATAAAACAATAACCTAAAATTGTATGACACATATTTGCAAAATTTTGTTTCATTAATTCAAATAATATTTTATTAGATCGTATTTTACAAAAATAGTGAACTTTTTACAAAAATCAAATATGCTTTTGGAGAATGGTTTCATAGATCTTATAAAAATATATAAAACAAAAAAAATATCTAAAATTGTATTACACATA
This sequence comes from Wollemia nobilis, assembly GCA_028583015.1. Taxonomy (NCBI): domain Eukaryota; kingdom Viridiplantae; phylum Streptophyta; class Pinopsida; order Araucariales; family Araucariaceae; genus Wollemia; species Wollemia nobilis. The sequence goes on along the minus strand of JAQPPZ010003077.1, from coordinate 35,183,017 downwards.
TTTGCAAAAAAAAGTTATTAATTCGAATAATATGTCATTACATATTACAAAAAGAGCGAGCTTTTAGACCACTTCCACACTATGGGACCTAAAGCATATCTTGTCTCTAAATGTGTATTAAATACTGTCACTATTGCTGTATTAGGCTCACTTTGCACATGACTCTGATCAATAGCATCTAGTGGTAGTGCACCAACTCTAATAAGGCTCTTTTGCATTATCTACAAACTTAATATCAATGCCCTTTCTTCTTTAGAAAGATCTTCTTTAGATGTTGAAGATAATTTTTTTCCCTTTGTTTCAACAATATATTGGGATCTAAATTATGTAAAATTATAATCTTCCTAAATGCATTATTCTCTCTAATAGTGTAAGCTAAGTGTTCCTTCAATTGTATCACTTTGTACATATTGTCCTTGGCAGTGTTCAAATAAACATTGAGGCTCTCAACCTATTTTTTTAGGTTTGTAAAATTGGACTACAAAACAGATAAATTATAAAATATTAGTTACGAATTGTTATAAAAATAAATAAATTGATAAACAAAAAATTATCAAAACTTACAACAGCAGCTACTTTGCTAGCCTCTGTAATCTTAACCTTCTTCTTATCAATAGCCCATTGATTATAATATGTCTGGGCTTTGGAATTTATATTCTCCAACCTATTTAAAATATTACCATTATGTATAGCAATGGTCGTTACATTTCTATATTGAGCTTGATCTAACAAAGCATCAAGTTTTTCTAGTTCTTGTTCAACCAATGAAAAATATTGTCTCTTTTAGTAAAAATTGTGTATTGGGCATTTAGCTCCTAAATTAAGATTTCTGCCCAATAATCCCATTATCTCAACCTAGATATGTCAGCCAATAGAATGTCTTTAATGGTGGCCTCACAATTATCAGCCAATAGAATAGTTAGTGGAAATTTTAATTTGTTGTCATCTAAAAGAGTTATAGCATCATCGATTTCTTATGGAGTGGAAGAGCTCCCAAGAGCTATCGATACCTATTCAGGTTCCTCTGCTTTTGTATGTTGTTGTGTACGATGAAGCACATCGATTGCTTTAAAAAACTCAATCTTGTTGCCTTGAAAAATATAATCCTATTCAAGTTGAGGATTTTCCAATTCTGATAAGCCATGTAGACTAGGCATTCCAATCGAAATATTTGGAAGATCTGAAAGTGTTTGTATGCGTGTTATTCCCCAAAACCTTATAGAAAATAGCTACTTCCCAAGCATTCATTGCTATACCCTCATTTTTTATGGTTGTAGTGGAGGTGGTGGCAATATCATTCATTGTGTGAGAGAGGTTGATCGAATCGGTGCTCCTACAAAAGATAAAAAAATTATTATGAAATTGTGTTAAAAATAAAAAACTAAAATTAAATTATTATGTGCAAGTCAACCAATGTAGTTTAACTAATTATACCGAATGATAATTCTAAAGGGTGTGCATCATGTTGCCCTGAAAATATAACAAAAAAATATTAAATAAATCTATCAATAAAATTAACCTAATAAAATAAACTACATTGAAACATCTATAAGTATCACATTACCTCTCAAGGGTTGGCTAACTTTTTTGAGATCGATGTGCACTTTATGTGCAGATGATGAAGCAACAAGATGAAGTGAAGAATAATACAATAAAATAAAATTGGAGCAACTATTATCTTCTTATTATCTAGAATAATTCTGGTAGAGTTTTAGTACTCTGTTACAATCTCCTCATAGGCTCTGGAAGAGCTCACACACTTGCTACAATGCAAAATTCTTCTTCATAAAATAAAACCCTAAAATTGCCTTAAGTAAGAAAAAACAAAGCAAACCCTAACCCTAGAAAATCACATCCATTGGATCTACATCAATGGTGTTTATTACATGTCTTAGTATTTCGGCCATAAATTTTGACTCGGGTGTCCGTTTGAGCCTATTTTTTTTAGATTGCACATATTTCGAAGCTCTACAATTTTTTTTTGTCTCCTCTAAGAGGAGACACTTTCTAAGGTTGAAAACATCATCTAATAGCCTAAATTTTTGTTTTAATGTATGGCTAGCCATATTTCCAATATTCTCCCCCTTGTTGGTAAGGGGACTGACTATCAAGTCCCTTAGCAACAAAAACTGAGGTTTTACTACTCCCTTAGTAAAAATATCTACTACTTGATCTTGTGTGGAGCAATACCTCAATTTAACTTGTTCCTTCTCCACCATGTCTCGTATGAAGTGGTACTTGATTTCAAATTCTTGGACCTGGTATGGTGGATAGGATTATGTGCCAACTTAATGGCACTCTTATTATCACATAATAAAGTAGTTGGAGTCCCTTGCTTCTCCCCAATCTCTCCTAGCACCTTTCAAAGCCACAATGCTTGTGCACTTGCCGATGTAAGTGCAATATACTCTACTTCAGTAGAATACAACACCACTGTAGCTTATTTCTTGGAACTCCATGTCACCAAACCTAAACCAAGAGAAAAGCAGTACCCACTCATGGATTTCTTGTCATCAATATTACTGCCCCAATCACTATCACTAAATCCCACTAACTTAAAATTATTTTCCTGTGAGTAGTGGATCCCATAATCAATTGTTCCATGAACATACCTCAAAATCCTCTTCGCTACCTTCAAATATAACTATGATGGATTAGCCATATACCTGGAACACTGTTGAACAGCAAAGCATATATTCGATCTAGTGTTACAAAGGAACATAAGACTACTAGCAATACTCTTGTACTCTATTTTTTTTGCCCTTTCAGCTCCATCCTCCAAACTCAAGATCTTTCCATGTGCAATGGGTGTTTCTATAGGTTTACATTCACTCAAACCAAATATCTTCAGCATGTCTCTTACATATTTGTATAGACAAACAAAAATCTCATTGCTAGTTTGATATACTTCCATCCCGAGAAAGTAACTCATCAAACCCAAATTAGACATCTCAAGCTCCTTCTTCATATCATGTTTAAAAGAATCATTCAAATAATAACTACTCCCCATACATAACATATCATCAACATAAAGGTATACAATAATAATATCTTTACTTTCCCTTTTGTAGTACAAAGTGGACTCACTCTTACTCCTTTCAAAATTACACTACAGGAAGTAGTCATGGATTCTAGCATACCAAGCTCTTGGAGCTTGCTTCAGCCCATATATAGCCTTCTTCAACCTATAGACTTGTGTTAGCAATTTGATTTATTTTATGTTGTCATTGATGTCACACGAATCATTGATATCATATTGATCACATTGAGTTTTGGTGGGCAGATGATATTTTGGAAAGCATGGATAAATTTAGGGTTTTTGTGAAAACCAAGGCAGGAAAAATAAAAGGTTTTATTTAAAACCATGGATGACGTATTTGAAATGGGTTTTTCTTAAAACTCATGTTGGCCTTTCATTTCGTCAAAAAAGGTGCCCCAATGATGGAGATATTTAATTTTAATATTTAGTTTAAATTTTAATTATTTAAATTTTAAATTTTAATTTTAAAATTAAAATTAAAGTTAGCACTGACGTCTAAATAAAGAGGGAAAATCAATAATGTGTCGATGTCATCAAAAATTATGAGAAGACTATATAAATTGGGATCCTAAGGTTCATTTGAAATTAATCCTTGCTCATGTTAATTTTTGGCTAAGCATCCGAAGAGAGCTCATGCAAAAATTGTTTTGAAAAGGGAGACAACGAATAAATCCAAGGTTGATCGAAATTCCAAGATATTGTGGGCAGAGTGGCGCATTGGCAATTAGTTTTTTGTTAAGGTGTGTAGCAGCACTTTACGTCAAGGTTCAAATCTCCTTGACTGCATTTGAATGTATTGTAAGGAAAGCACTCGAAGCGCTTTTGGTTTGCATGGAAGGGAGGAAGGACTTAAGGCATGTCGTGCCTTTTCATTTTGAACGAAGGGCTAGCTCATGTGGCAACCTTAGCCATGGCTAAGGTGTTCGTAGTGTGGGCAAGTTGGGGGTTCAAATCCCCTTGAGGAGGTAATTACGTTTTGCTTAAATTAATTTCGTTGATGCCCTAGGATAGGAGTTATAAGGTGGTTAAGGAATAATTAAAGTTATAATTAAAATTTATTTTTATAAGGGTTGTGATTATTATTTCAGATGAGATGAGTTGTTGATTTAAATTTGATATTCATGAAATTGAAAATTAATATTTAGGAGAAATAATGAGTTGTTATAAAATATTTTTGAGAGCCTTATTGATTATTATTTTTGATAAGGATTTTTATTAAAAAGGACTTTGGTGGATGTGTTTATTAAGTTGGAGTAAAAAGGTGTAAATTGAGTTATGCTTATCTTGTGATTATTATTTGAAGTCCACTAACCCTTATTGAGATTATAAAGGAAAGTTGTGTTTAGTGTGGCAGATTTTGTGGATAAGTTCTTGGCATCAAAAAGGTATGGGCACATTCTCCTATTGATTGTTTATGGTGGTTGATTTCTAAAATATCATTGGAGTGAAAAGGATTGAGTGTGGTTTCTTTTTCAAAAGTGGTTGGTTAAATGCTTCAAGGTTTTTTGGTTTGAGAGTTATGTTAAAACCTTGTTTTATAAGCATAGTTGTTGAATCCCATTGGTTGTGAAAGAACTTGAAAAGAACATGAGTATCATTGTTATGTGAGATTTGTGGTTGAGCATTGTTGGAAACATTTGAGTTGGTTGATACATGCTTGGACTAGGGTTTTTGTGAGAAATAATAGTCCCTTGTGGTGATTGGTTGAGTTGATTTGATTGAGCCTAGTCAAGTGATTGTGTGAGGTGATTGGTCAAGTTCCATGAAATAAACTATTCCATAATTCTGATTTGAGTTGATATTGATTTGAGTTGAGTTGAGTTGAGATTGAGCTTAGAACATATTGAGTCTCTAATAATTCTCTTTATGCTTCTATGAGTTGACTTGAGTTGATTTGAGATTGATTTGAGTTGAGTTGAGTTGAGTTAAGATTGAGCTTAGAACATATTGAGTCTCTAATAATTCTCTTTATGCTTCTATGAGTTGACTTGAGTTGAGTTGAGATTGATATTAGAACATATTGAATCTCTAACAATTATTTTTATGCTTCTATGAGTTGAGTTGAGTTGAGTTGAGATTGACATTAGAACATATTGAGTCTCTAAAAATTATCTTTATGCTTCTATGAGTTGATTTGAGTTGAGTTGAGTTGAGATCATTGTTGATCATTGTTGTCATCCATTGAAGAGTACATTGTCATTCATTGTTGAGTTCATATTTGAGCTTTACCTTGATATATTTGTGGATGATATTTGAGTGCTACTTGTGCATGATTGATTGAGCCTTTGAGAAGGCCTTTGAGGACAGTTTTGGGACAGCTTTATGGACAGCTTTGTGGATAGTTTTGGGATAGCTTTGTGGACAGTTTTGGGACAACTTTGTGGATAGTTTTGGGACAGCTTGTTAGAGCATATTTGAGCAAGTTCTTGGTGAGCTTGCTAGAGTAGATTTGGGCAAGTTCTTGGTGATCTTGCTAGAGCATATTTGAGCAAGTTCTTGGTGAGCTTGCTAGAGTAGTTTTGGGCAAGTTCTTGGTGAGCTTGCTAGAGCATATTTGGGTAAGTTCTTGGTGAGCTTGCTAGAGCAGTTTTGGACAAGTTCTATGTGAGCTTGTTATTCAGTTTGGACAAGTTATTTGTGAGCTTATTATTCAGATTTGGACAAGTTCTGTGTGAGCTTGTTATTCAGTTTTGTACAAGTTTTATGTGAGCTTGTTATTCATTTTTGGACAAGTTCTGTGTGAGCTTGTTATTTAGATTTGGACAAGTTCTGAGTGAACTTTTTATTACCTAGATTTGATCAGATCAAATAAATCATTGTATTGGATAAGGATCCTTATTTCTATGTGAAATATTATAAGGAGATTATATGGTGGAGTACCCCACATTGGGGGAACCACATTAAATCTTGTGTCTCAATTATGTGTGGTTGTGCTCTTGCTTACTACTGATATTTGAGTTATTAATGCATACTGCTATATTTGGTTATTACAATTAAGGACATTAATTGATATTGATTTGGAAATAAAGTAAAAAGCGGTCTTATACTATTCACCCCCCCTCTCAATATAAGCATGTGTTCTTCAACTTGATATTATTTTCCTTGGAAAACAAAACCTTATGGTTGTTCCACATATACTTCTTCATCTAAATACCCATTGATAAATGTACTTTTGACATCCATATGATTCACCCTCCAACTTTTATAAGTTGCCAATGATAGCAAAATCCTTACTGTTTCGTGTCTTGCCACTGGAGCAAATGTTTCCTCATAGTCCAAACCATATTTTTGAGTGAAACCCTTTGCTACCAACCATACCTTATACCTCTCAATGGATCCATCATTATTCTTCTTGATCTTGTAGACCCACTTGCATCCTACACATTTCCTATCCTTGGGCAAATCACACAACTCCCAAGTATCATTCTTTTTAATAGAATGCATTTATTCTTGCATAGCCTTCATCCACACTTTGTTAGTACTAACATGCTCAAAACATGAAGGCTCAAAATCATAAACAACAACTTTTGAAACTTTAGAAACTTGTGAAACAAGTGCATAGTTTACATCAACTGTGGGATCTCCACTGTCATCATCTCCATAAATATGCAGGTTCGCTAACCTCTCTATTACTGCATTCATGTCTGTATGTTGAATCCTTGTCACCCTCTTATGGAAATTCTTATCAATAATTTGATATTTTGGGTGATCCTTCAACAATATTTTACTTTTTCCTTTGGCCGGTGGTGATGGAGGTGGAGAACTACTGAAAGAACCTTCTCTTGGAATTGAAGGTGCACTTGCAGAAGATGAACTGGAAACTTTTGCATGGCTGGGCTGAACTGAAATATGGCTTGGTTCCACCTTCTCTTTACCAAAAACATTCTCAACAAATAATTTTTGTGATCCCCAACTTCCTCCTTCATCAAAAATTGCATCTCTAGATACAATTATTTTATGTGAAATAGGATTAAAGAACCTGTAAGCCTTAGATTGCTCATTGTACCCAATAAAAATACATTTTTCACTCTTTGCATCCAACTTCTTCCTATTCTCAGTATTAACATGCACAAAAGCCACACATCCAAAAACTCTAAAATTATTTACATTTGGCTTCTTGTTGTACCAACATTCATAAGGGGTAATATTCTCAAGACTCTTAGTAGGACTTCTATTTAAAATTTAATTAGCAGTCCTAATTTCTTCAGCCCAATAAAACTTACTCATACCTGTTTCTTGCATCATGCACCGTGCCATCTCCATCAAAGTCATGTTCTTTCTTTCAACCACCCCATTCTTGTTGAGGTGTGTAAGGACTTGTTTTCTGCATTTTAATCTCAAACTCACTACAAAAATCGTCAAATTCATGAGAACAGAAATCACCTCCACTATCTATCCTCAAAAATTTGATATAATGACCACTCTCATTTTCAACTAGAGCCTTAAAATTCTTGAAGCAATTAAATACCTCATCCTTATGCTTAATAAAATAAACCCAACAATATCTCAAGAAATCATCAATAAAATTCAGAAAGTAAGAAGCTTTACCCATACTCTGTGTCTGCATTGGTCCACAAATGTCACTATGAACAAACTATAATGGATTTTGGGCCCTCCATGCTTCACCATGCAGAAAATTCCCCCTTGCATGTTTTCCAAGTGCACAACCTTTACAAACCTCCTTGGAGTCTTCAAATTTTGGCAACCCATAGACAAGTGGTGAAAGAATCTTCAAACTCTTATAATTTAAATGCCCAAACTATAAATGTCATAGCCTCTCCTTACCTTCTACACCAAAAAATGCTAGAGCTCCCCCTTGATCTAAAAACTATAATGGGAAGAGCCTATTCTTGGTCATATTTATAGTGGTAATCAATTTTCTCCTCTAATCATAAATTTTGCACATTCTATCCTCAAACACTAACTTATAATCCTTTTCCAACATTTGACCAATACTCATTAATAAATTCTTCAAACGGGGTACATAGTACATATCTTTTACCTTCATTATTTTTCCTCTCCTGGTAGGAACCTCCATTTCTCCTTTCGCAACCACCTCCAAGCTCTTCTCATCCAGCCTGATACTGGATTGATAAGAAGAATCAAGAGATGAAAATACATCCCTCTTGTTGGTCATATGGTTTGTGCACCCACTTTCCAGGATCCATGTCTCCTTTGTGTTATTTTATGTAGAGAGGAAAGCTACTTTCTCCACTTTTTATTCAATCATACAGAACAAAGTATCATCCTCATAGGAATCCTCCTCTCCATAATGTGTTGATTTTTTATCCTGCAATCTCTCTCATAATGGTCATATTTGTTATAATTGTAACACTGCACATTTCTCATATCTCGACCTCTACCTCTTCCTCTTGCACCGGATCCTCCTCTTACAGCATGATCCTGGTCATTGTCTAAATCTTGAGATCTTCCTCGACCTCTACCACCATAATAGCCTCTTCTTCCATTTCTTCCTCTTCCTCTAGAATCCCTATTGTGACCTCTTCCTCTATAATTCTCTTTTTCCAAAAAAGCTTGTTCCTCTGTAGAACCTCCTTCTTTATCCTTCTTCCTCTTGGAAATTCTCTCTTCATGAGATGTGAGAGATCCAATTAATGAATCTATATCCATTTTTGAGAGGTCTTTCATTTCTTCTATGATAAGGGTTGCACTGTCAAACTTCTCTGTCAAGGTTCTTAAAACCTTTTTAATTACTACATTTTGCTCTATGATCTCTCCAAGTGTGGCCATTTTATTTACTACTTTTTTTACCCGGACATAGTAATCTCCTGCAGTTTCATTCTCCTCCTGTTTGAGATTTTCAAAATCTCTCCACAAAGTCTACAACTTCACCTCCTTAACTTGGGCACTCCCCTAGTAATTCTCCTTCAATGCCTTCCAAGCTTCTTGAGTCGAAACATAAGTAGAAATTCGAAGAAAGAGACTCTTATCTAGAGTCGACTGGATGAAAGCCAAAGCCAAATTATTTTCTTTCTCTTTCTCCTGTATCTCCTTATTTTTATCTACAGTAAATGCACTCCAGTATTTTGGTTCGATGAACCCAACTTCAACGATGGCCCAAGCTCCTTTTGCTTTCAGAATCGTCCTCATCCGGATGCTTCAATATTCATAGTTGGAACCGTTAAATTCTAGGATCGAAATTGAATTGGTGTTGTTGGCCATAATAGTTCCCTTCAACACGAACTGAGATCTCCGAGAAGCTTCTGTAAAACTTGTAGCAGAAATTCCACAGTTACTCAAACCCAATTTCTCGATCGCCTTGCTTTGATACCAAATGAAGAATAATACAATAAAACAAAAATGGATCAACTATTATCTTCTTATTATCTGGAATAATTCTGATAGAGTTTCAATACTCTGTTACAATCTCCTCATAGGCTTTGGAAGAGCTCACACACTTGCTACAATGCAAAATTCTTCTTCATAAAATAAAACCCTAAAACTACCTTAAGTAAGAAAAAACAAAGCAAACCCTAACCCTAGAAAATCACATCCATCGGATCTACATCGATGAAGTTTATTACATGTTTTAGTATTTCGGCCATAACTTTTGACTCGGGTGTCCGTTTGAGCCCTTTTTTTTTTATATTGCACAGATTTCAAAGCTCTATGATTTCATTTTGTCTTCTCTAAGAGAATATGCTTTCCAAGGCTGAAAACATCATCTAACAGCCTAAATTTTTGTTTTAATGTATGGCTGGCCAAATTTCCAACAAGAAGAGGGGATGCAAAAGATGTTAAGCATTTGTGAGATAATATGAGTTATTCTTACTCTGACTGACTATCAAAATATCCAATGGCCTCTGGAAGAATTCCCCTCATTGCAGCCTCTCTTATAGAAGAAGAAGAGGTTTCCCTTTTTTTATTTAAGTAAATATTAAATTACTATCAAATAAACACTATTTTAAAAAAATAAGAATTATTATAATAAAATTTTATGTTTTACTTGCACTTCTTCATCGATCAATCCAATTATCCTTATTTTTATGTGGAGCGAGGTGGAAACTAAGGAATTATGTAAAGTGCGGTATGCTTCATAAAAAAACAAGAAGAAAATTGGTTGTGGGAACATTTGCCCCACTATTTGAGTAGGTGTTGTTCAGATCATATTTAATTTTGTTGGATATGTAGGTTGACCAATCAATTTTTTTGTGTGCTAGATAGCACACCAAATACACCAACCCCCATATTCGAATATCATTTGACCTTCCCTACAAAATAATATGTGCTTGGAAATTCGATTGTCGCATGCAAGAACTAGTCGATGATATGTGAAAACTAGAGGTCCTTCTTGGAAATATTTGAGTGAACTAAAAAAATAAAACATAAAAATTAATAAACTACATAAAGTAATGAATACGAGAATCAAAAAAAATAGGAAAAGGAAACTTACCTGACAATAAGTTCAATGAGAGACTGAAGCTAGTCTCCAGGTACATTTTATCTTCATTGGTTAAAGGAAACTTTGATGTTATGGATGGACAATCCTTGTGGGGGAGCCTTGTCAATATTTGGGCATTCGTAGGCTTGACAGTGAATGAGAAAGTCTATCAATGTCAATTTTGAAGACTGAGTCGTCATGGCTATAACACCTAATAATTTTTAGCGGTAAATTATTATTGGTGTTGAATTGGGGCATTGATACTAACCCTAGAAGACCTAAATTTTTTATCCATGTAGCATCGTAACCTAGTGTTGTGAGAACCTTAGATATTGATGGGCAAACAAGGTTTTTGAAAATAAGTTTTGATGCAAAAATGGTGGGTGAGGTGGCCATTGTTGCAATAAATATAATGATTTTGAATGGTTTCTATAAGTTTGGAAGGCTCTAGAAGGCTTTGGAAGGATATGGAAGGCTATGGAAGGCTATGGAATGATTCCTAAGGCTCTAGAAGGGTTTGCATAAAGTTTAAATGGTGAGGGTTATTTCCCATTTATAGAGTTTTCCTTGTAATAAATGTTGAAATGTGTCCTTGATTAAATCGAATGTTGACACATGGAAATGCATGTGGGTGTTGATGGTATGTAGGTGTTGATAGTATGCAAGTGTTGGTAGTATGCACTTTTTGGTAATATGCACATGTCAGTAGTATGCATGTACCATTAGTAAGCAGGTGTTGATAGTATGCAGGTGTCGATAGTATGCATATATCGATAGTCTACAGTTGTTGGTAGTATTCAGGTACCAGTAGCATGCAGGAGTCAGTATTATGTAGTTTTCAATAGTATTCAGGAACTGGTAGTATGCAAGTGTTGGTAGGATTTAAGAACCGATAGCTTGCAGTTGTTGGTAGTTTTCAGTTGTTGGTAGTATGCAGTCATCAGTAGTTTGTAGTTGTTATTAGTTTTGCATTGTAGTCAAATATGGTGTTAATAATTTGTAAATATCGGTAGTTTGTAGTTATCGGTAGTTTCCAACTATCAATAGTTTCTAGCTACCGGTATTCTACAATTGTTGGTAGTTTCTAGATACCGGTAGTTTTTAACTATAGCCCAATATGATGCTACTGTTAGGATTTTACTATTTATTTAAAATATTTATAATTTTTATCAAATATTAAGATAAATTTACCGCATTGTTATATTTTTTGGTGAAAAAAGTGTAATTCACCATGTCTTCTACATGACTTTGGATATTATTCGCCGTGACTTCAAAATTGATTCACATCATTATTATAAATAGATTTCAACACCAACCCCTTATGCATAACCCTACTTGTTGCAATAAAATATCAATCCTAACATTGCAAGACTATTTCTATCTCCTAAAATGTGTTGACCTCTACCTAAGGCATTATACTATTTCAAATTTGATATATATTATATTTAGGGCTCGATTTTGAAGTTTCGCTTCAATAGTTTCCAAATCACACTAACTTGTTTTACCTAACAAGTGCAATTATGATTGCAATAGATGCACAAAAGTCTTATTCCTCAATTTCACATAAAATAAACTATGCATTCATCATAAGAACAATACAACAAATTAGTAAAAGGTTACTATCTAGAGCATGGTCTGATTACTATTCCTTAAAAAGGAAATATACCCATAATTTATGTTTTCAAATAAAAATAAAAATGGCCATCTGTAAAACAATTTAATTATCATTGATTTCCATATTAGTCTTGAGTATTACAACCATGCTCTAATACCATATGTGATACCTCAAATTAGACGACAAAAATTCAAATTAAAAATTCATCCAAAGTTAATACATTTAATAATTTAACAATATTTGCATGTAGTTCATATCATTAAGGATTATCAAGTTTTATGTGTAATGTCCATCAAGGATGGCTAGAATATAGTTACAAATATTTTATTTTTTACAAAAACATTTGATATTTCCTCTCAAGTATTGAGAGTAACTAGCATATTGTATCAATATATTAGCCTTCTTATATCAAAATTATAATTCATCAATAATTCATCAAATCACACATAGCGATGCCACACCATTTTTGAAAAATACACCATTAGAGCATTGCCAACATTTGGATCTAGGAAATTACCTAAATTTTTATATTTCATCAAATTATATTATAAAATCAATTACTATGGCAAGATTTTTATAATTATCTTAAACATTATCACTCTTGTGTAATCGAGGAATCAAATGATTACACATATTAGATATCTAAGGGGTAGATCATTTAGACAAGGATGAAGTTCCCATATGAAAATGTCATTTAAACGAGGTTGAATAATACTTATAGAAAACTCAATTTGAAGCTAACCAAGCCTAGAACTTTGGTACCAAAATCAACCAAAACTACTAAAGTTTGAATCCAAACTTATTTATGAGAAACTCATTTAGGTGAAGTCAAGATTATCTAATACAAAGTTTGTTCACACATAGCCCAACGTGTCTAACAAAATGTTTATTCAAATGAATCCAAACTTGTCTTAAGGTAAAGTTCAATTAGTCAAAGTCAAAATTATTTAAATAAAAAATCATCCACTAGTGGTTAATTTAAATTAAATCCAATTAAGAATAAATTAAAGTTGAATTTATACAAGCTAACTTCATAGTTTTACCTTAAGAAACTATTGAATTCAACTTTCAGATGAAGTAATATTATTTAAAAATAACTATACTTTATATTTCTTACTTCCCAGTTTATTCTACCAAATGTATTACTAGAAGGTGAACAAATATCAAAAATATATATTATCCAATTTTTAAACTTAGGTACATATTGGTGCAAAAACCAGCACAAGACGAGCAGGTGATGCACCCAGTGATCTTCGACCAACATCAAACGATTGTTGTAATATGATCAATCTTCGAAGAATGTCGATGCCTTGATGGAAGTCCTAGATACCTATGCCACACAAGGGGAAAGAGAAAAGGATAGATGGAAAGAAAATAAAAGGAGGTTGTAGCCAGAACTCACAAGGACGGATTATGGCTACATCAAGACATATGCTCACCCAACCCGTCGATGGAAACATAGGTGTACCACCTAACAGATCATCTAACCTGACCCTCACTCAATACCTCAATGTGATGGATCAAAAGTAAAATTCCATAACTGATAGATAGGTGCATGAAATCCAAGATTCATAATTAGAGTGCTCCTACCCTATCAGCTTTTACATGAAAAAACCCCCAACTTGATAATGATGTAAATTCCAAAACCACTAAGCAAAACCCACGAAATCCAAATTACAGAATTAAATGAGATCTACTTAGATAGCCAAAGTAGATTAAGAATATTAACTCAAACATAAAATATGAAGACCAAATTAGAGACCAAACAGTGGTGTCCTTGTATTTACAAACGGTGAGAAGTATTACATATGAACTGTAATAGCCAAAGAGCTACCCTTTGGAATGGCTAGCATTTTGCTATTTATAAAAATTTTATAGTAAATTCAAAATACAAGCATTTATGGTATTAAGTGGGAAGATAGCGTTGACGCAGATAGGCGCTCAACTAGTACCCTGCTTCTCGGGATAGCAACAATCTTCTGGAATGGGGGTAGGTGCTTTTGCATAAATTTGAGCCCTTGGTTCTTCTATTATTTCTACCCATATCATTAATTTTGGTCTACTCTACCCCTTCAATCAGTCGGTGGTCCTCCAGTTAGGTGGTGAATGACTAGAATTAATTACCTTTGGAGTAGCATGTTTCAAATCAACACCTCTGTGCACGAACAGTTGGTACTAGCATTAATACTTTTTCCTTTTGAATTTTTAGACGATGGCGGGAGTCTAGATGCTAGGTAGTTGCTTTATCGGGTAACCTTCCGCCTATGGAGGTATTATGAAGGAGGGTAGGATTTTTATCAAATTTTCATCCCATTGGCATCCTAGAGTTCCACCCAATAATGGGAAGGGGTTTTCATTATCCTCTTGGGTGGGGATTTATGATACTTTCGCCCTTGTTGGCTAGTAAAATTTTTCACCTAGCCGATGGGTGAAGTTTTAAAACACCTCCATCCAAAGGTAGAGCCAAAATTTCCATCCGCTCTATTTTTTTCCTTACCTCCTTGATTAACCTTTCACCTACCTACTAATTGTTACCACCCATTGCTGCTATCACTTCTACCTTTCACCCAACCACTAGTGTGAAAGCTTAACTTCAAAACTTGGCCATTTCTTTAGGCTTCATATATTTTGAAGGAGAGTGAGTGAAGAGAATGTAAAATTTCACCCACACTCTTGGAAACTTACAGGGGTTTCCACTTGTGGAAAAGAACCTAGAAAGTTAGGAACTATGACAACTTGGAATGGAAAGACAAGGAAGAAGAAGTAGCTAGGAGGAAAGGAAGATGTGTATGCAAGAGCAACCAAGGATGATTGTAGGACAAAGAAAAACATTATAATAAGCAACACGTTCAATATGTAAAAATGTTGAGGGTAAGAAGGAGAGAGGGGGGACAAGAAGCAAATATGAAAGGGGACAAAAAGGAAAAGAAATCTATAAAACAATAGAGGAAAGAGAGAACATAGGAAACACTAGGAGCACAAGGAGAGAGGGTAGCAACCTAAAGAGTTGCAAACAACAAAGACAAGGGGGAGACATAAGAAAGGGGAAGGTGGGGAATGGGGAAGACATGAAGGTAAAAGCAACCTAAGGCTCATCATGTGAAATTGATAGGGCAAAAATCCTATTTCATGGGATACCTTAGAGGATTGAAACCCCCTACACATAGTCTTGAACCTTGAATGTACTTTTAGTGTGAACGCAATTGAGATATTGCATAGCTTAGGGTAGTATTTTTTTGTTGTTGAGAGCGATTATAGGAGAGGTTATAATAAGTCTATTTTTAGATGTTGTTACGTAATGTCTGCAATATAGAGCTCTAGTTTATTCACAAAGATCTATATAATGTAATCCGATTGAATGGAATAATATTGAGTGTGACTACAATTCACATGTGGTATCAAAGCGAGGGAGAATAGCAGTTTAACATTTTGTCTTTATAATCCCAACGTACATTGATATCCATTGAGGTGATTTAAGTATAGAGATCAAAAATATCAGTTATACGTTATGTGCACTATGAAACGTTGGACTGCATACTGAGAGATGTGGAGTTTTAGAGCTATTGAAGATGCAGTGTAATCCATATAAAAAGGAGGGTATCCACTGCTGCTACATGAGAAGCAGGGACGTGATTTGATGCTGCACTGCTACTACGAGAGGCTATGTTTAGAGTCTGCAACATGATTCATGTGATAAAATCACGTTCGAAAGGAGGAAGACGTGATATTTATAGGACGTGCGATGTGGAGGATGTCTTGTGGTTCAACTGTGAGGAGCCCACAGAAGCTTAGACGAGTTGAGATTCCATTTTCTATAATTTGGATGAGCACTGCCACTAGGAAACAGACGTATCACTCCCAAAGAAAAATAATGTTGCAGAACATTTTAAAAATTACGTGGAGGTCATAATTGAAATGCTTGAAGTTGTGTTGTTGTGCTCTGTGGAGGATAGCATTGAATTTGGTCTTGTAGCAGCGATCGTGTGGAGGTTGGCATCGTAGCAGTGGAGTAGTTGTGTGAAGCAGCCGCATGGAAATAAACAAAGTGACAGTGTCAAGTCGTCAACGAAGCATCAAAGTATCTTTGATCTGTGAAAGTGGAGGTGATTTTTGCTGTGAGGGAGATTTACGTTGTGTTGTTAATGGGTTTGGTTGTTTTGAGGAGGAAGTGGCTGCATGAGGAGGAGCTCCATGGAGGTCATATTGTGGAGGACGTGCGATAGGAGGGCGTGCGAGCGGAGGTGGTCAGGCAGTCTTCCACGCACACAAACCAAGATCCAAGTTTCAAATATTGGAAGCATGTCATCCTGAGCATTGGCTACGTAACATGATCATGTGGGCAAATAATCCCAATCGAGGCGTTGATCTGTGTGGACACGTGACTTCTTGTCCATGTCTGTTGAGAAGAATAGCAAGGTAAGTCTTTTATTTTTATTTTTTAAAATTTATTTTAATTATATTTTAACTAGTTTTTTAATTATAGTTTTTTTTAAATCAAGTCTTTTTTATTTTAAAAAAAACACTTTTATTAAATTATTTTTAATAAAATTTTAATTGAAATTTTTTTATTTAGAGTAAAAGGGAAGGGGAAAAGAAGGAATTCTTCCACACTTGCCTAAGAGGTAAGATTTTGTAAAAGCCTAAGTGGCTTAAGTTGTTGCAATTTTTCTGCCTTAAGGGGGATAATTTTGCATCAAAGGGGATAATAATTAAGGTTATTTTTGAGCCATTGATATGTTATGATAAGGTCAAACGGAAGTTACTTTGCTCTTCATTCTCTTCTAGATAGAGAGACCCTTGAAGCATTTGATGAAAGAGTGCGAGTGTATGGTCTAAATATCGTCTTTAGTCAACTCCAAAACTCTGTAATAGCATTCTAGAGAGTACCTGATGCTGTTTACGATGGTGATTCCAAAGACAACAATTCTTTTGATAGTAGATCTGAGGAGTCAGTATTTGTTGATGTTGCACCATAGGAACCTAAAATCATCTATCTTAGTGACAGTGATTCTGTTGAGCAAGTGGAGCCAGAGCCACATTCACCTAAAATCATAATTGTTAGTGAAGATAGTGATTATGTTGCTGACAATTTTTTTGATGAAGAGATAGGTGAACCTATGGAAGTAGAGCAAGATTTAAATATGTAATCTCCTTTTGCAAGCATCTTGTATTGTTTGTATTGAAGAATAAAAGAAGGATATTTCTTGTTTATTTCCAAAGTATTGCTTAAACAATGGCAACAAATAATAATCTACCCATACCTGAGTTTAACGAGCTAGATTATGAGTACTGGTCCATCAAGATGAGGACCTTACTCATTGGAAAAGGACTATGGGATATAGTCGAAGAAGGTTATGCAGAACCTTCAGATTGGACCACTTTGAGTGCAGCAGATAAGAAGAAAAAGAAATATACCCAAAAGAGCAATTCTTCTGCCCTCTACCATCTCCAAGCAACTTTGGAGAAGAGCATCTTTCCAAGGATTACTTCTTGTTTATCAACCCAAGAAGCATGGAAAGCCTTGAAGGATAGTTATCAAGGTAGTGATCAGGTGAAGCAAGTGAGGCTTCAAACCTTGAAGAGAGATTTTGAAAATCTCAGAATGCAAGAGAATGAAAATGTAGGTGACTATTGTGTGAGAGTGAAGGCAGTGGTCAACAAAATGCAAACCCTTGGAGAAGACATCAAAACTGAAGTAGTGGTGAAGAAAGTGTTGAGAACACTTCTTCATAAATGGAACCATATAGCTATCATTATTGAAGAGTCTAAATATTTGTCTACTTTATATTTTGATGCTCTAATTGGTTCCTTGATGTCTCATGAAGAAATATTACAGGGTTCTACTTCAACAAGCTATGGAGGTGATGACAAAGCTTTCTCATCCAAGGAGGGTGAAGGAAGAGGACAAGGAAGAGGCCAAGGGGGAAACCAAGAAAGAGGACAAGGCAGAGGACAAAGGAGAGGCAAAGGGAGAAGTAGCTCCAGAGGTGGCAATCAAGGAAGAGGTGGCAATCAAGGAAGGAGTGGCAATCAAGGAAGAGGAGGTGACAAATCAAAGAAAGCTTGTTACAATTGTGGTAAGCTTGGTCACTTTAAAAAAGATTGTTGGTCCAAGACTTCTCAAGGTGGAAGAGGTCAATATGGAAACTATGGTGAAGAAGAAGGAACTTCAAATTTATTTCTTACTTATGGAAAATCAGATCAAAGTCTAAATGAAACTTGGATTTTGGATATTGGTTGTTCCAATCACATGAGTGGAAAAGAGGAGCTCTTTGCTATAATGGATTCCACCTACAAATCAAGAATCAATTTGGGATATGACAAAGCTCTACAAGTTGAAGGTATTGGAGCCATGGAGGTTCCAACAAAATAAGGCACCAAGAAGGTAAATGACATCTATTACACCCCCAAACTCCAACATAACTTGCTTAGTGTTGGAAAAATGATGGAGAAAAATTATAGGCTTGTTTTTTATGAAGGCAAATGTGTAATTTTTGATAAAAACAATTGTAATAGAGTTGTTACCCAAGTACCTATGACAAATAATAGGTTGTTTCCTCTTAAGTTTGGGGAACAAGGAGGTGCTCAACTTGCTAGTGTTGCTATTTCTAATCCAAGTGTGCTTTGGCACTTGAGATATGGTCATCTCAATTTTGTAAGCTTGAATATGTTGACTTCTCAAGCTATGGTGAGTGGACTTCCAAAAGTTGATGAACACAAGGAGGTGTGTGAAGGGTGTGCTTTGGGAAAGCACTCAAGATCCAAGTTTCCAAGAGGACAAGCATGGAGAGCTAGCCATCCACTCCAATTGGTGCATTCGGACATTTGTGGTCCAATGCAAACCAAAAGCATTGGTAACAATTCTTACTTTCTCACTTTCATTGATGATTTCTCTAGGATGTGTTGGATTTATTTTTTGAAAACTAAAGATGAAGCTTTTGATTGTTTCATAGATTTCAAAAATAATGTAGAGAATCAAAGTGAGTTTGTTGTAAAGAGTCTAAGGACTGATAGAGGAGGAGAGTATTCATCTAATGCATTTCTAAAATTTTGTAAATATTGTGGGATCAAAAGGTAATTCACAACTGCCTATACCCCACAACAAAATGGTGTGGCTGAAAGAAAGAACCACACTATAGTAGAAATGGCTAGATCAATGCTTCAAACTAAGCATCTAAGTAACATGTATTGGGTTGATGTTGTAAGAACTAGTGTTTACATTTTGAATAGGAGTCCTACTTCTAGTTTAGATGGGATTACTCCTTATGAAGGATGGTATGGCAAGAAGCCAAATGTAAAACACTTTAAGGTTTTTGGTTGTCTTGCATATGCACATATTCCTGATGAGCAAAGAAAGAAACTTGACCCCAAAAGTCAAGCATGTATTTTTGTTGGATATTGTGAGTCTTCTAAAGCATATAGGCTCTATAATCCCAAAACACATAAAATTGTACTTTCCAGGGATGTAATTTTTGATGAAGGGGGAGAATGGGGTCATCAAAAACTTTTTGTTGATGATGGATCTCATGATGCAAGTTCCTCTCAAGTGTAGCAAGTGCAGCAAGTACAACAAGTGAACCTAAAAATAGCAAAGGAAGTCCTCCAAGCCCAAGTATGAGTACTACTTCAAGTACAACAGATGCTACTCCAAGTACTTCTCCACAAATATTAGTAAGTTCTTCACCTATGGATATTGATTCTCCATATAGAGGTAAGAGAACACTTCAGCATCATCCATATTTTCAAATGTTGGATAAGAATTTCTAGAAAAGATACACTAGAAGTCAAGCTAGTGAAATGAATGCAGTTTTGAAAAGACTTGAAAATTTGCATATGTATGGTGATGATGATTCTCAAGAACCTAAGGGTGATGTTGTAAATTATGCTTTAATGACTAGTGTTGAGCTAGAGCCATCTAGTTATGAAAAATCATGTAATTTTGATGTATGGCAACAAGCCATGAAAGAGGAAATGACCTCTATAAAAAAGAATGATACTTGGGAGCTAGTGAAGCTTCCTAAGGGAAAGAAATGTGTTGGATGCAAATGGGTCTACAAGACCAAATTCAATGCTGATGGAAGCATTGAAAGACACAAAGCAAGACTTGTAGCAAAAGGGTTCACTCAAAAGTATGGGATTGACTATGAGGAGACCTTTGCTCCTATTGCTAGACAGGAGACAATCAGATCAATACTTTCTTTGGCTGCCCACAAAGGGTGGAAAATTCAGCACATGGATGTTAAAAGTGCCTTTCTCAATGGGTACTTGAATGAAGAGGTTTTTGTGCAACAACCTCAAGGATTTGAAGAACAAGGTAAGGAGAACCTTTTCTACAAACTAAATAAAGCATTGTATGGCCTCAAGCAAGCACCAAGGGCATGGTACTCACACATTGATGGCTACTTTTAAAGGTATGGATTCACTAGGAGCAAAAGTGAACCTACTCTCTACTACATGAAACAAGGTAAAGACATTCTCATTGTATGCTTATATGTGGATGATCTAATATTCATGGGTAGTAGTGCTAAGATGAATGAGGAGTTCAAACACTCCATGATGAAATAATTTGAAATGAAAGATCTAGGTTTAATGCATTACTTCCTAGGAATGGAGGTACATCAAATAGGTAAAGGGATCTTCATATGTCAACATAAATATGCTCAAGATATGATCAAGAAATTTGCTATGGAGCAATGCAAGTCTGTTGCAACTCCAACGGGTCATGGGATCCAATTGAGCAAAGATGATGGAGCACCAAAAGTTGACATGACCACTTACAGGAGCATGGTTGGGAGTCTAATGTTCCTCACCAACACAAGTCCGGATATTCATTATGTTGTTTCTCTTGTTTCAAGGTATATGGCTGATCCATTTGAACTTCATTTACAAGAAACTAAGAGAATTTTGAGATATGTAAAGGGTACATTGGATTTTGGGATCCATTACCACAAATGTAATTCTGTAAAATTAGTTGGCTTTAGTGATAGTGATTGGGGCAGCAATATAGATGATAGAAAATCTACTTCAGGGAATTTTTTTAGTCTTGGGTCAGGACTAATTACATGGAGTTCCAAAAAGTAGATTGTTGTAGCATTGTCATCTACTGAGGTTGAGTATATAGCAATCACAAATTCTAGTACTCAAGATTTATGGTTGAGAAAAGTCCTTGAAGAAATTGGAGAGCAACAAAGTGGTCCTACAAGATTATACTGTGACAATATGAGTGCCATCCAATTGGCACATAATCCCATCCACCATAGTAGGTCAAAGCACTTTGATATGAAGTATCACTTCATTCATGACATGGTGGAGAAATAGGTGGTTGAGCTACGTCATTGCAATACTTTGGATAATATTGCAGATATCTTTACCAAAGGAGTTGCTAAAGCTCAATATGTAAATCTGAGAGACTGTCTTGTCAGCCCTCTCAACTTTAAGGGGGAGAATGTTGAACCCTGAATGTACTTTGAGTGTGAATGCAATTGAGATATTGCGTAGCTTAGGGTAGTATTTTTTTGTTTTTGAGAGCGATTATAGGAGAGTTTAGAATAAGTATATTGTTATATGTTGTTACGTAATTTTTGCAATATAGAGCTCTAGTTTTTTCATAAAGCTCTATATAATGTAATCCGATTGAATGGAATAATATTGAGTGTGACTAGAACTCACACATAGCCCACTAAGGACCTGAAACATTCCAAAAGCAGATAGATTTGCATAGACATTTGCCTCTCCTATCATAGGTCATTTTTATTACATGATCCAGCAAGGACCCTCTTTTACTAACTATTATTGACCATGGGATAATTTTGTCTTAACTGATCTCTATAGCTTACACTTCCTGACCATATCTATGGTTATGGATGTGGCTATATTTATACGTTGATTTCTTTTACTGATCAATGGGGTGGATGTTGCACTCATGGTATTGATCTGGTACCAATTACCTAGATGTAACCAGATTCTCTTTTTGAGATACCTCTAAATCATGTATTGTCAAGTTATTTTTGTTTCATTTGGTCATAGATCTTTTGGAATTCACCTACAAGGACTTTAGTCCCTATTGTACTGCATTTATTGGGCTACAAAGTCACAAAGACAAACAAGGAAAGAAAACTATATAGATAGTGAATAAATAGAAGGAGAATATTATATTTCCAAGACACGCTCTAAGGAACCTTTTTCTACTCCCTTCTTCATAGTTATTAGCACTCTTACTAGATGGCAATTCCTTATTGGAGAATTTTCTTTATAAGTCACGAGCAAAATGATGATGCCACCAAAGAAACCATGTTTATCACACATTTTTATTTACTTGTTGCATATTTACATAAAATAAGGATGTGTCAAACACACCTGAGCCAAGGATTCAATGATTCATCCTATGAATATGTAGTGGTCAGACCAGATAATGTTAAATTTTATTCATTGTTTTTATTCCATATGGCACTTGCTCCGATGGCTCATAATCACAATTACTTATTCTTCTATATTGCCTAAGCACCTTGGAAATTAGGCCATTAAAAACCAACATGGCAACCATTCTTACCTCTTCATCCACCTCCTTGGTGGTGGCGTATCAAGGAACAAACTCTCATGTTATTCCTATTTTAGGCTGACTTGTTGCATTAGTCTCATTGCCAACTCCTTCTCCACCATTGGGTCCCTCGTTTGACTAAATGCAACCATACTTTCATCCTATGGATATGGTTGGATTTGGGACTGATCTACTAAGTTATTTTTGGGTGTATGGGTGTCAAAGTAGTCCTCTCCCTGATGTGGGTCCAATACTTGTCCTAGAACAAGCTCTGTAGAATAGGGGATTGTGCAATATTGAAGTAGCCTTAGCTTCCCCATCAACATCTATTTAGCTCTAATAGTCTTCTCATATAGTTATGAGAAACTGGTTTTCCCATATTGATACAAAAATAGGATGATATCAATATCAAGGGCTTAGATGTAGTACAGATACGCTTGGGTGAAGGACGAGAGGAGTTGATATGGGATCCTTTTCCAACTCATCTCAAATCATATATTTAAGTCTACCACACTCTCAAGAGGGTTCCTCTTGATGAATGAGAACTAAGTTAGTAGTTGAAAAGGATCCTCAACTTCTCCAAACATATATAGGAGAATCCTAGCTAAATTCACCCATGTAGAGATACTTTCGTGTTGCCGAGTTTTGTACGAGAGAGTGCTCTGCCTTTTAGAGAAACCACCAATAGCCTTACCATCATGTATTCATGTGTGATATTATCGATGATATCCATGAAAGTCATAATTTCAAGATGTTCACTCACAGCACCTCTAATACCATCGTATTTTGACAAGAAACTAAGAGCGGCCTTAGGATTGTCATGTAAAATAGTGAGGTTGAGAGGGCCAACATCATTCCAGTGTATATAGTGTTGCCAAATCATAATAACACTAGTCTTCAGGATTCCCAGTTCGTATGTTGAATTTGGATTCGAAGTTTCCAGATGAACATATTGTTTTTGCTAGTGAGGTCAAGGTTGCTTATCAAACCTTGATTCCTCTAGAGTGTTTAAAATTTTGGATAGACAACTAATATTTGGATTTGAATATTTTGCTCATAGGATTTTCTATGTGATTTTGTAAGATATGGGTAAATCAGAGAATCATCGAGCTCTAATTTCCTTAAACACAGAGACTTTATGAGTCCCCCATTAGAGTCAACCAAATTTTTGATGCAAAAACCAGTATAGGATGAGCAGGTGACATGCTCAGTTATCTTTGGCCAACATCGAACGATCATCACAAGGTGGTCGATCTCCATAGAAGATCAGTTCCTTGATAGAAGTCCTAGCTACCTACACCACATAAGGAGAAAGGGAAAAGAGAAGAGGGAAATGGAATAAAAGGATATTGTAGCCAAAACTTATAAGGATGGGTTATGTCCACATCAGCATATATGCTCACCCAACCCTACTGATGGAAACACATGCCTACCACCTAACAGATTAGCTAATTTGACTCTCACTCAACACTTCGATGTGATGGGTCGAAAGAAAAATTCCAAAACTAGCAAAAAGGTGCATGAAATCTAGGATTCAAAATTAGAGCACTCCTACCCTACTAGCTTTTGTAGAAATAAACCCCCAACTCGATAATGATGCAAATTTTAGAACCACTAAGCAAAACTCATAAAATCCAAATTCCAAAATTAAATGAGATCTACTTAGATAGCCAAAGAATAAATAAGCACGTTAACTCAAATACAATCATGAAGACAAAATTTGAGACCAAACAGTGGTGTCCTTATATTTACAAATGGTGAGAAGTATTACATATGAATTATAATGGCCAAAGAGCCACCCTTTGGAATGGATAGCATTCCACTATTTATAAAAAAATTACAATAAATTCAAAAGACAAGAATTATTGGTATTAGGTGTTGGCAATTTTGGGTACTTTGCGTACATTGTCTTTGCTCAAGTGTATAAGTTGTCATTGATGTCAAGAAGCTCTTGAAGGAATTTTATTTGATGTCAAATAATTTGTTTTGATGAAGGTTATGGCATGACAATTTCAAAGGTCTTTTGTAAACCCCAAGTTGGAAGGTTTAAAGATTACAGGTGGATGCATTAGTTTAATGCATTTGGGTCCAGGAGGAAGTATTTATTTAAATAATTAAAAACCTTGTTAAGGTTCCCTTTAATTATTTTTAAATAAATATTAAATTATTGTTTGCAATGGGTTCTCCTAACCCATGCTGCTATGTTTTAAGATTGTGGGCACTAGCCAAGACCTCCATCGACGTGTTAAACTCCTCGCCGATGTCAAGAGCTTATGGTAAAAATGCATATAAATCTCCCTCGATGAAAATCAAGAATTATCCCATCCGTATTTTGAAAAGAGTTGCTCACTGTGAATTCATGATCTGTTGTTCGATTGTGTCTTTTCCGTTTTCGTGAATCTGCTATTCATTTTTTTGTACTCGTCGTTTGTCGTAAATCCACCGTAAGGTTTTTGTCTTCGTGTTCACGTCAGAAGAAAGGGAGGCACTATTGTTTTATTTAATCCCTGGCACAGAAGGAACAAGGCTAACAGTGTGAGGTTTAAACCTCATCGGGCGCCTTTGGTGCACCGGTAGCGGCTAGGTTGTTGGTGCGCTACCCGAACGGGAGGTTCCGCGTTCGAATAACACGAAAGGGTTTTTCATCGTGAAGTGGACACAGTGGGTGGTGTTAGAATTCATGTGCAATTTCTCCATAGCACGATTTTTGATGTTGGCCAAGGTATTTTCGAAATTAATTTTTGCTAAGTGTATTTTGCGGATGGAGGAAGTTTATTAGAGGGAAAAACGACTTAGGAGTTATAAGGAGTTTAAAGATTGTTTTATTTTGATAAAAGATTCTTTTGAAGGTATTGTTTGAAATATCTTATTGCATTCTTATGAGAGATAAATTTTATTTTTGATAAGACTATAAGGGAGAAATAAGGTGTATAAGGGATAAATTTTTCTTCTAATGTTGAGAGTGCTTTTGGTTGATTATGGTAATGAAAGCATGATTTTTTAAGGTTAAAATTGCTTCTTGTGTGAAGTTGTGAAACCTTAAGTGGGCCGCTTTGAGATTGACATTTGCTTTCATTAAATTGGTAATAATCAAGCTATTCTTTACTTGGTTAAAGTGTTGGGCTTACTCCTTTATTGATGATTTGAAAAGGTGTGTGTGCTCTTGTTGATTTGAGTTGGTGGATGCTTTTTGTTCAAACAATATTGGAGAGAAAAGGAGTTCTACTTGTTTCCTTTTCTGATGTTGGTTGTGAAATGCTTCAAGGTTGTGTTTTGATTTGAATGGTGTTGATTGAACCTTGTTTGATGAGCATTGTTGTTGAAGCCCTAATTGATGGTGAAAAGAACATGAGTATCATTGTTATGTGATTATTTTCATAGTTGGCAATTTTTGGGGTTTCATGTTCTTGAAAGAAAGCATTCTATCCTATCCATTTCTATCCTATCCTTTGAGTAGAGGTTCATAAATTCTTATTAGGGGAAGGTATCTCCTTTGGGCTGAGGCTCATAAATATTGTAATTGGGAAGGATTCCCAAAGAACTTTGAGATAACTTTTAGAGAAAAGTTTTGTGGACGTAGCCTAGCCATTTTGGGTGAACCACGTTAAAATTGGTGTCACTTTGTGGATGATATTGTGCATTGCTTTGATATTGCTTTGGGTATATTGCTTTACTTGTTTTGAAGTATAAAGGAAAAAATAAAAAGAGGTCTTATACTTGTTCACCCCCCCTCTCAGTATAATCTTGTGTTCTTCAATTGGTATCAGAGCGGGTGCCTTCGAAAAGTTTAATAGCTTGAAGGAAAAGCTAGTAAAGAACACAATGGATCATTCAAGTGGCAATGCAGCACCTATTCTTGATGGGTCATATTTTGGTCTTTGGAGTGCAAGGATGAAGGTTCATCTAATGGCACTTGGTAATGAGGTTTGGGAAGTGATTGAAGATGAGTACACTATTCTTGTACATGGTCCTATTACTAAGGAAGAAAGGCTCCTACATCACAGCAATTCAAAGGCAATGAATGCAATCCTGAAAGGCTTACAGAAAGCAGATCTCACCAAGGTGATTCACTGCAAGACATCTAGTGAAATGTGGAAACAGCTAGTGAAATGTGGAAACAGTTGAAGGTGGTTCATACAGGTGATACAAATGTCAGAAATGCCAAGTTGAGACACTTCAAAGGTATTTTTGAACAACTCAAGATGAATGATGATGAAAATATTAGTGACTACATGCTTCGTATGGATGAGGTTGTTAACTCCATGAAAGACTTAGGTCTTGAGCTTGCTAAAAATGATGTTTGTGATAAGATTTTAAGATCTCTTCCTAATAGATTTAGTGAAAAGATTTTTGCTATTGAGGAAGCTAAAAATTTGGATAAGTTGAAAAAGGATGAGCTCCATAGTATACTTGCAGCATTTGAGTTGAGATCTCAAGTGAAGGTTTATGTCAAGAAAGAGGCGACTTTCAAGGCTACCAAGAAATCCAAGGGTAAACAACTTCAAGATAGTGATGAGTCTTCTAGTGATGAAGAGGCATATTACGACAAGAAAGGCAAGTTCTCTAGAAAGCACAAAAGTATGAAAAATATAAGATGCTTCAATTGTGGAAATTTTGGTCATTATGCTACTGACTGTACTGTTCCCAAGAATGAAAGTGATGAAGATAAATAGGATTCTAAGAGCAAGGATTCTGAAAAGCACAAGCATCACAAGAAGAACAAAGATGAGCACAGAAATCAAGGAAAGAGGTATTCTCACAAGCACAAGAAGAGTTTCTACCTAGACAAAGAAAGTAAGTGTTCTAGTAGTGATAGTGAAAGTTCTTCAAGTGATGATGAAAATGAGATGTTGTTCATATCAAAAAAAGAGGAAGAACCGAAACATAGATTCATTATCATGAAATGTCTTAGATGTGGAAACTTTGGTCACCTTGAGGATGATTGCACAAATAATGATTTGGTTTCTAGTATGTATGAGGATGCTTCAGAAAACTATAAGGAAGATGCATGTATGGTTTTTTAAAAGGGTAGCACCTCTAGTGATAAGAAATCTGAAAAAGGCTTTGATGATTCAAAAAGCAAACAAATAGAGGAAGATATAGAGGAAGGTGAAGTAGATCTTGAAGGTGAACTTATTAGTGCTCTTAGTGTTTTGAAAAAGGAAAGAAAGAAGAATGCTAGACTCAAGGATAAGTTAGATGAATGTTGTGTGGAGAGAGATGATCTTATAGAAAGTCTTGACTTCTCTATAGCTAAGACACAAGAACTCAAGGATGAGTTAGAGTCTAAGGTTCTTGAGTATAGTGAGTTAGAACAGAAAATGGCTTCTTTGAAAGAGGAAACTAAAGAGTACAAGGATAAGCTTTATAGGTTTCAAGATAGCTCCAAAAAGGTTAAGTCACTCATCAAAGGTCAAATAAAGACAACGAGATA
The DNA here is from genome assembly GCA_028583015.1 of Wollemia nobilis. Taxonomy (NCBI): domain Eukaryota; kingdom Viridiplantae; phylum Streptophyta; class Pinopsida; order Araucariales; family Araucariaceae; genus Wollemia; species Wollemia nobilis. The sequence goes on along the minus strand of JAQPPZ010003077.1, from coordinate 35,154,989 downwards.
AAACAGGCCTTGGTTTTGTTAAGCCACATAAGGAACAAGTTGGAGAGTCTAGTAAGAGACTCCAAAAGGAAGAGAGTTTCGATGAGGAAAGTATTTCAGAAAAGGAGTCCTTGAATGATAGATGCACAGAAATAGAAAATAGAATTCAGAATGAGAAGAAGTATTCAGGACCCAAGAGGTCAAATAAAGGAAAGTTTCAAGGTAGATGTTTTGCTTGTCATAGGTTTGGTCACATGGCTTCACATTGCATGGCTCAAGTGAAGAAGGATCAAGGCATGGACAAGAACAGGGATGAGAACAAGAACAAGAATAGTGACAAGAATAGGAATATGGACAAAGAGTTCAAGATAAGGCCCGGCAAGGAAGTTATAGACGCTGATGATGATCAGTGCCTAATGGGAGTTTTACTCCCACCCCGAAATTAATCACCTCATCAGGAGGTGGGGGAGGGACTAATCTAAGAGGATCATTCTTAGTCCCGAGCCCCAAAGGTGACCCTTTGCCATTGATGACAAAGTTGGAGAGATATGAGTAAGGGGGATAGCTTCAAAGTGAAGAGGAGAGCTTCAAGTCAGAGGGAGCAAAACTTCAAAGGAAGATTCTCAGTTGTGGGCACAGTTGGTCAGTTGTTAGCATAGCTAGTTTCAGTTTTGGCTCTTGAGAAGTGTTTTCAGTAAAGGTTTTCCATAAATGACAAAGGGGGAGATTGTTGGCAATTTTGGATACTTTGGGTACATTGCCTTTGCTCAAGTGTATAAGTTGTCATTGATGTCAAGAAGCTCTTGAAGGAATTTGATTTGATGTCAAATAATTTGTTTTTATGAAGGTTACGGCATGACAGTTTCAAAGGTCTTTTGTAAACCCCAAGTTGGTAGGTTTAAATATTACAGGTGGATGCATTAGTTTAATGCATTTGGGTCCAAGAGGAAGTATTTATTTAAATAATTAAAAACCTTTTTAAGGTTCCCTTTAATTATTTTTAAATAAATATTAAATTATTGTTTGCAATGGGTTCTCCTAACCCATGCCGCTATGTTTTAAGATTGTCGGCACTAGCCAAGACCTCCGTCGACGTGTTAAACTCCTCGTCGATGTCAAGAGCTTATGGTAAAAATGCATATAAATTTCCCTCGATGAAAATCAAGAATTATCCCATCCGCATTTTGAAAAGAGTTGCTCGCTGTGAATTCGTGATCTGTTGTTCGACTGTGTCTTCGCCGTTTTTGTGAATCCGCTATTCATTTTTTTTGTACTCGTCGTTTGTCATAAATCTACCGTAAGGTTTTCATCTTCGTGTTCGTGTCAGAAGAAAGGGAGGCACTATTGTTTTATTTAATCCTTGGCACAGAAGGAACAAGGCTAACAGCATGAGGTTTAAACCTCATCGGGCGCCTTTGGTGCACCGATAGCGGCTAGGTTGTTGGCACGCTACCCGAACGGGAGGTTTTGCGTTCGAATAATGTGAAAGGGTTTTTCATCGTGAAGTGGATGCAGCGGGTGGTGTTAGAATTCATGCGCAATTTCTCCATAGCACGATTTTTGATGTTGGCCAAGGTATTTTCGAAATTAATTTTTGCTAAGTGTATTTTGCGGATGGAGGAAGTTTATTAGAGGGAAAAATAGCTTAGGAGTTATAAGGAGTTTAAAGCTTGTTTTATTTTGATAAAAGATTCTTTTGAAGGTGTTGTTTGAAATATATTATTGCATTCTTATGAGAGATAAATTTTATTTTTGATAAGACTATAAGGGAGAAATAAGGTGTATAAGGGATAAATTTTTCTTGTAATGTTGAGAGTGCTTTTGGTTGATTATGGTAATGAAAGCATGATGTTTTAAGGTTAAAATTGCTTCTTGTGTGAAGTTGTGAAACCTTAAGTGGGCAGCTTTGAGATTGACATTTGCTTTCATTAAATTGGTACTAATCAAGCTATTCTTTACTTGGTTAAAGTGTTGGGCTTACTCCTTTGTTGATGATTTGAAAAGTTGTGTGTGCTCTTGTTGATTTGAGTTGGTGGATGCTTTTTGTTCAAACAATATTGGAGAGAAAAGGAGTTCTACTTGTTTCCTTTTCCGATGTTGATTGTGAAATGCTTCAAGGTTGTGTTTTGAGTTGAATGGTGTTGATTGAACCTTGTTTGATGAGCATTGTTGTTGAAGCCCTAATTGATGGTGAAAATAATATGAGTATCATTGTTATGTGATTCTTTGCATAGTTGGAAATTGTTGGGGTTTCATGTTCTTGAAAGAAAGCATTATATCCTATCCATTTCAGATATTGAGTTGAGTTTTCAAATTTGAGATTGAGTTTGAGCTGAGTTGATTTGAGTTGAGTTTTGAGATTGGGAGTTGAGTATAGAACATATTGAGTCTCTAACAATTCTCTTTATGCTTCTATGAGTTTGACAAATCACATTGGGTCTCTAACAATTCACCTTGTGATTTCCTACTAAGAAATTTTTTTTTTCTTGGTGAGCTTGCTGAGTTTTGGACAGGTTCGGTGGGGACTTGTGAGCAGTCTTGGACAGGTTCCGATGGGGACTTGTGAGCAATTTTGGATAGGTTCCGGTGGGGACTTGTGAGTAGATTTGGACAGGTCCTAGCAGAGGACTTGTGAGCTGAGTTTGATAGTTCTATCAGAGAACTTGAGGATAGAGGTGCACTGGTTCTTTGAGAATAATCTGAGGATAGATTTGGCAAGTCTTTGAGAAGGCTTGTGTGCAGAGGATTGATTTTTTCAAGCTTAAGCGTTGGACAGATCTGATAGACAGAGGAAGACTTGTACTAGATCGACTGACTATGTTTGGTACAGGTTGCTGAGTTGTTGTGGACGTGATCATAGAAGGCAGAGGTCTCTTAGGCTAAGCATTGAGGACAGGAGGTCTTCGGTGGAAAGGAGTTCCACGTGCTGGAAAGAGGTAGAGGCAGTTGATCTTTTGAGGGATCATTTCCAGAGAAGAGGGGAAGGTATCTCCTTTGAGTAGAGGCTCATAAATTTTGATTAGGGGAAGGTATCTCCTTTGGGTCGAGGCTCATAAATATTGTAATTGGGAAGGATTCCCAAAGAACTTTGAGATAACTTTTAGAGAAAATTTTTGTGGACGTAGCCCAACCATTTTGGGTGAACCACGTTAAAATTGGTGTCACTTTGTGGATGATATTGTGCATTTCTTTGATATTGCTTTGGGTATATTGCTTTACTATTTTGAAGTATAAAGGAAAAAATAAAAAGAGGTATTATACTGTTCACCCCCCCCTCTCAGTATAAGCTTGTGTTCTTCATTAGGCAAGAAGATAGCATTGAAGTAGACAATTACTTAGTTGGTACCCTGCTTCTCGAGATAGTTATGATCTTCTAGAAGGGGGGTAGGTGCTTCTGTGTTAATATGAGCCCTTGATTCTTTGGTCATTTCTTCCCAGATCATTAATTTTGATCTAATATACCCCTTAAATCAATTGATGGTCCTCTAGTTAGGTGGTGAATGACTGGAATTAATTACCTTGGAAGCAGCACATTTCAAATCAATATCTTTGCACATGAATGACTAAAACTGGCATTAATACTTTTCCCTTTTGAATTTTTAGATGATGGTGGGAGTCCAAATACCAGGTGATTGCTTTATCGGGTAACCTTTTACCCATGGCGGTATTATTAATGAGGGTGGGATTTTTATCAAAGTTCCACCCTATTGATATCCCAAAGTTCTACCTAATAATTGGTGAGGATTTTCATTGTCCTCTTGGGTGGGGATTTACGATAATTTTGTCCTTGTTGGCCAGTCAAAGTTTTTTGCCCAACTGACAGGCAGGGTTTTAGAATACCTTCGTCCAAAGGCAAAGCTAAAATTTTTGCACACTCTATTTTCTATTCTATCTTATTGAATAGCCTTTTTCTCACCTTTTTATTATTACCGCCCATCATTGTTATCACTTCTAACTTTTTCCCGACCACTAGTGCAAAATCCTGGCTTCAAAACTTGGCCATTTCTTCAAGCATCATCTTTTATGAATGAGAGTGGGTGAAGAAAGTGTAAAAGTTCACCCACAGTACATAAATATAGTCTAAACATACCAAATATCACTCTCACCCATTTTATGGTCCAAATTCCTAAGTTCAACATTCCATAGTTTTTAGATCTAAAGTTCTAAAGTTTTAAACTCTAAATATTTGAAGTCAAAATCATCAAAAATAGAAAACCAAAGATCAAATTTCAAAGACCTAAGTTTGAAGTACAAAATGAAAACACCAAATTTTGAAAGTGGAAGTTTTGATTACAAGTTACCCAAGTTTAGTACTTGGGTATATAATTCAACCAAAATCCCTAAATCCTATCTCTAAACATTGTTAAGCCTCTAAAGTTTGAAGATGGAAGGGAGTCCAAAATTTACCTCAACCATATTTCACTCTTTAACATTTTGGTAAGAGTATCTTTGGATTCTTACAAAAAGAAAACTCTCCCAAAGATATAACAATTGTCATGTATAAAGTTTCTAAAGGTTATGTTCTATTCAACCGAAGTGTGAAATTCATAAGGAGTTCTACGAAGAAATGTGTCTCAAGGAAAAACCTTAAAATAAACTTAATATATATTCCTAACCCTTACTAAAATAATTTCAACTATGTTTCAATTAAGTAGATGACATTAATTTATATTTTAAAGTAAATAAATAGGCTTTACAAAATATAAAATATAAAATAATTTTCATTTTAGTTTCAGCAACAATATTCTAAATCTTTCTTTTGCAGATATGCAAAACTTTTCTATCAAGAAAATGAACAAACATTTTAATGACTTTATATTATAAGATGATAAAATAATTGAAATTTATTGATATCACCATGCATGTTTGATGCAAGGCTTACATTTCTCATTTCAATAATTATAAGTTACAAATTGCACAAAGCATAAATACAAGTTTTTAAAGAGAACATACATTCTCATAGTAAGTTGAAGCATAGGTATTTATACTAATAGATCGCTTAACATGATAATATTTTTCTGACCATAGTAAAAATAGCATAAATATTTCCATTTAAAGATAATCATATTCACTTGACTATAAACAAATTATAAGCTAATAACATAAGATAAAGTTTTGTTACAAGTGCACTTTGCATGATACTTTTTGGATCCCTTAACAAAACTTGCACTAGTCTTGACTTGTTCAGTATGCATACCTCAATAGGTACTACCACCATAGGTAAGGGCTTATTCCACCCAACCTCCCACCAAACCCTACCTTATATATGAACTTCGATAATGGATTGGCTACATTTATAGTCAGGACCTTGTGTGTAAGGATACTTTAACTCATGGACAATAAATCATTAGATCAAGCATATTAGTCACATACACAACACTTGTATGATATGAAATATGACATGGTGGAAATCATAGTGGATAATCACAACATACTTTCAACTCATAGGACATTTGGATCTATATTTGATCTTCTTCTTCATCTTTTCCAACATACTTTCCCTACATTAATTCCCCTACATACAAAATATATTCTCCTACTTGCAATTTTCTTTACATACATAGATCTACCTAAACATATGGATCATATACATATATTTTGGATCCCTGGGTATATTTTCTTACTATAATAGAGACATTTCATTCTTACAACACAAACACAAGCATAACACTTTCAAGTGCATATTTCATGCCCAATTTGAAGTGGGCTTACGAATACACAAACACATATCTTAACACACAATTGGAAACAACTTATGCATATAGAACTTTAGAAAAATAACAAGCATTGCATGTCAATTCTATTTTTCCTTTGCTTTTGACTCCATCCCAAAAAAAAAGGTACTTAGTATTATTATTTATTACCACTACTTTATACAATCAGTCTTGCTTTCCAACCACAAAACCTCTCCCATCTCCCCTTTGAATATCTTCTTCTTTTTTTCTTCTAATCCCTCCTCATGCAACCACTTCTCCCTTTATAACTTCACCATTCCTCATCTTACATATTTTTTTTTCAATTCCATCTCCCCACTACACTACATTCCCCAACTTTTCCATGCTATACATATTTCCTTTTCTCCACTTTTATTTAATTATTTTGATATAGAGTTCCTTTATTATTTGATGCATGTGATATTCTAAAAATTAGTACCCAAAGAGGACTTAACAATTGACAAGGCATTATAAGGTTTTTTACATAGAACATATTTTAATAATAACATTCATAGGATCATTTAAAAATATCATTTTCACATGTTTAAGGAAATTATTTGGCTAGGGGAGAAACCCTAGCTCCCCATGGGAGCAGGAAGCGGGGATGTCTGAACCTTAATCTTTGTTGGTTGTTGGATGCTCCTCAAGGGAGTGGGAAGTAGGGAGCTCTGAATCCTAATATTTACTAGTTGTTGGATGTGGATGTTGGGATGTTACTCTTATTTCGTGTAGTGGTGCACGATTTATTGGATAGTGGGATGTGGTTTTATTTTTTGACTTGATGGAAAGGTGTTGGTTCTAATGCTAAAATGTTTCTATTAGTGGGGCTACCTCTTTTCTCATACCCTATTTTTGGGGTCTATTCTCATTTCTTGGATGGATCTTAGATTTTGGATTTATTTTCATTGGAAGCTTGCTCTACTGGGGCACAGTTTATTCCTAGATCCATTTTGGAGAAGCTATGGGTGATCTCGGGTATCATCCAATTGTTTGTTTTTCTTTGCATGGCCTTGGTAGGTTTTTCCTCATGACTTTTTACATTTTTGGTGGTCTGTTGGATCGTTTCCTTTTCAAGAGGGAAAGTCTTTTCTAGTTTCAAATTTGAACAGGAAGTAGTTGTTTCCTGTTTTTTCTATTTACAATTTATTCATTTTTGGACTAGGAGGGAGTTTCCAAATTTTAAATCTAATGTTCAACGGGAATGTGTCCTATTTGCCCTGAGATGTGGACCTTTTGGTTCTTTTGGATCTCTAGGATCTTGGCATATTTTAGGTTTGGGGAGCCTTCCAAAACCCTATGGTCCTCTATTGGAGGCTTGATCCATTTATAGAAGGTTTTGGGAGCCTTGCTTTTTCATTTCACTTTTAGTATTTGAGCAAGAATTTGAATTTTGAATCATTTTAGTGCTCTTGGTTCTTTTTGGATGGGAAATGGTTGTTATTTCTATCCTTGTGTTTTTTTAGGTTTGGGAAGCCTATCAAAATATAGTGGTCCTCCACTTGAGGTCTGATCCACTTGTACGAGGTTTTGGGAGCCTTTCAAAACCTTATATATAATGGTTTGAGAACCCTTCCAAAATCCCCTATGAGGTTCAAGGAACCTTCTAAAATCCTTTGGTCCTCTACTTGAGACCTGGTCTTTTTTAAGGTTCTGGGAGCCTTTCAAAATCCTACTTAAATAGGTTTGGGGATCCTTCCAAAACCTCCTTGTTTAAGGTTCATGGATCCTTTCAAAACCCCTTTGTTTAAGATTTGGGAAGCCTTTCAAAATTCTATTGTTGGGTAGGATTCCAGTTTGTGGTTTCCAGAGTGATTATTGAAGGTGTTGGGTGCCTACTGGTGGATATTTGAGTTTCCTTCCATCTTTGGTAAGAAGACCTAATGTTTTTATTCTATTTTTTTTTAGCGCTCCTAATGTCTCAACAAAAAAATTCCAAATTGAGTGCTCTGATTAAATTTAAAAATTAAATTATCATCATATGGCATGGATGGTTGTCCCATTTTTTAGATTTACTTCTCCTATGGTGGCTTGGACAAGAAGTTCCTTTCCATGTTTGATTTTAAATTTTAAAGTTTATGCGAGAATGTTATCTATTTTAGATCTACCGGATCTGACTATCTCAGATGTTGGATCAATATTTTTTGGATGTTAATTAGTTTCCCCTTAGGGATGGAGTCCCATTTGTGATCTTCTTTTGTGTGTTTTGAATATCTTTGTGGTTTTTTAAAGGTTGGGGGACCCTCCCAAAACCCTTATGTAAAAGGTTTGGGGACCCTTTCAAAACCCCTTCTTATACTAAATCAAAAAATATATATCATTTTCAACAAGTTGTTACCTTTGAATCCAAAATATATCAGGACCCAAAATATTTGTCCAAGAGTATAATTAAATATAAGAGAAATAAAAATATAAGTTGGCCAATATAAATTATAATAACATTTCAAATAATATCAAATATGAATGTAAAATGGTCAAAATAATTCATGCAATAACATGAAGAACACTTATAGTAGAATTGCTCAAAATATGCATACAAGCTTTAATATTCATGCTTGAATATTTTCATACATTTTCTTATACAATACATGGAGCTTTATCCATAATATAGACAGACTCTTCAACACTTGACTATTACACTCCTCACATATCTAGGAGTTGCAAACTTTCCTATTCTTTATATATTATAAGTCTCACATGTCCTTTGGCTTCTCATATTGCCACTTGTATACAAGACTCTTGACTCTCTAATTACTTTCGCCCACCATGAAAAAGGTGAAATACTGCTTGTAAAAGGATTCATTGATAAAGTATATAATGACTTTGTTTAATTGATTGGATTAGCACTTTATCTTAAGGAAGAGCTTGTTGTTGAGTTAACAAGTAAAAAAATGAGTAAAAATAAAAATCTTCGGCTTTGATTTTGGAAGAAGGTTTCAAAATATATATAAGCATATTTATATGTTCACAATCATTATTTTGGTTGGCTGGTTAGTTTTGGCCTCATCGTGTTTCAATAGTGGAGATGAGGGATAATGCACACCCTCACTAACCCAAGAGATTTGGATGGGGAAGAGGAGTTGTTACTCTCTAGTAGTGAAAAAAAGAAAGGAAGGATATTTTTGAGAAAAAAAAGAGGTAGACATGGAAGAAACAAAAAAAGGATGAGCTAGCGAAGGAGAAGCTGGTTGGATCATCTATGATACCTTGCTGAATTCACACTATATTTTTTAGGTAATCTCTAAAAAGAACAAACTTGTCTTTGTGAAGTTTGCCTTAAGATCATTGCTTAAAGGGCCCATCTTGTTTGTATATGTAACACCAGTAACAAGTTTTGTTTTGCTAAAGACTATTCTCCTAAGACTAAAAAAATTTTTTTTACATGGTTCGGTTTGCTAAGACATCAATATTATCCTTGAAATGAGAATATGAATTTACAATAGTAGAAACACCGTGTTGTAGGTTATTCACTATTTTCTTGTGTGCTTATATCTCATTTTAGAACCTTTGGTAAGACCTAACTCTCTTCTACAAGATGATGGACAAAGAAGAAAACCCATGGTGTATGTAATTTTACAAGGGTAATTTGTTGATATTGTAAATCTTAGAAGTAACAAGACTAGGATACTTGTTTGGTTTATAATAATGCCAAAATTTTCCTTTTGATATGTTTAATATCTGAAAGTTATAGTTGTGCTTGATATTACTACGGACTTGGTTCTTCCATGATTGAAATAATTGTTGAATGCGTTCCTTATTTTAAGCAATGATTCAAAAGCTCATCCGGTATATTTTGTATTGACAATGGACTCAGAAAGTCGAGGTTGTTTTCATTTTTAAATAAAATACATAAGTTTAATTATGTGAATTAGATTGGTACTTTACATTTTGTAAAAATTTTGGTCCTTAGATGATGTCATAGATATTATTCAGAATCGAAGAAAGAATTGACGTGCGAATGGGATGAAACAACCAATACGATTGCACCAACCATTGATAAAATTAAATGATGTCTGATACTACCCTGATGTGACTCCATTGTTATGGAGATAAGTGGAGAAAGATATTGATTTCTCCAATCATATTTTAGAGGGTTAAATTTTGTGTTGGGTGCGTCACTAGGTAATATCCCAGGAAAGAAAGGGAAAGATATTGCAAAGTCCTTTTATTGGTTATGTATAAGACCTTAATTAGATTACCTAAATTTATTGGTATTTTAAGATAAGGATAAGTATTACTGCATTATACTCTCTAATATCGTCCTACGTCCGAGTGAAGTGTAAATCTTATACCCAATTAAAATTTGGTCTTGTTGAAATTTTTGATAGAGGTTTAAAGAAGTAAAATTATTTGTGAAAGGACGTCAAATATGTTTGACTTGTTTTTCCATAAATTTTAGGTCATAGCTTAATAAAGTTTTAGTTTATAAAGTAAAATTTTTAGGTTGTTATTGAATAGATAATGTGATGCCACTAAAATGAAAGAAAGGACGTATGTGGTTCTTTAGTTGTGAGGTGCAGAGCCCACTAGTTTTTCAAAAATATGCATAAGTTATTGAAATACTAACAAATGCATACCTTATTAGAATAAATATTTAAAGATAAACCTATTAGTGTGGAACAAGATTTATTGTTATGGTTACATAAGTTAATATTTTGAGTGGGACCCAACTACGAAAAGGCTATCTCATCATGAAGATGAGATGGATAGTCTGAATTCAATGCACTTAGTACACCTACATAGATAGACTTATATATGGTGTAGTGATTGGTGCACTCCTTTTGACAGACCAAAAGGGGTATGTTAACTCATTGGAGATAATGATATTGATAGGTGAATTGTGCAATACACCTAGTACACTTATATAAATAGATATATATAAGTTGTAGGGATGGGTGTACTTCATGATGGGTTTAATTGGAATATAATGGCTCAATTTTGAGACCGGAGAACAGGCTAGTTAGAGTTAAATAAGATCATTAGCCGAAGCTTAGGAGTTTGCTTGCTATGAAGTAATGGATCCATTCCTAACAAGCATAAGTATATTTGGTTTAAAAAAAACTCACCTTTGGGATAGGATATTTTGGGTTATGACATTTGGTATTAGATCTCATGGTCGTAGGACTATAAGCTTCCGTAGATGAGATATATGTATATATTGACTAGGTTTTGAAGGGTGTTTGAAGATAAAAAAATCACTACTAAGGTTTATATCTCACATGGGGATAGGGTAACTATTGGTACCCAATTCTATTGATTAGTCAAGTTAACTAAGTATCTATTTAGTAGTAAGTGGTACAATTCAGAGAAGGAATTGTGACCTAATTCCAAATTTCTCTCTTGTGTGTGGCTAGGGAAAATGGCACCAAAAACAAGGAGAGGAAGTGTTGTCCCACCGAAGAGGTAAACACGATGGACTAATGTTGAGGATAGGATCCCATATTTAGGTACAAATAATCCTAATAAAAGGGAGGACCTTACTACAATAGTTTCTTTTATTCGAGAACAGATGTAACAACAGAGACAACTATTAGAAACCATAGTGAATCAAGATTTACAAGCTGGGAGCTATGGGGTAAGATAGGCTAATGATCCTGCTACGAAGGCACAGCTGGCCATAATTTGGTTGGAGGTAAAAATGGATAAAGATTTGAAACATGTACAATCCTCCAAGTTTAATGGAGAAGTAGAAGGTTATTCAATCGAATCCTGGCTAAAGGAATTGGAAACCTTATTCAATATGAAGAATTACTCCATTAGAACTCGAACGTCTTATGCAACTATACATTAACAGGGTGTTAGATTGGATTGGTGGGAAACTTTTAATGAGGAATGAAAGATCAAGGTAGTTGATTTGAAATGGGAGGATTTTGTTGTAGCCTTTAAGGATAGGTTCCTCACAGAGCATTTTTATGCCAAAAAAATTGAGGATTTTACCAATCTTCTACAAGGAAATAATATTGTAGAGGCTTATTATCAAAATTTTGTTAAGTTGTTATAGTATATACCCTTATATGATGATAATATGAAGATACATGAATTTATATTAGGGGTATATCCTAGGATTGGGCATGAGATGAACATACATGAGCCTAAAACTCTACATAATGCTTACAACCTGGCTAGGAAAGTAGAGACTTAAAGCCCTATTTTGATTATGAAGGAACGTCTGAACAAGACCTACAGGCTCTCAGGAAGATAAATAGTGTAGGTTTTATAAAATGGGAGAGGGAACAAATAAAAAAAATCTTCTCAGGGTATAACAAAAGGAATTATAGGAAACGGGTAAATTTTAAGAAGTTCCAAGGAAAGAATAACAACACAAACAACCATAACAACAATAATGATAAGCCATCACCGTAGGGGCATCCCAACCCTTCACTAGTAGTGAAACAAAAGGGATGGAAGTAGAGAACACACCCAGGTCCCAAGGTTGGATGTTATGATTGTGGAGATCCACACTACTCCAATTGTTGCCCGTATAAAGCAGGATCGAGTTCAAAGGGAAAGAAACCCACTTACAAAGAACCTATGCACAAGGAACCTACTCATAAGATCTACACAGTGATAGGAAGTTAAAATTTGGAAGGGAAAGCTACTCCTTTGCTTATAAATGGTAAGATCTTATGTAAAGATGTCAAAATTCTAATATATAGTGGAGCTATTGATAGCTTTGTTTCAACTAGTTTGATCAAGGATATACCGAAAAGTCTAGGAATCTTGGCACATGGGTGGAAGGTCGAGTATGGTTCTGGATAAACCTACTTGATGGATCAATGCTATCCTATGATCAAAATTACCTTACCTAGTGGTACAACCATTGTATATCTTTATGTAGCATAGCTATATACTTTTGACGTAGTCTTAGGGATGGATTGGCTACAAGCCCATAGGGTTGTGATCAATTTCTATGGAAGGTGGATTAATTATTCATAATATGGTAGGGAAAGACTAAGATTCCATAGTCAAAAAGGGACTTTTCAACCCCAGATCCTCTCTACAATACAACTTAAGAAAGCCATTAGAAAAGGAGGAATATTTTATGTAGTTAAGATTAACAAAATCAAAGAGGAAAAAAAGGAAGAAGTGTTTGGGAAACACCCAATACTTCAAGAATTTAGGGATGTGTTTCTAGAATATTTACCTGGACTTCCTCTGAAATGTGGTTTTGATTTCACTATTGAACTGAAACCTAGAACAAAGCCTATTCATAGGGCTTCTTATAGGATGAATCTTATTTAGATGCAAGAGCTAAAGGTACAACTACAAGGATTTCTGGAGAAGGGATTGATCAGATTGAGTGTGTCACCATGGGGTGCACCTGTACTATTTGTTAAGAAGAAGGATGGCTCCTTGCAATTGTGCATATATTACATAATGCTCAAGAAAACCATTAAAAATAGATATCCTCTACCCATAATTGAATATCTATTTTATCAGCTAAAGGATGCCACCATCTTCTCTAAGATTGATTTAAAATCTGGTTATCACCATTTGAGAATCTGTGAAGAAGATACCCCTAAGACAGCATTTAAAACTCGATATGGACATTATGAGTTTATAGTCTTACTTTTTGGACTGATGAATGTTCCAACATTATTCATGAACCTAATGAATAGTGTATTCAAAAATCATATGGATCGATTCATCCTTATATTTTTGAATGATATTTTGGTATATTTCCAAAATACAATGGAGCATGATAGGCATCTTAAAATTGTGCTAGGATTATTAAAGAAGAATCAACTGTATGGAAATCTATCTAAATGTGACTTCTATTTGTCAAAAGTATAGTACTTAAGACATAATATCTTCAGAAGGGATCGTAGTGGGTCCCAAGAATATAGAGGCTATACTAAATTGGTCAGTGACCACCAATGTGACTGGAGTGTAAAGCTTCATGGGATTGACTGGTTATTATAGGCGCTATGTGAAAGATTATTCTAATATAGCCTCTACAATAACTAACCTTTATAGGAAGGGAAAGGAATTCAAGTGGTCAGATAAGTTTGAGGAATATTTTGAATTGCTCAAACAAAAACTCGCCATAGCACTTAAATATTTTATATCCTCAAGGTAACTTTTTGATATGCACAAATGCATCTCTAGAAGTTTTGGATGGAATTCTTTCACAGAATGGAGCAGTCATAGTTTATGGTTCAAATTAGCTCAAGAGGCATGAGGTAAATTATGTTACTCATGATCTAGAATTGGTAGTGGTTGTATATGCTCTCAAAGTTTGGCGACGTTATCTAGTGGGAAAACCCTTTGAATTGAGGACCGGCCATCACATTCTGAAGTATATATATACTCAATATTTGCTCAATGCCAGGCAGAGGAGATGGATGAAGTTCCTCACTGAATATGATTTTGGGATTTAATACATCAAAAGAAATTAAAATAGGGTTGTTCATGTTCTAAGTAGAAGAAGGTATATTTCTCCTCTAACCTGCAACCATGTAGATTTAATGGATCAAATCAAAATAGTGCAGTATCAGCATGTCTATTGCAACCAAATTCAAAAAAAAATGGAGAGAAACCCTAATGAAAGCAAGGATTTTGGCATCAAGGATGGTTTTCTATGGTTCAAATATTGGGTAATAATTCCTTAGGTAGGTGATCTAAGGAAAATGATCATGAATTAAGCACATAGATCTCCTTATTTCGCTCACCCAAGGGGAGACAAGATGAGGGAAAACATGAAGAAATCTTTTTATTGGCCAAGAATGAAGAGAGATATCACTAAATTCATTTCTTAGTTTAAATTCCAAAAGGTTAAGGTTGAACATAGACATCTTGTAGGACTGTTGTATCCATATGGCTTACCCATGCTAAAATGATAGGTTATTTCAATGGATTCCATTGTAGGTTCCAACATGATGCAATCCTTTTTGTAGTCGATAGATTGACTGAGATTGTGCATTTTATACCGAGAAATAACAAGGATTATGTCATGATTGTGGTTAACATATTTTCCAAGGAAATATTCAGGCTTCATTGTTTTCTAGAGGTGATTATCTCAAATAGGGACTCTAGGTTTATATTTAAGTTTTGGCAAGCTCTGCATCATGACATAGGTACCATATTTAACATTATCTCTACATATCATCCAAAAATCAATGGGAAAATTGAAAGGGTGAACCAGTTCTTGGAAGACATGCTTTGTATGTACTGCATGGATCAGAAGTCTTGATAAGAAGACTATTTACACCTGGTATAATTTATTTACAACAATGGTCACTATATGACTTTAGGTATGGCTCCATTTTAAGCCTTGTATGGCAGGAGATGCAGGACACCTTTTCATGAATTAATCCAAAGGACTAGATTGTGCTTGGGCTAGACATAGTTAGGGAAATGGATAAATAGTTAAAGATGATCAGAGAGGCTTAAGGAAGTCACAGATAATCAAAAAAGTTATGTTGACCGAAAGATGTCACTAAGAGATTTTTCATTAGGTTATAGAGTATTCCTGATGGTGAGACCAGAGAAGACTACCATAGAGTCCACAAAACTAGATCCCCATTTTTTTGGACCTTTCAAAATCACAAAAAAGATCAGTCCTATGGCGTATAGACTCACCTTGCCACCCAGTTTCTTGAAGATCTATGAGACCTTTCATATATCCTTACTTAGAAAATACATTGCTAATTCTTTTTATGAGATCTTTCTAAATTACAAATGGCGGGTCCAGAGGCCATTGAGGTGTTTTTAGTGAATATTCTTGAGTTCCACTCCAAAGCAATGAAGAAAGGGACCCTAGAGTAGTGTAAGGTCTAGTGGGACCATTATTTCGAGATAAATGCTACTTGGGAGAAAGTGGCAGATATGCAAAGACATTTTTCATTTCTATTTGAAAATAAAATGTGATTATTGTTTTAATGTTTGGACTTTCATGAAACACAAAGGATTGTGTTTAGCCTAAGGGGGATAGGATGTCATGACCCTCCCTTGGCAAACTTTTCATAGTATGGACTCATGAATGCCTATGTTATCTTGTTGATGGAATGACTAACTATTTCATGTTTAGTTTCTACAAAACATATATTTTATGGAAGAATATAATGCTACTACTATATTTGCACTTTTGTAGGAACTAACTTTATTATGGGTGGAAGAAATACTTAACCACCGAGAATGATATACCATAAGAAAGGGAAATAATATGATGATTTATTCAAAGAAATAGCTTGAGCAACATGGATGAATTCCCTTTTCATGTAGCTGCATATCATGAATTTGTATGAGGTAAATATACTAATTTTAGAAGAAACTTGATGTTGCATGATAATCTTATTTTAGATGAGATTTTATCTGATAGATTCATTGCAAAAAGAATAAATGCTTGATTTTGTTGTTTCTCTTTGTCCTTTTAAAAAAAAACATAAGGGAATTTATCTCTTGATTGTCATAATTGCTTTCGCATAATTAAGGAAAGGTTACAATTATGCTTACTTGAGTTTGATGATGTATAAGGTTTTTCATTCATGTTTCCAATGAAAAATTTTATTTTTTTCCATCGTCAAAAATGTAAAATACTACTTGTAAAAGGATTTATTGATAAAGGCTTTTTTTTTATTATACTCTAAGAATTGGTAACTCGTTACAATTTTCTACACCTATTTATGGGTTTGAATCTTGCTCCTTGTTGACACTATAACCTCCAGTTGCATCGGGTAAGTCTTTTATGTAGCCGAATATGCTGACGCGAAACGCGCATCGATACTACGGGGCCCAAGGGATTAGAACCCTAGTCTTTGTGCTCCTAAAGAAGCATTTTGACTATTGAACCATGAAGAACACAAGATTATACTGATAGGGGGGGTGAACAGTATAATACCCCTTTTAACTTGATCTATCAATACAGTTTTCAAACCATTAACAAGCAGAATAAGATAGCAGTAATGACAGCAGTAAAACAGTGCACAAGAAGCAATCCACAATGAGACACAGCAAATTAATCCATGGATAAAACTTTTCTTCTAAAAGTTATATCAAAACCTCTGGGAATCCTCCCCGATTACAATGTTTATGAGCCTCAACTCAAAGGAGACACCTTCCCCTAATTCTACTTTGCTAGTGATCCTCTAGAGGACCTCTATCTCTTTTGCCCTTAGCAAGTGGAACTCTTTCCACGAAAGACACCTGTCTTCCCTGCTCTGGCTGGAGATCTCTGTCCTCAACTCTGTCACAGCAAGCTGGTCCTCTTTTCTACACCAAAACACAGTCCTTCGGTCTGGCACAATTCTGTCCTCTTTCTTTGTTCTTTTTTGCACTTGGTTGGAAAACAACTTTTCCCTGTCTGCAAAACTACAGCAACACAGTCTTCTTAAGTTACAGCTGCACTATCTTCTCAACTTCTACGCAAAAATAGTAGTGTAGTCTTTGCAAAAATTGTAGCAGTACTATCGTCGTTCGACCTTTACAACTGTTTGTAATTATAGCAGCATCCACCTTGCACACTTTGCTTTCGATTACACAGACTATGTGTAACCACAACAGCACACTCTCCTTGCATAGTCTTTTTACGAATAGCAGCACTTTCTTCGTGCAAACAACAACTCAGACTTCGACACTTAGAAGATTCAACGAAATGCACCCTAAGGCTACAGTCGAACTTCACTCTCTGCTTTTTCGAGATCGAACCTCACTTGTCGCACTCACTCTACGAATATCACTCTTCGAATGCACACCATCAATCGACACCCAAAAATGCTCAAACAGTCTTCCTTTAATACTCACAATCTCAAGATGAAATCTTTGATCTTTAGTCGGCTGTTCAATCTTCTACCACGTCGACTGTAAGACTTTATACTTTGTCGGCAAAGGTTAACTTCATCGGCTTCAAACGCTTCTGCTATTCTATGGCTTTTCTCATGTGACACTCAAACATGTCGTGATATCGCTACGCCTTGGTCTGTCGTACACCTTCTTTGGTTTGTTGTCACGAAATCGCTACACTACAGCCTTTGCTGATGTCATCGTAAATCTTGTCGTGATATCGCTACGCCTTGGTCTATCGTACACCTTCTTTGGTTTGTTGTCACGAAATCGCTACACTACAGCCTTTGCTGACGTCATCATGAATCTTGTCATGAAATCATGATGCTCTAGACTTCACTGCCTTCTTCTCCGTTGTTGTCGTGAAATCGTGACACCATTGCCTTTGCTGACGTCATCATGAATCTTGTCACGAAATCGTGATGCTCTAGACTTCATCGCCTTCTTCTCCGTTCTTGTCACGAAATCGTGACACTCCTTCTTGCGACGTCATCATGAATCTTGTCACGAAATCATGATGCTCTGGACTTCAAAGCCTTCTTCTCCGCTACTATCATGAAATCGTGACACCTTTGCCTCTTGCTGATGTCATCATGATTTTGGTCGCGAAATCATGACGCTCTGGACCTCAAAGCCTTCTTCTCCGCAACTGTCATGAAATCGTGACACCTTTGCCTCTTGCTGACGTCATCATGATTTTGGTCACGAAATCGCGACGCTCTGGACCTCAAAGCCTTCTTCTCCGCAACTATCACGAAATCGCGACACCTTTGCCTTTTGCTGACGTCATCAGCAACTCTATCGCGAAATCGCGACACCTCTTGCTTCTTCATCCTTTTCTTGGTTTGCACTAGCGAAAATGAAACATGTCACGAAATCGCGACGCTTTCGCTGCCTTAGGCTCTTTCTTGCCAACTGCTCGTGAAACTGGAACATGTCACGAAATCGTGACACTTCTTGCATCCGTACAACTTCTTCGAAACTTGTCACGAAATCGCGACACTTCTTGCCACTCAACTTCTGCCTTCCTACATGTCGCAAAATCATGACAGTTTTGGCCGAACTTTCTCTCTCCTCAAACATGTCACGAAATCGTGACACTTTTGCCCGCTTTGCCTCTGCCTTCCTGCATGTCGTGAAATCGCGACAGTTTTGGCCGAACTTTCTCTCTCCTCAAACATGTCACGAAATCGTGACTTTCTCTCTCCTCAAACATGTCACGAAATCACGACAATTTTTCCAGCAGCCTGCAAACTTATTCTACTTTATCTTTTTCTGGATTTTTGGCAACTGGGCTACTCTGATCTTCTTGGAGACTTACTGACCAACTGAAACCTTCAACAAAAACACATCCTTGGACATAAAAACAAGTTGCTCCAAAAGTTCCTCGACATCAAAAACAACATCTACCAATAGCTCCTTGACATCAATGACAACAACTAAACTTAGGCAAAGGCAATGTACTCAAGGTACCCAAAATTGCCAACAATCTCCCCCTTTGTCATTGATGGCAACCCTTAACTAAAACACATCTTTCAAGAGCCAAAACTGAAATCAATCTCTCCAAGTTTTGCTCCCCCTAATTTGAAGCTTTCCTCTTCTCTTGAAAACTCTCCCCCTTACTTAAATCTCTCCCCCTTTGTCATCAATGGCAAAGGGTCACCTTTGGGGCTTGGGACTAAGAATGAGCCTCTTAGCTTAGTCCCTCCCCCATCTCCTAATGAGATGATTAAAATAGGGTTGGGAGTGACACTCCCATTAAACACTCATCATCATTAGTGTCCAAGATTTCTTTGTCGGGCCTTCTCTTGAATTCTTTTCCTGTATTTTTGTTCCTATCACTGTTCTGATCCTCGGACCTGTTAATACTACTGTTCCTGTTTCTTTTATCTTTTCTATTGTTATCCATACCTTGATCCTTGAACTTGTTCATGCTACTGTTTCTGTTCCTGTATCTCAGAAGATCAGCTCTACACTGTCTAGCTAGGTGTCCTTCATTGTTGCATTTATAGCAGGTAACAATATTAGTCATGGTTGTTCTTTGAATTCGCCTGTTCTGACTAACCCAGTTCGTGTTATTTGTCTTGCAAAAAATTGCCTTGTGCCCGAATTGTTGACAAGAGTAGCAATACCCTTGAAAGAAATTACGTCTCCTAAAACTGTCATTTACTCTCTTCATTTGAGTCATGCACTGTACAACCATGTGACCAAATCTGTGACACACATAACATCTGTCGTGAAATTTTCTTTTGTTCGACTTCATGGGTCCCGAAAACTTCTTCTTCTTAGTCTGAATATCGTTTTCTATTTCTGCGTATTCATCACTTACGGACTCATGATCTGAAGTACTTTCTTCAACAGGACTCTCTTTCTTTTGAAATCTTTTGCTAGATTCCCCAACTTGTTCCTTGTGCGGCTCAACAAAATCGAGACCTGTTTTATCTGTTGGTTTTCTCTGTCCTTCGATGAGAAATTTAACCTTCTTGGAGCTATCCTAAAATCTGTAGAGCTTATCCTTGTACTCTTTATTTTCTTCTTTCAAAGAAGCTATTTCCTGTTCTAACTCACTATACTCCAGAATTTTAGATTCTAACTCATTCTTGAGTTCTTGTGTCTTAGCCATAGATACTTCAAGATTTTCTACAAGTTCATCTATCTCCATACAACATTCATCTACCTTAATCTTGAGTCTATCATTCTTCTTTCTTTCCTTTTTCAAAACACTAAGAGCATTATTGAGTTCGCATTCAAGATCCTCTATTTGATGGCGCTTTGAATCATCACAGCCTTTTTCAGATTTCTTATCACTAGAGGTGCTACCTTTTTCAAAAACCATACATGCATCTTCATTGGGGTTTTTTGAAACATCCTCATACATACTAGCAGCCAAATCATCATTTCCGCAATCATCCTCAAGGTGCCCAAAATTTCCACATCTAAAACATTTCATGATAATGAATTTGTGTTTCGGTTCTTCCTCTTTTTCTGAAATGAACAGCATCTCATTTTCATCATCACTAGAAGAACTGTCACTTTCACTGCTAGAACACTTACTTGCTTTGTCCAAGTAGAAGCTCTTCTTATTCTTGTGAGAATGCCTCTTTCCATGATTGTTGTACTCATCTTTGCTTTTCTGGTGATTGTTGTACTCATTTTTGTTGTTTCTGTAATACCTGTGCTTTTCAGAATCCTTGCTTTTAACATCCTGTATATCTTCATCACTTTCATCTTTAGAAATAGTACAGTCAGTAGCATAATGACCAAATTTCCCGTAGTTGAAACATCTTATATTTTTCTTGCTTTTGTGCTTTCTGGAAAACTTGCCTTTCCTGCTTGTAATATGCCTCTTCCTCACTAGAAGACTCATCACTTTCTTGAATCTGTTTGCCCTTCGATTTCTTGATAGCTTTGAAAGCTGCCTCTTTCTTTACATCAACTTTCACTTGTGTCCTCAATTCAAATGTTGCAAGAATACTATGGAGCTCATCCTTTTTCAATTTATCTAAATCTTTGGCTTCCTCAATAGCAGAAATCTTTTCGCTAAATCTATTTGGAAGAGATCTTAAAATCTTATCACACACATCATTTTCAGCAAGTTCAAGACCTAAGTCTTTCATGGAGTTCACAATTTCATCCATCCGAAGCATGTAGTCACTAATATTTTCATCATCATTCATCTTGAGTTGTTCAAACATACCTTTAAAATGTCTCAATTTGGCCTTTCGGACATTTGCATCACCTGTATGAACAACCTGCAATTGTTTCCACATTTCACTAGTTGTTTTGCGAGTGAATAACTTTGGTAAGATCAGCCTTCTATAAACCTTTCAAGATTGCATTCATGGCTTTTGAATTGCTGTGATGTAGGAGCCTGTCTTCTTTAGTGTAAGGACCATTTGCAGGAATGGTATACCCATCTTCAACAACTTCCCATACCTCATTACCGAGTGCCATTAGATAGACTTTCATTCTTGCACTCCACAGACCAAAATTTGATCCGTCAAGAATAGGTGCTTGCATTGCCACTCGAGTAGTCCATTGTGTTCTTTGTAAACTTTTCCTTCAAGTTGTTAAACTTTTCGAAGGCACTGGCTCTGATACCAATTGAAGAACACAAGCTTATACTGAGAGGGGGGGTGAACAGTATAAGACCCTTTTTAACTTGATCTATCACTACAACTTTCAAACCATTAACAAGCAGAATAAGATAGCAGTAATGACAATAGTAAAACAGTGCACAAGAAGCAATCCATAATGAGACACAGCAAATTAATCCACGGATAAAAACTTTTCTTCTAAAAGTTATATCAAAACCTCTGGGAATCCTCCCCGATTACAATGTTTATGAGCCTCAGCTCAAAGGAGACACCTTCCCCTAATTCAGCTTTGCTAGTGATCCTCTAGAGGACCTCTATCTCTTTTGCCCTTAGCAAGTGGAACTCTTTCCACAGAAGACACTGTCTTCCCTGCTCTCCGCTGGAGATCTCTGTCCTCAACTCTGTCACAACAAGCTGGTCCTCTTTTCTGCACCAAAACACAGTCCTTCGATCTGGCACAATTTTGTCCTCTTCCTCTGTTCTTTTCTGCACTTGGTTGGAAAACAACTTTTCCCTATCTGCAAAACTATAGCAGCACAGTCTTCTTAAGTTACAGTTGCATTATCTTCTCAACTTCTATGCAGAAACAGTAGTGTAGTCTTCGAAAAAATTGTAGCAGTGTTATCGTCGTTCGACCTTTACAACTATTCGTAATTACAGCAGCATCCACCTTGCACACTTTGCTTTCGATTACACAGACTATGTGTAACCACAACAGCACACTCTCCTCGCACAGTCTTTTTATGAACAATAACACTTTCTTCGTGCAAACAATAGCTCAGACTTCGACACTTAAAAGATTCAACGAAATGCACCCTAAGGCTGCAGTCGAACTTCACTCTCTGCTTTTTCGAGATCGAACCTCACTTGTCGCACTCACTCTGCGAATATCACTCTTCGAATGCACACCAACAACACCCAAAAATGCTCAAACAGTCTTCCTTTAATACTCACAATCTCAAGATGAAATCTTTGATCTTTAGTCGGCTGTTCAATCTTCTACCACGTCGGCTGTAAGACTTTATACTTTGTCGGCAAAGGTTAACTTCGTCGGCTTCAAACGCTTCTATTGTTCTATGGCTTTTCTCGTGCGACACTCAAACATGTCACGATATCGCTATGCCTTGGTCTGCCATACACCTTCTTTGGTTTGTTATCGTGAAATCGCTACACTACAGCCTTTGCTGACGTCATCGTAAATCTTGTCGTGATATCGCTACGCCTTGGTCTGTCGTACACCTTCTTTGGTTTGTTGTCACGAAATCGCTACACTACAGTCTTTGCTGACGTCATCATGAATCTTGTCATGAAATCATGACGCTCTAGACTTCACTGCCTTCTTCTCCGTTGTTGTCGCGAAATCGTGACACTACAGCTTTTGCTGACGTCATCATGAATCTTGTCACGAAATCGCGACGCTCTAGACTTCACTGCCTTCTTCTCCGTTGCTGTCATAAAATCGTGACACTACAGCTTTTGTTGACGTCATCATGATTCTTGTCGTGAAATCACGACGCTCTGGACTTCAAAGCCTTCTTCTCCGCTACTGTCGTGAAATCGCGACACCTTTGCCTCTTGCTGACGTCATCATGATTTTGGTCACGAAATCGCGATGCTCTGGACCTCAAAGCCTTCTTCTCTGCAACTGTCATGAAATCGTGACACCTTTGCCTCTTGCTGACGTCATCATGATTTTGGTCATGAAATCACGATGCTCTGGACCTCAACGCCTTCTTCTCTGCAACTGTCACGAAATCGCGACACCTTTGCCTTTTGCTGACGTCATCAGCAACTCTATCGCGAAATCGTGACACCTCTTGCTTCTTCATCCTTTTCTTGGTTTGCACTAGCGAAAATGAAACATGTCACGAAATCATGACGCTTTCGCTGCCTTAGGATCTTTCTTGCCAACTGCTCATGAAACTGGAACATGTCACGAAATCGCGACACTTCCTGCATCCGTACAACTTCTTCGAAACTTGTCGCGAAATCGTGACACTTTTTGCCTGCTGTGCTTCTGCCTTCCTGCATGTCACGAAATCGTGACACTTTTGGCCAAACTTTCTCTCTCCTCAAACATGTCGCGAAATCGTGACACTTTTGCCCGCTTTGCCTTTGCCTTTGCCTTCCTGCATGTCGTGAAATCGTGATAGTTTTGGCCAAACTTTCTCTCTCCTCAAACATGTCACGAAATCGTGACTTTCTCTCTCCTCAAACATGTCGCGAAATCGCGACAGTTTTTCCAGCAGCCTGCAAACTTATTCTACTTTATCTTTTTCTGGATTTTTGGCAACTGGGCTACTCTGATCTTCTTGGAGACTTACTGACCAACTGAAACCTTCAACAAAAACACATCCTTGGACATAAAAACAAGTTGCTCCAAAAGTTCCTCGACATCAAAAACAACATCTACCAATAGCTCCTTGACATCAATGACAACAACTAAACTTAGGCAAAGGCAATGTACTCAAGGTACCCAAAATTGCCAACAAACCAAGCCCTTGGACTCTCATTGATAAAGGATTTAATGAATTTGTTTAATTTATTGGATTAGCACTTTACCTTAAGGAGGAGCTTGTTTCTAAATTAACAAATAAAAAAATAGAGTAGCAATAAAAATCTTTGGCTTTGATTTTGGAAGAAGATTATGGAATATATATAAGTATATATATGTTCACATAATAATTGTTTTGGTTGGATAGTTATTTTTAGCCTCATCATGTTTCGATAGTGGAGATGGAGGATAATGCACACCCTCACTAACTTCCCAAGATACTCGTACGGGAAGAGGATTTGTTACTCTCCAGTAATAAAAAAAGAAAGGATACTTTTGAGAAAAAAAAAGCGATAGACGTGGAAGAAAGGAAGAAAAAAAAGGACGAGCTAGCGAAGGAGAAGTTGGTTGGATCGCCTGTGAGACCTTGTTGAATTCACACTGTATTTTTTAGGTAGTCTCTAAAAAGAACAAACTTATCTTTATGAATTTTGCCTTAATATCATTGCTTAAAAGGCCTAGTTTGTTTGTATATGTAGCATTAGTGACAAGTTTTTTTTGGCTAAAGACTATTCTCCTAAGACTAAACATTTTGTTTTCGCATGGTTCGGTTTGCTGAGAAGTCAGTATAATCCTTGAAATGAGCATATGAATTTGCAATAGGATAAAAACCTTGTTGTAGGTTGTTCACTATTTTCTTGTGTGCTTATATCTCATTTCGGAACCTTTGGTAAGACCTAAGTCTCTTCTACAGGATGACAAACTGAGAAGAAAACCTGTATTGTATGTAATTTTACAAGGGTAATTGGTTGATATTGTAAAACCTTAGAAGTAACAAGACTAGGATGTTTGTTTGGTTTATAATTATGCCAAAATTTTCCTTTTGATATATTTAATATTTGAAAGTTAAAGTTGTGATTGATATTACTGTGAACTTGGTGCTTTTGTGCTTGAAATAATTGTTGACTACATTCTCTATTTTAAGGAATGATTCAAAATATCATCTGGCATATTATGTATTGAATATGGACTCAGGAAGCTGAGGTTGTTCTCTTTTTTAAAGAGTACATAAGTTTAAAACATACTCATATTATTATGTGAATTAGATTGGTACTTTATATTTTGTAAAATGTTTGATCCTTAGATGATGTCGTAGATGTTTTTCAAAACCTGAGAAATAATTGACACGTGAATGGGGTGAAACAACCAATACGATTACACCAACCATTGATAAAATTAAATGATGTCTAGTACTACTTTGATGAGACTCCATTATTATGGAGATAAGTGAAGAAAGATATTGGTTTCTCCAGTCACAGTTCAGAGGGTTAAATTTTGTGTTGGGTGCATCACTAGGTAATCTCCCAGGAAAGAAAGGGAAATATATAGCAAAGTCCTTGTATTGGTTATGTATAAGACCTTCGTTTGATTACCTAAATTTATTTGTATTTTAATATAATGATAAGTATTGATACATTATACTCTCTAATGTTGTCCTACGTCTGAGTGACGTGTAACTCTTATACCCAATCAAAAATTGGTCTTGTTGAAATTTGTGATAAGGGTTTAAACAAGTAAAATGGTTTGCGAAAGGACGTCGGATATGTTTGAATTGTTTTTCCATAAAGTTTAGGTCATAGCTTAATAAAGTTTTAATTTATAAAGTTATGAAAATTTTACGTTGTTATCAAATAGATAATATGATACCGCTGAAAGGAAAGAAAGGATGTTTGTGGTTCTTTAGTTGTGAGGTGCAGAGCCCACTAATTTTTTAGAAGAAACTATGGGTTTCTTTTGGAATTATCATTCTTATTGAAATAATATAGCATGTTCTAGTTGTAGTGATATAAAATAACATAATGGATTGTATCTTGTTTGATTTGAAATATTGCATGCAATGAAAAGAAAATGTATGCATCTAGGAATGCACTTTCATGGTAACGAGATGTTCTAATCCTTCAAAGACATCTTCTTCTGGATGGTTTGAGGATGAACTCAATGTAAAAGTGGGTGGAATACATGCATGAACTTGAGACATTGAAGAGTGTTTCCAACTATATTTTTGTCAATGTTTGGAAGGGACTTTGTAAGCTTTGATCTTCATTAGTTATATAATTTTTGGGTGTATTCATTGTAGTGAACAATGTTATTGGAACTCTCTTGTGAAGAGAGAATTTGTATAATTAATTAATTTAGAGACTCGTGCTAAGGACACTATGATTACTATTATGGTCCAATAAAATGGATATATCTTGATTATAAATATTGATGCAAAATGATTACTATTTATTATGTATGGCAATAAAGAGGGAAATAATTGATGTAACATTACTTATTAATGGATATTTATGATGTTTGAATGAAGTATACAGTTTATTGATGAGGTGCATGGACTTTAGTAGAAATAAATGAGGTTTTATTAAACTCTCCTTTAAAGGTTCTGTGTTAGTAATGTTCTCCAATGTATTATTGGAATCATGATGAGTTATCTATTTAATACATTAAAAATTAATCAATGATGGAGGAGCATTTGTTATAGGGATGGTGTTAATTCTTTAATGTTCCAATTAGAAAAAATGCTAAGCTTTGGGTTAGAATGAAATCTAATTATCTTTCATAATAAGATCTTATAGGCTTTGTTCTCCAAAAGTAGCTGAGGAAAGACTAACAAATGCATGCTTTATTAGAATAAATATTTAAATATGAACTTATTAGTGTGGAATAATATTTATTGTTATGCTTACATGAGTTAATATTTTGAGTGGGACCCAACTACAGAAAGGCTAGCTCATCGTGAAGATGAGATGGATAGTCTGAATTCAATATGCTTAGTACACCTACATAAACAAACTTATGTATGGTGTAGTGATTAACACACTCCTTTCGACATACCAAAAGGGGTATGTTAACTCATTGGGGAGAATGATATTGATAGATTAATTGTGCAATACACTTAGTACACTTATTTAAATTAATATATGTAAGTTGTAGGGATGGGTGTACTCCATGATGGGTTTAATTGGAATATAATGGCTCAACGTTGAGACCGAAAAACTTAGTTAGAGGTCATTAAGATCATTATCTGAAGCTTAGGAGCTTGCTTGCTGTGAAGTAATGGATACATTCCTAACAAGCATAAGTATATTTGTTTTAAAAAAACTCATAATTGGGATAGGATATTTTGTGTTATAACACTATCTCTATCATTATTTGTATTTATTCCTTCATCAATTCTAATAGCATAAGTTTTTCTTGAATAATCATGAACTGTATTCAAATCACTTGTATCACATATAGCATCAATATTTGCAACAGGTTCTTCTATATTTGTCATGGATTCTAAATCACTAGTGTCATTGCTTGCATTACAATATTTCCTTTCATTTTGACAAGAATCATAATTTGCATCTTTTCCTTTTTGAAGTAGATCACTAGTATCACAACATGCATCAATCATCAATGGTTTTGATTCCATAGTATTGCAACATGAATCTATCATCATAGGCCTTAAGTCATTTTTATCAGAGGTAGCATCTTTCATCATTGATTTATTCTCTACTTCTTCAACCTTTTATTGTTTTCTCATCTTGTGAAAATTCCTTTGCAGATTATTTTCCATATATGGATAGGTATAGTAATGAAATTTTCATTGCAATCATTAGTATCATTGAGAATACTTTACATGCATTTATGAAGTATTAAAAATTCTCTTTTTTTAGCTTCAATGGTAATATCATCAAGCCTATTCTTCAATGTATCATCAATAAACTTATTTTTTAAATCTTTAATCATGTCCTCTTGTCTTCTATTCTTATCTTTAAGGATTTCATGAGAAATAAATACCATATACATCAAGTGTCCTATATCACTAGGTAATGTAAAATTACTTTTAGAATCTTCATATGCCTCTTGAAGCTTTGCATTCATATAACTACTAAGTGTTAAGAAATTTTCATTTTTGATTTCTCTTAACATTGATTGTGAGGCACTCTTTTCACTTGTTGATGTATCCTTTTCAATTTCTTCTATTGTGTGTTGTGTATGGCATTTTAATATTTCCAACCTTTTTGAAATTTCTCGAATATCTAATTTTCTTGGACACAGATTTTCAAATATTTTTGACAACTCATATCTTTGTATTTCAATTTTTTGATCATTAGTATTCTTTTTCATTTGCTTTTTCTTTGCCATGTTCCTTTGAAGTAGACTATCTTATATCTCCCTAGTTTCAAATATATAATTGAATAAATTCTAAATTTCAAAATCCTAAT
Organism: Wollemia nobilis; assembly: GCA_028583015.1. Taxonomy (NCBI): domain Eukaryota; kingdom Viridiplantae; phylum Streptophyta; class Pinopsida; order Araucariales; family Araucariaceae; genus Wollemia; species Wollemia nobilis. The sequence goes on along the minus strand of JAQPPZ010003077.1, from coordinate 35,126,656 downwards.
TTGATGTTGAAGTCCTTATGGATCCCAAATAAGAAATTTAGAAATTTTGTAAAATAATATTTGCAAAATTCCAATCTAATGTAGTAGTCCTTATTTCTCAAAAATTTGTAATTTACAAATATTAAATCTGATTTACAAAATCTAATTGATTAATTATAAAACTTGTAATTAATTTCTCAAAATCCAAATAAACTTCTTAAAATTTCAAATTATCCTTCCAAAATTTTATAAACCTTCTCAAAATGCATTAATGAGGTTCCTAAGGTTTTAATTCACCAATTTTTTTCTTATTTTTCTAATTGTGTAATTAATCAAGGTGAAATTTAGTATTTAACCTTAGTCAAATTAAGTATTTGTCCAACCTTTATAACTCCAGCTTTATAAAATCAAAAAATTAAGTTTAATTTATTACCTACAAAAGTCGATGTGCAAAAAATCGAACCTCCTTTTGATTAGTGATTACTTCGAAGTTTAAGTATTTTTGATGGTTTGACTGCTTTATGTCACATCGACGTTGAACCACCTTTTTTTTAATTTTACACCTCGTCAAAAGTATATGCTTACTCCTCGAAATTCGCTCTCCAAAGGTGAATCCAATTAATGCCTACAACCATTGAACATCAAAGTTTGATGAATGATACTCAATCATATGTTCTTGTTTATACATCTAAGTGTAAATTAAAAAATGTTTTCGAACATTATATATCTCCTCCCCTATGCACTCTACCAAAATGTTATAACTTCCAGTGAGACGTTACTCTTCCCTCATGATGGCAAAAAACTAAGGTGGCATGTGTTATGCTATTCCAATACGCCTTGGTTTGGTTTTGTTCACTTTCGTACTCACCTTTGCTTCATCTCTCTTCTGTGTGTTACCTTCTATTGTTTATTGGTGCACTAGTTTCTACGATGACCACTTAGACTTTGACCTCTGCATTCATTGCTCATACGATGGTTCGATTATTGCATTTGCTACTCGAATATTGTGTTGGTTGTTATCCTCTTCATCAACTGCTTGTACAATAGTCTTTACATTGATTGCTTGGGCGTTGGTCTGCTATAACGTAAAATGGTTCTCTAACTCCTTCCACTCAATCTCCTCTCTTCCTCCAATGCTTAATATTCAACCATAACTCTCTATCTTCCCTTTACTGCATGATGGCTCTTCCAATCAATGTGGTGGCTCCTCTTTTGAATGACACTCCTAACGGCTTCAACCTTATCTTCAACGATATTTTTGACTTGTTGCTTCAAGTATTGGATCAATTCCAAAGAATATATTCTTCCTAGCTATTGTAGGAAGCTTCTCAAATTTCTTTGAATCAACTCTTCTTTGCAACAAAATATTAGAAGATGACAATGCAAATTATTCAAATATAAAAATAATGAACTTTACTATTTGATTTGTCAAACTAGTGGAATCAATGTTGAGTCCTAGTCTTCACAAATTTTTTTGCAACTTTGTGGAAAGACTCAATTTCAGAATTTTTGAAAATTAAATCTCCTTATCTCCTCTCAATATTCTTGTGGCTCTCCCTATCTCCTATCAATCTCCCGTGTGGCTCTGATACCACTGTTAGTTTTTTATGCTTAATACTTAATGAGAAATCAACCACAAGATCTAAAATGAGTATGCAATTTTAAGTATATGATAATGAAAATATACTAAACATGTAAAAATCGTGAAGAAATTCTATAACTACTCATAAATCAACCATTAATGAAAGATCATGAAAATTGTATTTCAATTGAATAAGGAACTCAATAGTACAATAGCTTTGTAAGTATCAAGTAAGTGTCACATAACTCAAGGTTATAACATGTATATATAGCCTTTCTATAATGACTCTTGGATGGCTATGACTCTTCCATACCTTGTGACTCTTGGCTCTCTTTTGCACACATATGGAGCTCTATTTGATGTACACTTGTAATATGACTCTTCACTATCTTTTCCTAATCTATGGACACATGTACACATGGACTAATGTGCACATTTATATTATTGAATATTATGCACACTTGTGCATTTATTACATTGCATAAAGTAAAGACTCAAACTCTAATCTAAGATACTTAACCTAATCTAATCATGTACCCATGGTGGTACATTGACATGTACCAAATAATGTAAAAAATTCTAATATTTTTTATTGTTAGAGATAATTATTTCATAGTTTATGTGATACTTATACCTCTTTTTATAGATGAATGGTTGTTTGTGTTTTCCTTTTCTAGAACTTGCATCATACTAGTCCAATGTGATACTTACTCCTAATCCTTCTTTAATAGATTGGTCTTCTTTTAGAGATACATTTTACCTTTGTTTGGATCTTTCTTTGATAGTGTATAGTTTCGCTACATTGTACAAACTTTGAGATAATGGTAGCTTTTGTTTCTTCAAACTGAACAACACCTCCATTCTTCATGGTGAATTTCTCTTTATCAAAGTAATCAATACCTAGATGTTGAGACATTAACCTTAATTAAATAGCGTCTCTCATACCTTTGTCATACTTGACAACTTATTCATATTCATATCCCATCTTCTTCAAAATAACAAAACATGCACCTTTAGTATGCAACTTAAAACTCACAAATAAATCCTTACATTTTTCTAAAGATAGAAAGTCAAGAAAAAAGTCTTAAATACTTGTTTCAATCATAGTACTAGCTTACTTGATGGAACAATGAGGAACAACATTTACCATCATCTCTTCATACATGATTCGAATTAGACCACCATGTCATCTTTGATTATTCATTTTTTTTTTTACAATACCATGCTTGGCTCCTAGAATCAAAAAAAAAATAAGGCCACAAAATTATGCACTCTTATTATGTACCTTTATAAGTCTTTGTACTACAATGAAAAAGATCTCTTCATTATCTTAAATATTGAGTTTATACTCATCATTCTCTTCTCTTAACCTGATAATCTATTGGTATAGTCATTATCTCTAGTAAGATTTAAATCTTACTCGCTTACTTCTTTTTTTTATTATTATTAGATTTTGTTGTCTCAACAAAATCTATGCATAAGACTTTTCATCAAACACTTTCCATATAATACACAATGTATATGAGACTTCTTCACAAGCTAGGAGGGATGTGTTACTCTACCACCATTATGATTCATATTGCCCACCAATGGCATACAACATATATCTTTTTTTTCAACAAACATTTAATTGTATATTTATTTACAAATCTCATATGTGCATATAGCTAGAAAATAGTGCATTGCATAGAAATGAGAAGAAACTAACAAATGATAGAATATATCTAACTTGATTAACATAGGTATTTGTGTGGAAAAGCATCTTTAGAAACATCAATTGGAGAATGATGTCCACTACTGTATACTATAAGAAATAATTATACCAAAGGGAAAAGAAGGGTTGAGAAAATAAATCACTCCATGTCTAATAAATGGACTAATATAAAAGGCCACCATAAAGCAAACTATTGATTCAAATATCCATATCTAGTACAATTGGTATCTCTAGTATAATATCAATCAATAATTAACAAGCAACTCTTCTTCAAAAATCAACTACTAATTGACCTTGATGAAGGTTCTTTTTTAAATGCCCAAAATGGAATATAAAGAGATAAAAAAATGATATTTCTCATCCCTCGTAGATATGACAATTCCTGGAGTTGCTTCAAAACTTTTTTTACCACTTTGAATCCTACTTAGATTTGCCTAGGTCCAAATCTACTAGATAAATGAAGAATATAAGCAATATTATCATTTTTCAAAGCAAGCCTCCCACGTCTCAAGAGGAATAGTATTGATTGTAAATTGAATATACCAAATATGATGCAAAATATTTTGTTGTCATAAATGAATGCTATCATTCTCCTATAATGACAAATAATAATTGCAATAAACAATTCTTCTTTGAAAATCAACTAGTGACTCCCCTTGTCAAGGTTCCTTCTTTTTAAATCCCCAAAATGGAATGCAAATAGAGAAGAAATGATCTTATCCCTCCTTGATAGATCAAAGTCACTTCAAAACTTTTTGAACCACTTCTAAACCAATTGGATTTGACTAGGATCAAATCTACCACATGATTTATGAAGACATTGAATATTATAACTTGTCAAAGTAGGTACCCCAAATCTAGCAGGTGATTGGAGAATACAAGGTAGGAAAGCCTATTGTTTCTCAAGGGGAATAATATCAATTGCAACTAAAGATATTAACTATGAAAAAAACACTATCACTATCGGAATTCAACCCTATTATTAACTTCCCTAGTTCATCCAACAAGTCTTTTGGGGTCATAATAGGGTGAATACTCACAAATCTTATCACACTATATCATCAAAAAGTTCATTTCAGTACAATCAAACGATATTATTTTCATTCCTTGATGTGATATTTCTTCAAAGATCCCCACAAACTACTCAAAATGGGTTCATTAATGTGGTCATTCACAACTCAAAAGTCAAACTATTACAACCTCTTGATAAACCATTGCATCATTATATGTACCAATCCAATAAGAGTCCATTAAGCCTTTGTAACACAATGATGATAATATGTATTCTAACCATCCTCCCATAAATTGATTGGATCTTAACAATCAATTATGGATTGTTGTTTTTCCAAAGCATTATGGAGCAATAGTAAATGGAATGCAATCATATGAGCACAACCAAGTTTAAATTACATTGTGATGGCACTTCCAAAGTAAAGTGGGTTGTGATAATATTGATTGTTTTTAGACCATGTTAATGAGGTTTATTAAAATAACATGATAATGTGGTTATAATTGTTTTAACCCCATATACCAATTTATTCATGAAAAATACTATGGGCTATCAATTCCTTCTTAGCAATGCCCTCTAGGCCTAGGCACCATATGATGCATCACTATATTACCACTACCCATGATGCTTTATAACCTATTCTTATTATCAAATAACTAAATTGTGGCTAAATACAAGAATAACCTCTTTAATCGTTGGTTCTTCCAAATATTGCTTGTGGTTTTATATATAAAGCTACACCCTATGCTTCTGGTAGACCTATTTGAAATCCACTTGGATCATAATGTATGTTGAAAAATACACTTTTGGGATCATATCGAAGATCAACACACATAAAAAGAGCTATAATTTGCTTGGAAAGGCACATGCCTATTTATTATTTATCTATAGACTATTTTAGCCCATTCAACCCAAGTCTAATTACAATGAAAGAATATATGCACACTCTAAGTCAATTAACCCACCATGTATCTCAAACATTATCAAACTCCTTTGGATGCACCCCATGACACTTTAACCTATTCTTATTATCAAATAACTAAATTATGGCTAAATACAAGAATAACCTCTTTGTTTGTTGTTTCTTCTAAATATTGCTTGTGATTTGCATATATAAAGCTACACCCTATGATTCCAATAGAACTATTTGAAATCCACTTGAATCATAATGTATGTTCAAATATACACTTTGAGGATCATATAGAAAATCAATACACAGGAAAATAGAGCTATGAATTGTTTCGTACGTTTTTCTAGGAAGGCACATGTCTATTCATTATTTGTCCATAGACAACTTAGTCCATTCAACCCAAGTCTAATTACAACAAAAGAATATATACAAACTCTAAGTCAATTAACTCGTCATAAGCCTCAAGCATTATCAAACTCCTTTATAAAGGAATTCATGACATTTAATTTAGTTTTACTATATTTGCAGCACCCTTTATAGAGCAATATGGTAAGGAAAATATCCACTTGCATCAAAGTCCACTTTGTGGTGAGAGTAGGAACAAACTAATTTTATTAACTTGCACAAATTCAATTGGACAACTATTTCTCAAGTGGATAAAAGCTTTGTAAAAGCATATTATCATCGAATAAAGTATTTTTTTGTGTCATTGTCTCCAATACTAGTATTTCTTCTCTAGGGTTACCCTTATCAGACAAATATCAAAAGTTACAATAAATACAAGACATAAGACTAAGGAGGTTCTTAATCGAAGTGTCAACTCTTATAATGTACAAATCAATTTCTTGTGAACCATCACTATATTTTTGGCCATGTTGTAAATGGATTGTCAAATTCATCTACTACATTTAAATGAGATATTATACACCTATCATGTTACCTCTTCAATCAAGCTTGTAATTGACATTCAAATGACACACAAAGGTGATTTTTAATTATATAACTTGTTTGATGCGTAACACACACTTTTAAGTTAATATTAATACACTCAATTTCCATTATATTTATGATGGTCCATTTTTTCTTGTTATTCTCCTACATGTCTATAGCAGACTTTTAAGTGAATTATTAATACACTTGGTTTTCATTATAATTATAATAACTCTTATTTATCATATTTTCTTATTTAGAATTCTAGATTAGGTTTATCAATTTATCATATTCTCTTATTTAGAATTCTAGATTAGGTTTGTCAATTTTCATTATAGTTTTTATGGTACCATCATCATTATTATATTTTTTTAATCCTTATTTGACATATTGCTCACTTCCTAGAGACGTATTGTACCTTTGTTTAGCTCTTCATTTGTTGATGGTATTACCTTGTACAAACTTCAGAAACAATAGCTTTCATTTCTTCACATTGGATGATACCTTCATTCTTCATTGAGAATTTCCCTTTGTCCAAATATTCAAGAACTATGTGTTGAGACCTTGACATTACTTGAACAGGGTCTCTCATGCCAAAATTTTCATATTCATATACCTTTATTGCGAACCTTAAAACTCACAAATATAACATTGCATACTTCTAAAGATGAGAAGTCGAAAAAAATGCTTATATAGTAGTTTTAATCATTGTGCTAGCTTGCTTAACATAACATTACTTGAACAGGATCTCTCATGCCAAAATTTTCATATTCATATACCTTTAGTGCGAACATTAAAACTCACAAATATAACATTGCATTCTTCTAAAGATGAGAAGTCGAAAAAAATGCTTATATAGTAGTTTTAATCATGGTGCTCGCTTGCTTAACATGACATTACCGAACAGGGTCTCTCATGCCAAAATTTTCATATATACTTTTAGTGTGAACCTTAAACTCACAAATATAATATTGCATTCTTCTAGAGATGAGAAGTCAAAAAAAAAAAAAACCACCACCATGGGATATGTGCGTGTGTTAATGAGCTTGTGTAAAAAAAAAAAACTACCACCATGGGGTGTGTGCGTGTGTTAATGAGCTTGTGTAAAAAAAAAAAAACATCATGGTGCTAGCTTGCTTAACATAACAAGGAAGATTATTCTTCAATCTCTTTACACATCATTTGAGTTAACCACGATGTCATGTTTTAAGTGCTGTTTTTTCTCCCTCCAAAATTCCATTTCTTGGATACACCTTTTTGTTTCTAGAATCCAATAAAAAATGACACAATATTATACACTGTGCGCCTACAGAAATATTTTTGTTCAGTGGAAAGGATATCATCCTCTTACATATTTAATTTGAACTTGTAATTTTCTTCTCTCAACTTGAAAATCTGTTGGTGTTGTCATTTATCTCTAAAGGGTTTTGAATATTGATTTGTCCCGTTTTTATCTTGCTTAGTTTTTTAATTAGGTTTTCTTGTATCTCAAGAAAATCAATGCACAAAATGTTTTATCAACACTTTTAATGGAAACGTGCTTATACAAAGTGTATATGAGACTTATTTACAAGCCACAAGGGACTTGTTACTCTTAACACCAATAAAATCCAGTATCGTCCATCACTAGCATACTACATGTATTTTTTCTTGATAAAACACAATTACACAATTATTTACAAATCCTTATTTATGTATATAGCTAAGAAGCTCTTCTTCGATCGTTGATAGGGTTGAGAGGGGAGGGCTCTGGTCCCTCCCCTGCTCCCCCTCCCATGGCTTTTGGTTTCTGCCCAGTCCCTGGCTCAACCCAGGTCATCCCTCCCGGGGAGTGGTTGTTTGCAGATGATCTCCTGGGGGGAGATCCTTCTCCACTATCTGCGCCCCTCCCGACCGGCTAGGGTTTCCTTGGTTGTTTTTTCGGACTGGTGCTTCCCAGGGATCCCTGTTTGGTTGGGGATCCCTTCCCTTTTTCCCTCAGGCTTCCCCCTGGGGTTTTTTGCAGGTGATTCGCGTGGATCTGGTCCCCTGCGTTTCTCAGTGCGGTGGAGGTGACGGTTTAGGGTTTGGACAGTTTCCCCCTTTTTCTTGTGAATCCTCGACAGGCTCTGTGCTTGGACGGGATTCTTGGTCCCTGCTGCTGGGATCCTCTTCTGTTTTCCCGGGGCGGGTTCCTTGTGGTGCAACTCTCTGGTCACTTCCTGATGGACTGGATCCTCTCTGTGCTGGCTGTCGGCTTCCTACAGGATGTCTCTCGCTGAAATGAATGTTTTCCCGGTGGGCGGGATGGTTTCTCCATAGGGCGGGATCCGCCAAATCCGTCGGTTTTCCCGCGAGGCGGTATCCTTTCTTTTCTGCCGGTTTCCCGAATGGCGGGATTTCCCTGTTGCTTCCCGCTAGGCGGGACTGTTTGTGGTGGTTTTGACTGCTTCCCGCGAGGCAGGATTTTATTGTAACGGTTTTTCTTTGCTTCCTACTGGGCGGGATCTTCTCGATGGTGGTTTTTGGCTACTCCCCGCTGAGCGGGATCTCCAAAACTATTTTTTTTCTTATTTGTTTGTTTCCCGCCGAGAGGGTTTGTTTCATGCTTACTGTTACCGTTGGGCGGGATTTCTGTTTTGGTGTTCAGTTTCAAGGGATTGATGCCCTAGGCCCATTGCTTATGTAATCAGGTTTTGGGATCCTTGTTAAAACCCGCTATAAATACAAACATATAATTATCAAAAAAAAAAAGCTCTTCTTCAATTACAAAATTATTTACAAAATGTGCATATCTAGCATAAATGGTATCTCTCTCTCCTATAACACCAAAACAAAAACTAAGCTCTTATTCAGAAATCTACTACCAATTGTCCTAGTTAAGAGTTATTTTTGAATCCACAAAATGGAATGCAAAGAGAGAACAAATAACCTTTCTCATCCCTCCTAGATATGCCAATTCCTGAAGCCACTTCAAAACTCTCTGAATCACTTTGAAACCCACTTGGATTCTAGATTTAAATCTACCACATAATTGACGAATGAATACAAGCAGTAGTCTTGATTGCAAACCAAAGATACCAAATATAATGGAAGAGTTCTCATCGTATTTAAATGTTATCATTCTTCTATAACGGCAAGTAACAATTGTAACAAGCAACTCTTCTTTGAAGAAATTTTCTTGTTAAAGTCTCAGTTCACGAAAATCAACTAGCAACTCTGTCGTTATTTTATTATGGGGGCAGGCCTTTCCATAATAGTCTCAGTTCACGACATGCTAGCTAACATTACATCTATGAAACAAATAATTGTACATACTTTACAATCCACCCCCCGCATCAGTATCATTCTTAGAAATTAGTTGATTTTGTATGGGACAACAATCCTGACCATAAACAAAGCCACCTTAATTTAACTTTTTTTTATCAGTAAACCACCTTAATTTATTAAGCTGTGTCACTAAATAAATGACTCACAAAACCCTTCCAATAAGATGCCAGAGGTCCTGTCAAATTGTTTTTACAAGAGTTCCTGCTTCCAGCTACTAGAGAAACAAACTTAAAGATCACATACTGCATGCCAATGTAGCCCTCATCACGATAAGCAGGTGTTCATTTCCACTACTGCCATCATGACACTTCTTTAACCATGAGAATTGAACTCCAAGAGGATCAGAAAGCCACCTTTGTACCTTTTATCCATGAAACCTGATCCACTGTCAAATACTAAAAAAATTGGGATATTATCCCCATGTTTGTGTACCGAACAGTTTCCATCAACTTATAACAATTAAATTCTAGTATCAAATTTAATAATATCTCCAACAACCAAACCATCACATATTACCAGATTTGCATAATGCATAGAAGTGTCGACTTTTAACAATAAACATGCAATTTATGACGAAACAAAAAGACAACATACCTCTTTTACTGATGGAACATATTTTATGCGAAGATAACAAAAAGAGAAGAATTACACAATCCCTAGACCAGTGCCCCACTATATAAATGTGAACAATGTAAAATTATTCTATACAACCTTAACGAAATAAAAACCTATTAGTAAACAGTTCAAACACCAGTAATAAGTAGTGCAAACTCTGTCACCAGAAATTCCTCGGATATTAATTTCTAAACCATAGACACATATTCAGAGGTTATATGTAGGGTAATATAATTACTAGTTCCCAAGGAGAATCACCAGACAAGCACCCCACTGAACAATGCAAAATTATTCTATACAACCACAAAGAAAAAGAAATATATTAGAAAATAGTTCAAACACCATTTAATAAGAAATAAGAACATTGTAAATGCCTCAGATATTAACTTCTAAACCATATACACATGTTCAGAGATTATATATAAAGGGTTATATAATCACTAATTCCCAACCAGAACCTTTAAGGGTCAAGCCAATTCTTAAGGAAAGCCCACTACATTGCCTTCCACCTATCCTTTTCCATGTGAGCTGCTTCAGCAAACATCCTCAAGATTCAATAGGTCAACTTTTGTCAACGAACATAACACCTTTTACAAGTACAAAAGCAGTTCTTAGATAAAATCAGCAGAATGGGATTTTTTGAATGACCTTGGAACCATCGGGTCAAAAATTCTTGTCCACAAATATGAAAAGGAGAGTATCCACATTCCTAAAATTTGAAATCCTTCTGTTTCTTGGACTTCCCTTCCTTCTCTTGCAGTTTCCGTTTTCTCTTTTTTTCAACCTGCAAAGCCAAATAAATTCATTAACAAAGGTTAAAATTTGAAATTCCATGGAATGCTATGAATCAGTTTTGCCCAACTGCAAAGAGTAAGTTAGAGATGTACCTCTGCCACCATGTCACTAAAGTCTTCTCGTTGATTTTGCTTTTTCTCTTCCTCTCTAGCTTCCTCATACCTATAAAATTCATGTAATATTAATATCAGCAATGCTCATAAGCGGAGATCTGAACAGACTAAAACCAACTACAACAAATAAATAACTGCAGTATAATTAAACCAATTATGCTCTATTATGAGTCATACTTAAGAGCTAATGCATCATCATCAAGGCCACCCTCCAGTTCCTCTGGTCTTAGTGTGATATCAACTTTGTCAGACTTCTGACCGCGAAGAAGGTCCACCTGTGTTCAAAGGGTCAAAAGATGTCAGCCTTCGTAACAATAACAAGAACTATGTAACAAACAAAACCATGTAACTATGTCAGCCTTCTAAGTATGAAAACACACCCGTTTAGCCCCTGTTTTATCCGTTCCACCAAGGACATACCTAGCACCAAGAATTTACTGGTTAGATTATTCCCAAAAGAAGATTATCAAAAAACTCCAATTACACAAATGCATTTATTGAAATCCATTTATCACACACAACACAACAATCCTTACGTATGAGTTGTTCCCAGCAATGTTCCTGGTGCAATACGCTCTTCCTTTTCTTCAAGAACCTGAAAAAGAAAAGAGAATTTTAAGACCTTAATCTTCAATTATCTCCGACATCAGAAAACTTCTACACAACAAATCATTGGGTTCAAAATTAAGTGTGGGTTTGACATAACTTCTACACAAACTATACATTTGACTCCAAACTTTACAAGAGAAGACATTCTATTTAACTGAAAACCTTCATTCACAATTATACAATACCTTTTATATATGTGGAGAGAGAGAGAGAGGAGCTCAAAATCTGATAATGAAAGAAATGAAGATTGAAATACATTAGTTCCTTTCCTGCTTGTTCTTAAAGTCGTACCAAGTTGCAAGACGAACTCAGGGGGGGCCTACCCAACCTTTTGGAATCACCCTTCAACCACATGTTTTTACACAACTAGCCAACTGGCATTGAACCAAGACTCTGTATCCAGATCAAATTGAACCCAGCCTTAAATGAAGACAAGGCAGATTTTCCAACTGGATCCAGTGGAAGACCTGCAAAGCTACCCTAGTCACAAGTCTTGGCATAAGACAAATCACCCCAGTACATAAGTAAAGATTTAACTGACATCAACATTGCTATGTATGCCAAGTCAAAGGAGGTCAAAGGTGATGGTCAACAGGAATGCACACATAGGCCCAGGTGCTTGTGGCAAACTCAGTTCAAATAGGAAAGGAAGTTAACATAAGTTTGTGTTCCATTCAATAAGTTATGTTCACAAAGAACATAGGAACTTGTTATACATTGGTAAAAGTTTGAAGATGAAAGCATTGTCATAGGAATTCACTTGACTCGTGAAGACTCACAAAAACTGAATCTACTTGTTTCCCAGAATTGTCAAGACTTACCTCTCAGACCAAACTCTACGACGACCCTAAAAAATATTAAGGAATTTTAACCAGCTAAAATTCTCACAAAGTTCTTGCACCTAATATAGTCAAGTACAATTCAACTATTTGCATTGTCTAGTGCGGGTCTGTTAAGTATGGTGGAAATTGAATGCATGAAAAACAGAAAATGGAAAAGAACAAATCTCAATAAAAGAGTCATCTTCCTTTTGAAGGCTCAAACCAAGGTTGCATAGGTGTGCAGGGTAGAGAGGTACAACAGGGTATTGTTGCGGGCCTCCAAAGTTGGGGTACATGGGTATGAAGGTGCAGAGATACGTAAGGTGCAATGGTCCCAGAGCATGGGGAGGTACATCCCAACGCAAATCCCAAATGATGGATATGCACACCCAGACAACATTGGCTCACACTAACAAAACAAAAAAAGCTGAATCCTTAATCCCTATAAGGTGATTGCAAAGAAGTCATATGGACATGGACATCTGACAAAGCATTGCTTTGGGTCATTTAAGTTGAGCTCAGATGCATACATCAGCAGAAAAATATATCTACTAAAATATTTTTTAGTCAATGAAAGGTAGTTGCTGATTCCAATATGTATAAAAAATATATATATTTTTTGTCTAGGTCCAAGAATATGCTAAAAGGTATACAAACAAATAAAATATTAATCACCTATATAAAATCATTTTTCTCTCGTGATTGATATATATAAGCTTAAAAAAAAAGAAGATAAGCAAGGCCCTTTCACTTACTTGATATAACGGTTTCTCAGGTTCTTTCCTTTGTTGCTTGCGAAGGTCAATGACATCAGGTGTTTCAACGCCTGTAGGAGTACTGCTCCAAGACAACCCAAAAAAGGCATGCATTAAATTTTAAACCCAAATACACAATATTTGACACATTTCTGAACCTACTATTTTAATCAATCTCAACTTTTCAACTAATCAGAAAGAAAATCTAAAGTTGAAATGCTTCACCTTGAAAGGCTGTCAACTGACTGGATTCCAGCCTCCAGCTCTTCTTCCTCCATTTCTTCCTCTTCCTCCTCTTCCTCTTCCTCTTCTTCCTCAAGGTCCCCCCAGTGTTTGCTCCTGTCAACAGGCTCCTCCTAAACCGTAAAGAATGAAGTGAGTCCACATGAAAAAATCAGTCAATAAGATTCACCCACTGGTTAATTCTTCCAATAAAGTAAATAGGCCATTTTGAATGTAACCATTTAGTAGTCCAGCAAAATCTGATCTAGTAACAATTTATAGGGCTTGCTGCAGAAAAGGAACCATAATCATGTTCCATATACATTTCTATTTTTTGCTATATATCTCAACCAAACCCAGGTTCATGTACCAAAGAACATAACACCAATGCTTGCAACAATCTATTCATTTCTATCCTACTACCTAGAGAAAAGCAGCATTTTGGCTTGAACAATAAGAATTGGAAATACCTCATAAGTAACTGGCTCTTGTTGTTGGACACCAAAAACATCTCCATAAAGAGGGCGTCCATACTGCAAAAACAAACCAACCAAAATCCATAAATGTAAGCGGCACACAAAGCAGAACTAATGTTTATTCATTCCAAGAGAAGAATATTTTCCCAATCTACCTGGCAAGAGATAATAACTTACTTCATCTACAGGAGGCTTTCCCCACCCCCCAGGCTGATAGCCAAAGCTAGCTCCAGGAGGAATTGGAGCATTTAAACCTGCTATCTTCAAATGCGGATATGAAGGTGGAGGACCATATCTCTGTACACAAAATAATAACAATCTTTATCATTCTGTTTCAAAAAATCAGGAGTAGTAGGAATTGCTCAATGTTGGGTTACACAAACCTGCATATTAATGAGCCATGGGGGTGGAGCACCTTCAGGCATGCCAAGAGCTTCCTTCAACTCCTGTGACAAAACCCCAGGCTTCATCTCCCTCAACTTCACCTGTTAATTAAACTGTATTAGCTACACAACAAAGATACCAGAACAGTTATCCACATGATAAAGCAGCTTTCAACAAAATTACCTCAAACTCTTTGCCTTCATGATAAAGATCACCATGAGTTGTTAGCTTGGGCTTTGTTTGGTACTTAAAAAATGCATCATGTAGAACCTGCAATGAAAGAATTCAGTGCAAAAAATGACTATATCATCACAGTGGATAATTTGCCTCAGACCAGTCTCAGTATTTAATGGCAAACAACATCATGACAGAAAGGAAGGAAACATGTTCCAAAAGTGTCAAACATGGAGCATAATTTAAATTAAGCAGCATATTGTATCAATTTTTTTTTTTTACTGACAATCAAGTAATTGAAGAAAAGATAAGATATTCCCTAATATAAAATAGACCAACAAAATGAGGATTTAACTTGTTTCAGCCAAAGCTATGCAGAATCATGTTCAAAAATCAAGTCAAAAAGATACAAACCTGATAATCAATGTCCATCTTGCCCATCTTTGGTTGCATCCGTTCTCTCTGTTTCTGCTTCAACTTTTTACTGTCCTCTTTCTCAATGTATGCCTGAATTGCAACTCAAGAAAATAAAATAAAATTGAGAATATAAAATAAAAAGAACCTAAACAAGATACAACATAACAAATCTGTCAAAACTAAGAAATGTGAAATACAAAAAACACCATTCATATAAACATCATTTTACCTGCCGTATTTTTTCAATACCAGTAGCAGCAATGAAATCTGGAAGTTGAAACGGCTGCTTCTCTATACCTCGCTTTCCCTGCAGAGTCCACAAAAGATTCAGTAATCCAACTAGTTATGAGTAAATACAGTCCCATTCCTTAACCAAAATAATATAATCTACTGATAATTTCCTAGTTGTTAAACCGACCAAAAACACAAGCTAGATAAAAATCGAAGAAAGGAGCTGAAATAGCCGATATGCTCTGCATTGTCAAAACCAATAGCTTCAGTCACAGTAAAAAGGATAAACAAACAATTTTTGATACAACAAAAACATGACAGAACTGGTCCTAAAAATACACAAGATTACAATGATATTAACCGCTGCCATAATGCACATCATCTAATATGGACTTGATATTATTAAATTATTATCATGCCCCACTCAATAGATCTATATATCAAACAGAACCCATGTCAAAAGTCTCCTCTTGCATCCACCTACATACCGGTACTCCATGATTGTTATAATTGTGGGTGAATCGTCCCCTGCAAGAACCACATATACAAATAAGAGGGGTGACACCTAATCCACCTCACTCACCCTTCTATGTACCATCTTTCTTCATCATGCAACAGTCAAGCACTCATGCATATTACATCTACCAAGGCTGGTAAAGGTACCTGTAAGAATTTTCGTTTCTGACACCAATGCCTAGGAACAGGAACAGTGTTCCGATAAGATTTCAGATACACAAGCAACTTTGGATCTGCTGCTGTTGCATCCCATACCTGCAAGTGAAGTGCACAAATCAACAATGGTTTCAAATTATTTGCAAGAACCCAGAGGCCTTAATGAATCAAGAAAACCAACAAAAAACAGCAATATTGTATTAGTGCAAATATCTGCCACCATGAAGGCAACAAAGCCCAAGAAGTGCCTGAAGGCCAAATGAAATTTGTTTAGGAAAAGCACAAAAAATAGAAGTGAAAAAAAAAAAAAAGATGACAAATAAGGTGAGGTAGCCCCTAAAGTATATCAACTGGCTATGAATAAGTGATGAATCAACAGTCTTAAAACCATGCTATAGTTAACAAAAAATAGGAAGCCAACCCAATGTGCTAGCCGTGAAACTTCAGAGAAGCATAACTGAAAATCGGCAACATTGTTTCGGAAATAAATGCTGGTATTTTTTAAGTGGAGCCCCTACAAACATGCACCTTTATACAACAAAAAATAACTGGACTTTGCAACATTGTCTCAGAAATTTATGCTGAGATTTTTAAAGTGGAGCCCTTTCAAACACACAACTTTCCAACTACACAATAAAAAATGCAAACAAATGACTACTATATAATATTTTAATTCTTATTAGTAGACCCAAAAGAACATTATCATTAACTAATGATATATAAGGATGGGATTAACACATGCATACAACTTTTTCCTCTCTACTATGTGAGGACAACTGTGCTAATGCAAATGATTCTAACATACCTCAACAACATCTGGCCGTGAGCACATTTGCTTAAGTTCAGCTATTCCCATTCTACGTTGAAGCTGTGTCAAGGAACACAAAAGAATCAATTTACCTGAAAAATTATTAAAAAAAAAAACAAAAAGATAAGACTCAATTAACACCAAAAAGGCACCTTCTTCTTTTTGTTTGAGATCCCTTTTTCTTTATTCTGCTTCTCCTGTTCATCTTCCTCGTCTGAATCAGAGTCTACCTTCTTTTTTGTTGCCAAATTTGAAGTTGCATCCTGCTTTTCTTCATCATCCTGCAACCAGACAACAGGCAATATAATTGTAGAAAAATTATTAAATAAATAAACATACATAAACAAGAGTCAAACAATAGTGGAAGAGGAGGCAAAAAGAAGCAACACAAGCACCACAAACCTTATTCCCAGTTCCCATGCCATCTCCAAATCTAAATTTCTCGAAAACGTGTCTAAACTCCTCAAGGATCTCATCTTCCAAATTAGCCTTCTCTGGTACGTACTCTACTTCAACTTGTTCCAACAACTAAAACATAACCAGTGTCACATGTTTAAAGCATTAGAAACTCAACAAAAGATGCATCAAGATGGCAGTGCTTTACAACTTGCACTTAATCCAAACTTAATCGGAAAAAAAGGTTTAGTCTGGCAAAATAAAAACAAGCATACATAATTGCTGTGGATAATGAAATAAGTTAATAATCAATATGACATTTTGTAAAAGAATCAATTCCCTAATCCAACCACATTAAAAACATAATAAACATGGGTCTTTTCCTTATTGTTATTTCCTTTAGAACAGTTCCTCAATTTATGAATGAACTCAGAAATAAAATCACTGTATGCAGATTTTCAGGGGGGATACAAAATACATTTTATACAAAACTGTGCTATTAATCTTTGAAATAGTTATTAAACTAAAATCATTTTCCACAATGACCCTTATAAATGCGACAGTCAAAAAAAAAGGAACAACAGTCAACCTATGATCTAGCTACGACTTTAATTTTTGACTTCCACAGACCCTGATTTCACATTCATCTTTAAAAGGATTAAAATATATGTTCCACAAGGGTGTGTCCCTTACACTTTGATACCCCCAATGGGATGCTTCCCTTTCGTTTTCCATTCAAACAATGTCTTTCTTAGCCATGGACTTTCAAGTGTAGACCTTCCTGTAAATGCAGTGACCACAATTAGCCATGAACCTTATTGTTTTTACTCAAACTTCTCAACCATCCATCTTTCCCTTACTATTATTTCCTTCAGAACAGTTCCTCATATTATGAATATGACAAAGTAAGGAATACAAATCCTTTATGTATTAAAATTTTTAGGAGGATACGCAATACATTTTATTAAAAAACTGTGCTACACAACTATCTCTATACAAGAGACGGTCAATAAAAGGAACAATAGTTGACATCCAGGATCTAGGTACAACTTTAACTTCCAACTTCCACAGACCCTGATTTCAGAATCGTATTGAACAGAATTAAAATCTGTATTCCACAGGTGCGTCTCTTGCACTTGATACCCCCATGGAGATACTTCCCCTCATTTGCATTCAAGCAATTTCTTTATTAGCCATGGACTTTTACGTATTGATCCTCTTGGAAATGTAGTCACATGACAAGTGGGCATGAACCTCATTGTTTTTGCTCTACCTTCTCAGCCATGGGTCTTTTCCCTATTCTTATTTCCTTCAGAACATTTCCACAATTTATGATTATGAAAAAGACAAGAATGGAAATTCCTTAAGTATGCAAAACTATTAGGGATACACAATACATTTTACACAAAGCTGTGCTAGAAATATCAATCATTCAAAGCACAGTTATAGAACTAAAATCATTTTCCAAAACGATCTCTGTACAAAAGACTGTCAGAAAACGAACAAAAGTTGTTGTCCATGATATAACTACAACTTTAACTTCCAACTTCCATAGACCCTCATTTCAGAATCATCTTGAAAAGGAATAAAAACAGGTGTATGTCCTTTACATGCAGGAGATGCTTCCCCTTCATTTGCCGTTCAAACAAAGCCTGCCTTAGACTTTCAAGTGTAGACCCTCTTGTAAAAGTTTTCAATACAAATGGTCATGAACTCGTTGTTTTTGCTCCGACTTCCCAGACATGTCAAATTGGTAGTAGAAATGAACTATATGCTTATGAACTTTGTCATAATTTTTTTTAATAAAACCACCCCTTTTTCCTAGGAGATAAAGGGTATTCTAGGCGTCTCCTTTTGGCATCCCCACATTTTTGTGTCACTTCTATAAGGAGACTTGGTAGAAAATACATAAAAATGTAATTTCAAATATTCCTTTTGTTGGGGGGTTTAGTCCACACTTCAGCAAAGCCAAAACCCGGGAAACGCAGGTTGCTCAATTACCTAGAGCATTAAACAATGTCAATAGGAAGGACTAGGTTCAAGTCCTAACTAGTTCGACTATTAAAACATGTATCAAAGCTAGGCAACTAAGTGATAATGTTGTATATGAGTAATGTTGTATATGAGTTAGGGACGACGCTAGGCATGATATGTGAAAACTCAAACCATTTAAGACCAGTTAGAAAGTACCTAAAAATGATAATAGCAGGTCCTAGGATTGATTCCTTGCTAATTGGAGCAGACATTAACATCAAAAAAACTTCATTGTGTATTAACAACACACTTTAAAAACTTCATTCCACTTTCACAAGGAATCTAAAATTGTAATTTCGTGGAATACACAAATATTAAATAAACAGAATTTCGTGGAATATACAAATATTTAATAAACAGCGTTGCTGCATGAGTAGCCGTCTCTAAAGTTACTCCCAAGGACCAGTGCCCGGGGATGACCAGGCAATATATTTCAAGCAGGTGAGACTCAAGGTCTAATACAGCCGTCTAAATTTCGTTAGGTTTTCTGAAATGTTCTATCCATGCATAGTATTAGAAGAAAGTTACAATTATATGAAACCAACATAACACTTCATCCATTTGTACAGGACATCGATTATCAAAACCATTTGTTTCAGGGAAGATGAAAATAAAAAAAATTAAAAATACTAATAATATCCAATAAATACTAGTCTTCTGAACCTCACTTTCTTTACAAAGTTGCATCAACAGATGATATATCTATATAATCCAAAATTTCGTTAGGTTTTCCGAAATGTTCTCTCCGTGCATAGTATTAGAAGAAAGTTACAACTATATGAAACCAACATAACCCTTCATCCATTTGTACAAGACATCGCTTATCAAAACCATTTGTTTCAAAACTATTTGTTTCGGGGAAGATGAAAATAAAAAAATTTAAAAAAATAATAATAATATCCAATAAATACTAGTCTTCTGAACCTCACTTTCTTTACAAAGTTGCATCAACAGATGATATATCTATATAATCCACAATATAGACTGTCGCCAGAGCAGAAAATGCATTACCTTGTTATCTTTTTTTCCATTGTCCTCTTTATCTTCGCTTTCGCTGTCGTTCTCAGACTGTGCACCATTCTCTTCAGCCGCCCTGTTCTTCTTTTTCTGCTTCCGTCTTCTCCGACGCCGTTCTATTTCCTTCAATTTCTTATTGCTGATGGATCCATTTTCATGGCCGTGATTGACCTCTGCCTTGCCGTTTGAAACAGCCTGCCGTAGATCCTTCACGGATCCATCTGCCTCTAAAGCTCCGTTGGCCACACCAGCAGCCATTGGCAAAACAGTTTTATTTACCTGCAAGCGAGACCACAAATCTCCTCAGATAAAACCCTTAAAACCCTAGCCGAGTTCGCAACATCTCTCCCTCGAAACATGCCAATATATTTCCTTCGCTAGATCCGTGAAAATAATAATAAATAAACAAATAACTCAGTGCAACTCCCCGACTGCAAATTTCCCTATAAAAACAAACAAATTATACATAAAAATCGCAGAAAACGAGTTAAAATAAACATACCTCTGGAGGATTCGAACAGGGAATTCCTCGCGACAAATTGAATAGAATCCCCTGATTATAATGCCTGTATTAGCATGGAACGTAAGTTTGAAGGCAGAGCGCAGCCGATCAGAGGAATGAAAAGATAACAAGCGAAGAAAAAATAGGAAAGAGACGCCGAGTCTTTAGAAACCGCCAATCTATCCGCTTTTACATAACATGGCTCTTGGCCAAACTTAATAAAGCTTAAATTGAATGGTTATTATCTTCCTCCTGTCGCTTAAACTATCGCGGTTAATTGGCAAGGTTGTAAGGGGTCGGTAGCCTTTGACAGAAACTAACTTTTCGTTAATTGACCGACGTGGATGGATTTGCCCCGAGGGGCGATTATAGAGAGGCAGAGTTATACACTAAAATAAAAAAACTAACTAAAATTAGTAAAGAAATAACACCCTTCTTAATAAAATATTAATGTTAGAAATGAAATGAAATATTTTAATTACGAGACCTAAATATGGTTTATGGGATCTCAAATATGAAAGTACAATTGCTCAAATCATATCATATGATCTTTAATATCTTTGAGAAGGTTGCTGATTTGGGTTAGCAATTCCCCAACTTTTTTAATTTTATTGTCTTCAAATAACTCTACCATAGACCCGTTTCCAAGTGTTTCTTTGTATTTGCCACGGATGTCTGAAAAACTCGGGCACTTATAGATGAAGTGTTCCTCTATTTCTACTGCCCTTGTGCTGCATAAAGTACATATCCTTTCTTCCCATTGTTCTTTGGGTGTTGTTCATCTCCTCGCTTCACATCTAAGTCTATGAGAGCTAGTCCTTATCTGAGCAATGAGGATTTTTTCCTTCCACTTGATTTCAGCGCCTATATATGCTTTTTCCTTGTGATCATATGTTGGGTTAAACTTTGCAATATAATTTTGTTCCTGCTTGCATTTTTCCGTCTTCAAATAACTCTACCATAGACCCGTTTCCAAGTGTTTCTTTGTATTTGCCACGGATGTCTGAAAAACTCGAGCACTTATAGATGAAGTGTTCCTCTATTTCTACTGCCCTTGTGCTGCATAAAGTACATATCCTTTCTTCCCATTGTTCTTTGGGTGTTGTTCATCTCCCTGCTTCACATCTAAGTCTATGAGAGCTAGTCCTTATCTGAGCAATGAGGATTTTTTCCTTCCACTTGATTTCAGCGCCTATATATGCTTTTTCCTTGTGATCATATGTTGGGTTAAACTTTGCAATATAATTTTGTTCTTGCTTGCATTTTTCCACATTCCACTTCTAAACTTTTCGTTCACATAGTTTTTTATATCTTTGTTGAAATGTGGGCATTCATTTATGTCGACTTCCCAACGTTTCATCCATTTCTGATTTTGTTTCATCCATGTGTTCTTCTGCCTATGCAACTCTTCGTCCTTAGCTGCCCTTGGCCATCTGTCGTTTTTCATGTTTTTTGTTTTTTCCAAGTAACATAATAGTTTGGTCATAGCAATTGCATCTAAAGGAAACATTCCAGTTTCAACTAGAATAATTTCATAAGGGGTTGTGGCCTTAATTTTGAGAAAATTTGTGATTATATATTTTTGAATCCTTTCTATTTGCCTCCATTTTGCTTTTGTTGTGCCATTAGCCCACACCTCGCAACCATACAACAAAATCGGTGTAACAAGTAGGCCAAATAAAACCCTAGTGGTCTTCCAGTCCCACAACTCGGCATTCCTACACCTATTTTGAAGTGCATACAGTGCTCTCCAATCGCTTTGAGTTCTTTTCATCCTACATGTATTCCAATTGAGTTTGTCACGAATGTCTATGCCGAGGTATTTGTATTCTACTACTACCTCAAGTGGTTCTCCTGCAAACTGAAATTTGAGTTGTTGCTTCTTCTTTTTTTTGAAGTGCATACAGTGCTCTCCAATCGCTTTGAGTTCTTTTCATCTTACATGTATTCCAATTGAGTTTGTCATGAATGTCTATGCCGAGGTATTTGTATTCTACTACTACCTCAAGTGGTTCTCCTGCAAATTGAAATTTGAGCTGTTGCTTCTTCTTTTTTTGTTGAAAAAATCATGATTTTTGTTTTGCTTGTGTTTACCTGCATCCCAACTTCCTTACAAAAGAGTTCTAGAGCTCGAAGGTGATCTCCTAGATCTTTGGTTGTTTTGGCCACAAGAATTACATCGTCTGCATACATGAGGATTTTTACCACATATTTGGCTAAGTGCACACCCTCTCCCCCAAATTTGTTTATCCATTCTTCTAACTTGTCAATGTACAACCCAAATAAGATAGGAGATAGAGAGCAACCTTGTTTGACACCTATTTCACTACCAAAACATTCAGATAACCCTTCATGTGTTCTGATTCTAGCTTTTACATGCTCATATAATCTGTGAATTGTTGCCCTATAGTGAATTGGAACCTCTAGCTCTTCCATTCTACTCCATAATTTTTTTCTTGGCACTGTGTCAAATGCCTTTTTGAAGTCTACAAAACAATAGAAAGCCTCCTCTTTTTTGTCCCATATTTTTTCCACTGTGTCTGAGTGTGATACAGTGATCAATAGTTGAGTGCTTGGGCCTAAAACCTGTTTGTCCCTTTGCTCTCTTTCCCTTTTCTTCTGCCCATATACTGATCTTACGCTCTATCATACTCCCAAACAGCTTCGCAAAGAGAGGGTTGATCATGATAGTTCAATAGTTTGAGGGATTATTTACATCTCCACTTTTAAACAAAGGAATGGTCAAGCTAGTTGTCCACTCGGTAGGGAAACCATTTTGTATGACCTCATTGAAAATTTCTTTGATCTGCGGTGCCAGAATATCTACCTCCCATTTTATATGCTCTGCTTGAAGATTGTCTGTCACGGGCTTTACCGGTTGCTAACTTTTTTATCCCTTGAATAATATCTTCATTTGTGAAAAGTTATTTCTTGATAGTGATAATAGGGGGTGTCTCCTTTTGGTTACTACGTTGATACAATTGTTTTGAATACTCCAACCACTGATTAACTGTTATGCTATTTTTAGCTTGCATCCTTTTTATGCTTAGCTCCTTCCAAAAATTCTTTGGTTCATGCTTCCCTAAGTAAATCAGTTCTTTCCTCCTTGTTCTAGTGTATTCTTCTTTTTTTGCCCTTACCAGTTTCTCATATGCTTTTCTGTTTTCTCTTGTTTTACTCATTGGTTCCTTTAGTAATCTTTGCGCTTCTTTGCAATCTTCATCGAACCATGGGTTGGTTGGGAAGCTATTCCTTTCTTTTGAGGTTTAGCTCTCTTGCATTTGTTTAGAGCTTCTTGGATAATGTGCATTAACCATTCACTCTTACTGTAATCTCTACTACTATGAAGTAGTTTCTCCCTTTCCTGTAACTTGTTATTTAATATTGCCCTAAAATTTTGTCGATTTTCATTTGTTAAGAGAATGTTTCCCTTGTGAGGATATTTGTTTTGATTGTTTTGCAAGTGTTTTTCCCTTGGTTTGTCTCTTTGCATTCGAAGTTTCATAACAATTGGGTTGTGATCTGACTTAAGTTCCACTGGAGAATCTTCCACTTCTAGCTCCTCTATTTTTGGTATGTAATTTTGTGAGCATATTACATAGTCTATTACACTTTGTCCCTTATATGTTTTGCATGTATACCTTCCTAAATTTTTCCATTTGTTCATCCCATTACAAATAATCAAGTTGTGTATGGTACATAGGCCTAACAACTCTTCTCCATATTGCTCTGGTGCTCATGTCGTAGAGGTTTCTCACAATAACCAAATTATATATATATATATATATATATATATATATATATATATATATATATATATATATATATATATATTAAAGGTCATATGATTTAAATAACTCTCTTTATATGTGAAGTTTTGGATCTCCTAAACATAAGTAAAAAAATTTATTTTGGTCTCATAGGGACAACGGAACGGGTTTGGGCTTTGGTTCTTCGAGTAGTTGTACTTCCATATTTGAGGTCTCATAGACCATATTTGGGTATCGCAGACATAATTAAAAATTTTCCTTTCATTTCATCCAAAGTTCAAACCGTGGTGTGGGTGAATATGTGAGAGGGTGAGTGTGTATTCATAAATAAATAATAAATAAATAAAATTAATAAATATATATACTCCCATGGGAATGAGATTTTATTTTCCCAAATCGGAGGATTTGAATTTGAATTTGTATTAAAAACAACCTTTCTAATGGTCATATGATTTAAATAAATGTCTTTGAATGTCCCATAGGCCAAGTTTTAAATCTTCCAAACTTAATTAAAAATTTCCATTTAATTTTATTTAAAAGATTAATATAAATAAATAAAATAAATAAAACTTGACGTTTCAAAGTTCAAATCTCTCCCCTCACATATTGTGAATGTGCAAAGTCGTGTTTCCTTTAAAAATAAATAAAATTAATATATATATATATACGCACTGGCAAATGAGATTTTATTTTTAATTTAAAAAGTTTTTCCTTAAGTTGTACCCAATTTAAAAAGTTTTTTTTAAGTTGAAATGCGGGTACATTCAGTTCATCTTCCTCCAAATTGAATTTCGATCTAATACTTTTTACCTTAAAAATTAAGAAACACGTAGTTAAATTTAAAACTAAGTAAAATAATTTTTAAATAAAATCAATTAATTTTAAATTTGAATATTTTTTAAATAAAAATTTTTAATTTTTTTTTTTAGATTTGGTTATTGTGAAAAACCTATGTAAAAGGTCGAGCATGCTTCCAACTATGACCCCTTTTAAAGTTGAGAGCTATTTATCGGGAGGGAATTTAACACAAAGTCACCACACCACACACCCACCTCCTCACATACTTGTTCACGTCGCGGTTTGAATCTTGGACCTTTTGAAGAAGAGCCAAAGCTCGTATTGTTGCATTCCACCCAAGTCCTTATTTTTAATATTTTATTTTAAAATTAGTGAACATAAAATTAAATAAATCGAGGTGTATCCAAGTCCTTATTTTTAATATTTTATTTTAAAATTAGTGAACATAAAATTAAATAAATCGAGGTCCTTATTTTTAATATTTTATTTTAAAATTAGTGAACATAAAATTAAATAAATCGAGGTGTAGGCGAGTGTGTGAGGGGGTGGGTGTGTGGTGGATGTATGTTAAATTCCCTATTGATAAGCATAGCTCTCGGCGTTTAAGGGATCATGGGTGGGAGGAGACTGTTGAGCTTTATGCATTGGTCGTAGGGGTTTCTTACACTCACCAAATAAAAAATAATAATAATAGTAATTTTTAAATTAAATCAATTAATTTAAAATTTAAATATTTTTCAAATAAAAAAATTTTAAAATATATTTTTAATATTTTATTTTAAAATGAGTGAACATAAAATTAAATATTTCTTAAATTAAAAACTTAAAATATATATATTTTAATTTGGTTATTGTGAGAAACCCCTATGACCGATGTACAGGGCTGAGCAGTCTCCTCCCAACCATGACCCGTTGAGAGTTATATTTATCAATAGAGAATTTAACACAAAGTCACCACACACCCACCCCCTCACACACTCGTCCACAACGCGGTTTGAACCTTGGACTTCTCGAAGAAGAACCAAAGCCCAAAACGTTGCGTTGCACCCTAGGTGCAAATATCAATTTTTATAAAATATAAAAAAATAAAATATATTTTTATATTTTATTTAAAAGTTTTTTTTTTATTTGGTATATTTTATTTAAAAGTTTATTGGAACAAAGAAAGCTAGGAATAGAGAAGAAGAATGGTAGCAATATGTTAGCAATTCAATACAACATCCTAGTTACATGTATGATAATAGAGGGGATAGAAGAAGCATGAAAGGGAAGAGTTGCAACTATGTCAATTTTGATTATGTTGTTCATTGTTGGTGTTTGGACCTAGTTTTTAGATAAGGGTTTGTGTCACCCAACGTATTATCCTTTGCATGCCTAGATCCGATAGGTATTGTGGACTATTTGCAGTTTTTTTGCAATCATTTATCTTAAGATCTTTTGCTTTTTCCTTTGTTGGTTTCCTCTACTTTTGTTTTTACTTTTATGGTTTATTCATGAATTTAAAAGAGGAAAGTGAACCAAGAAATAAAATCTCCAAGATTTTGGTAGGATTTTTCTCTTTTGGTTCAGATTAGGATTTGGTCACCTTTAAGTCTTGTCGTGGCAATGGTAGCGGGAGATATCCCTCCCCCTATCAAATCCTCCTTTCGAGACGTTACTATGACGACTACATCTATACTCAAGAAAGTTGAGCATGGCTCATTTTCTTTTTATCACTATCTCCTTTGTTTGACTAGTCAAAACTATAAAATATGACCAAAGCTTTTAAGGCAAGGAGGCCACAACAACCCCAACCAATTAACAAAGTCTCCTTTATTTCCAAGTTGAATGATGCTCCAGTTGTGGAGATTCCGTCGGACTATATTCAGAGCTTGATCCTTACCCTAACTGAGAGAGTTTTTGCTTGCAAATTTATGGGTATTTGGCTTAGCCCAACAACCATTTAAAGATGGATCACCTCTTCTTGGGGATCTAAAATATCTAGCTATGAATTCATGATGGTAAGGAGAGGGTATTTCATAGTTATTTTTGTACGATCCTAAAAAGCATACACCTAAGCTATTTGCAACATAATACCAAGCATAAAACCATGAAAGCATGAAAGACAAAAGAATTAACAAAACATGAGATCTCTTTTTATTAATTCATATTGAAATCCGGTTATAGATAGGTCCCTCTTAGGGATACCAAATGCTTGATACAATGATTACAAATGGAATGAAATAGCCCCTGAACGGGGATGGTGTACTCCACAAGCTTCTTAGATTCAACATGAATTTGTTCAAGGGCTTACGGATGCCTTCTTCTCACTTTTTGGGAGGGATCTAATGCCAAAGATGCTTTGAATTAGTCCCAGGACCTGTGATCTACGTACAAGAAACAACATAGAATGATCAGTAGCATATGCGACCTCTCATGATGAGGCTCCCTTTTAAGATCTACATAAAATGACATAGAGGCATGATGAAAGCATAAAAATGTAAAGATAAGTAGAAATGCATTAATAACTTGGAAATCACCATACAAATGTAGTGGAAAAGATAGATCTATGCTAATCTAATCTGATAAAGTAAACAACAATAAGAAATCTATGCTAAAAACTTAGGAAATGATGACTCAAACCCTAGGCTATGCCTACAGGCCACTATCGAGGACAACGACCATGAACTGAAACTTTCTACCTCATGAACTAGGGGCTGCGACACTCAATCCTTCATTTGAATTGATGTTCAAGGGTCACCTTCGTGTCCAGAGATGGATTGGTGGTGAAGCTCATGTGGAACTAAATGCTTGAATGGTGCATTGTCGTTGCTCAATCGAAAAACACTTTGTTACTCCTCAAGGGGATGTGAAATTGCTCTCCAATTCTCTAGGGCTTCACTGCATAAAAACTCGGATCTTTTCTTATTCCTGGGAGGATGCATATGTAGGCCTCCCAAATTCTAGATCTTGGCTTCTTGGAGAAGCCAAGATCTAGATCTACATGTAACTGGCCATTGGAGGGAAAGGCTCCGTATTTGCATGGAAGTGGTAGTCAGGAGGACCTCTAGGAGATCCACACCAAAAAATGCTCGAATCCAATGCAAGTGCAGTCATCCTACGTGATTCGGGCCCACATTCATGACTAGTTTGTATTTCAGTGCTAGCCATTATCCAGAGCAATGGACTAGCCATGGCCGCTCTCAGCTTCAGCGGCCTATGTTGGCGGCTACTCTAGTCGATAGTGGCCACGCTTGAATGGGCCAGAACTACCCCTTGTGAGTGGTTAGGACCACTGCTAGCTCTTGGAAAGGTCCAATATTGGTCATATGGTCTTTGGATGTGCCCATATGAGTAGTCTCCTAAACATGATGTATTTTAGGTGTCTACAGATACCCCTTTTTGGGATGCATTATGGGAAAACATAGTGTTGAGCAAAAATAGACCACCTAGGGCCATATTGTAGGGTGTGTGATGATCATTGATCTGATCAACATTAGATACCCCAACCATGAGAAAGGCGTGCATCTTAGAATCATTGCTTCCAATGGGATGGAAGGCTTAAATTTGGTGCTTTGGCACTTCTAGGTATAATCGAGTAGGATCGATAGATGGAGCGACAAAGGCTTATCTCATCATATTTGCTTTTTTCCCCAACAAAGGGTAAGCTTATGATAGTTTTTGGCAATGATTCGTAGGACAAATGCATTTTGACATGATCGAGTGATCCTTTGTTGATTTTGATTATGATTGTTGATATTATGACTACCCCCTCAAGCGACGAGTCGATGAGGGAAGGACAATGAATAAAGTGATGATTCGCTTGACCAAGATGATTGATTTGGATGATTTAAGAGTTTTGCATTATTGTTATATGGTAGGTCCCATTTCAGGCGTGACTTCAACCATTAATAGTAATTGTATATCTCTATCCCGTGGAGCAGTCCGACCGCAATGGCCTTCTTAGGGAATCAAGATGATATCAATTCAATTTATCTTGTGTTGAATCACTTTGATGATTTGTTGAAATGTCATGGAAGAAATGAAATGAACACCTCATTCCCGTGGGGCAGTCCGACCGCCATGGCCTTCTTCAGGATTGAAGTGAAGCATTTCAATTCAACCATGACTAATTTGGCTCAAATGACCTTATGGTAATTTACTCATCTTGCCGGTTTGCATGGAGTGCAAGTCGCTGCAACCACTAAGTGTGTAGGGTAAATAACTAGGTATGAGGTGCATTTGAAATTTTGATATTATTTGATTTTTTTGTTAATTTTGTAATTTTTGAGAATTTTGGACTAGTAGATATGCTTAATTGTCCATTTTGAGATTCCTCATGGTGAGAAATTGAGTGTTTTTATCTCTGTTTGCTAGCCGTTGTCAACAACAGTGGCCCCCATTTGCAATTTCATGATCGTTGTCAGCGTTAGCGGCTAGAAAGTGTAGGCTACTAACGCCAACAATGACCATAGAAAAACTAGGAAATATAAAAGAAAATTAGGGTTTTTCGATTCATTATTTTCCAATTGTCGATTTGCAACTTGAGCTCTGAGAGAGAAAGAGAGAAAGTGACCCAGGACGCTACGTGACTACCAGACACCATGGCAGAGCAGGGTGAGGCATCCATGAGTGGAGGAGCCGGAGCTTCATGGGTATTTCTCTAAACCCTAACTTTTTATTTAATCGGTAAAATGAACCACACTAATTAATCAGTAAATGAACCTCATTAAACCCGTTGGCAATGAACCGCACCGATAGATAGGTTTAGGACTAGTTTAATTTAGGTGGGTTTGCTTTAGAAATTAGGTTTTTTCAAATTTTTTGGATTTTTGGGCGAGGATGGATGTCGTTGGCATGCCGCCTCACGATCGCTATCACTAAGAGCGGCCCCTAATTTGCAAAGAGGGGTCGTTGACGCCAACAAGGCTAGTTTGAATTCCAACGGTCAAATTTTTAACCGTTGGGGGCTAGTCGTTGTCGGTGTTAGTGGCCGTTGTCAGCATGAGCGGCCACCAAATTTTAGGAAATTTATCAATTTTTTTTATTTTTGATTTATTTAATTGATTTTTTTTAATTTTACAAGTGTAAATTTTGATTTTTTTGCATGTTTTGGTGCATTTGCTTAGAATGTTTGTACTCTGCTTGATTTTGAATTATTTTTGCACCATTTTTGGATTTTATTGTGTTTTTTTAGTTTAAGTGCATTTAATTAGGCATTTATTTTGCACTTTTAGCTTTTGTCTACATGGGCTCGAGATCCCAGTTTGCTTGTGGCGCTCCTACCCTTGATGGATGATGTAGATTGGGCTTGGTTTGATGCCCGAGGACTTATGTATGTGATGAGGCTACCAACGATTATGTCGAACCAGACCTATCTTACTGCTCTGGCCCATAGATGGGACTGTCGGACGAACACTTTTCATCTCCCTATTGGTGAGATGACCATCACTCTAGAGGATGTGTATAGGATCTTTAGGATCCCCTTTGATGGAGAGGCTATCGTGTCTTTTCCCACTAATGCTAGATATGTTGTGTTCAATAGGGTCTTTGGAGCTCAGGCAACTACATCTTTGGGTGATATCCAGCATGGTAGAATCCTCGTGGCTCAGTGGTATCGGGAGGATGTCTTCACGCAGCGACAAGCTGTCTTGATGCATGTTATATGTAACATGCTTTTATCAGATACTTAAGGAGCGAGGTTCCCATGGAACCTCTTGGCTATGGTTTAATACCTTTTTTATATTGAGGAGCCTATCATTATGGCTTGGGGGAGTGTATTTCTAGCCTAGTGCTATGATGAGCTCTATAGGATTCAGCGGTGCAGACGGGCTAGTGTTGCTTGTAGCCTGCTTCTTTAGATCTGGGGTTGGGAGCATATCAGGGTGGACCACTCGAGAGGATTGCCTGTTAGGATCACTACCATTGTGGAGCGAGCCCAGTGCTATGGATGTAGGTGGCCACGGGAGCGAGAGGAGTGCCAAAGTCAATGCCATACAGGGAATTTGATGCACTATGCAACTTCTCTGACTGGACTATAGGCAGGTGACATCATATAGAGACCTTATTTTGAGTGCCCTACATGGCCATAGGTAGATAGATATTTGGCTCAGACTAGGCAGGACCAATGGGTGATCGATCACAAGGGAGGTATCAAAGAGTTCTTTCAATACTCCCAGGTGCTCCGATAGTTTGGGATCCAACAAGATATCCCTTTTGAGCCAATTTTGTATGGGCTAATCACCGTAGAGAGGGACCTTCCACCGTCTAAAGTTGTAGCAGTTTTAGAGGAGGAGTACCCTCCTATAGTTGATGCTGGTATAGCAAATGCCAAGGTTACCGAGGCGTATACCTAGTGGTGGGTTATGTGGTTGTGGCATGGTGGTAGTCGCTTGGGGCAAACTAAGGATGCAATGACTGTAGAGGATCTATAGAGGCACCAAGTGCGGGCTTGTATAGAGGACTGGGGTCAGGCTGTAGAGGAGCAGGTAGCGGAGGAGCAGGTCGTACTTAAGGAGGAGGAGGATGTTGCTTCGAAGGATCAAGAGTCTCCCTTCCGTGCTCAACTACATAGTGTTGAGGTCGAGCTTTAGATAATTCTTCTATAGGTTTTGCAATGAGACACCACTATTGCTATTCTCTAGACATAGGTTACCTCATTGTAGGGGCAGCTTTCAGCAGGCTAGACTTGTTGGAGGGGCTTTGAGGAGGAGAGGATCGCTTTGTAGGCACAAGTTTCTTTAGCGCAACTTCAAATATAGCAGCTTACTACAGAGAAATATGTTGCGCTACAAGTTGTACTAGCTACTTCTACTATTGAGGGACCAACAGGTTTGGATATAGAAGCCAAGATGAGATGCCTACATGGCCTATTAGAGGAGTACGAGGCATAGATAGTGGGAGATGTTGGGTATATTACCACTTTGAGGCTCTATATCAGGTGGCTAGGTGGCACTCCTCATGAGAGGTCTACAATAGGGGGCTCGTAGTGCAGTAGGTGGAGTGAGTCAGGGCAGTCTTCAGTGCAACCCAACTAGAGGATCGAGGCCTAGTTAGAGAGGACCACAAGGACTAGCTCTAGATAGACTCATCAAGATGGAGCCAAGGGTGGAGGTGAGCCTAGGGGTGCAGGCCCCATATGATAGCTAGATGGCTTTGTATCATTTTTGAGTGTAAGGTCTGAGGACCTACACTATTGTAGCCTATGGGCATTTTTGTACCTCCATGTACACTTGACACACACACACACACACACACATATATATATATATATATATATATATATTTATATATTTTTTGGACTCATTATGCGTATCATGTGTTTGGTTTTATTGTTATGTGATGTAAAATGAATGCAATGCTTATTTCTATGCTATATGATGTGATGTATACATGACATGCACTAGCTAGATGATGTATGCTTAGATGTTGTGATGCAGATGTGTAGATAGACTACTATGTATGCATATATGGATGTAATGGTGAATTACTAAATGCATGTTTAATTTTTTTCGATGTTTTATGCATTTATCTGATGTATGTAATGCAATATTTACATGATGGTGATCCAATGTAAATGAACCTGTATGCTTTAATCACTTAAAACATAAGGAATGAGTTTAATATGTGTTTACAAACTAATGGATGACACCACAGAATGTATAAAAATCATGAATGTAAATAATAACTCTTATCATAAGAATTAATCATTTAAGCATCCAAATGTGAGATGAGATGATGTGATATGTATGTGCTTTCTTTATAAGCTTCTGTAGATTAAAATATATGTACAAAATAGTCAGTGGTCGTCTAAATATCATTGCTGATATTTATCCGGTATCTATCCTATTTCATGAACACCCTTTAATGAACAAAACCTCCTAAAGAAAGTTGATGATTTGATTGATGACATGATTTGTTGCTATGAGGGGATTTTTGAGGTTTTCCATGAAACTCAAACACCCTAGTTGATTAATCAAAAGTTGTATAATGACCATACAGGACTTCTGAAAGATGAAAGTTTTTGTTATGAAGACCAAGATATTCATTATCCCTGTGTGTGTGAAATGAATGTATTAGATGAAGCATAAGCCTACCCTAATGCCAGGCAGGATTCATTCAGCCCATTGTTGTATTGGGGATCACCAAATTCTCATCATGATCCTAAGTTGGACTCAGTTGGATTAGACCATTAGGTGATATAGGACACCTAAAGCTAGCTCTTTTTGCAAATTGCTTAGACCTACCCCAATGCCAGGCAGGATTCATTCAGCCCATTGTTGTATTGGGGATCACTCTATGGTTTCAAGTAGTGACCATTCCAGGGATTCAAGCTCTTCACCCCCTTCTTTTATTTTGATTTATTGGGATACTTGCTCATTCGTAGTGATGAAAATCACTATTTATTTTGTATTTTGTTTTATTTTGAGCAAGGGATTTGTGTAGTGATGATAATCACTGTTTATTTTTGATTTTTTATTTTAGGATTTTTCTCATTTTGATGTAAGCAAGGGATTTCTTTGGGTAGGGGGGAGCTTGTCCTTTTTCCAATGATCAACACTTTAGACCATGCGCATCACAATATGAGCAAGTAAAAATATTTCACTTAGGATGCCTAGTACCACTTTGTAGCTTTCATCTTTCCCTTGTTCCAACTAGGATTTTAGTGTTTTGATTAGTGATAGGATTTTGATATATGCTAGGTACTATCAAAACTAGACCTCATCTTCTACTAGTGAAGATAGCTTTCTACAAAATTTGAGAATATCACTAGGTATGGTTGAATGACCAAAAAACCCTAGTATATCCCTTGTAGCAATAGGAGGGAGTTGTGTTGAAAAACACAGTTACACACATGGGTTATGGATGATGATGGATTTTGAAGATGCATGATTGAGATACAAATGTGGTGTCATTTGTAGGATTGCAAACACAACCTATCCTTATGCAAGTGTAATTGGTGGTCATGCCTAGATAATGCAATTACATGAATGCAAAAAGTTTATGTTTTTGTATTTTTGCAATGTTTTTGAGTTTTATTGCTTTTTGATTTTTGATATTTTCCATTGTTTTTGGACTTTTGATTATTTTGGATGTTTTTGAATTTTTTATTTTTAAATTGTTTTTGTGCTTTTGTGTTTTAATTTTGACCAAAGGGCTTAAATACCTTTGGAGCCTTTTGTGAGTTGACCAAAGGGCTTTAAGATGCCTTTGGGGCCTTTTGTGAGTTGACCAAAGGGCTTATGATGCCTTTGGAGCCTTTTGTGAGTTGACCAAAGGGATTATGATACCTTTGGAGCCTTTTGTGAGTTGACCAAAGGGCTTTTAGATGCCTTTAGAGCCTTTTGTGAAGTGACTAAAGGGCTTTAAGATGCCTTTGGAGCTTTTTGTGAGTTGACCAAAGGGCTTTATGATGCCTTTGGGGCATTTTGTGGGTTGACCAAAGGACTTATGATGCCTTTGGAGCTTTTGTGAGTTGACCAAAGGGCTTTAAGATGCCTTTGGGGCATTTTGTGGGTTGACCAAAGGGCTTTATGATGCCTTTGGAGACTTTTGTGAGTTGACCAAAGGGCTTATGATGCCTTTGGAGCATTTTATGAGTTGACTAAAGGGCTTTAAGATGCCTTTGGAGCTTTTTGGTTTTGATATTTTATGATTTTTTTGGATTTTTTACGTTTTCTATTATTTTTGTTATTTTGAATTTTTTGACTATTTTCGAGTTCTGTTGTTTTTATGTGTAAAACACCTTTAGGTGAAGAATTTTGAGAGGTTTGGGCTCTTCAACACCTTCTAACGATGTTAGGTGATATGTCCTAGGTCCAATATTCTTTGAGATGATATAAGGACCTATCCAGTTTGCCATAAATTTGTCTCGTAGGTGCGATGGAAGGTTTGAATTTTGTTGGTTCTCTTTGAGCATGAGATCCCCAACCTTAAAGTCTCTCAGGTGGACTTTATTGTTATAAGCTCATGTTAGATGATCTTGGTAAATACGGAGATGCTCAAGAGCATTGATGCATCATTCATCAAGAAGGGTCAATTGATCAAGGTGAGCTTGCCGTGTAGTGTCATCATCGATGAATTCTTTCAATGCGACGCGCAATGTTGGAATTTCTAACTCCAAGGGCATAATGGCCTCAGTGCCATATACAAGTAAAAATGGTGTTGCCCTAGTGGGCATCCGCACGCTAGTTCTATAAGCCCATAATGCAAGAGGTAACTAAAGATGCCAATCCTTATGATTTTCCTTTACCATCTTCTTTAAGATGGCTATGATTGTTTTGTTTGAGGCTTCTGCTTGCCCATTTGCTTGTGGATAATATGGTGTCACAAAACTATGTTGAATGTTATATTTGGATGTTAGAGCTTGCACATTTTTGTTCTTAAATGAAGGACCATTATCCAAAATTATCTTGAATGGGATCCCAAAGCGACATATGATATTATGAAGTATGAACTCCATAATCCTTGGTCCTATATTTGACGTTAAAGGGACCTCTTCCACCCATTCGATGAAGTACTCAATGGCTGTTAAAATAATTGTGTGTCAGCCTAAATATGGGGGAGAGATCTTTCCAGTTAGATTGAAACCCCATAGAGAAAATGGCCAAGCCGCTTGAATGGGTTGCAAGGCCTGTGATTGTAGGTGCATCAGATTCACATGATAATAACACTTAACGCACTTCCTAACATACTCATAGCAATACTTTTCCATGGTGGGCCAATAATAACCCATTCGAAGGATGCACTTAATGATAGCCATGCCACTAAAATGGCCACCGTATGTACCATCATGAGCTTGTAAAATCACCCAAGCTGATTCTTGGGGCTCAAGATAACAAAGGAGGATTCCATTGAAGCTTTGATGGTACAATATATCTCCTAGCAAGACATATCTTGTTGCTTTTTGTTTGAATGCTCGTTTTGCGGCTCGCAACAATCCCTCGGGATGATTCCAAGCTTAAGAAAATATTGTAACTAGGATAGCCAATCCTGACAAGCTATAGCCTCAACAAACAGGACAACTTGTTCTCCTCGCAATTCGATATGCAAAAATGCAGATTTAGAAAGTAGTGCAGATGCAGTGGTGTATTGGTCGCAAAGACCACTGCTAAGCATAGCTTTTCTATGTATGCGTACCCTAGCTCATAACTCACCAAGGTGCGGTTGATATAGTATATCACTTGTTCTTTATCTTGCACGTTCTTTTGAGCCAACATGGTGCCCAAAGCAAAATCGGTAGCCGATATATAAAGCAAAAATGGCACGTCCAGCCTTGGTGGAGCTAGTACTGGTGGCATTGTCAGGTACTTCTTGATCTCAGAAAAGGCTTGTTGACATTCTTTGTCCTAGTGGAATGGGACCCCCTTGTGTAGCAATCGATTCATGGGTCGATATTTATCCGATAGTTGTGCGATGAAACGCTTTATGGACACTACTTTGCCCTGTAGGCTTCTCAGCTCTTTGATGTTAGTGGGTGGAGCCATTTCTAGGATAGCCTTTACCTTTGTTGGGTCAACTTCGATCCCTCATTTAGAAATGATGAATCCCAAGAGTTTTCTAGAAGTTACACCAAAGATGCATTTCTTGGGATTCAACCTGACATTGTGCTCTATCAGGCGATCGAAGACCTTTCTCAGGATCTCGACATGCTCTTCACGTAGTAATGACTTGGCCAATAAGTCATCAATATAATATTCTAGGATCTTATGCATGTAGTCATGGAAAATGTATGTCATAGCTCGTTGATATGTGGCACCAACATTTTTAAGACCGAATGACATTACTTTGTAACAAAATGTCCCCCATGGAGTGGTGAACATGGTTTTGTGTTGGTCTTCGGGTTTTATCTGAATCTGATTGTAACCAAAAAAAACCATCCATGAGGGAGAGCATCTCATGACCTGTAGTTGCATCTACAAGAGCATCTATGTTGGGCAACGGGAATGAATCCTTTGGTGTTGCCTTATTGAGATCTCTAAAATCCATGCAAATACGAATCCTTCCATCAGGTTTTCCTATAGGTACCATGTTTGATACCCATTCCGGATAGTCAATGGGTACAATAAAAACTACATCCAATAGCTTTTGCAACTCGTTCTTTACCATCAAGGCGATAGTTGGATGCATCTTCCTGAGCTTCTGCTTGATCGATTTCTTCATGGGATCTAGCAAAAGGTTGTGGACAACCAATTTTGGATCTAAACCCGGCATATCCTTGTAGGTCCAAGCAAAGAGATTAGGTCTCTCTTTCAATAGAGGTATGATGGTGGCATGTTCTTCTAGAGATAAGATTTCTCTAAACTTAACTTTCTTTGGATCAGAAGGATCATCGCTGATGTCCACTTTGAAAGTTTCCTCTATTGACATGTGTGACCCATCCTCAAGCTGGTGAGGAGTGGGGATCAAGTGGATGTCATCCACTAGGTTTAAAGGTTCAAATGAATCATGGTCGAAACCAACGTGATAAACATCATGAGCACAACCTAGTGCAAAATGAAATGGTTATAGCATTTCTTCATTGGGGAAGAAATCTTCAGGCTCTAAGGGTGAATCAGTGTGATCCCAATCAATAGCATCTAAGTTAAGACACAATGGTTTAGAAGGATCGGCTAGGTTTTGGAGTGGAGTGGTCAAATCAATGGAGATCATGTTGATGGATGGAATGGAATCTCTAGGACCATGTGGGTGTGACTCTGCATTGTTGACTTGCCTTCCATACCCAAGATGAGGCTCTAGGGGTATGGGGATCATAGGATCCAGTCTATGGATAGATAGGATGATGAGATCATTAGGTTGGAGCAACTCTCTAAATGTAGGTAGATCGAGGAAGACTATGCGATAGATCATATCTGAATTGGGTGGTCTTCCCCTAAGGTGAGGGCCAGGATATACTCTGTGGTACATTTCATCTATGTCAAAAGGCTCATTGCGATGATGCAAGTAGTGAGGTCCAAGGTAGGCCCTCTCAGTCTCATCCTCATAATCACTATCATCTATGAAGAATCCCTCATTCCTACCCACTGGAACTGGGCGATGACTTGAATGTCGGGGTCCAAGGTAGGCCCGTTCAGTCTCATCCTCATAGTCGTTGTCGTATATGAAGCACTCATTATTTATGCCTACTAGATTTGTGAGGTGATGAAAATATCGAGGCCTAAGATAGACCATCTCGATCGAATATTTTGACTCATAGCCACTCTCATCTATGATGTATCTACCCTCTATGTTAATTGACCAGGCGAGGTGATGTAAATATCGAGGCCCATGATAGGCCAATCTGGTTTCATCCTCGGACTCACTTGTGATGTACTCATTCTCTTCTTGCTCATAACCATAGCCTAGTTTGTCCTCCCATAGGATGATTCCTGATGGGCTTGCTTCGAGAGAGAAATTTGGATGATACTCATCGGGTGGTCCTATATTGACCATAGCCACCCATCTGTCACTCAAGTAGCTTATGTTTGGTTGATAAGGATTCCATTCGATGTCTTCCCTGAACCCTAAGCTCAGCCTATCTAGGGATGCAACCAATGAGTCATCATAGCTTTGGATATGATATCCTAGGCCAGATCTATCAGTAGGTAATTGATATCTTGGCTCAACTGGGTTCCATCGCCCTTGCTCATATAGACCCAAACCATAGCCATGCCAATGGTTGCGTTCAAAGTATCTCAGAGCAAACTCAAGATTAGACAAGTAATGAACATTCAAGGTGAATGGCTCATCCTCATCCTCTTCAATATCTGAAGCATTATGGGCATAATCCAAACCAACATAAATGAAGTTGGTTTGGTTAGGGGGATCCCTAATGGTACCACTATCCCTATTGGCAAGTTTGGGACTCTTGGTCATCCCATATCTTGTGCAGTCTCGATAATTGGCATGAAAGTAACATTCTACATGAGATATTCACCTAATCCTGTATTAGCTAGGTGAACTATCACCTACAATGCAGATGATGCTGATGATGATGTAGGCGAGGTAGGTTGAGGTACCTCCTCGACTATGTCTTGGGGATCTTCCTCCTCCATGGGATTTGGAATTTCTACTATTGCTATGGTTGGGACTTCCTTAGGTATTTCCTCCACCAAAGGTGCTTTTAGTTTCTGAGATTCATTTGCCTTGGACGTTGTGGGTTTCTCAAAAGTTCCAATAGCTTTAGAAGCTAGAGGTGGTGCCGATGTGGACGGGTCACCTCGCACTGATTTGGATTTACTTTTGGGCTACTTGGTAGGGGATGATGGCCTAATGTACAGGTGCATGGATGGAAGGACAAAGTCCCTCAACAAGTCAACTTGATGCACATATTTGAATGGCTCCTCATCCGATGGTACCACATGTACTTGTCCCTCGTGCACATACTTAATGCATTGGTGCAAGATCGAGGGAATGCACTACATGTCCCTTATCTAGGGATGCCCTAAGAGGATATTATACTACATAGCCCCCTCCAATACATGACACATCATAGGGATGGTCTTATGCCCTACCTTTATAGGTAGGATGATTGTACCCACTAT
The DNA here is from genome assembly GCA_028583015.1 of Wollemia nobilis. Classification (NCBI taxonomy): domain Eukaryota; kingdom Viridiplantae; phylum Streptophyta; class Pinopsida; order Araucariales; family Araucariaceae; genus Wollemia; species Wollemia nobilis. The sequence continues at coordinate 35,087,113 of JAQPPZ010003077.1, read as the reverse complement.
GGAGCATAGTGCATCATTGAAAGCTCTCAATGTGTAGGAGGTAGGGACGATGTTTGACCTAGGAATCTTCAAGTGCCCCATAGCCTTGGTTGTTATTATATTTATCGATGAGCTTCTGTCGATTAAAACCCACTTGAAAGGTATGTCATTGATAGATGCGATGATGTGCAGAGGTGGGTCTACTATGGTAGTAGGGACTACCTTTATTTTGTGATCGTAAAAATGAATCATAGGCTCTTGACACTGCTGCACTTGCCCCATAAAGTTTGTAAATGCATCAGGGTTCTGGGGCTGTAGCTCAATTGATCTCAAAATTTCCATTAGAGTCTCCCTATGTCTAGGAGACTGTTGAATGAGCTCATATATTGATAACTTGGTCGATGTCATTTGGATATTCTGCACAAGTTTGCTCTAGATAGTTATCACAGGTCACACCAGTGGACCTAGAGGATTATTCTGCACCTACCTCTGTTGAGGTGCATTCGAGATACAAATAGGAGCCATTGGAGGCTCTGGTTGGTTGTATCATCGGCTTCTTGTCACCACATTGACTATCTCAACCATTCCAATGAATCCCTGAGTGGGAGGTTCAACTTGGAATTGGTTTACTTGAGTGCCCTGATGTCTAGGGGCTTCATGGTTTGGCAACGAGTTTCTGAATATGCCCACATCTCTATTATCGGGTGCTAGTGGATTATCAAAATTTAGCTCACCCTTCTCAATCATGTTTTGTACAACATTCTTGAAACTGATACATGCTTCGATATCATGCCCCTGTTGTCGATGGTATGGGCAATAATGATCTTCCCTATATCCCTTGGGCTTGGGATGGTTAGGGTCAAGAAGTTGTACCTCAGGTAACCTGAGTCTTTGTGCCTCGCTTAGTTGATTGAATATCGATTGCATCGATTCTGACAAAGGCATGTAGTAGTGAGGCGGCCGATGTTACTTATTTTGACCTTGATTATTCTTTTGGTTGTAATTGGCCGGTGGGGGTTGAGCCTGATAATTTTGTGGTTGTTGGCTATTTCCTCCTTTTGGCATGTTTAATACAACTTGATTGACTAGAGCAAGCTTGGCCTACTTTTGTTGATTTTTGTTGTTGCAATTTTTGTTGTTCCAATCCTTTTTGTTTTGGAGCTTAAGATCTCCTTCTTCAACCTTGATGTCTTCTATCAGCTTGGCTTGAGCCAAGGCTTCCTCGAATGTTTCATACTATTGTAGTTGCAAGAGCAACGATATGTGCTTAGTGCAAATCTTAGTAAACATTTGGGTGAGCTCAGTAGTGGGAATAAAAAATGGTAGTTTTACCATTAATTTTCTCCATCTGTTCCCATAGTCCATGACTGGCTCATCATCGTATTACTTTAGGTTTGCCAAGTCGGACAAGTTTACTTTCTTCTTGATGCCAAAAGAAAAGTGTTCAAGAAATGTATTCACCAGCTACTCAAAACTAATGATGTTGTGCTTAGGTAGTTGATTGAACCATTCAGTTGTTGCACCCGATAATGTCATGATAAACATTCTTAGCATCAGGGCATTGTTATGTTCAAGGTGGAAGCACACATTCATGAAATTGGTGACATGTTCTTGCACATCTTCTTCTCCTTTGAATTTGTCTAACCTAGGCATCTCAAAGTGCCTAGGATAAGTAGGACTCGATACCAAAGGGTACAAAGGCTGATTGTGTATCTTGCTCAGGGTTGGCTTCTACCCAACCACATCCTATTTCTTGAGAGACTTGACTCTCTCAGTGAGTATTTTGTATGCCTTTGAAGAAATGATCTCTTATTCCCAAAGGTTTACTCACAGTGGTTGAGGAGGTAACCTTACATCTACCTGATTTGGGCGTCTATATTCATGTCCTACGACTACAAATGAAGGTTCAGGATATGTCTGCTCCTGATCCTCCATATTTGCTTGTACTTGATCATGTTGTGCCTATTCTAGATCTATATGTTGCTAATGCTTTGAAGCATGATGTGATGTGCAGTGAGTGCGCTCATATCCTTGTTTGGTGTGTCTCTCATGCTGAGAAACGACATGTATATCAGGTTGGTAGTACTCACTGCCCATATGTAAGTTGGCTCAAGCCAACCTATTTGCTTGTTCTTTGCACTCTATTTATTCTTATTTTAAGCACTGGTCATTTAGGTGCAAATGCCTTTTTCTCTGTGCTTCCTCCTATTCGAGGATGTCTAAGCACTCTTTCTCTATGTGCAATGTTTTAGATAACCTACGTACACAATCATATTGATCTGTCGCTAAAGTTCCATGACTTTGTAACTTCGTACGAGGAGTCCTAATGAAGAGAACCCTTGGAGAGGTTCCTGCTATGCTTTTGTCCTTGTCTATCAGGGTGACCTAGTATGTGTAGACTAACCTATGTTCTGTACCCCCATGATCGGAGGTAGTGTGCATGTTGCGAGGGTGCTTTGAAGCTTCCTCCGGTTCATTAGTGTGCCTAGTTGTTTGATGGCTACATGAACTTCCCAAAATGGAATGTGCAATAACATTGCTTCTTTGAGTTGGTCTTGAGAAACCCTAATCCAACTCATCAAGTTGTCTGGATCTCCATGGTTGATCTCGTGGGGTTCCATTGGCACCAATGAGATTATGATCTATGGCTATCCTCCCATCTTCAGGGAGGCTAGGAGTTATTGCAGGTCTGCTACTTGGATGTAGCCCTTGTGTCTTACCCCTCAGTGGGCTGATCTGACCTAAGTCTATCATGTGAATATTGGGGCCTTGAAGCCCCCTCATGCCTATCATGAGAGGAACCTGGATATGGTTCTCTAGCTGGGGTTTCTCGAGGAGTACCCCCATGGGTTGAGTTATCGCCCCTAAGGCTCGTTGAACTTTGTTCAACAACATTGTGTGTGGGTGGCTCAACATCCTTGTGATTGTGATTGTGATTGTGTGGAGCATCAGTTTCTGCCTCGGTGTTGGATCGAGGGCGGTTGCTCCATGTGAAGACCATGAAAATTGTGAATTATCTTTTATGTAGATTTTAGAACACACAAAACAAAGTAAACAAGTGTTTATCTCTTTTAAATCTTCTTGGTGTTCCTAAAATTGGTCTTGTGTGTTTCATATTTTTTGATAACTTAAACTACTCTCATTGTGTTTTGCATTTTGTTGATGATATACTCATATTTTTTAAGTAGATTTCACATGTATGCTCGTAGCTCGACAACCGGTAATGAAAGTCACGGTCACGTAAACCCACCAAAGTGTGGAGATGAAGCCCACACCCAATTAGGGAGTACATGTCCTTCCAGATCCTCACCCAGTACTCACCTGGTCAACGTCATACCCTTCGAAGAGAAGTACATGCAAATTTTCCAAGCTCTGTTAGATCTTGGAGCCGACGACCAATAGAATGGGTTCATGGAATTTGAGACAACGGGTGGAGATGAATGTCATCGTCGCTGGACTCTACTAGTGGTTGGTGATGAAGTCTAACTCGCTAGTTTTTAGATGATGCGTGGTGTGTGTGATTTTCCCTTTTAAATTTTGTACTAGGAAAAAGATGCATCATGTAGCACTCATGCTCTTTCCTATATGCCTAAAAAGAAATGTTTCATTTTCATAAAAATGCACATCTACATGATTACATGATTTTTAGAGAATGCATTGTTACTTTATGAAGCAATGGCCTCTAGTTAGGCCCCAAGCAAGCAATATCTACAAGCAAACCTAGACCACTGGAGACTAGGGTGGATTTGAAATTAGAAGTCTGTTGTTCCTAGCAGTGGCTAGTAGAAAACTTAAGAAAACTATGCATTTTCCTTTAATTTTCTCTATGTTTTCTAATTAAAATGAATTTTCCCTACTACATTCTAGAAATAAAACATAGATAGAGATAAAAAATTATAGAGAACTCCACCAACCTAGAATCCAAGTCTGTTGAGGCATAGGCTGTTCTCTGTTGCATATTTTCTATCGGCCGCTATCAACCAGAGCGGCCGTGACTGACCGTTGTCTTCAAAAGCGGCTAAGCTCTGCTAGCTACTGTCGACCAGAGTGGTCGTAAAAAAAATGTAAATATCAACAAATCAGCTTTAAAAAAATGAAAACCAGGTGGGGGTCCCACCGTGATCACCATATGTACGATCCTAAAAAGCATACACCTAAGCTATTTGCATCATAAAATCAAGCATAAAACCATGAAAGTATGAAAGACAACAAATTAACAAAACATGAGATCTCTTTTCATTAATTCATATTGAAATCCAGTTACAGATAGGTCCCTCTTAGGGATACCAAATGCTTGATACAATGATTACAAATGGAATGAAATAGCCCCTGAACGGGGATGGTGTACTCTGTAGGCTTCTTAGATTTAACATGAATTTATTCAAGGGCTTACGAATGCCTTCTTCTCACTTGCTAGGAGGGATCTGATGCCAAAGATGCTTTGAATTAGTCCAAGACTTGTGATCTGCGTACAAGAAACAACATAGAATGATCAGTAGCATATGTGGCCTCTCATGATGAGGCTCCTTTTGAAGATCTGCATAAAATGACATAGAGGCATGATGAAAGCATAAAAATGTAAAGATAAGTAGAAATGCATTAACAACTTGGAAATCACCGTACAAATGTAGTGGAAAAGATAAATCTATGCTAATATAATCTGATAAAGTAAAGACAATAAGAAATCTATGCTAAAAACTCAGGAAATAATGCCTCAAACCCTAGGCATTATTGCTCGCAGGCCGCTATCGAGGACAATGACCGCGAATTGAAACTTTCTACCTCATGAACCAAGGGTTGTGACACTCAATCCTTCATTCGAATTGATGTTCAAGGGTCGCCTTCATGTCTAAAGATGGATTGGTGGTGAAGCTCATGTGGAACTGAATGCTTGAATGGTGTATTATCATTTCTCAATCGGACAACACTTTGTTACTCCTCAAGGGGATGTGGAATTGCTCTCCAATTTGCTAGGGCTTCACTGCATAAAAACTTAGATATTTTCTTGTTCCTTGGAGGATGCATATGTAGGCCTCCCAAATTCTAGATCTTGGCTTCTTGGAGAAGCCAAGATCTAGATCTACATGTAACTAGTCATTGGAGGGAAAGGCTCAGTTCTATATTTGCATGGAAGTGGCAATCAGGAGGACCTCTAGGAGATCCACGCCAAAAACCGCTCGAATCCAATGCAAGTGTAGTCATCTAGTGTGATTCGGGCCCACATTTATGGCCAATTTGTATTTCAGTGCTAGCTACTGTCCAAAGCAATGGTTAGTCGTGGCCGCTCTCAGCTTTAACGACTTGTGTTGGCGGTTGCTCTAGTCGATAGCGACCGCTCCTGAATGGGCTAGAATTACCCCTTGTGAGTGGTTCGGACCACTGTTAGCTCTTGGAAGGGTCCAATATTGGTCATATGGTCTTTGGATGTGCCCATATAGGTAGTCTCCTAAACACGACGTGTTTTAGGTATCTATAATTTTATCCTCCATAGAGGAAAGAGATGCAATATTTCAAGGAGGTCCATGGTTCCTTAGATCAAGACCTCTCTACATGACCCCCTAGTCGGTTAGTTTTGACTCACAAGTGGAAGAACCATAAGAAGTCTCAAGTCAGGTAGGACTACCATTTTTACCCCTGCATTTATAGAATAAATCGACTATTGAGATGATAGGTAACTCTATTGGCACATTTATAGACAAGGATCCTCTGAATCCAATAATGCAACTTGTGCTAGGTTGTGTGTTAAAGTCTTTAAAAAAAGGGTTTCCTAAAAACATAAGTATCATAGTCTTGGCCTGTATCCATACCCAAAATTTGGATTATGAGCACATTCCCCTTAAATGTATTACCTATCATTAATAAGGTAATTTCTCAAGGAACTATCCCACTAAGGTACAATAAGAGACAAAGGAGGAAGATAAAGAATCCCAAACAGTAAGAAGAAAACAACAAAGAAGATCTAGAAGTGAAATGAGGCCTCAACCACAACCATAAAGATAAATCAATAATAAGTTCTGTATTTTATCATAAAATTAGGAAGAGGAACATTCAAGGACATTTAAAAAGGGGAAGATCTATCAGATCTTGAATCAGAAGACGAAGTGGATGAAATGCTACGAAAGAAAACCTTTAGAATAGAATTAGGTAGCAGTTGCAATGGTTCTAGGCGGCACCCCAACCACCAAATCTTCTGCTATAGTGAGGAAATCTAATCAAGAGGTGAGAGCAGAATAAACAAATATATATATTCAAAACAAAATAGAAACAACCTTAGACTTTAGCAAGGATAAGAAGCCACTTAATAAATGAAGAATCAATTATGGAATGTAAGGGGATTGGGTGGTCCCCTAAAAATAAATTAAAAATAAAATAAAAAATACTACCTAAGTCAATTAATATCCCAACATAAGCAAATGGTTATTTGCATTAAAAACTAAATTGACAAAGCAATTAGCAAGAATAGAATGAAAAAATATATAGAGATCCTCAGACCTAAAAGTAATAAATTCTATAGATGCCTTAGGGGGCTTCTCCTTGCATGGGATCCATACGTACTAATATATATTAATAAACAAGACACTCAAATTAGATAGTAACTTCTTTCTCCTCTTTATAGAGATATAATTGGACCATAGTCAATTTTATGGACCAAATAACTTAGTCTTTTAACAAGATATTTGGAAAAGTCTTCAACATTGAATTCATTAGGAAAGACCCCCAAATTTAATTATATCAAGGGACTTGAATGTGAATTTAGCCCAATAGGAGAAAAAAGGAGGTATTCCCTCAAAATACCCTTCTAAGGACATGGTTATGCAAATTATAACTAAGAATAAACTTCAAGAAAATCCTCAAAAATAGAAAATTGACATGGAAAAATAGAAGAGTTGGGGTTAAATTTGTTGCAAAAATATTAGATAGATTATTGATACAAGAAGATTACTATTCAGGTATCCACTTGTATCAAGTGGCATAAGTCAAAGTTCGATCTCATATCATAATCTTGTCTATTTGGATACGGGTGATAGTGCTCTTGGAAAAAGGAAGATTCCTTTCAAATACAATATATAATGGATGGAGCATAAGGATTTTGCATCTTTAGTATAAACTATTTGGAAGTAGTATGTATGTGCAAACAATCCCCAAGAGGTAATAAAAATTTCCAATCTCAAGAAAGCCATTAGGGACTCAATTGTCAATAAGACTATAATTCAAAATAGGTCAAGCATAATGCTACAACATATGGAGGAAGTAGAGCAAGAGATAGGTGACCAACCTCCAACCCCTCAATCGAAAGAGAGAAGACTCTAGTTGAACTGAAAAATAGATCAAGCTTTTAGAGAAGAAGAGGCACAATTGAGTCATAGATCAAGAATAATATGGCTCAAGAAAGGAGATATAAACACAATTTTCTTTCATCTAAAACAATGCAACACTACCAAAGAAATACAATCAGAGAAATTCACAAAACTAAAGAAACTTATTTTGATTAGGTAGTCATAAAGAAACTAGCAAGAGATCATCACTTGACCCTTCTCACAAAGAAAAAATTAAACCAGTAGGATCAAGTCTCTCTCTTGAACAACATTCCTCTTTTATTAAAAAATAGAGACAAAGAAGATCTCTCTTTAGTAGTAACCAAAGAAGAGTTGGAAGAAGTTATACATTCACTACCCAAGGACAAAGCTTCGGGACCAAATGGCTTCACCAATAATTTTTATCAACTGTTTATGAAATTATAGGAGATGACTTGTTGGAAATGATACAAGAGACAAGGATAAGAGGTAAGATATTTGGGGTAATAAACTTCACTTTCTTAGCTTTAATTCCAAAAGAAAATAATGTAGTTACTTTTAAGAGATTCAGACCTATATCTTTGTGCAATTGCTTTTATAAGATAATGACTAAAATAATAGCAAATATAATTAAAATAAATATTAATGATTTGATAGAGTCATAACTGATGAGGACATCCATGAAAGGCATATATTATAGTTTTCTTGTTAGACTGAATTGGAAGCTAGCTACAATTAGCATTTGGTTATTTAGTTATGTACTAATTATGTATTTTTGTGTGCTATTTAAGAAACCACTAAATAATACAAACGAGTTCAATGTGATTCCACATAAGTTGGTATCAGAGCAGGAATTTTCTGCTTGTAAGGGGGATTTACCATGTGGGAAATCCCCCCTTGTCCATTCCACAAAATTTTATCCCTTTTACTTTTATAAATAAGCCTAAGGTACAATCATGTCCTCAACACTCCTCCCAACCATAGAAGTATTAGACCCCAATGATCTCAACAAATGTGGAAAGTCATGGGCCATATGATGGTGAGAAATCCAGCAAGCCATGTGTGGAAAGTGACCACAATGGGCGATAAGGTAAGAAGTGGAAGAACCCTGTTGAGTGTGATGAGTTTTCATCTCGAAAACTCTATCTGTAATGAGTGAAAGTTGACAATCAGGTGCCACTGCTGCTTTAGGGTTGGTGACAGGTTCAAGTACCAAAGGAGAAACCTGATATGGTGTCTCTAGAAAGCATCACTTATCCAAAGGATATCAAACTTTATCTCCAACTTGATGAGTGAGGATTGTGATGCTTGCGCATCACTTCCTACTGCTCTTGCTGAGTCTTATGCAAGTCTTGTGTTATCTTGACCCGAAGGATCTACCAATGCTGAATGAAGGAAGTGACCTTAGCTTGCTCCTTCATATGTGCAATGGTGGAAGAGGGCAAAGCCAAAGGCAACTTCTATGGATCAAGTGGTTGTGTGTTCAGAGGTGTACCAAAATAATGGTAATGGAATGGTTGGTATCTTTCTCACGAGTGAGAGTGATGGGTTCCTTAACCATAAGGTCTTGTGATTGTTCAATTTGTGGAAGTGAAGCTTCTTCTTTATCACAAGTCTTTGATGGTGCTTGTTGTTTCTCTTGTGTGGAACTTATGCAAGTAAGATTCAAAATAAGTATTTGACTTAGTGGCTTACGAACTTACATACAACTTCACATCAAATTTGATGTGGGTGTAGTGCTTTGTATCAAGTATGTTTTATCATGCAAATACAAGGTGTATGTGTTCTTTTTAGCATGATACACTACATTCCTATCAAATTGATAGGGTTTACCAAGCAATAGTCCACAACAATCCATCTTAGTGACATCACATCTTACTTTATCCACAAAATTATCACCAAAAGCAAAATTTAAGGTGCAAGTGTGTGTGATGTTATATGTGGAGTCTACATCCTTTCACCCAAGTGCATATGGTTTGTGATGTGGCTTTATGGGAAGCTTCAACTTCTCGACAATGTATCTCGCGATGAGATTCTTCTGTGAGCCATTATCTATGATATAATCCACATAAAAATTATGCGTAAGGTGGGCTCTAGTGACAAACAAATGGTCACGACCCCCTTGTGCCAAAAAATTCGTCATGAGGGTAACTTTGTTTAGTTTACCATTTAAAGCAGGATATTATTCTTTTGTCCCTGTAGTCACAATGGGACCATCATGTGGTTCCTCATTTGTAGGCTATACAATTAGGGACTTCTTATTCATTCTTTCAAAAGTAAAGCATTTAGACTTTGTATGACCTTGCTTTTTACAAAAATCACAATACATTATTGAAGAAGAATGATCTTTAGAGTGAGAAGAAGAAGAATGTGCTTTAGGAGAAGTGGGAGGAGAAGAAGAATGAAAATTGTTCTTCACATTTTGTTGATGTTGATTCACACCTTTGGAATTATTGTCCTGTCGAGATATTTGAGAGGCACCAACTTTCTCCTCTATGAGAATGACATGCTTGAATGCCACATCCAAAGTGAGGAAATAATTGAACTTGATTTCCCTAAAAATCTGATCTTGCAATCCATGAGTGAACTTGTTAATAAAATCCTCTTATAAATATTTCACACCAAGAAGAACCCGTAGCTTATTGAATTGGAAAATATACTCAACAACTAACATACTATAGGCTTGCCTCAATATGTACCACTTGGTCGTAGGGTTATATGTAAGGGATCGGTCCCAAAATATATTTATAAAAAATTGATGAATCATTTTTAAAATCCAGGTGAATAGTTTAGAAACACATGTAGAAGGTTCACTATTATTAGGGGCAATGTTGAAAATTTAAACTTAAAATGGTCAAATTATTATAAAATTGGGATGAATCGACCCAAAAAAAAATTGCACCCAAAATTTTTTGGCTAATGGACCTTGGTCAAGGGTCCCAAATATTAGCCAATTCCAAATTTTAAAAATTCTAATTTTAGCTAATTTTGCAAAAATAGCCACTATCCATAACCCTGCTTGGTCGTGAGGTCACTTTGGTAGTTTGGTGGAAAAAATATGTTTTTTAGAATTTGGATCAATTTTTTCCAAGTCATGACAACATTATGGCTTTGTCTTTCTACAATTAAAACTTTTGCTAAGCTTGTGAGTTTGACTATGGTAAAGGCAACTTGTTCATCTTCAATAATTTTAGCATAAGTGAACCAAGTATGCATATCTAAAATCCATGTAGACAATACATCATGATCTCTTGATTCGTCATACAATTTGACCTCACATTTTGCTTTGTTGGCATGATTGTGATGAATTTTGATATCACTAGGAGTCAATTGCACAACAATATATTTCACCTTATTTGCAAAAATATCTACTACAACAGTAATGTTTTCCATGTTTGTTTTGAGGTTGGTAGCCATTTGATTACGTGTATATGCCAGACTAGGAGGATTCCAAAATGGTTGAAAGACTATCTAGGCTCTTAGGAATAATTTTACAATTTTCCTAATGTACGAATTGCCAAAATTTACAAAAAAAATTGCCTTACAATTTGTAAGAGGGTGAGTTTTAGTGCTTCACAATGCCAATTTCTCCTTCAATTTGAGATTTTTACAAAAAAATAGCACTTAAAAACTCTCAATTCTGTCTCGAATGCAAAAATGGATTAATAAAGGTAAATTTATGAAATTTTTGCAAGAATTGTTGAAAATTTGCAAAAATAATTGCCAAAATTGTAGAAAAATTCACCTTTTCTTGGTAGCAAAAATTTGAACTATCATTTGGCAATAAAATTTTCTCTAGTGGATGCCAAAATATTATTTTGAATAATCGCACGATCAACCGCGTAGGGTCGGTCAACTGCCCTAGTCAAATCAACTGTCAATGCGTGAAATTCTGCCACACAATGGTCGATCAACAAAATACATGAAATTTCCCCACACAACGGTAAAAAATTACATGAAATTTTACCACACAATGGTCGGTAAACATAACACAATCTCAACCTAAAGATCAACCACAAGGTACAACCACCTGGCACGAACTGCACTTGCACCTTAACTAGCATGTGGGTTCATACTCGAGTGCGGATCCTTAGTGACCACTGTAAGGTGGTCACTTTTAATAATGTGTGTTCGTGCTTATTAAATCCCGTCAGCCCATTGTAGGGCTGGTGTGGGATAAAAACTCACCACAAAAATCAAGTGCCTATCGATTTCTATTGTCAAAGTCAAAAATCAATCGAAAACTCGTTGAAGTCCACCAACTGAAAAGAGAATGGCCAACAAGTCTTCACCTCGTCGGAGTGCGACGAATATCCCTGAAAAATCTTCACCTCACTGAAAACTCAAAAATTCACCGATAAATGGAAATATTTGTTGGGAAACAAAAAACACTATTGGAAATTTGTTTTTCTCCATTTACCGAAAATAGGAATGTCACAACCTCATAATCCTATCAGATTTTTTTACGAGAAGAAATCTCTAGACGTCAAAAAAAGATGAATTGTCAAGAAATTTGCAATCCTCCCATCGTCAAAAACTGTGAACATCTAAGCCATAGTTAAATGCGATCGCAAAAAAACACAAAATATACCGCATGACGAACTGTGATTGGGGTGAAGGATTCCAAAATATGTACGAGAGGTCAAAATAGTGCCATGTGTCCAAATTTGAATGGAGAGTAGTTTAGGGTTTGAATCTTGCCTCCCATTGGTTACTTATTGAACCTTAGCAATTTTAAAAAATTTCACCAAAAATATCTTCATCCGCTTGCAATAGGAATCAACGTCAACATCTACGAGTTTTTCTACTACATGATCGTGTACCTGCAATTCTTGTCATAGTAACATATAATGGTAGTATCTTGGTGCTTGGCATTGGAGATGGTCCGCGATGTCCTGTCGTGTTGATCGACCAAAATTGCTTGTGTGATGGCTGGCTGTTGGCAGCTACGGGCTACCTTATATGGTCATACGCAAGTAGAAGGAGTACGATCATGGAGGAATAAGAAGGGATACAATATTGGAAGGGGGGTTGTAGGGATAAGGGGAAGTGGAGGGATAAGGCGGGTGGAGGGGGGTAGGCAGGGTGCCTGCTCCTTACCCGATCTGGTAGTGGTCGATAAACAGGCTTGCTGATCCAAATTGGAGAGGGAGAGGCAAACAAGGGTAGAATTAAAAGAAAATTACTTCGCCAATACCTACTTAAGCCCTTCAATCCTTCAAAACAAGCACGAATCCTCTCAAACACTTGAAACAACCTTTATCTTGGAAACCCTGGTGTTCCTTTGGCAAGAGTGCAAATGGCTCATTTTGGCCAAAAATTTGGCCTCAAACTTTGACAATTGTTTCCTCAAATATGTGCCTTTCTAATCTTCAAAACAAACATAAATTTTCTTCAACAATTTTTTTTTCTTGCCCACACAAGGTAAGCAAGGTTTACCCTTTGGTTTTCTGTCAGGGATATTTGATGCAGGGGTAATTTCTACCTTCTGCCACCTCCTGAGCTTCACAAAAATGATGTTGTGACTAGCCTCAAGCCAATTTCACATAAAAACGTTGGCATTTTTGCCACATTGTTTTTGTTGTTAGTATTCATGTAAAAGAATGCACAGATTGTAGAGATACTAATTCTTCTGTTTGTCCCTCCAAGCCCTTTGAAAGGGAAAATGTAAAAATCTCTGCAAGTTTTGTGTTAGAACAAAGGAAATGAAAACTGTCGCGATATCGCGACATGTTGCAGTTTCGCGGCGTCAAATGCAAAAATCGGCTAAGTACAGAAAATGTCGCGATTTCGCGACATGTCGCATTTTCGTGACCTGTCGCGTTTTCGCGGTCAACGCAGTCAAAGGTAGCAAGGAGGTCAAAACTATCGTGATATCGCGACATGTTGGAGTTTCGCGACTTGTTGCGGTGAGGGAGAACTTATTGGAAAGTTGTCGCGATATCGCGACATGTCGCGTTTTCGCGACTTGCGGTGGCCACGGAGCAGAGTGATGGAAAATGTCGCGATATCGCGACATAAATCAGCAAAGGGCAATATCAATGAAAAATGTCGCGATATCGCGACAGAAAAGCAAGTAAGGAGAAAAGCGTACGGAATGTCGCGATATCGCGACATGTCGCGTTATCGCGGAAGGGACTAAAGATAAACACAAGGCATTAAAGATGTCGCGATTTCGCGACATTTTTGAGGACGAAGCCAAGCAAGAGGGACTTGTCGCGATATCACGATAGAAAGCTGCAATGAAGGCGGACACAGGAAATTGTCGCGATTTTGCGACATGTCACGTTTTCACGAGGAGGAAGCGAGGAAGCAGCCAGATAGTATGGAATGTCACGATTTCGTGACATGTCAAAGTTTCATGGCCCAAAAGTATCAAAGTGAAAGAAGATAGAAAATGTCACGATTTCATGACATATTTTGGAGATCAAGCCAAGTGAAGAAACATGTCACGATTTCGCGACATGTTGCAGATAAAAGAGCCAAATGAAAAAAACGTCGCGATATCGCGACATGTCGCATTTTCGCGACTTATCGCGTTTTCGCAAAACGAAAGCTGACAAGTACAAGGCAAATAAAAAATGTCACGATATCGCGACATGTCGCGTTTTCGTGATAGGGGAAGGACAATGCCAAGTACGAAATGTCACGATTTCGTGACATTTTTGGAAACAGAGACAGGCAGGAGAAAAGTGTCACGATTTCGTGACTTGTCTCACTTTCGCGATGATGAAACTAGAAGAAGCAAGAAGACAGAAACATGTCACGATTTCGCGACATGTCTTGTTTTCACGATGCGAAAGAGCGAACGAAGCAAAATTGTACGGATTGTCGTGATTTCGCGACATGTCCCATTTTCGCTACTTATAGGAAGATGAAGGCCAAGGAAGAGAAAGATGTCGCGATTTCGTGACATGGTGAGTTTTCACGACTTGGAGTAGCGAAGAAGGCAGACGAAGAAAAGACGTCACGATTTCGCGACATGTCGCATTTTCGCGACTTGTCTCATTTTCGCGACAGAGGCAATAACAAAGGCCCGATACAGTTCTGTTTGCATTTTCCTTCAGAATTGCATAGTAGAACGTGCGAAGAAGATAAGATCAAACGCAGTAATGTTTTAATAGTTCTCCAATGGATTTTGAGATCGTGGTCAAAGAAGCTCAAGGATTAAATGTTGCTGATTACCGATGTGCGCTAGATAGAAGAACCTGAAGCAGTTTTCGAAGCCACCAGAATTAAAGACGCCTCCAGCATTCAAGGCTCCTATTCGTGATCTTTTAACAACTCCCGGCTTGCTCCAATAATGGTCATTAAATGAAGAAATATGGTCCCTTGTTTCCGTTTATCTTCAGTTGTAATTCATTTAAGACAGGGACTGTCATTTCTCCGAGGCAGATTAAGGGGATCGTTTCTTCAAAACCTGTTTCATGTTTTAAATGCTGTAATACTGAAAGAAAGAGGCAGGCACCTCTATAAATACCAATGTAAAATCTCAAGCAAAGGAGGAAGACCTTTTTGCAGAAATTGAAGCAGAAATCCTAGATGCAGTCTCGCTCTATTCTTAGCGTCTTTTGAGTTTGAGATCCATACTATTGTTTATGTTTTGTTTTCTGTCTGATCTACTTCTGTTTCGTCCAGTGTTAATATAAGTTGAATTCTGCTGTCCTGAATTTAGCTGTATTTTTTTTGAATGTTTGAAGTATAATTGAAGACGAATCTACGGCTAGTTGCGATCTGATTTCTGTATACGCTTAAGAATCTATTGCTGCTTGAGTTTCAGGATCTGGTTTAAGAATATTTGCTATCTAAGGTTGTTCCCCATTAACTATCGGCTTCGGCCATATTTCTATTCCTTTCTGTTATTTCCCTCTCTTTCAACATTTGTCCATTTCTTTCCTGCATCTTTATCTCCAAAACCAGTTTAGAGTAGTTTGGGAGCCAGCCCTCTCTGGAGATTGGCCCGGGAGACTTCTCTTTCTCTCGGCCTTTCAATGTTGGCCAAGTCTAGGGCGCATATATGTATAAAATCCTTTCCTATGGCAGATTTGTGACCAACAGTTTTTGGCACGCCCGGTGGGACAGACTGTTTCTGTCTCCCAAAGACCCATAATCGGTGAGACTGATTGTTCCATTGTTTAACACCCGAAGGAATCAAGATATTGATGAACTGTCTTGACCTCAAAAGCGGTGATTATAAGTTCATCTGGTGACTCTGTTGAAGGCGATTCTTAAGTACCCAGAAATCCTAATCCTGAAGCTGGTGAGAATCTTCACTTCATGATCATGAGATCAAGTGCCAAAGAATCAGAAGATCCAGTCGAATTCTTCGAGATTGATGTTCAAAACTGGAGGGAGCGCTCAAGAGTGGTAAGACCTGTGAACCCATTGTTTGTTGTTTCTTCATAGGCAGCAGGTCAGTTTGTGCCATCTCTGACTCCTCCCAGTACTGCTACGAGCCTGCGAGTAGATCCAAATCCTGCGGTTCAAATGGCTGGTCAACAACCTCCTCCATGGTGAGTTCCTGCTTGGAACTATTCGGGAGCGTTGGATCTGCCTTTTCAGAATCCAGTTCCTGCTACAACAATAAAAGCCTTGCCTACATACGATGGGACTGGAAAGACAATGTACGAGCATGTGTCAGATGTGGCAACCTTGGCTTCAATTCATAACATCATAGACGAAGATGTCATGATCAAATTGCTCGTCTTGTCACTCCGAGGTAAGTTTTTGTGTTGGTATAGATCCTTGCCTCCCAACTCCATAACTTCATGGGATCAATTAGCAGAGATGTTAATCCAAGGGTTCAATGAGCAAGCAGATCCATTTTCTTTAGTGCATCAATTTAATAATATCAAGAGGCATCCTCAAGAGGAGATAGTGGATTTCAATGTTAGGTTTGCTCGAACTTGGCAGAGAGTTCCTGAGGGTCTTCGCCCTACTCATGAACAAGCAACATTATACTTTCTTAGGGCTTTTCATTCCGATATAGGTATGAATATCAGGATGTCTGGTGTTCAAACCTTTCCTGCACTATATGCTCAGGCACAGAAGGCTGAGGCTGATCTGATTGTCATTGGGAAGTTGCCTCCAAAAATAACTATGCCTATTTTTCTCGAGCTTCCACAATACCAGCATACAAGTGCAGTTCCTACATCTTACACTGCTCCATCCATATATCCTTCATCTTCCTGGAATCCTCCCATACCTTCAGTACCTATGATTCCCATTCCACAGATAACCTCTCCACTTCCAACTCCTGCATTACCTTCTCCACCAGTTCCATTACCTTTACCTGCCCCGCCTGTGTCCACAAGCTCAGATCCTCAATTGGCTATTTTGCAAGAAATGCAGTCGGCCATGAGAGCTCTCACCAACAAGATGACATCTATGGAGCGGAGAGAGGTGGAAAGGAACTATCAGCCATGAAGATTTGTTTCGGCGGTAACCAGAGAGCAAGTTACTCCTGGCAAGGCTATAGAGAGGGTACCTGAGAGGAACTCAACGATCTTGGTAAGTGAAGAGGCTGGCCCTTCTAGAGTTACACATGAGTTATCATACTGGTGTTCTTCATGCAATGACCCACATGACGAGTCCACTTGCATGGTTCACCAAAATTATTTGCAAGTTCTTGCGGGAAGCCGTGTAAACATGATTCGAGAGGTGGATCAGAGTTCCATGGAGTCTCCTGAGGAGTACATGGCAGTTTTGACATGCAACGGCAAGAAACCAATGTTGGTAGATCCGGCTAAGATGGAGCCATTGAAAGTGCCTCCTGTGCAAGCAACAAAGCAGCAAATACCTGTAAAGACTCATGATTTTCCAGCTCCACAACAATCACCTATTTTGCCGAAGGATCCACTTCCACCACAAGCAAAAGAGAAGGAACAAGCTTCTATCTCTCAGCCACAAACAGAAACAAAAGAACAAGCTAGAGCGACGTTGCGGTATCCATCATTGACTAAACGACAACGAGTGGAGGCCACCCAGCAGTATAGAAGCAGATTTGAATCTGCCAGTGGAGGGAGAGAGCTGATCTCGCCGAAGTACAACATCATTGAGGAACTCAAAAGGATACCAGCTAAGGTAAGTCTGTATGACACTTTGCAGTTGCCTGGACAGGTAAATCTCTTACAAGAATCCCTGAAGAGCACACAAAGTAAGGGGAAAGCTCCAGCCCAGGTAGTTCTGTCTCAAACTCTGACTTCTTCAGTTTCAGGGAAAAATAGGCCACCACCTTTTTATCTTTCATTGAGAATGGAGGGACATGTGGTGCATAATTGTCTTATTGACTCAGGAGCAGCTACTACTGTCATGCCAAAGGCAGTATGTGATGTCATAGGCATGGAATATACAAGAACTAGCATGGGAGTTTTGCAGCTAGATGGTACCTCGGTAAAAATAGTGGGCATGATTAAGGATGTTCCTATCTCCCTGCACGCCATGCCCCAGATTACTGTGATCCAGGAGATCATAGTGGTGGACCTGGAGCCATGCTTTGGTATGTGTCTCTCCCGAGAATTCATGGCTAAACTCGGGGGTTACCTTTCTTTGGATTTTACTCATTTGGAGGTACTCCATAAAGGGAAAAAGGTGAAGATTTTCAATGAAAAGCCTTCCACATTTCATGTGGAGAGAATAGATGAAGTGGACAGATTAGCAAATTCAGTGCACATGATGTCTGAAGAATTTGGCGAGCTTGACTTAATGGAAGAAGCTTTGGAAGAGCTCCGCCCAAAAAATGAATTTTCTATGGCCAATTTCAACGCCATGATGGAAACTGACTTGGGATGTTATTCCATTCTTAAGCCAAAAAAGGCTCAAGAGAAGAATGATGGAAGTCAAGATCAGCTCTGGAAACTCTATTTTGATGGAGCACGATGCAGAAATGGTGTTGGAGCTGGGATTGTTTTAATATTACCTTATGGGATTCAACGATCCTATTCATATCGTTTGACTTGGAGCTGCACAAATAATGCAGCAGAATACGAGGCTTTATGCCTAGGTCTCAAGAAGGCTGAAAAACTTGGAGCGAAACAGTTGCAAATTTTTGGTGACTCCGAGTTAATTGTCAATCAAGTGACCAATAAGTGTGTGTCCAAGCACCATTATCTCAAGAACTATCGCAACAAGGTCTGGGACTTGTTTGAATCATTCTCTTCTCTCAGCATACGTTCCATTCCATGAGAACAAAATAAATATGCTGACCTGCTGGCTTCCATGGGAGCAAATTTTTCACCAACTGAGCAGGTGGTCAAAAGGCCAAAAATAGTGAGAATGGTGTATAGGCCCTCTGTTCTAGATAAGGACACCTTTTGGCAAGTCTTTGATAGCGATGAGCAAATTGTTAATTTTTTGGTTCAAGAAGCTGCTACCATCAAGGGAAGGACCTTGGAGCATGAAGAAACTGAAGGGTTGATTCACTTGCGAAATAACCACATTCCTAGAGGTCTCATTACTCTAGAAAGCTTGTTTGATCAGAATGATCGGTCCAAGAAGCATCAGATCGAAGTTGATAAAAAAGAATACATGGAGCTTCAGTTGGAGGCTGATAAGGTCATTAAGATTGGAACTGATTCCACTCCTGCTGAATTGCAAGAGATCAGACAATTGTGTCAGGAGTTTTCTGACATTGTGGCTTGGAGCTATGAAGATCTGAGGGGATACGATAAAGAGATCATTCAGCACACTATCGAGCTGGAGGATGGAGTTAAACCTTTCAAGCAAAAGCAAAGACCGATGAATCCAAAGATTGAAGCCCTCATGAAGGCGGAACTTGCAAAGATGTTGCAGGCCCAGATTATATATCCGATCAAGCACTCGACTTGGGTTGCTAATTTGGTTCCAGTTCGTAAGAAGAATGGAGATATACGGCTGTGTGTAGATTTTCAAAACTTGAACCGAGCATCCTTGAAAGATCACTACCCATTGCCTCGCATTGATCAGATCCTTCATGTTGTTGCTGGAGCTCAACATTTTTCATTGCTAGATGGATTCTCTGGGTATAATCAAATTTGGGTCAGGGATGAGGATCAGCACAAAACTGCATTCACAACTAAGTGGGGTACCTTTGCCTATCAGCGCATGCCCTTCGGATTGTCCAATGTTGGGGCTACGTTTCAAAGGGCCATGGACATCGCGTTTGGGGAGCTCTTAAACAAGATTATTGTCATCTATCTCGATGATATGACTATCTTTTCGCACAAACGAGAAGAACACTATTTTCATTTGAGGCAGATATTTGAGAAATGTCGAGAGTTTGGCGTTTCTATCAACCCAAAGAAATCCATCTTTGCAGTAAAGGAAGGTAAGCTATTGGGACATGTTATCTCAGAGAACGGTTTGGCAATTGATCCATCGAGAGCTGAAGCTTTGAAGAAATTATCACTCCCTGCCAATAAGAAAGAGTTGCAATCTTTCTTTGGGCAAATCAATTTTGTCAAAAAATTTGTTTTCGACTTTGCCCGAGTAGTTAAGCCTATGACTGAGCTATTAAAGAAAGATGCGGAGTTCAAGTGGACAACTCAGAGGAAGAATGCATTTCAGGAGATTAAAGATAGAATTGTAAAAGCCC
This sequence comes from Wollemia nobilis, assembly GCA_028583015.1. Lineage (NCBI taxonomy): Eukaryota > Viridiplantae > Streptophyta > Pinopsida > Araucariales > Araucariaceae > Wollemia > Wollemia nobilis. Next base: position 35,067,268 of record JAQPPZ010003077.1, on the reverse strand, counting down.
CTGTGTTGATCAATCCGGATTATTCTAAGGACTTCATTCTATATGCAGTTGGGGAGGATGAAAGTTATGCTACAGTACTTACACAGGAAGGAGACGATGGGGATGAAAGACCCATTGCTTTCCTTAGCCAGGTTATCTTACCCCATGAAGAGAGATACAATTTCATTGAGAAGCAGGTCTATGTTGTCATGAAGTCTCTAAAAAAATTCAAGCATTTTGTATCCCAGAGCAAGACGATCATCTATGTCGTTCACCCCGATGTAAGGAATTTTATCATTCAGGGCGAGATGGGTGATAAGCATGCTGGTTGGGTCACTAAAATTCAAGAGTTCGATTGTGAGATCCATCCAACCAAGTTGGTGCGGGGTAGAGCCTTATGTCAGCAATTAGCAAAAACTATGGCCTCCGAGATAGTTGATTATCAAGTGAGCGATCCTGTTGAAGAAAGGAATCTAAGGAATACCTTTTCACAAGGCCAAGGTTGGGTAGAAGACCTTGTGGATTACTTTTCAACCGGTAGATGTCCCCCATAATTAAGTGCTTCACAAAGGAGAAGGTTTCGCTTACAAGCTCTTAGGTATGTATTGTTGCCCGAGGGATTGTTCTTCAAAAATATTGATGGAGTTCTCCTAAGGTGTGTGAAGGAACCTGAGAAGGTTAGACTCCTGGAGGAATTTCATTCTGGCATGTCGAGAGGACATTACGCTGGTAGGCCCATGGCCTTAAAGATTATTCGGGCTGGTTACTATTGGCCAACTTTGTTTGCGGATACCTTCAAGATTGCTCAAGCTTGCGATAAATGCCAAAGGTATACGGGACGGATCAAAAATGCATCATTGCCCCTACATCCAATTCAAGTTGAAGCACCTTTCCAGCAATGGGGGTTGGACTTTATTGGGATCATTGATCCTAACTCTTCAGCAGGACACAGGTATATCCTGACGGCTACTGATTACTTTACAAGATGGTCTGAGGCTATTCCAACCAAGGCTGCGAATCAAGAAGTGGTAATTACTTTCATTGAAGGACTGATTACGCATTTTGGCATTCCTGATGCCATTATCACAGACAATGGAACTCCATTCATCGAAGCCAAGTTAGGTGAATTTGCAAACAAATATGGTATTTTTTTGAAGACATCCTCCAATTATTACCCTCAGGGTAATGGCTTGGCAGAGTCCACAAACAAGAACTTGTTGAAGATTTTAAAGAGGTCATTGGGCGATAATAAGAAGTCCTGGCACTTGCTGCTGAACCAGGCATTGTGGGCAGATAGAATTTCAATCAAAAAGTCTATCAAGACTTCACCATACGCCCTGGTATATGGGAAAGAGGCAAGATTGCCTGTTCATTTAGAATTACCTGCATTGCAGCAATTGAAGGAATTCTCGGACGATGAGGAAAATATGGATCCCATGAGCATACGATTGGCTCAGTTGTTGCAGCTGGAAGAGCAACGTTCCTTGGCCTATGATGAGTTTGCTAAGCATTCACAAGCAGTATCAAAATGGTTTCATAAAGGTTCTACTGACCGCACATTCAAAATAGGTGACTTAGTCTTAAAGTGGAACGAGAGGAAGGCCAAGCCAGGGATGCACCAAAAATTTGATGCTCTGTGGGAGGGCCCATTCCAGATTGTCCATGCAGGATCAACAAATTCATTTTATCTGGATGACTTGGATGGTAATTCACTTCCCATTTCAGTGAACGACTTTCATTTGAAAGCCTACATTTCTTGATGGAAGACAAAAGAAAAAAACAAAAAAAAAAAAAAAACACAAAAAAAAATCTTGTGAACTTCGGCTCCTTTTGCATGCGAGCCCGCAGGTACGTTTATTTATTTTTTCTCTTCCTTCCCAGCAGCTAGTGGCTTTTCCTCTACTTCTTCCTTCCACTTCCTTACTTCATTCCCTTCCTCTCCTATTCCTTCTTCTTCTGCAATTACTCAAGCCACTACTGTTGTTTCTACTCCCCTCTCTAATATTCCCGTTTCTTCTTTCCCCATTCTTCTAATTCTTTGCTTTTAAACACTTTTTTCATAGTTCACACCACCTTCTCCAGTCCATCCACTTCCATTTCACTTTCTATTTTACAACAGCTGGTAGCACAGTAGCACCCTGTTGCTGTATCTACCCCTTCTACTCCTCCATTTTCCACCATTCCATTATTCACCATTTCCATTCCACGGCCTGCACATCCGCTGGTCATTATTCCATTCATTTCCATTTTTGCAACTCAGGTGCTTTTCACTACCACCATGGAAATCCTTGCACAGCACCTGGTGATTTCCCAGCTCAACCGAGCTAGGCAAAATGCAGTCATTCAAGAAATAAAGGAAGTTCTGCTCTTCTATAAATTTCTGTTGCAGGTCCTGTTCTGAGTGTCGAGTGCCAGCAAAAACTTGTTGCAGCTGCCTGTAGAGACGTCCAGCATTTACTTCTTCTATCCCTCCAGCTTCTTGACTCTGTTGCCCAATGGATAAAGGCCTGAGGTTCGTGCATACAACAGAACTGTATACCCCGAGAGCCGCCAAGAATGTTGGCATTTTTGCCACATTGTTTTTGTTGTTACTATTCATGTAAAAGAATGCACAGATTGTAGAGATACTAATTCTTCTGTTTGTCCCTCCAAGCCCTTTGAAAGGGAAAATGTAAAAATCTCTGCAAGTTTTGTGTTAGAACAAAGGAAATGAAAACTATCGCGATATCGCGACATGTTGCAGTTTCGCGACGTCAAATGCAAAAATCGGCTAAGTACAAAAAATGTCACGATATCGCGACATGTCGCATTTTCGTGACCTATCACGTTTTTGCGGTCAACGCAGTCAAAGGTAGCAGGGAGGTCAAAACTGTCGCGATATCGCGACATGCTGGAGTTTCGCGACTTGTTGCGGTGAGGGAGAACTTATTGGAAAGTTGTCGCGATATCGCGACATGTCACGTTTTCATGACTTGCGGTGGCCATGGAGCAGAGTGATGGAAAGGGTCGCGATATCGCGACATAAATCAGCAAAGGGCAATATCAATGAAAAATGTCATGATATCGCGATGAGAAAAGCAAGTAAGGAGAAAAGCGTACGAAGTGTCGCGATATCGTGACATGTCGCGTTATCGCGGAAGGGACTAAAGATAAACACAAGGCATGAAAGATGTCACGATTTCATGACATTTTTGAGGACGAAGCCAAGCAAGAGGGACTTGTCACGATATCATGACAGAAAGTGGCAATGAAGGCAGAGACAGGAAAGTGTCACGATTTCGTGCACGTTTGAGGAGGAAGGAGAAGGTCGAATTGTCGGATTTGTGACATGTCAAAGTTTCATGGCCCAAAAGCATACAAAGTGAAAGAAGATAGAAAATGTCATTTCGTGACATATTTTGGAGATCAAGCCAAGTGAAGAAACATGTCACGATTTCGCGACATGTTGCAGATAAAAGAGCCAAATGAAAAAAACATGTCGCGATATCGCGACATGTCGCATTTTCGTGACCTGTCGCATTTTCGTGGAATGAAAGCTGACAAGTACAAGGCAAAAGAAAATGTCGCGATATCGCGACATGTCGCTTTGGACATTGTCTCACTTTCGCGATGATGAAACTAGAAGAAGCCAAGAGAGAGAGAAACATGTCATGGATTTCATGCGACATGTCTTGTTTATCGCGAGGAAAGAGCGAACGAAGCAAAAATTGTACGGATTGTCGCGATTTCGTGACATGTCCCATTTTTGCTACTTGCGAGAAGATGAAGGCCAAGGAAGAGAAAGATGTCGCGATTTCGCGACATGGTGAGTTTTCATGACTTGGAGTAGCAAAAGAAGGCAGACGAAGGTAAAAGACGTCACGATTTCGTGACATGTCGCATTTTCGCGACTTGTCTCATTTTCGTGACAGAGGCAATAACAAAGGCCCGATACAGTTCTGTTTGCATTTTCCTTCAGAATTGCATAGTAGAACGTGCAGAGAAGATAAGATCAAACGCAGTAATGTTTTAATAGTTCTCCAATGGATTTTGAGATCGTGGTCAAAGAAGCTCAAGGATTAAATGTTGTTGATTACCGATGTGCGCTAGATAGAAGAACCTGAAGCAGTTTTCGAAGCCGCCAGAATTAAAGATGCCTCCAGCATTCAAGGCTCCTATTCATGATCTTTTAACAACTCCTAGCTTGCTCCAATAACGGTCATTAAATGAAGAAATATGGTCCCTTGTTTCCGTTTATCTTCAGTTGTAATTCATTTAAGACAGGGACTATCATTTCTCCGAGGCAGATTAAGGGGATCGTTTCTTCAAAACCTGTTTCATGTTTTAAATGTTGTAATACGAAAGAAAGAGGCAGGCACCTCTATAAATACCAATGTAAAATCTCAAGCAAAGGAGGAAGACCTTTTTGCAAAAATTGAAGCAAAAATCCTAGATGCAGTCTCGCTCTATTCTTAGCGTCTTTTGAGTTTGAGATCCATACTATTGTTTATGTTTTGTTTTCTGTCTGATCTACTTCTGTTTCGTCCAGTGTTAATATAAGTTGAATTCTGTTGTCCTGAATTTAGTTGTATTTTTTTTGAATGTTTGAAGTATAATTGAAGACGAATCTACGGCTAGTTTCGATCTGATTTCCGTATACGCTTAAGAATCTGTTGCTTCTTGAGTTTCAGGATCTGGTTTAAGAATATTTGCTATCTAAGGTTGTTCCCCATTAACTATCGGCTTCGGCCATATTTCTATTCCTTTCTATTATTTCCCTCTCTTTCAGCATTTGTCCATTTCTTTCCTGCATCTTTATCTCCAAAACCAGTTTAGAGTAGTTTGGGAGCCAGCCCTCTCTGGAGATTGGCCCGGGAGACTTCTCTTTCTCTCGGCCTTTCAATGTTGGCCAAGTCTAGGGCGCATATATGTATAAAATCCTTTCCTGTGGCAGATTTGTGACCAACAAAAACCTACCTAGGATATGATGTAATAGCTACAAAACCTAACTAGACACCTAGCAATGAAGTGGTAATTTGCCCTCTTTACAAAAATTTATCCTTCGACTCTCATTACCACTGATATGAATCTACCAAAAGTGGATTTTCTTTGTTGGTGTATGAGTTGTAGATCCAACAATGTTAGATATGATTCCTTCCTTACCTGAAAATCTATCATTTGCTCATATGTCTATGTAGATATGCATTTCTTGTGATGATCTTAAAAAAAACTATGGCCCTACACAGATCTGGCCATCCCTTACAAGGTTGTGGTAAATAAGGTCCTATCATTTTCTTTATTGGAGCTAACCAGATAGTGGAGGCACTTAGGGCTACGAATTCCATATAGTTCTATAAGTGTATCTTCGATAAGGAGGAAGTGATCGAGTCACTACACCCAAAGAGGAAGAACAATAGTTCTCCTCACTGCAACACGATCGAAGACTTTCCACAAAGCCATTTTAACTCTTTTGCTACAACATCCGACCCAAAAACAAGATCATATATATTTTTTGCTAAGGCCTTAGGGTTTTTGAGATCGTGAAGTCGAAGTTCATGGACTTCCACAGATGGTGGATCCAGCGTGGTGCAACATCAAAAAATATGAGATTATTCATTGTTGTTGTTGTTGTTGTTAGAAGAAGAAGAGGTATTACAGTGGAACTAAATTCCAACATAGGTGGACCCAACCTACTATGGCACCCTCACCTTCGGGGATGATACCCAAACACACATTTTTTACTTGTGATTTATTTTTTGAAGCCATTCTAGATTGATATTGCACTACAGCTGTGTGACCTCGCCGTTCATCATTTCTTCACTCCAAGCACATCCACGAGCCCTTGTGCAACCTCCAACTATCAACTTGAGTGGCCTTGACATCCTCGATCAAAGGTACAAAAGTAACTCTGGTGGCATCTCACAGTGCACATGGATTCCACGTTGTAGTCCACAACATTTGCTCAATTCTAGATCTATCGCTTCCATCCATGATGAAGCATATTTATCATCGCATAGACCAATTGTGTAGCCTCTCATAAGCAAATCACACAATGCAGAGGCCATTTTTTGGCCATTTGGTTGCCTCTTTCCGATATCAATCACCAATTTCTAGCAAATTCGATGAAGTTTCAATGATTTTATGGTGCTCTCCACACTCGTATGCCCCTCATTCATTTGTTCTCATCCGTGTACAACTCAGACGATGACAGTACCCTCAACATTATAAAATTCCACAAAGAAGTGGTATTTACTACATAGTCTTGTCTTTGATAGATCTAAAGCAAATGAAATGTATACATGATTTCTTGGTGCAGATTGTCGAAGGTCGAGAAATACCCACAATTGATCCCTGGTTCAATTTCTACACACCATGTCATTTATTTGAACATTGCTTAGACCTTCCCTGTGCAATGATCAATCATTGGATGTTTCTTATCCATATCTGCGTAGCAATTGGACTATGAAGGAATATCGCAACAAAACCCTAAAGTTGTGATCTCCAATGTTTTCTCCACATGGAGGTATTCATACCAACCTTACAACCTCATCACTAGCACATTGACATGTGATGATATTCATCATTGTTTGGGCACAGGTGAGGTTGGTGGCAAAGTCCATAAGTTTAGTTCAGGATTAATATCCCACATGTTTTGTGGGATGGTGCCTTTCACAGCTTAACAATGGGAAGGCTTCACATTTATTTTGACCACCAACTGGTGGTCAAGGAGACTTCCATGGGGTGTCACTTGGAAGTTGCAGTGGTGGCCCCATATGTGGTGCTTGCATGGAATGGCATAATTGCTAATCACAGTTAATATTTTCTACCATGTTTTATGATTTTATGAGCCTAAGAATTCACAATTGATATTCGAGCCTAGTTGATTTTCCCACACAGTGGACCTATGACATTATTTTTTATGTCCATTATTTTAAAAAATATTATGAGTTCTTTTTGTTTTGCTACTGCAGACACCTTGATGTAATTATCAATTTTTTGAGGCTTGATATCAATGCAAGTATAGGCTTGCATATAGTCGTTGGAAAAATCCTTTCAAGATGATTCCAATAGGACTATCATTTTTTTGTTTTTTAAAGGTCTTCTTGACCTTATGATGCTTGAAAGATTATGTTGTTTAAGCCTTTGTATTAGTCCCACTATAGACTTTATTTTTGGCTCAAAGCCATTTGTAAGATTTCGTTCTTATGGATTCTTTATTTGGAGTGCATGATCGATGGTACCTGAAACTCCTCAATACAAGTGAACCTCGTAAGTAGTAATCTCCTCTATAAAACTTGGCGGTTGCAATGACTGGTTATCCATGCAATCCGGTAATATGGGAAGATTACCATAAGGACACTTGGAGGATTTGTGCCTTTGTTATTTTATTCTCTTGTTGCAATTTGCCCCACAATAACTCAACCACAATACTCAAGCACCTGTTTGATAGGAGGGTAGAGGCTACTAGTTGAGGAGCATGCTTCAGGTCATAGGGGGTTAGCAAGAAGGTGTGGCAAAAATTGACCAACTTCATTTGCTGCCTAGTGCTTAGTTTTGGGTTATTGCCAACTAAAGCACAAATTTTGTGGCTAGGTGATATGTTGGATTTTATTTCAAGCCAACTTGTATCACCATATTTTTTGAAGCATGATTGATGTGAGGAGCAAGCAACATTTTGAGAAAGAAGAAAATAGCCCATGGAGCATAGTTTCCTTGGGTACTCCCTTTGTAGGAGTGGTATTGATTCCTTGGTGACAATGGTTGCTCTTTGTGATAGAGCATATCCTTACAAAGGGTACTCATTTTCTTCAGCATTTTGAGGAATGCATTTTGGGTGCTCTTACACTCCCATGTTCACTTCCACTTTCTTATAAAAGCATAAAATTAAAAGGGGGTTTAATTTTAGGGAAACAAATATATGACAACATTATAATGATTCATGAAGCCCTACACTCAAGTTCCAAGTCCAAAAATAAAAGAATAGCCATTAAAATTGATATGGCTAATGCCTTTGAAATAGTAGACATTGGTTTTTTAACATAGGTTTTAGGAAAATTTAGATTTCCAGCTCAAATGATAGATTGGATAAGAGTTTGCATAGAGGAACCTTGGATAATCCCTCTAATCAATGGAGAACCTGCTAACTTCTTTAAAGCCACTAGAGGATTAAGGCGAGGGTGTCCTCTCTCCCCTTACCTTTATATCCTTATAACTATAACTTTAGGAAGGACCTTAACCAAATTAAGAAGAAGAAAAGAAATCTTGGGAATTAGAGCAACTACAAGATATAGAACAATCACTCATGCTCAATTCACAGATGATACTATTTTATGAGGCAAAGCCAAAAAACTGAATGTGAGATTGATCAAAGAATTTTTAGATTGCTTCTCTTCAGCCACAGGGGCAGAGATAAACACCCAAAGAGCATATTTACACTATAAATACTTCAACAATAGAATATAAAGGTTTCTCTTTAATTTTAGAATTTTACAAAGGTAGTGATACCTTTAACTAGGTGTTCCTATGGGCTTCCAAAAAAAAACAATAAACTTGGAATGTAATTCTAGAAAAGATGTTAAGGTGAATACAACAAGATAGAAATTGTTGGTTGATTTTGGTTGGAAGAGTTATTTTAATCAAATCAGTATTAGCAAGTCTTCCCATGTATCAATTGTTGGTGTATCATGCACCCTTATATATCTTGTAAAAGTTAGATGCAATGTTTAGAAATTTACTATGGCAAGGGGGAAGGAAATCAAATAGGAAAAAGTTCCATTTAGTCAATTGGGAGATTTTTACTAATCCAAATGAGCAGAGAGACCTAGGAATAAAAAAAACAACAATTGCTAGCAAGGCACTAATTGCTAAGCTACTTTGAAATCTGCTCACTCCACCAAAATCCATTGAAGCAAATCTTAAAATGCAAATATTTGAACAACTCTAATGGAATACAACTCATTAAAAGTGTGAAAAACATAGCAAGCTCCTTAATTTGAAAATATATTATGGAAGCTAAAGATATTATATTAAATCATATTTCTTGGCTTCTAGGGGATGATCCAGTATTGGGAGGACCTCATATCATTATAAATTGTTTTACAAAAAGCAAACCTGCAACAATTGCGTGTTAACTCTCTTGTAAGCTTAATAGAATGGGTACGAGATCCACCCCTGCCACATCCCAACCAAGAATCATGGAGAAAATTGCATATCCAAACTAAAGGGATTAAAATTTCCACCCAAATTCTATATCAACTTATATGGGGCTCTATTAGTGGATCATGTGTTTACATAGTTAGACAAGGGGTGTTATTACAACAACAAGATCTAAAGAAATCAAACATAGCCAATTTATGGAATTACAAGGTTCCCCCCAAACTTCAAGCCTTTCTTTGGTTGGTGCTTCAAAACAAGATTAAAACTAGAGACAATCTCATTAAGAGGAATATCATAGGGTCTCATATTTTCCATAGATGTCTTAAGAACAATGAAATAATACCACATCTATTCTTTGTGTAGAAGTAGTTAAAAAATAGATTTAGAACCTTCAACTTAGAAAATAGCCTAGCTAATTGGAGCTAAATGTACAAATGGGGACTGAAGGACAAGCACCTTATCAAGAAGATTTGGTATTTAGTGCCAATATTAATCATTTTGCACATATGAAAGGATAAAAACAAGATAGTTTTTTTATGACAAAAGAACCAATTTTTGAGTGTTAACCAATAGAGTGTTAAGGGAGATAGTCTTGAACACAAAATTTATATATCATAAACAACAAGATATTAGGATATTAAGAAAAATGAGATACAAATGGATCTCCAAAACCTCATAAATTCTAGACCACTAGTTAGAACAATCAAACCTCTAGAGATAAAGTTCCCTACACTTTCCTTTAATGGAGCCTCTAAATCAAACCTAGGTTGTGCAGTGGCTGGTGGTGTGATACTAGTGGCACCACACTATGAAATGCTTTAGTTTAAAATCAATTTGGGGAAAAAACCAATAATGTTGCAGAATTGATAGGTTGTGAAATACGATAAAATTTGGCTCAAGAACAAGGCATTAAACAATTCCATGTGTATGGTGATTCAAGACTTGTGATCTCTACCATATCTAAGGGAAGGATTTCTTGTTAGTCCAACTAAAAATAGTTTAGATAATACTAAGAGAATTGGAGTAGAATATTGAATATATACAATACTCCCACATTGAAGGTGTGAATTGAGAAAAGATTCTAAACATCTATAGAATTGCTATAACAAAATCAATTTAAACAAAGGAATCTATGTAACCATGATAACAAGAATTTGAATAAAGAGACAAACCATTTTCATTAATATTCAAAAGACATTGTACATCAGGTTACAATACGTCCCTCTTAGGGATACCAAATTGATATGAAATTACAATAGATCTCAAAAATAGATGTCTTCCAAGTAGACTCTTCTAAAATTCCTCTAATATTATTATAGGAGGGTTTCCTTCGCAACCTCCACATGATGACATCAAATAAGGTGGTCTTGATGATGCTTAGCTCCTACAAAAGACCTATCACCTGCACACAAAGAAACTAAAAATAAATTAATAGCATTGAAATCCTCTCAATATGAGGCTAGTTTCTTGATAGGTGCAATAAAGAAAGAAAATGCATAAAGAAGTGTAAAAATACATGAAATATTGGAATGAAAGCATAAATATTGAATGAAAAGTAGTAACCTATGTTAGAAAACCAAATAAATGCATCTAATGACTAATCTACTGACTAAAATAAAAGAAATGATACATCATCTTGAGGTCGTTTATGATAAAATTGACAGGCTCTGCTAGCCATTGTTGATGTCAAAGGTGACGCTTGTAGGCCACTGTTGAAAATAGCAACCATAGGATAGAGACTTTGTTCTTTGTGTTCTAGGTTTGATGATGATCAGTTCCTTTTTTGAATGGATGTGAAAGGGTTGGTCGTGTCTCAAGACAGTCTATTATGAAATTAGGCTTGAATTGATGGTGAATTGGTGAAGAATGGTGGTGTATATTGGTTTCAAACTCTTCAAATATCCATAGATGCAAATGACAACTTCATAGCGTAATTTTGGTAGCACCGTGATGCTTGTGAGGGTTTGCACTCTCTGATCACAATTCACTAGCACTTCATTACACTAATTGCTCATGAATTCTCCCTTCTTTCTCTTATTTTGGGATGCCTTCAATAGACTCCCAAAATTTGCATCTTAGCTTCTCCAATAAGCCAAGATCAAGAATTGGTTAGACTGGGCAGTTGGAGCGATGCTTCTAGAAGATTCATAGGCACAACCACTCAAGAAACCATTGTTTATAACGATTTTTTCTCAGCTTGGATTGCTTGAGTTTGTTACAAGCTCAATATCTATCAACAGGTATGAATGGGATCATGTTTGCTATCGACAGGTGTGGCCAGCTTGTGGCTACCCTCAATGTCAGTGATGGTGGTGGCCATTACTGATTTCATCACCAGATAAGGCTGAATAGACCTAGATTACCCTGATTGAGTGGTTAGAACCACTGTTGGGTCTTGGAAAGGTTCAAGGTGAGTCACATGGCCTAAAAAGGTGTCCACATGAGTAGCCTCCTCAACATGACGCATTTTGGGTGTCTACAGAAGGCATAATATGATGGTTGGTCACCTTACAAATGAAGCCATCAACATAGCCTATTTGCATATTAGAGTGATAAGAAAAAATAAAAGTAAATAACATGGGTGGCATAGATGATAGGAAACAATATAGGAATTTTGAAGACTTTGGAGATTTTACTGTCTTTGAATATTTCAATGTCCTTGGAGATTTTGATGCCTCTGGACAACCCTGGAATATTGTGTGATTCTAGAGCTTTTGGTGTTTCAAATTTTCTCGTGATTATGGTACCCTTTGCATCTCTAGCACCCTTGGTATACCATTGCACTTTTTGGAGTTTTTGAATTTACTTTGTTGTATGTTCCTCCTTTTGGACAACAATCTTGTGATCTCCAAGTTGCTTATTGGATAATTGTTCTTTGAAAATTTGAATATCAATATATAACTCCTTTTCTTTTAAAAATACATACATACATACATACATACATACGTACATATATATATATATATATATATATATATATATATATATATATATATATATATATATATATATATATATATATATATATATATTAATTTAAAAATTATATTTAGTGATAAAGATTATCATTAAGTAGACATCTTAGATTTCTAAAGCGAAAATGTTTATTTTATTAAGATAAATTTGCATAGATTAAAACACAAGCTAGGAAAGAAATGACCTTTGAGTTTTTTGAAAGCGAGCAACTATGTGAGGGTTTCATTTGTGTTGAGTGCAAGCAGCTCCAAAGGTTATTTTTTGAGGCCTTTGGGCCTTAGTGACCAACATTTTTGTGGTTTCTACTCAATATTTTAGCGAGATATGTTGTAGGGGATCCAAGATGGGTTAGAAATATGTCTTTCAACATATATTCATGTTGTAAACTTGATTTACAATGGCTTCCAATTTGTTGCACAAAACAAAAGTGAAAATAATACCTTTTCTCAATGTCCAAGGCATGGATTAAAGAGATCTCAAAATGAGTTTCAAGCATCTGATCAAAAAATGGTTTAGATATCAAGTGAATTCGACACTAAGGAGCACCCCCAAAACAAATCCATTGTGGAAACCCCTTTCAAGGGCAAGGATTTCAAAGACTCGACCCCAAAAATGAATTTTAGGGATGCCCTCTATGGTGGACAACCTTATTTTCCCCTTTTATTTAGCCTTTCTAACTTGGAGTTTTCATTGTTTTAGCCACTCATCGTTATTTATTTTGTTTATTTTACATCTATTTTGCATCTAACAACTCTTTTGTAGGCTTCTAAAAAGTATTTTGTATTTTTATTATATCATTTGCAACTTGTTTTGAGTTCTAAATCATTTACATGCTTATTACATTCCATTTCGCATAATAAATCTTCATTTTCTCTTTCATTTTAGCATTCTAGTCACTAATCCTTATTTTTTTAAGGCATCTAATCTCTTCTTGTTTCACATGAAGGCTTGTTTGTATTATTTATTATTTATATGCTCATAATTACTCTATTTGTAGGCTTATATATTCATTCGGATTGATTAGTTTCATGCTTTCATGTATTTTCATTAAGCTTTATTGCAATTTCATGTTACTTTTCACATACATACCTTCATGCTAGTTTTAATCACATGCTAAGCCAATGCAATCATAATAATATTTTTCTTATCTTATCATATCATTTACTTTACATTGCATTCTTATAACATTTCTTTTAATCCAAAAGCACCCTCAAATCCCTATTGTAGACTCTCTTAAGTTATAATAGTAGCATATCATTGTGTTTTTCATTCAATCTCCATTTTTAACATCTCATTTATTAAAGCATTGGTTTTGTTATCTTTTGTAATCCATCTATCTTCTTTTGTAAGTATTTTAAGGCACTATCTAGGATTTTAAACATCCATACATCTTGATTTAATATATTTTTAGCATATAATTGTCATATATCCCTTCTCTTGGCCATATTCAACTCATATTACAAGTTTTGGAATATTTGCAACTCATTTATCTAGATTTTGTAAAGCTCAAAGTAGCAGGCCTTGGAGATTGGGGTTTTTAACCCCTTTATCTAATTTTGAACCAATCAGACCTAATTAGCCTACAATTTCCTCTCAAAACTCATGCGTCCTCTATTACAAGTCAAATATTCCATAACTTACAAGAATTTGTACTTTCAACTCTTTGGTTTTACATAATTAGCCCCTATCAAAAGTGTTAGTGGCACTTTTCCTTAGTTGTGGTGCTTTTGAAACATTCATTTCTACTTCTAAATCTAAGTATAGTTTTTTATTTATGTTTTACAAAAGGTGGTATGATCATCTAGAAATATAGATCACCACCTCCCTACTCTCATATAGGCCCCCAAATACAGACCTACCTACTTTTTTTTCAAGTTTTGTAGATTCAAAAGAGCTAGTCAGCTTCAAAATCATTGATGGTGCTTTTGTCTCTCAATGACACTTCTGTTCAATTTCTAAAATAGGTAAATCTACCAGTTGGCACCCTTTGTTCACTATTTTTCTATTTTTTCTACTTATTTATCTTTGTTTTTGTAACTTTCTTGTTGAAAATCACACTTATTTTGAGGAATTAAGGAATCCTTTAGAATAGTATAATTTTCTTTTACAAAATACAAATAGGAAAGAAATCAAAGTGATTTACCTACATTCTAGGCTATTTTATTTTATGCATAATCCCTTTGTTTACCTTGGAAAAGAAAATTATCTTTTAGCATAGCTAATCATGCAAATTTGAAAAGCATACTAGATTAGAAGACTTTTTTTGCATTATTGTTTGATTTACATTTGGCATACAACTGCAGACACCTAAAACGCATCATGTTTAGGATACTACTCATATGGGCACCTTTGCAGACCATATAAATGAGCTTGGACCTTTCCAAGACCAAACAATGGTTCTAACCACTCATTTTAGGTAGTCTAGACCTAATGCTAACATTAATCTTAGGGTTTCCCGTAAACCTCTGAGAATGCCTAAGATTGATCCTAGAAAAATTGAGTCAGGATGTCTTAGGGTAGTTCATGGAACTTTTATTATTAATCTTGTTATAGGTGTCATTCATACTAGCATAGAACATTTGGAAAAAGAGGACTAATTTATCATTTTTTGGGTTTTCGTCCGAGCCTATCTGCTTTCAAAGTTTGGGCTACAAAAAACTGGAAAAAAAAGGTGAATTACAAATATCTATCTATCCAAATGGTTATTTTCTTGTTTTATTTTCTAATAATGAAGATAGAGAGAAAATATTTCAAGGGGGTCCCTAGTTCTTTAGAAGGGCGGGGCTTTTCATGAAGCCTTGGCATACTAAATTAAAAGTTGAAGAAGAGATGCTTTCTATAGGTCCTATGTGGGTTAGACAGTTGACTCCTAGAATCTGACTATTTTTCTTCAATTGGAAACTCTTTGGGAACTTTTATGATGACTACTAATTGTACTAAAAAATTGAACATATTATTTATGCTCGGATTTGTGTTTTAATGGATTTTAACAAACCCCTACTTGAAAAGATCTCATTACAATTTGGGGAGGACACTTGGGAGCAAGTGGTGGACTATGAGAACATTCCTTTTCATTGTAGAATTTACCATGAATATGGTCATTTGGCTAGTGTCTTCTCGATAAAATTCTAGATCAAAAGAAAGAGGATACAAACTAAGCAGGTTTCCAAATGCCTAAGAAGAGAAACACTTAGAAAAACCAGTCGAAGTTATCAGTTAATATGTTTGAAATTTTTTCCACAAATGATGTCCAAGGTTACGAAGAGGATATAATAGAGACACAAATATTAGAAATGCAATTTAAATATGCAAGGAAGGACTCAAATACAAACCAAAAAATTAAAGGTTTTCAACAGAAAAAAGAAGGAAATATACATAAGAAAAACAATCTTTTAAATGTTGAGACTTCAAATAATACAAGTCCCAAGATAGACTCTGTTGAACCTTATAGTAACACTTTGGATTTGTAGAGGAATTCTTCGAGATTAGAAGTCATCCCAAATTCAAGCAGGGTAAGTCAAGAAATAGGGAAAAAAACTAAAGATGGATTCCAACCAAAAGGCAGGTTGCAACACCAAACAACAACATATGGTAAAAGAAGGTGAAAAGCTTGTAGAAAAAGGTAAGATTAATGTCCTTACCAATTTTTTTAGCCCTGGTATAATGAATATCATCACTTGGAATATTATAGGACTCAAAGGAAGTATTTCAAAATAAAATAAAATTAGAAGAATGATTCAGACAAACCATTCACATCTTGTTTTCCTTCAGAAAATGAATATTTCAATAGAGGAAATGGATTCAATTGCTAGTAAAATGTGGCCAGTTGAAAAAGTTGCTTCCCTCAATTCCTAGGCGAATTCTAGTGGCATTGATTGCCTATATGACCCAAAAGAGATAGTTATTCACCATATGGTTGGAAACTGGGGTCTTTTGGCTGTAGTTATTCAAAGTAGACATTCTAACAAAATTATGCTTTGCATAATTGTTTATGCTCTGACTACTTTGGAGGAAAATAGAAGATAATGTAAGGATATAACTTATTACATTTCTCATTTTCTTGAAGCTTAGATCTTGATTTAAGTTTTATTACCATCCTCTCTTTGGATGAGAAAATGAGGGAAAATAGAAATTTGGACAAAAGCAATGACCTCATGAGTGAATATATTGCAAACCTTCATCGTGTGGACATTTAGCCATATAATGACCTTCTGACTTGGTCTAACAAAAGGTAAGGCTTAGATTGTATCATGGAGAGATTGGATAGGTTCTTATTCTCTGATAATTTATTAATCCATGTTCACATTCCTAAGGTGAATGCTCTTAACAATGTTGGTTCAGATTTCTAGCTAGTCATGGTGGAAATTTGGATAACCAATGTGAGTTTCTTGCCTTTTCAATTTTAGTTAATGTGGCTTAGCGATAGTTCCTTTAGGCCTCAAGTGCAGCAATGGTGGAAGGAAGGTAAACCAAGGTATGGCACTAAGATATTTTGTTTTGCCAAAAGGTTGCAATACATTAAATCCAAAATCAAGATTTGGAATTGAAAGGATTTTTGAGATGTTTGGAAAAAATATAAAGTTATTGCTTAACTTGAAAATTTGAATAAGAAAATTTGTTTAGATGGCCTCACAGAGAGTAGAAGTATATATAAAATTAGACTCACAACTCAATTAGAGGAATGGGAAAAACGAGAACTCTTATAAAAGAAAAAATCTAGGATCCAATGGCTCAAAGAAGGATATTGAAACATAGATTTCTTCCACAAATATCTTCTAGCTCAAAGATCTCACCACTTTATTTTTTTCCTAAAATCTGATTATGGAGATGTTGTCTACACTTGGGATGGTATGAATTTTGTTGTTGTCAATTACTTTTTCAATCTATTTGTTGCTACACCTCTTGACTCGACTTCTCAACATAATATTCTTCAAGTGATCCCTACTCTTATCACTTCTAAGGAGAACTCTATTTTGACTACTCCAGTTACTATCAATGAGCTTCAACATGTGGTTTTTAAAATGCAAAAAGAAAAAACCCCAGGTCTTGATAGTTTTCCCATTGAGTTCTATCAAGAGTTTTTGCTATTAGAGGTGGTGGAAGAAGCTAGGAAATCCAAAGGAATTTTTAAGGTTATCAATAAAACTTATATAGCTCTTGTCCCAAAAGCTCAAGAGGTAGATCATATATCAGATTTTAGACCTATAGCTTTATGTAATGTTCTTCTCAAAATCATTACAAAGATCATGGCAGAAATGCTAAAGCCTATTTTGCATAAGATTATTTCTCCTGAACAAGGGGGTTATGTGGAAGGGCATCAAATAGTGGATGAGATAGTTCTTACTCAGGAAGCCATCCATTCCATGGAAATGCAAAAATCTCCATATATATGCATTCATTTAGACTTATCTAAAGCTTATGATAGAGTGGATTGGCACTTCATTATCAAAGTTTTAAGGCAATTTGGCTTCTCTCAAGATTAGATGGACTGGATTATGGGATGTATCTCTTCAGTGCCCTATTTTGTTCTTATCAATGGCAAGTCTTCTCAGTTGGTCCTTGCTTCCAAAGGTATTAACAAGGTGACCACCTCTCCCCTTATTTATTCATCATTCTTGCTGAATGCTTGGGTAGGACTATAACCAAAAACAGAGAAAACATAACCCTTGAGAGAGTTACGATTGCTCGTGGAGTTAGGTATATTTCTCATGTTCAATTTATTGATGAATCTACTCTATTAGGTTAAGCTATAGTCAAGGAAGCTTCTAAATTTAAGCAAATCATTAGCTATTTTTCTAATGCTATCGGGAACCATATTTTTCTTTGTTTTTGCCTCTCTTTGGTTTGGTTAGGGTAATTTAGTTCCCTTGTTCAGACTGATCATTCTTATGTTTTCTCTATTGAATCTTACCTGAATAGCCTTTTGGCCTTCTAGGCCAAAGTTGTATTATGTTTTTTCCTTATTTTTAGTTTTTCGATGTATGTGTTGTTTTGTATTGTTTTTATTCTATTTTATTTTTATGTTTTCTGTGTTGATTTTGGTGTTTTTTATATTTTTGTATGTTTTGTGTTTGTTTTGTTTTGTTACTTTTATATCTTTTGTTATCTTTTGTTGTTTTGTGTGTGTGTTTTTGGTTGTTTATTGTTGTTGTTGTTGTTGTATTTTTTGTGTTTGTTTGTTTGTGTTTTTTTTTGTTTTAGGCATGCTCTTTGAGTGTGCCGAAGGGGGTAAGCTAAGTGCGAGCCTTGGGTATTTTTGGCGGAATAGATACCCCTACCTCCTTGGGACTTACCTAAAAGTGGCATCCCAATTGGGGTGTTTTCCACAAAATATATATATATATATATATATTAGCTATATTTTAAAAAGTTTTAAACTAAAAATAAAATATCTCTCAAATAAGATGGATGGTTTGTTGTGTTGTTGAAGAAGTTGTGTGAGCAACACTAATTCAGCCTAGAGTACCCGAAGATGAGGGAAAAGCTGAGTGAGGTGGACTGGGAGTGGTTGAGGTTGATTGGCTTGGAGGGCACAACTCATATCAATATTGTATAGGTATATGCATGGTACTTGTTAGCCTTCGTAGAGCAGTGGGATCCCCACATGGGGATATTACAATGACACTAGAGGATATCTATCAGATATTTTAACTACCAGTGGAGGGCCAACTGATCTATGTGGTATAGGATATGGTAGATGTGATGACCCTAGTGTATGGCGAGGGGTGGAGGGATGTGGAGGCAGGTCACGAAGGGATACCATATCTAGAGGATTATGAGAAGGAGCGATTGGGAATGAGGCATGTTGTGTTGATGTCTCTGATATCTAGGATAGTTTTGCTAGACGCCTCAAGTGTACAATTCCCTTAGAACTTGATAGGGCTTGTGTTTAACCTAGTGGAGAGACCTGTAGTGTATGCATGGGCACCAACACTACTAGCATAGACATACTACGAGCTCTATGAGGTGCGAGGACAAGGACAAAAGGGGTTGGGGTGCAACTTGCTTCTATAGATATGGGGTTGGGAGCATTTCAACATATGCCATCCCCAATTATTACCATGTGAGAGGGTAGTGAGATAGCCTTAAACTCTACAATAGTAGATGGATAGGGAGGGACAAAAAAATCAGACCCAATAGGGATATGGTGAGTATTACAGGAGTGTGTGGGTGAGGTTAGCTATGGACCAGGTGGTATGAAGGTTGTGGTGGAAGGCAGAGGTCTAGGATGAGGATGAGGTACACTTGGCTCGTGTTAGATGAGTAAGGTGGTCGACATCGGATAAAGTGTGAATTGATTCAGTTCACACAGATCTAGAGGCAATTTGGACTAAGACAAGGGGTACCATATCCACCTATGATTTATAGGAGATAGGATGATGAGCTAACCTTGGTGGTCTGATGCATTAGGGAGCCCACAATTTCATAGATATCAAATTAGTGCAGTAGCCAATGCCATGCATTAGGGAGCCCACAATTTCATAGATATCAAGTTTTGGATATTCGCATTGGAGAGAGAGGGAGTAGTAGAGTACAAGTAGGCAACAACAATACGATATGATAGAATGGAGTGATTATATGAGTGATGAGTGATGTGATTGAGGAGCTATTAGACTGTGACAGACACTACAATGATTTTGTATGTATGTATATATGTATGATGAGCCTAAAGGCTTAGTTGTATGTAGCTTATAGGCAATGATATGATGCTATATATATATATATATGAATTTCATTGGGTGGTATGTGTGTGATGTATATGGATGAATTAATGTAATGTTATGGATATACATTGGTAATAAGTGATGATGTAGGATAATAGTGTATGGATTAGATGATGTAGATGACATGGATGATATTACAGGCTTGGAACACAAAAATGGATATGTCTATGTGCATTTGATAACCATGCAAGAGGCACTTAGACAAACATGAATAAACTTGCTATCTAGTGTTTAATCTAGGGCATCAACATGGCCATACTAATCTTGATTATGAGGTGAATGGTAACATATGACGCAGAATGTGGGTGGAATGAACAAGAGGTAAAATGAATATGAGACCACTTGTCAATTGGTATGTCCTAGGGATGAGGTATCTATATGTGCTTTTGAAAGACTCAAACACCCTAGTGACCTCACTCAATGTCATCTAGTAATCAAACAAGCTCTCAAAGGTACTAAGACCACCCTAGGGAGTCAAGTCTCTCTAGGACCAACTGTGTGTGCAATGAATGTTCATTTTCAATTTTTAGCAAGGTTGGACTAATCACTTATGACTTACACCAATAAAATAACTCACCCGTTAGCATACATAGGTCTATACAAAAGAAGGTCTCTAGTGTGACAAACATGTTACCATGCAAAGGGTAATACTCCAATGCCAATTAGGCATCTGTAGCCCTGATGGAGGTTAACCCCATGATATAATGACTCAAGAATTCTAGGGATTCAAGCTTTTTATTTGTACTTTTTAAGACTTTTTGAGAATTTTTTGAGAATTTTTTTTTGTGCTTGTCCTTTTGCCAATTCTTAGGGTTAGATCATGTGCATGATAGAGTGAGTAGGAAAACCTATTTGCTTTATGGTGATAGTGACTCATGAGTTCATTTTTTTGAAGCATCAAAATTTGATTAATGTGTGGTACATGTGCATAATCAGAAAGAAAACTTGATTTAACTAGGAATGATCTATAGCACTAAAAGACTGGTTGACATTCGATGGAGATTGACTAAGATACTAGAAATGGTTGAGTGACCAAAAGGACCTAGAGATACTCTAAACCAGGGACTTTACAAAAGATAAGGTGTCATATGGGTAATGAAAGTAGGTGCATAGTGATGATAGTGGGTGAATTGTGATTGAAGTGAGCATTACGAGAACAAAGTGCAACAAATCAGGATAACTATGACCAAAAAGATACCCTTGATCAAGACAAGAACAATAGTCCAAAAAAATTGAACGAAAATGAATATGAGGAACAACAAAAGAAACACAAGAGAATGGTTGGATGAATATGAGGAACAACAAGAGAAGAAAGTAATGGGTGATCTAGTTATCAAATGAAGAGAACAAAAGTCCTTGGTCATATTTCATGTTCAACCAACTAATTTATGTCTATTAGTATTTGTATTTATAGCTCCAATATTATGTTATTTTTGAAGATATTGAAGATGAGTTGGATGAACACAAAGAATAATAAAACCTCTATCCACAAGATGAACTATGCACGACTTGCGAGTGTTATGGATGGAAAAGAAATTTTTGCTTTTTTTTTTTTGGATTTTTAATATTACTATTTTTTTATGATTTTGGAGATTAGTTGATTTTTTTTTGTACTTTTGGATCAAGCATAGAAGGCTCTTAGGTGAATGATTTTAATGGGCTCGTGCTCCTCAACTCCCTCAAGGGTAGAAATCTTGTAGGCTTCTATCTTCAAATTCTACTTAATGATAAACAAATCCAACCAATTGGTAGCAAACTTATCATGAAGGTGCGAAGGTAAATTAGAGTTTTGATAATTTTCTTTCCACTTGGAATTCACATGGATGGACTTTAGAATTTATAGACACCAAAACCTAGGCACTCGTAAAACACCATTTGCATCCCACCACATTAATTTGCACAGTAAAATATATGCCTAAGACCAAAATTAGACATAAAATCCTGCACATAATTATATTTTCTAGATTTTTATTAAATCTAGAAAATCCACCTAGGATATCATGTCTCCCCATGGGACATGTGTCCTAGTCACCACTACCCATCACCATGCCACATCTCACACATTCATGTCACCCTTGTCCCTTCACATAGGACATCTTCCACCTTTCACACCACTTACATTCACTCATTGGGCACATCACCCCAGTTGCACTTACTAATTAGCCACTTCACCTCACTTGCACTCACTCATCCTCCACATTGCAATACAGTTACACTCACTGATTGGTCACATCACCCGAGTTACACTCACTCATCCTCCACATCACACTCCACTTATACTCACCCATTTGCCACATCTCCCCAGTTAAGTGAGGCACTCTAAGTGAATCACTCTAACTCTCCCTGCCACATGGTAATCCTAGCCTACCACCTTTCCTTCCCTCCAAAGCCCTAAAATTGCTTATAAAAGAAGCATCACCCCATCAAATAAAGGAGGTCAAAGAAATACACTTTCACGCTACCAGAATCATACCAAAATATCACATATATCCTAAGGAATATTCGAGATCCAACATTCTAGAGTGTGCTTTTGGAGGATTCTATCTTTTAGCCTCAACCACCTAGTTCGCGATTAGGTAGTCACAACTGCACAATCTATAGTTACCTAAATGCACCATCCACAGTTAACCAGTCAAAATCGTACGCCCCACGATTACACAAAAGACGTCAAAAAATGTAAAATATAGATCTGTAAATTTTGATTAATTTTTGTTTAGAAAGGCATTTAGATCTATTTTTTATGTTTCTATAAACATATGTTCAAGGGTTTCATTTGCATTTGATTTTTAATCACATCTACAGGTGTTAATAAACCCCTTTGTTCGATCTATTTGTGTGCAGGAAACAGGCATCTGAAGCGACTGCTAAAGCTAGAGTGGTCCATTATAGGATATGAAAGCGCACTCACCACTTGGTTGTAGCAGAGAAGACCGAAGACACCAACATCATTCATATTTATCAAAAAATGGTATTCCCCTTATTTCTACCCATTGTAATATAAGAGCAAGAAATGTTGTAATCATACCCTTATGTATTCGAGGAGAAGTGTTGTAAAACAAAAATCAAAGCTCCATTCAAAATATCAAAATAAAGATCAATTTTTCTTATTGTGTAGTTGCTTGTTCTTTATTTCATTTATGCGGTGTCATCTTATTTGCTTACAGAATTGTATGCTTGCTTAACCCGATCTTGATAAATGCAGATATGCTCTAGGGCATTGATCACCTTTCATCAAGAAGGGTCAATTGATCAAGTCATGCTTGTCATGTATTGTCATCATTCATGAATTCTTACAAAGATATGCGCAAGGAAGGGATCTCGAGCTCAAGGGGCATGATTGACTTGGCCCCATAAACTAGTGAAAATGGAGTTGTTCTTGTAGGTGTGTGAATGCTATTTCGGTATGCCTACAATGTTAGGAGAATTTAAAGATGCCAATATTTGTGGTTTGCTTGCACAATTTTCTTTAGAATGGCAACAATAGTCTTATTGGTAGCCTTAGCTTGAATGTTGCTCTAGGGATAATAGGGTGTCGAGAAACTATATTAGATGTGATATTTATTGCATAGTGCTTGAACATCCTTGTTTTAAAATAGGACCATTGTCAGAGATGATCTTGGAGGGGATGCCAAAGTGATAAATAATATGATGGAGTATAAAATCCACGATTCAATATCCCATTGTGCTAACAAGAGCGATTGCTTCAACCCATTTGGTGAAATACTTAGTGACAGTAATGATGAATGTGCGATACCCTGAGGAAGGGAGGAAATTTTACCAATAAGGTTGAGGCCCCATTGAGAAAATAACCACATAGCTTAAATGGGTTGCAATGCCTATGATGGTATATGTGTTAGGTTGACATGATGTTGACATTTGAGGTATTTCTTTGCGTATGCACAATAGTCATGCTCCATTATGGGCTAAAAATAGCCCATACATAAGAGGCACTTTATGATAGCCATCCCACTAAAATGACCACCACATGTACCATCATGTGCTTGAGAGATTATCCAACTCACCTCTTGTAGTTTGAGATAATGAAGGAGAATATTGTCATATCCTCTACAATAAAGCAAGTCCCCTAGGAGAGTGTAACCAACTGCTTGTTATTTGAATGTTCTTTTAGCAGTTGAAGGCAATTATGGAGGAAGAGAGCTAAACTTGAGAATGTATCACACCTTAGAGAACCAATTGTTGTATGGTTTTGCTTGAACAAAATAGACGTCCTGTTCATCCGTAAAAATATTGCAAGAAATGATCGATTGAAAAAGCCTATGAATGCAAATAATGGCGACATGGTCTAAAGGGTCCTATGGAATGCGCGACCCTAAAGAGGCCATAGTATCTATGAAATGATTGGATGACCATGGAAAAGCTTCTATATCATACCACTTAAAATTGGTGAGGAGCTTATCAACTATGTCTTTGTAAGATTTTAAAACAGGGTATTTGCATTGGTAAGTCCCTTTAACTTGATTAAAAAAAATTTGGAAGTCACCTATGATTCGAATGTGTTTAATGTGCATAGCCATGACAGTTTGAAGTCCAAGGATTAGGGCTTTGTGCTTTGCATTGTTTTTACAAGGGAAGTCAAGTTTAAATAAAAAAGGATAGGAAATCCTTATTGTATGAAAAATACTACTCCAACACCGTTTCCTTATTTGCACTTGGAACCATAAAAAAAAAGTGTGATGTCAACTTCATCCTTAGGTTTGACGTATCCTTCTTTGTCAATAATACTGATTATGACATCATCAGGTAGTTTAACTATAAGGGGTGTGTTAGTTGGAAGAGGAGCTTCAGTAAGCTGGTCGGCGATTACTTGACCCTTAATGGACTTTTGGCTAATAAATTCAAGATCAAACTTTGTTAGGAGAATTATCCATTTAGCAATCTAGCTATTGGTGTATGTGCGACTCATCATATAAAATAGAGGATTTTCATTAGAAATGACATAAGTCATGTGATTAAGCATGTAGTGTCGAATTTTCTTAGTGGTAAACACCACAACAAGACAAATCTTCTCCACATAGGTATATCTGGTCTCACAGCTCACCAAGGTATGATCGATATAATATATTGCTTGTGGTTGTTCTCATTATTTTAGGCCAACATGGTCCCTAAAGAAAAATGAGTGGTAGAAATGTACAGGTGGAATGGAACACCTGGATAAGGTGACAATGCTAGATAGCATTTAATATCATCAAAGCTTGCTGATATTCGAGAGTCCAAGAAAATGCTACCCCTTTTACAAAATATGATTAAACGACTTGCATTTGTCTGAGAGTTGTGTGATAAAATGATGAATCGCTTAGATCTTTTCTTGTAAGCTACGCAATTATTGAAGGTTCATAGGGGGAGGCATTTCGACAATAGCTTTGACCTTGTTAGTGTTGACTTCAATACCTTGATTAGAGACTATAAATCCCAAGAGTTTACCAAAAGTAATGCCTAAAATACACTTCTTAGGATTAAGTCTCACATTGTGCTCTTGAAGTCAATCAAAAACTTTACGTAACACATCTAGGTGCCCCAAGCGAGTTTATACTTTTCCAAGAGATCATATATGTAGTCTTCAATAATCTTATACATGTAGTCATGAAAGACGTACGTCATGGCGTGTTGATAGGTAGTTCCCATATTTTTAAGGCTAATGGCATAACTTTGTAACAAAATATCCCCAAGGTGTTGCAAATGATGTTTTGTGTTGGTATGTAGGACTAACATGAATTTGGTTATATCATGAGAAGCCATCCATAAGAGAGAGCATTTCATGGTTGGTGGTAGAGTCTACGAGTGTGTCGATATTAGGCAAAGTAAAATTATCTTTAGGGCATGCTTTATTCAAATATTGAAAGTTAGTGCATACACGAATTCCCCCATTGGTTTTAGTGATAGGCACCATGTTCAAAATCCACTCTAGGTAGTCAATGGGTTGGATGAAACCCACATCCAAAGCTTTTACAAATCTTCCTTGTACCAGGAGGGCTATAGTAAGTATGAAAACCATATGAAACCATGCAAACCCATCGAATGAAGTGGAAGCAACTAAATTAATGAAGTAATTATAAAAACACTAAAGTTAGTAATAACATAGTGTTGGACATTTTGAGTGATAAGTTGTCATTGATGTCAAGAGTAAGTGGTCATTGATGTCGAACTTACAACACCAATCAATGGCAGTTTCAGTTGGCAACATCCGTTTCGGTTTCAGTTTCAAGACCCGGTTCTAGGAAGTCAGATGAGGTCCAAAGTGCAAGAAAAAGCCCAAATAAATAATATTATAATATTATTTTATAATATTATACAAAGGAAGTTTAAAATTAATTATAAATTAATTTATTAGTTAATTTATTTAACTTATAAAGTTATTTAAATTAATTATTAATTAATTTAATTATTAATTATAAATTAATTTAAGCTAAGGTTAAATAACCCTAAGGTGGGTTATTAAAAATAAAATTCGAAATTAGATTTCGAATGACATAGCGCCGACGTGAGGAGAAGTTTAAAAAATGTGTATATAAGGAGGAACTCCCACACTACCAAATATTACCATGCCTTTGAAATACATTGCGAGCTTTGTAATTTGCGTTGCGTCCAAGGAAGAAAGAACGTGCAAATTTGTGGAAAGACAAATGACGGTGAAGGCATAAGAGGAAGGGGTTCTACCTTCCTTCACGTGGGCCTTAGTAGCCCACGTGGTGGGCTCCCAAGCGCTAAGGTGCTTAGGATAGAGGAGATGGCGGATTGAATCTCACTGAATCCCTTTTTGGGGAAGTAAGAGGTATGCTTTGATATTGGTCACCAAAATTTTGGGAATATAGTTTGGGCATTTAAAAATTAATTTTTGCATATTTTAATTTGGTTCTAAGGTTGCAAGGGAGTTATAAGGGTTTTGCAAAATTAAATTTTTAATGTTATTTGCTCAAAGGTGTTGAAAGGATTGTAAGGTGTTTGGTTGATATTTTTATGGTGTTGGATATTATTTTAAGTTGGAGTTTATAAGGTGTATCAAAGAAATTATTTTTATGTATGTTATGATGAGTGTTATTTTTAAAAGGGAGAAATAAGGCATAAATTGAGTTGTGATTATTTTGTGTCTAAGGGAATATTTTTGAGAAAGTATTGAAGTGATATTGTTGTGTTTAACCATTGAAATTGGAAAGAAGGAAATTGTGATTAAGACAGGTTTTTCCAAAGGCACTTTGACATCCAACAAAAGGTATGGGCATATTCTTCCTAGTGAGTGATTGTTGAAAGTTGTGTATGAAAAGTTGGAGTGAAAAGGATTGTTTGGTTAGCATTGTTGAGAGTGTTTTGATTTATTGCTTCAAGGTTTTCTGGAATTAAGAGTTGTTGATAAAACCTTGTTTTATAAGCATTGTTGTTGAAGTGAGTTGTTGAGTGAAGAACTTGAACTAGGGTTTGCAAAGAACATGAGTATCATTGTTATGTGAGATTGGTTGATAAAGCATTGTTGGAAATATTTGAGTGAGTATTCATATGCTTGGACTAGGGTTTGTGAGCAAGGATTATTTCATTGAGTGATTGGTTGAGTAGAGTTGGTTGAGCCTAGTCAAGTGAATGTGTGAAGTGATTGTTCAAGTTCTATGAAACAAATTATTCTATATTCTGAATTGAGTTGAGAAAGTGTTTGAGTATTGAGGTGAATGTGAAGCATATTGAGTCTCTAACAATTCTCTATATGTTTCTAAGAGAGTGATTGAAAGTGATTGAGCATTGTGATGAATGAGAAGCATATTGAGTCTCTAACAATTCTCTTTATGTTTCTATGAGATTGGACAAGTTCTAGTGTGATATTGTTGAGCAGATTTGAGGTAAGTCTTAGAGAAGACTTGTGGATAGATTTATGTGAGCTTTTGTGGAAGCTTACAATACATATTGAGGATAGATTTGAGGATAGAGTTTGGTACAGATTTGAGGATAGGTTTGTGCCATATTAGAGATAGAGATTGAGGATAGAGTTTGGTATATATTTGAGGATAGGTTTGTGCCAGATCAGAGATAGATATTGAGGATAGATTTGTGCTAGATCGAAGGACTATGTTTAGTGCAGATTTGAGATAGAGCTTTGGAGGTGATAGAGTATAGAAGATGATAGTATCTAGTGGATAGAGATCCATTAGCCAGGGTAGTGAGGATAGGTGTCTTCAGTGGATAGAGATCCATTAGCCAGAGTAGTGGGGGCAACAGTTCTTCTAGAAGATCACCAATCAGAGCTTAGGAGAAAGGAGTTCTCCTGTGGATAGAGATCCACTAACTTGATTAGGGGATTGGTGTCTCCTTTGGATAGAGGTCCATAAACATTGTAGGGAAAGGATTCCCAAGAGAATTTATTTGAGAAAAATTATAAGAAATATTTTCTCCGTGGAGTAGCCCACATTGGGTGAACCACGTAAAATCATGTCTCTCATGTGTGTGATGCTTTGTGTGATGTTTACTACTTTAATATTGTTGATGTTATCATTTGGATTAAAAGGCAAAAAGTTTTATCTTATACTGTTCACCCCCTCTCAGTATAAGCACATGTTCTTCAATTGGTATCAGAGCGGGTCTCTCCATGAAAAGACTAACAACTTGGAGGAGGATCCATCAGTAACACACATGACTTCAGAAAATGAAGAGGAGACTATGTTTGATATAAAAGAGGAATTCTTTGCTGCTCTCAGAAATTTGGAAAGAATTAGAGAGAAGAATTCAAGCTTGAAGGAACAAATTCAAGAGGATGAAGAAGCAAGGATGGAACTTCTACAAAATCTCACAGAACTCAAGATAAGGGTGGAAGAAGGAAAGAAAATTGAGCAGGATATGACAGATCTGTTAAGAGCAAGAGAAACATAATGTGAAATATTGGAAGCAGAAATTGTTTATCTAAGGAATGAAGTTGAAAGGACCAAGGTACTACAAGATGTAGAGGATAAGAAATAAAAAAGGGAATCAAGTCTTCAAGAAGCAGAAACTTCAAACAAGGAAGAAAAAAAAAAAGGAAGAAAGCAAAGAAGAACCTTGGATGAGAGTTAATCACAAGAGGAGGAATACTCCACCACAATCTCAAGGGCATCCAAATAGGTTACATAATTTCTTCCATGGTCATTGCTTTTCTTGTAATAAATATGGTCATAGAGTTGTACATTGTATTAGTCTTGCAAGAAACAATGTCAATAGAAATTTCAATTCTTTTGCACCTCTTATGGATAATGATATTATATGTTACAAATGCAATAATTTTGGGCACAAGGCTAGATGGTGTAAAATGATACTTCCTAAGTCTAGTAAAAGAAAAACAGATTCAACAACTAGGAAATATGAAAGGGAAAATGTAAAAGCTAGATCAATGTTAGTTCAAACAACCCTTCATGCTCAGGATAAATAAGAACAATGGTATCTTGATAGTGGTTGCTCTAGTCACATGACAGGAGACAAAGACAAATTCATTGTATTAAAAGAAACCAATAGAGGATCAGTAAGTTTTGGTGATAATGGATCAACAAGGATTGGTGGAAGAGGAACTCTGAGTTTAGATAATGGGAAAACAAGAACAGAAAATGTGTTGTATGTTAAAGGGTTAAAACATAATCTGTTAAGTGTAAGTCAACTTTGTGATCAAGGGCATATGGTTACATTCCATCCAGATAGATGTGAGATAAGAAAATCAGAAACTAGAAAAGTCATTGCCAATGCAAGAAGAACTCCAAACAATCTATACATGCTTAGTGAGATCAAAGGGGAAAAGTGCTTTCTATCACAAGAATATGAGAGTTGGTTGTGGCATAGAATATTGGGTCACTTGAATTTTGACAACATAGTCAACATAAGCAATAAGCAGGCTGTCAGAGATTTACCCAAAATAAAAAGGCCACAAAACACAATCTGTGCACCTTGTCAACATGGAAAGCAAACTAGAACAAGCTTTAAGTCAAAAGGATATATGTCATCTGAGCCATTGAGTCTAATACATACTGATCTATGTGGTCCTACTAGAACATAGAGCATTCAGGGTGAGAGTTACTTTATTCTATTTATAGATGATTACTCCAGAATGGTTTGGGTAGATTTTTTGAAAGAGAAATCAAAAGCTTTTGAAAAATTCAAAACATTTAAGAAACTGGTTGAAAATGAAACTGACAAGAGAATTAAGTGTTTGAGATCTGATAGAGGAGGAGAATTTACCTCAAATGAGTTTGTAGAGTTTTGTGAACAACATGGGATCAAGAGAGAATATTCAACAACAAGAACTCCTCAACAAAATGGAGTAGTTGAAAGGAAAAATAGAACTATTGAGAATATGGCTAGAGCTATGTTAAATGAGTCTAAGCTCTCAGATGGATTTTGGAGAGAAGCAATCAACACAATAGTATATATAATCACTAGGGCTCAAATGAGGGTAAACCATCACAAGACTCCATATGAGCTTTGGAAAGGAAGACCAACCACTGTAAAACACTTCAAGATTTTTGGAAGCAAGTGTTACATAAGATGAGAAGATCAAAACTTAGGCAAGTTTGATCCAAGATGTGATGAAGGAATTTTCCTTGGTTATTCCTCAAAGAGTAAAGCCTATAGATGCTTCAACAAGAGAACACACACTATTGTAGAAAGTATAAATGTAACAATTGATGAAAAGATAGATTCAAGAGAACCAGTTCAACAAATTGTGTATCAGGAAGATGGAAGTTGTCAAGAAGAGTTTCATGAGGAATCAGATGAAGAAGAAGAAGAAACACAAAAGCTTCTTCCTAAAACTCCATCTAGGTATGTACAAAAGCATCATCCAAAAGAACAAATCATTGGGAATCCAGATGAAAGATAGACAAGGAGAAGGATAATAACACCATCTCAACAAGCAAATTTTTCTTTGCTATCTAAGATTGAGCCAAAAGACTTCAAACAGGCAAGTGAAGATGAGTTCTGGATCAAGGCAATGGATGAGGAATTAGATCAGATAGAAAAAAGCAAGACTTGGGAACTTGTCCCATGACCAAAGGATAAGAATGTGATTGGCACAAAATGGGTATTCAGAAATAAGCTAAATGAAGATGGACAAGTAGTAAGGAACAAAGCAAGGTTAGTATGCAAAGGCTATGCACAGGTAGAGGGAATTGATTTTGATGAGACATTTGCTCCAGTTGCATGACTTGAAGCCATAAGAATATTTTTAGCCTTCTCAAGTTTTAAAAACTTCAAAGTATATCAGATGGATGTTAAGTCAACATTTCTAAATGGTGTTCTAGAAGAAGTGTACATTGAACAACCATAGGGATTCATGTTAATAGATAAACCAGATCATGTATGCAGATTGAAAAAGGCATTGTATGGTCTAAAGCAGGCTCCTAGAGCATGGTACTCAAGACTGGATAAGTATCTTCAGGAATAGGGATTCAGAAAAGGAATAGCAGACAACAACTTATATATCAAAAATGAAGGGAATAATCTACTAATAGTGGTTGTTTATGTTGATGACATCATTTTTGGGGAAACAATGATAAGATGTGTAAAGAATTTTCTAAGAATATGCAGAATGAATTTGAGATGTCTATGCTTGGTGAGTTGTCTTTCTTTCTTGGACTTCAGATTTCACAATCAGAGAAAGGGGTATTTCTCTCACAAACCAAGTATATAAAAGAAATGTTAAAGAAATTCAGGTTAGAAGATTGCAAACCGGTAAGTACCCCCATGGTCATAGGATGCAAGTTAAGTAAGGATGATGAATCTCCAGAGGTAGATCAGAGACTATACAGATCTATGATTGGCAGCTTATTGTATGTTACAACTACAAGACCAAACATAGTACAATCAATGGGATTAGTGGCAAGGTTTTAGGCAACACCTAAGGAAACACATGTGGCAGTGGTAAAAAGAATTCTCAGGTATCTAAAAGGGACTATGGATTTTGGGCTTTGGTATCCCAAAAGTGATAGTTTCACACTCACAACATATACAGATGCAGATTGGGCTGACAACATTGATGATAGGAAAAGCACAAGTGGAGGAGCATTCTTTCTTGGAGACTGTTTAGTCTCTTGGCTAAGTAAGAAGCAGGTTTCAGTATCCCTATCTACAACAGAAGCAGAATATATTGCAGTAGTAGCCAGTTGTACACAGGTATTATGGATGAAGTGAACTCTAGAAGACTTCAAGATAAAACATGATCATCCTATTCCCATACTATGTGATAATACAAGTGCTATAAGTATCTCAAAAAATCTAGTGATGCACTCCAGGACAAAGCACATTCCGATTAAGTATCATTTTCTGAGAGAACATGTGACAGATAAATAGGTCAGGTTGGAATATGTTACTACAAAGGAACAGATAGCAGATATTTTCACTAAGCCACTTTCAAAGGAGACCTTTGAGTATCTTCGAGGAAAACTAGGAGTAAGACTCCCACCCTAGAATTAACCACCTCAAGAGGAGGTGGGGGAGGGGCTAAGCTAAGAGATTCATTCTTAGCCCCAAGCCCCAAAGGTGACCCTTTGCCATTGATGTCAAAGAGGGAGAGATATTGAGTAAGGGGGAGAGATTTGGTTTAAGGAGAGAGCATTGAGTCAGGGGAGCAGTTTCCCAGGGGGAGCAGAATAGGAAAAAGGTCAAGATTTGGTAAAAATAATTTGGGTTGCCATCAATGACAAAGGGGGAGATTGTTGGACATTTTGAGTGATAAGTTGTCATTGATGTCAAGAGTAAGTGGTCATTGATGTCGAACTAACAACACCAGTCAGTGGCAGTTTCAGTTGGCAACATCCATTTCGGTTTCAGTTTCAAGACCCGGTTCCAGGAAGTCAGATGAGGTCCAAAGTGCAAGAAAAAGCCCAAATAAATAATATTATAATATTCTTTTATAATATTATACAAAGGAAGTTTAAAATTAATTATAAATTAATTTATTAGTTAATTTATTTAACTTATAAAGTTATTTAAATTAATTATTAATTATAAATTAATTTAAGCTAAGGTTAAATAACCCTAAGGTGGGTTATTAAAAATAAAATTTGAAATTAGATTTTGAATGACATAGCACCGACGTGAGTGAAGTTTAAAAAATGTGTATATAAGGAGGAACTCCCACACTACCAAAGATTACCATACCTTTGAAATACATTGCGAGCTTTGTAATTTGCGCTACGTCCAAGGAAGAAAGAACATGCGAATTTGTGGAAAGACAAACGATGACGAAGGCATAAGAGGAAGGGGTTCTACCTTCCTTCACGTGGGCCTTAGTAGCCCATGCGGTGGGCTCCCAAGCGCTAAGGCACTTAGGATAGAGGAGACGGCGGATCGAATCTCGTCGAATCCCCTTTTTGGGGAAGTAAGAGGTATGCTTTGATATTGGTCACCAAAAATTTTGGGAATATAGTTTGGGCATTTAAAAATTAATTTTTGCATATTTTTATTTGGTTCTAAGGTTGCAAGTGTTACGAAAAACTTCAAGATTCGACACCTGCAATGTGCAAGAAAAGCCACAGGGCAATGGCAACTTCTTCTTTATATTAGTTTCAAAAAAATTTACATCCACATCCTAAGACGTTTTCAAAAACTCATTACATTATGCAAGGGATCACATCCCTTTTATAGAGTAAAAGGAAGACTCCAAAACTGTTAGTTTCATCTTCCAACGCAAGCCTCCAAAGATTGTTCGTTTCATATTTCGCTCCCAAGACTTTTTATCTTCTGCGTACGTCTACCTAGATGTCTGCCAGACGTCACAATTGGCCTAGATGTCTACCAGAACAGACATTTGGCAGCCCAGATGTCTAGCCTAGACATCTGCTGGTCCAGACATTTGGCATCCCAGACGTCTGCCAGTCCAAACATTTGGCATCCCAAATGTCTGGCCTAGATGTCTGTCAGTCTAGATGTTTGGCAACCTAGATGTATGGCCTAGACGTTTGCCAAGTCAAACGTCTAGTGGCCATATGGACTTCACAGGCCTAGACGTCTGCCAGTCTAGACGTCTGGCAGCCCATACATTTGGTCTAGACGTTTGCTAGTCTAGACATATGGCAACCCAGACGTCTACCAGGTCAGACGTCTAGTGGCCATATGAACTTCACACTTAACATTATCCCACTTGAAGTCAGTATTTGGGAATTCTTCTACCAAAATATTTCATCTAGTACCAATTGCCCAATGCCGCCCTTGTTACTTTTTCAACAAGCCCAGAGAAGTTCTACACCACTCAAACTTCTCTACCTTGACCGACTTTGTAAGCATATCTGCAGGATTCACTTCAGTGTTGATTTTTTGTAATAGGATCCTACCTTCTTCCACCACATTTTTGATAAAATGGTACTTGACATCAATGTGTTTCATGCGATCATGGAACGTTGGATTATTCACTAACTAAATAGCACTTTGGCTATCATAATGTAGTGTAATTTTCTCCTGCATTACCTTGAAGTCACCCAACAATCGTTCTAGCCAAATTGCCTCTTTGTTGGCATGAGTTTCTGCAATGTATTCTACTTCAATGGTTGATAAGGCCACAACAGACTACAACTTAGAATCCTAACTCACCACTCCTCTAGCAAAGGAGAAGGTATATCCTGTAGTGGATTTTCTCCCATATCTATCTCCACCATAATCAGAATCTACAAAACCTATAACTTGCAAATCTGCTAATCCAAAGTAAATGAAAACATCTAAAGTGGCTATTAAATATCTAAATATCCACTTCACCGTATTCCAATGCTCCTTACCATGATTTACTATGTACCGACTGACTACTCCCACTGCTTGGGCATTATCCGGTCTAGTGCTCACCATGGCATACACGAGGCTTCCTACTACTGATGAATATGATACATGAGATATGCTTGTCTTCTCTGCTTCTATTCTAGGACACTGGTTGGAAGACAACTTTAAGTGTGGAAGAAGTGGGGTACTAACTAGTTTAGCATTCTACATATTGAAGCGTTGCAAAATCTTCTCCACATATGAATTTTGACTTAACCAGATCTTTCTTCCTTTTTTGTCCTTGTGTATCTTCATCCCTAAAATTTGGTTTGTTGCTCCTAAATCCTTCATTTCAAATGTCTTAGCCAAATGAGCCTTAAGATCAATGATTTTCTTCATGTTGGGGCTTGCAACCAACATATCATCAACATACAACAACAAAATAATAAATCTGCCATCGTCAAACCTCTTGTAGTATGCACAATGGTCAACTTCACTCCTATTGAAACCTAGGCTCTTCATGAAGGTGTCAAATTTCCTGTACCACATCCTTGGTGCCTATTTTAACCCATATAGTGATTTCTTCAGTATGTAAACCAAATGCTCTTTGCATCTTTCTTCATAGCCCTCAGGCTGATCCATATATATCTCTTCCTTGAGATCACCATGCAAGAAAGAAGTCTTTACATCAAGCTGCTCCAGTTCCAAATCCTGTGTAGCTACAAGTGCAAGTAGAACTCTGATAGTAGTCATCTTCACAACTAGAGAGAAAATTTCATTAAAGTCAACACCTAACTTCTACACATAGCCCTTTGCCACCAAGCGAGATTTATAGCATTCCAAAAACCCATTGCTATTCTTCTTCACTTTGTACATCCACTTGTTTCCAACAGTCTTTCTTACAGGTGGGAGATCCACAAGTTTCCAAGTTTTATTCTTTTGAAGTGTCTTGATTTCCTCCATGGATTTCCTCCACTTTACTACATTCTCAGACTCTCTAGCTTCCTGAAATGAACTAGGTTGACCATCATCAGTTAATAAAGCAAAAGAGGATTGATACACATGAGAATACCTTTTCAGACACTTTTGTGGACGTGTAAATCTTCTAACCCAATAACCTGTCGGTTTTGTCTCTTGGTCTTGTGACCATTGTGGCTACTGTACTTCCTTTTCTACTTGTTGTTATGCATGTTGATCAAAAACTTCAGCATGTTCATCTTCATAGTCATCTTCACTCAATTCTACTTCAATAGGTACAACATTAGGATTTTGATGTACCTCCTTCCTTTGCATGGATTTTTCATCAACAATTACATCCCGACTAATAATTACCTTATGGGCAGTAGGATCCCATAGTCTATACCCCTTCACTATATCTCCATAGCCAAGAAAAACACATTTGCTTGACTTCGGGTCAAGCTTGGACATTTTTTCTTTGGGTACATGGGAAAACGTGTCACAACCAAAAGTGCACAAATGAGAGTAATCAACTGGCTTACAACACCAAACCTCCTCTGAAATCTGTCCATCCAATGCAGCTATAGGTGACCTATTAATAAGATAAACAATTATATTAACAGCCTTCACCCAGAACTTTTTCTCCAACATGGCTACGCTAAGCATGCTTCTTGCACATTCCATGATTGTGCGATTCATCCGCTCAGCAACACCATTTTGTTGTGGAGTGTATGATACAATCTTCTGGTGCTTAATACCTTCGTGCATACAAAATTTATCAAATTCCTTGGAGCAATATTCACCCCCATTATCTGACTTAAGACACAAAATTGACTTGCCCAAACTCTTTTCTACCCGTGCTTTGAACTCCTTAAATTTTTGCAAAGCTTCTGACTTCTTCTTCAAAAAATAAACCCACACTCTCCTAGAATAATCATCTATAAAAGTCAAAAAATAGATGGCACCATTCAAGGACTGAGTGGGGACAGGTCCAAATATATCCGAATGTATAAGTTGTAGAAAATCAAAACTCTTACCAAGACTTGTAGTAAACCGAACCCTCTTCTGTTTACCATAAATACAATGCTCACATAAGTATAAATTGCAAGACTTAATCCTAGAAAGCATACCTCTGTCATGTAGAATTTTTAGGCCTTTTCCACTCATATGACCTAGGCGTTGATGCCATAGCATTACTGCACTTGAATAGAAATTGCTGCTGGTGCATGGTTTGTCACCGTATCACCGCATAAATGATATAAGGTCCCATAAGATTATCTCTTTGCTACTACAAGAGGTCCTATGGTAATCTTGCAGTAGTTATTATAGAAAGTGACAAAATACCCTAACTTATCCATCATTTTGATTGATAGCAAATTCTTCCTCAAATCGGGCACATGTCGCACATCACATAACATCCTTTCTCTACCATCGTCCAACCTAATCCTTATATCCCTTCTTCCCACAATTTCTAAAGGATGATCATCACCCAAATAGACCTTTCCACCATAGTATGGCTGATATTTGTCAAACCAGTCTCTGTGGGGAGACATGTGGAAGGATGCACTTAAGTCCAAAACCCAGGTATATAAAACTGATCTGATGTTACTGATACAGAAGGCTTCACATGTTTCCATCTCTCCTGAATCTACTGCATTGGATTCAGGTAATGGCTAATTTTACTTTTCACCATTCTTTAATTGCCAATAGTCCTTCTTGGAGTGTCCAGACTTCCCACAATGCCAGCACTTCCCTGTCTGCTTATGTCCTTTAGACTTAGATCTAGATTGCTTTCTACCTTGTTTAATCCCCTCAAACGATTGACCTCTCATAGATAGGGCTTTATTGGTTGAGGGTTCCAAAGATGTTTTTTGCCTCAACTCTTCTGCCAATAAAGCAGCTACCACATCATAAAAATTGAGAGTTCCTGATGATGAATTACTCATGGTCATCACCATATGATCCCAAGTGTCCGGGAGGGAACAAAGTAGGGTGATAACTCTATCTTCATCGTCCATCTTCACATTAACTGAAACCAGTTTACTGATCAAAGTATTAAACTCATTCAAATGATCTACCACCGATGAAATTTCCTTCATCCTCAAGCTATAAAGCTAATTTTTTAGAAAAATCTTGTTAGTTGCTGATTTTGTTTCATACAACTTTTCAAGCTTTTGCCAAAGGGCTTCCATGGTATTTTCTTTAGCTACATTGAACAAGACAGAGTTCGCTAGGTAGAGACGGATTGTATAAACCACCTTCCTATCAAGCGTTACCCACTCCTCATCTTTCATGCTACTTGGTTTACTCATGATCCCTTTCAAGGCTTGCGCTTGGTCATTCTAAACCAACAAATCCTCCACCTTCATATTCCATAGAGCGAAGTTCTTGCCATAAAATTTCTCAATCTCGAACTTGGTTACACATTTTGTCATTGTTGTAGCTCCCACTCACACAAAACCTTAGCTCTGATACTAGATGTTAGGAAAAACTTCAAGATTCCACACTTGCAAGAGGAAGCACAATAACAAAAATATAGAACACGAAAATAGTAACACAAGTGACACAAATATTTTACGTGGAAACCTGTAATGTGCAAGAAAAACCATGGGGCAATGGCAACTTATTCTTTTTATTATTTTTAGCAAAATTTACATCCATGTCCTTTGACATTTTCAACAACTCATATTACATTATGCAAGGGATCACATCCCTTTTATAGAGCAGAAGGAAGACTCCAAAACTGTTTGTTTCATCTTCCAACGCAAGCCTCCAAAGACTGTTCGTTTCATCTTTCATTCCCAAGACTTTTGTCTTCCATGTACGTCTACCTAGACGTCTACAGACATCACAACTGGCCTAGATTTTTGCCAGACCAAACGTCTGGCCTAGACGTCTGGTAGCCTAGACGTCTGGCCTAGATGTTTGCCAATCTAGACATCTGGCCTAGACGTTTGCTAGACCAAACATTTGGCTTAGACCTTTGCCAGTCCAGATGTTTGGGTTGCCAGACATCTAGAATAGCAGACGTCTGGCAGCCCAGACATCTAGTGGCCATACTGACTTCACACTTAATAGCAAGAGAGTTATAAGAGTTTTGCAAAATTAAAATTTTAATGTTATTTGCTCAAAGGTGTTGAAAGGAGTGTAAGGTGTTTGGTTGATATTTTATGGTGTTGGATATTATTTAAAGTTGGAGTTTATAAGGTGTATCAAAGAAATTATTTTTATGTATGTTATGATGAGTGTTATTTTTAAAAGGGAGAAATAAGGCATAAATTGAGTTGTGATTATTTTATGTCTAAGGGAATATTTTTGAGAAAGTATTGAAGTGATATTGTTGTGTTTAACCATTAAAATTGGAAAAGACAGGTTTTTCCAAAGGTACTTTGACATCCAACAAAAGGTATGGGCATATTCTTCCTAGTGGGTGATTTTTGAAAGTTGTATATGAAAATTTGGAGTGAAAATGATTGTTTGGTTAACATTGTTGAGAGTATTTTGATTTATTGTTTCAAGGTTTTCTAGAATTAAGAGTTGTTGATAAAACCTTGTTTTATAAGCATTGTTATTGAAGTGAGTTGTTGAGTGAAGAACTTGAACTAGGGTTTGCAAAGAACATGAGTATCGTTGTTATGTGAGAGTGGTTGATAAATCATTGTTGAAAATATTTGAGTGAGTATTCATATGTTTGGACTAGGGTTTGTGAGCAAGGATTATTTCATTGAGTGATTGGTTGAGTATTGGTTGAGCCTAGTCAAGTGAATGTGTGAAG
Organism: Wollemia nobilis; assembly: GCA_028583015.1. NCBI lineage: Eukaryota > Viridiplantae > Streptophyta > Pinopsida > Araucariales > Araucariaceae > Wollemia > Wollemia nobilis. The sequence continues at coordinate 35,028,019 of JAQPPZ010003077.1, read as the reverse complement.
TGATTGTTCAAGTTCTATGAAACAAATTATTCTATATTATGAATTGAGTTGAGAAAGTGTTTGACTATTGAGATGAATGTGAAGCATATCGAGTCTCTAGAAATTCTCTATATGTTTCTAAGAGAGTGGTTGAAAGTGATTGAGCATTGTGATGAATGAGAAGCATATTGAGTCTCTAACAATTCTCTTTATGTTTCTATGAGATTGGACAAGTTCTAGTGTGATATTGTTGAGTAGATTTGAGGTAAGTCTTAGAGAAGATTTGTGGAAAGATTTATGTGAGCTTTTGTGAAAAGCTTACAATATAGATTGAGGATAGATTAGAGGACATAGTTTGGTACATATTTGAGGATAGGTTTGTGCCAGATCAGAGACAGAGATTGAGGACAGATTTGAGGACAAAGTTTGATATAGATTTGAGGACATGTTTGTGCCAGATTAGAGACGGATATTGAGGATAGATTTGTGCTAGACTGAAGGAATGTGTTTAGTGTAGATTTGAGACAGAGCTTTGGAGGTGACAAAGTATAGAAGATGATAGTCTCTAGTGGATAGAGATCCATTAGCTAGGGTAGTGAGGACAAGAGTCTTCAGTGGATAGAGATCCATTAGCCAGAGTAGTGGGGGCAACAATTCTTCTAGAAGATCACCAGTCAAAGCTAAGGAGAAAGGATTTATCCTGTGGATAGAGATCCACGAACTTGATTAGGGGATTGGTGTCTCCTTTGGACAAATGTCCATAAATATTGTAGGAAAAGGATTCCCAAGAGAATTTATTTGAGAAAAATTTATAAGAAATATTTTCTCCGTGGAGTAGCCCACATTGGGTGAACCACATAAAATCATGTCTCTCATGTGTGTGATGCTTTATGTGATGTTTATTGCTTTAATATTGTTGATGTTATCATTTGGATTAAAAGGCAAAAAGTTTTATCTTATACTGTTGACCCCCCCTTTCAGTATAAGCACATGTTCTTCACATAGTTATTTAGAATGGAAAAGACCCTCTATGAAAAATCCCATAGTTCAATTAATCAAGCTTCTTATTCTTGTAAAAATGGAGGAATTGCAAGATATATTAGACATCAAATTTACATTAGATGAGATATATAGATACCATGAACTTGTTTGCAAGCTCATATAGTTTTTCTTAATATATTATTTATCTCTTTTTTAGAACTTGCTTGAACCTATTACTACTTTTTTAAATTCCCTTCTTATTCCTCATATTTGGTCCTAAAATAGTCTCGTCTATATATTCCTCTTCTAAATGCATGAATGCAACTAATGTTTTTTTATTTCTAAGGTTAATCCAAGTGTAGGTATGGATGGATATGATATGTCACCTACCTACGTACATATTCCCCTTAAAACTTGGTTCACTTTTAAGCCATATTACACATACCAATTCAACCCATTTCTAACCAACTTATTGGTTAGAATGTTTGGGCATTGGAAGGTCCAAACAAATGAATTTTAAGTTGGACTTTAGTAGATATATGGAAAATAATATAGAGTATAAAGTTTGCATCATTTGTAACTATGAGGAGAGATAAAGAGGACTATACAATAGAGTATGTTTTTCCATTTTTAAGGATCAAATGGATGCATGTTAGACTAAAATTATCAAGCTTATAGTCCCTTGATTTTTCTTTTACATGGAAAAATAATCATTCAATATGGACATTAGCTGGTTTACTTATGTCCAACATACAACTTATTATTCTTGATTATCATTTTCTATTTTTTAGGGTTATAATTAGTATTGAGATCAGATTAATTGTGAGTATTCTTATTGATGTTAGGACTACCCTCTAAATGTTTATTGAAATTCAATTTTATTTGAAGGAGTTATTGTCAAAAGATGTTGTTGCCCTACTTTGAAGACTTACTTGGACATCATCACTTAACCATTTTTCCTTAATATCATCTTGTCATGCTTATAAAAAACCTCTCATGGATCCATTTGGATCAACCAAGATGGAATGGAGTGACTACCTATGGCCATGTTGTTTTTTTAAATCTTGGTATTACCTACACTTGTCTAACAACCAATCTCATCTATATTAGATAAAATTAAAGCATTAAAATTAGTACTATTCTAGTATAGATAGAAATGGTCACTAAAAGAATCTCCTCAGTGTGACAAGCTCTCCAAGTATACAATTACCAAGATTAGATCCTAATTTGATTTCTCAAAATTTAATTGTTCATACTTGGAAACAATCAAATCAATATTACAATGGGTAGAATATATCATTTTAAAAAAATATTTGAATTTTTGTATGTAATTAAATGGACAAAATTTACATTTATCTATTGAATGACATAGAAGCATTAAACATTACTTTGAATTCATTCCTATGAGTAATGATGAAGATGTTATTAAAGTAGCATCCCTTCATTTTAAATGAAGAGGACATATGTGGTATACTTAGTGGTATGAAAAGACATAAGGGATTACATTAATATATGCAGGATTACTTGTAAATTTTATAAAATAATTTAAACCACAAAATATTAGTTATTTTAATCAATTGGATTAAATAAAATAATGAAGGTTAGTGGATGAATACCCCTTATAATTTGAGTCATTATCAATATCAATAACTAACATAATAGACAATGAGTTGGTTCAATGTTATGTGGGTGGATTGAAATCGGATATAAGAGATGAAGTACAAGTTAGAGACAATTTGATCCTATCATCAGCTATTGGACTACCTCAAAAGTACAAAAATAAGATCTTCAAAAGGAGTCAAAACATATGTTTTCAAACTGGCAATGATTTAAGGAATGCCAATCTAGTAGAATCAATAAGATATAAGCGCTAAACAACAATGAATCCCTAATTACAAGTAATTATCATTGAATAAAGGGAAGAAAGAGCCTCATAAACCACCAAACTCTAATAATCATAAAAGAAATTATAATTGTGAAGGAAACAAATATGGACAAGGAAATACAAATACGAGCAAAATTAGATGTAATGATATATTCAAGGTAGAAAGAGAACCTCCACAAGAACCAAATGAACCTATAATCTTCTTTGTCTTATTAGCAGGAACCCGATATCCACAAACCTTCAAAATACAAGTGTTTATTAATAAATTGACCAATTATGGTCTTAATTAACTTTTTTGTTATGCATAAATTAATTGATTTAGCTACTACAAGGTGATTCAATTTATTTGTATATCCAACAAAAGGATTGGACATGGAAATTCTAGGAGACAATCCCCTAACCTACCAATCATAATGCCATAAAGTAGAGCTAAGCATGAATGATTATAAATATCAAAATAGATTTTATACTAGGCCATTAAGTGGATTGGATGTAGACCTAGGAGTGGAAGTTAATTCCCATTGGATTTTTCAAATATAGTCTTGAGAAATAAATTTTTAAATTCAAATGACAAAGCTAAAAAGTATACCTTAAAGGGGTTACATGCTTCCATAATAGCTCATGTCTTTATACAAAATGGAAAAGTTTATTAGAAAAGGAACACTTGCAACTGTTGCACGACATTTTTCCCTTGACCTTATACGCCCAATATATACAAGATATTGATATGAATGAATACATCAATAAGCATATCATGCTATTCTAGGAGTTACCTTTAGGGTTACTTTTGGCTCAATGATGATATAACACCACTTATCATACATTAGTTAAAATGACTCCCTTGACTAACTTATATGGCTTAAAAACCCCATGACCTAAAGAGATTGTATTACTCAAGTGAAGACCCTAATTGTTCATGATTACTTGGATAAATACCATTCAATCATACATACCTTAAGAAGTAATTGTAAAAAATATATACGGTCCTTATGCTATCAAGGCATTACCAAACACCTAATTAAATGGAAAGGTCATGACAAGGAAGAAGCTTCATGGGAGTCTCACTCCTTTGTTAATGTTTATCCTTTGCTCCCTATGATTTGAGGATAAATTATTCTTAGAAAGGAAGACTGGTTGTGAGTTGTTGTATCCCTTAGGAAGGGAATGCATGACATATTTATTATAAGTAGATACACTCAACTATAGATAATCATCCCTTTTTTTTTTTGTGTGTGTGTGTCCCTTATATATATTCAATATTCATTTTGAGTGACCATCCACCACATCTTGAATACATTAAAAGCATTGATATTTTTCTAGTATGATCATAAATAAAAGTGATAAAATAGAAGGATTTGACAACACTTGGTGTATGTATTGGACCACAAATATTTTAATGAATAAACTACAATGTATATGATGCTCTCCATGTTCTTCCTTTTGGAAAGCCCTCTTAAGGATATTTTTGCATTCTACAAACTTCATACACTTTACTTCTTTTTTCCATATAAGGTTGTCTGTGGACCATTAATTTAGCATTAAATAAATATAAGCTTCAAAAATTTAGGTGATCTTACCTTTGGTGCCATAACCAGATGTTGTCATAAATGGTTGTATGGTACAAATTGCTCTCTTCTCGTCCAAGCTTCAAAGGAAACATTTTGTTCTTTGCTATGGGCACAACAACCACTATTTGGTTCCCATTTGCTTTATCATAGATGATGAACTCCATATTTTCAAACACCACTTTGTAGTTTATCTCTACAATCTACCCCACATTCAATAGATTGTGCTTTAGTATTGGTGTAAAGAAAGTATTTTGGATTTTTTCCATCCTTTGTGTTAATTGTAAGGTTCCTTTTCTTCAATCTCCAATGTTTAGTTATCACCAAATTTGACCTTGTTCTTGTATGAACCATCCAACTCCACAAATAAGTTGTTATTATTGGTCATATGACTTAAACAACTAGAATTTAACAAAACTCTTTAGTTGAAAATTGTGCCACATTACATGACAAGGATATATTTTTGAGCTCTCATCTTCTCATGTGAAACATTTTTATTTTTTCCTTATTCATTTCTTGTCTTATTCTATATTCTCTTTCATTGTGGCCATAAATTTTGCAATAGTGACATTAACATTCCTCTTATCCAAAAATTTACCTCTACCTCTTACACTATAGCCTTCTCTTCTACCATAGCCTCTTCCTCTTGTAGATTGTTGATTTTTTTGCTCTCCTTTGTCCTAGGGAATTGGATCTTGAGCTAGCCCATTATTGTTTGACACTCTTGCCTTGGAAGCAAAAGCTTGCTCTAAGTTTTCTTCTTCACTATTTTTTAATTTTTCGTATAGGACATAAGTGATTCCCCCAATTCATCAGACTCTAAATTCTTCAAATATTTACTTTATTCAATAATCATTGCATAGTTGTTCCATTTGGTGTCAATATGCTCAACACATTTTTGACAATATCTCCTTCTGTTAGGTATTCACAATAAATACCTATTTTTTGCATAATGTCACACACCTTACATAATAATCTCTAGCATTCTCATTGTCCTTGATTCTCAAATTTTCATATTCTCTCTTCAATGTCTATAATTTCACTGATTTTAATTGAGTAGATCCTTGATAAGTTGTTTTCAAGGTTTTCCAAGCTACACTTGTAGTTCTTGAAAAAAAATTGTACCAAGAGTTGTCTGTATGTGATATAAGGCCAAGGTGTCTTTTCTTTATGCTTCCTTCATTTTTTTATGGCTAATAATATATTGGTTCCTTGTATCCGTGTTCTACAACACTTCATAATTTCTTGGAAATCAAGAAAATCTTCATATTTATGCACAAATAATCATAATTTTCTTCTTTAATTTCTAGAATGGACAATGAAGCATTACCATGAGCCATGATAGGCACAATAATAATATATGAATTTTTCCTCTACAAACATGAATTTTGAGTTCTTTGACTAAAGAAAATCAAATCCTCAAGCTCTCCAATTTTCTAATGTCCAAAATCCAAGCTTTGATGCCAGTATGTGAGATGTGGTGGTATTCTAAAAAAATATTAACACAACATAGAAAGGAGAAAAGGAACAAATAATAAAATTGCACAAAAATCCTCTGAAATTCCTTTCATCAATATCCATATCTATACATACTACTTTAATAAAATTCCCTATACTTATATACAATAGGATATCTCTTGGTTGTATTAAGATACTCTTGGTGCTTCACATTTTCTCCAAATTTGGGTGAGAATATTTATTTTTCCTTTTTTAATTTTCACTTGTAATTCCAATTCTATCTTGTTTTAATTTTTATCTTATCATTGTCCTATTTTGATCTTTGCTTTATTCTTTTCCCATTATGTTTTTAAGTCCCATGTAGTATCATAATTTCTAGTAATTGTAAGCATTGATTTTTTATAAATATTAAGATCAACACCATGACTAACTAAATTATTTGCTATCTAGTTTCCTTTTCTATAGATATGTTGGCATTTCCAAGTTACTTCCGCCAACAATAATTAATGGACATAAAAACAAATTATGCTTTATCCAATCCCACATTCATTTTTCTTGATAGTATTAATAATAATTTGTGAATCCCCCTCAATTGAAATATATTTTTATCCTTTTTTAAAAATAATTTTGATCCTTGTAAGAATTTCCCTAGCCTATACATAACTGATAGTTGAAGTTCCATATGATTATGAGTAAGGAGAAATTTAACTCCATTATTATGAAAAATACTAGCTTTGCTAGCTTTTTCTAGATTTCATTTGGACTTGTCAAGATTAATTTTGATGAACCTAGATTTTTGTATTTTCATTGTTCCATAGATCAAAATAGATCATTTTTGTTAACTTCATTGTCACACCCTTTCTACGTATATTCACATTCTTAAACTAAGATGCTAGCATCTATTTTTGCACTCTTGGGGCTTTTCATGAGGAGCACTATGCCTATAAACATTCTACAGAGAGGAAATAATGCAAATTCAAACTTGGGCATGATTTTGAGATTTGTTTTTTAAAATCCTATTATATCCTTCAAGCCCTAAATTCCAACAAATAATGGCAGGACTAGTCACTAGAGAATAATACAACTTTGAATAATTAATCCAACATTTCATCAACTCTTTCAATATTGATAGAACTACTCAATATATTCTCATCTTTTGAAAGAGCAACCACACATGATGTGAAGAAAGGGACAATAAAGAGTAAAAAATATTATGATTTTAGGCCCTTCTTACACAATGCACACCTTTAAGGTCCATGATATCCTCTTCTTTCTAGACTCTCACATATAAGAATCTTGCTTTAGATTGTTAACTAGGAAAATGTTGTGGCCTTAGGAGGGCCTCAAAAGGCTAAACATTCTTTCTTTGGAGTATTTTGATCGCTCTAAAGATTCATACCATAATTTTATTGACTATCTACTATGTTTTGAGAGATTCCAAATCAACTCGTCCTTCTATGTAAAAAACAAATATACCCTTAAAAGCATCTTTTGAAGCTCGTCTACTATTTACTTGAAGTCCTTCCTTTCAACTAAATTACTAATAAAAATTAATGATTTGAAATTGTTTCACACATTAATAATTTTTTTGCATTTAAACCTTTATAAACCAAACATGCCCAAGCCAAAAGTTGTCATTTGGGATTAAAAAATAGGAGGATAAAGCTTCACCCAAGCATCAAATAAAAAATTCTAGAATCATCCTCATTGATTTACTATTTAATATAAGCTTCACCCAAGCATCAAACAAAAAATTCTAGAATCATCCTCATTGATTTACTATTTAATATATTTATTAATCAATTGCAAATAATTTAATATGAAGTTTTATGTTGCCTAGCCTCCTCTGAAAAGAGGAGGGTTTGTCTCTTACATAATTTTATTACATCAACAAAACTTATATTTTTTAAGTCATATTCTTGTCCTTTCCTAGATCTTTAAATAATCTCCAACAAAATTTTACCTAATACCAAAATCACAATTCTACATTTATGCAAGCTTGACCCTCTTATACTCTTTCCTTTACAAATCCTATCCCATTCACAAAGAGAAATTTAACTTTATGGAGACTTCTTGAATATTATAAACACCAAGTGAAGGGAGTTTTTGTATAAATTAACAATTGAGACTAATATTTATTTTTAAAAGAATCTTTTATCTAGTATCCAAATAATTGTATTATTTTATAATTGATAATTGAGAGTGTTCTTAGTGAAAGTATCCATGAACCTGATATCATACCATATTTTGAATAATAACATATAAAGGACATTATTAATTTTTTTTTTTTAAATTAGCTATATAAGATTGAAAAAGACCCACCCACATTAAATCATAACCACTTAATATTAAATTATATGACCACATAGTGGTATTACAACAACTATTTATGTAAAGTTTGACAAGGTTCAAACCCCATTCACTACAAGGGATCAGGACCCCTCATAAAAACATGTGTAAACTCATTGAAAAAATATAACTTTTAATAAAAAATATTATTAATTAGTTTCCAAGGGTTAGGTGGATTGGTAAGTGCTTGTCTAGCCAGGCACTTACCAAGAAGACACTTAGGTTCAAACCTCAGGGGCAACCTGTTTGTAAAGGTAGTAGTCTGATTTGAATCCTTTGAATGTGCGCTAAACTAATGATGACGATATGAATCCCAAGCGATCGGTGGTCCCCTTCACATCGGGTCAACAATAACAAAGTGAAATAACAATGATGGTATGAATCCCAAGCGATTGATGGTCCCCTTCACATCGAGTCAACAATAACAAAGCGAAATAGGTTTGGTGGAAGCAACACTTGTGGTTTGAACCCTGCGCTTGTCAGTTATTAAAAATAGTGCGGTTGTGACAAACTCTCCTATGTAACCGAAAAAACGTTGTTAATTGGTCCTAGGGGGACAACACAACAATTATGGCTTTAGCTCTTCTTCAGGAGGTGTAAGGTTCAAACTACAACGTAGGTAAGTGTGTGAGGGGGTGAGTGCGTGGTGGGTATGTGTTAAATTCCTTATTGATAAGCATAGATCTCGGCTTGGTCATGGTTGGGAGGAGACTTCTCAACCCTATGCGTTGGTTGCAGGGTTTCTCACACTAACCAAATCTAAAAAACATTATTAATTATAATAATTAATTTTAAGAGGTCTAAGTTTCAAACGACGACGTAGGCAAGTGTGTGAGTGGGTAGGTGTGTGGTGGGTATGTGTTAAATTCCCTATTGATAAGCATTGATCTCGGTTATACAGGGTCATGGTTGGGAGGAGACTGCTCAGCCCTGTGCATTGGTTGTAAGGGTTTCTCACACTAATCAAATCTAAAAAAATATTATTAATTATAATAATAATATTTAATTTATAGAAGAGGTTCAAACCACAACATGTGGTCATGTGTTAAATTCCCCATTGATAAGCTCAACTCTCTCTCTTATGTGAGGTTATGGTGATATGAGGATGCCCTGCTGTGAGTATCGGTCGCAGGGGTTTCTCACACTAACCAAATTTAACAATAAAAAAAATTATATAACTATTAATTATATTAAAAATATTGTGAATTATTAATAATATTTTTTAAAAATAAATACATATTCTATTTTTTTATACATAAGGGAAGTTGGTTACATCCACACTATTCTTAGTAATTGTCAAGCGCAGGGTTCAAACCATAAGGGTTGCTTCCAACAAGCATATACCACCTTGTTATTGTTGATCCGATGTGAGAAAGACCACTGATCGCTTGGATTGATACTATCATCATCGGTATCATGTGCGCTCAAAGAATTCAAATTAGACTATTACCTTTGCAAAAGGTATGTCCATGAGGTTTGAACCTAGATCTCTTCTTAGTAAGCGTATGGTCATATAGACAACTACCAATCCACATAGCCCTCAAGGATCCCCTCACTAGAGTAAATACTTACTGATATGGGATACTGAAAAAAACCCTTAATATATATATTCTAATTAATAAAATATTTTTTAAATTAAATAAACTACACCATTCCATTATTTTATTTTAGCATATTAAAAAGGGTAAAAAAGGTAAAGTTGTTTTTTCACGACCTACAAAAATAAAGTAGTTTTTAATGTCTACTCCCCTCACACAAATACTATATTAAAAATTAATATCTATTATTCTATTCTTTTATATTTATATGTAGAATTTGGTTAGTGTGAGAAACTCCTGTGAGTGACGCTTAAGGTTGGGCATCCTCATCCCACCATAACCTCTCATAAGGGAGAGAACTAAGTTTATCAATAGAGAATTTAATACAACCACACATGTCGCGGTTTAAACTTTGGACCTCCAAAGAAAAGCTAAAGTCCAAACTATTATGTTTTCTTGTTGGGAATTCTATTCTAATATATATATATAGGATTTGGTTAGTGTGAGAAACCCCTGCGATCGACGCTAGGGTTGGGCATCCCCATCCCACCATGACCTCTCATAAAGGGGAGAGCTCAACTTATCAATAGGAAATTTAACACAAAACCATACACGCCATAGTTTGAACTTTGGACCTCCCGAAGAAGAGCCAAAGCCTAAACCGTCGCATTGTTCTTCGAAGTATTCTAGTATATTAAAAAGCATAAACAGATAAAGTAAAAATTTTAAGTTTACCAAAAAAAATATATAGTTTTAAATATTATGAGGTCATAGGCCATATGAAATTATCTTCATGGAGGATGTTGTTTACGGAAGATATGGTTATGTGACATTTACGAAGGATGTTGTTTACAAAAGATATAGTATCCAACCATCCTTGTCTCTATGAGGATATTGTTTACCAAAATATGGTTATCCAACCATTCTCTAGTTTTTATACATGGAGGAGTTGGTTATAACCATTATTTTTAGTAACTGTTAAGTATAGGATTGCTCCCAACAAGCCTATTCTATTTTGTTGTTGTTGACCTGACATGAGAAAGAGATCATCGATCGCTCAAGATTCGTATCATTGTCAAGTCGCTCAAGATTTGTATCATTGTTGGTCTAATGCGCACTCAAAGGATTTCGACCAGACTATTACCTTTGCAAATTGGTACTCCAAAGGCTTGAACCCAAGTCTCTTCTTGGTAAGTGCCTAGCTAGACAAGCACTTACCAATCTGTCTAACCCTTAAGGGCATACAACCATTCTCTAGTTACCAAAGCATCATGTACATGCTTAGCTCCCACAAAATTGTAACCTTGGAAAAAATTTCAAAGTCTCCATCTATAGCATATAAAATGATCCTTGAAGCACTTACTAATCTGCCTAACCCTTGGGGGCATCCAACCATTCTAGTTACCAAAGCATCATATACATGCTTAGCTCCCACAAAATTTTAACTTTAGAAAAAATTTCAAAGTCTCCACCATTAAGTCACTCATTGTATACCATATAAAATAATCCTTGAAAAGGTTAAGTGTGTGACTTTAATTTTATAGCTTTAGGTCATTTAAGGGTGAACGAGTAGCCGTTAGATGTGTTAGTTTGTAATGTTGTAGTTTATTTGCTTGTGAAACTTTATTGGAGATGGTGTACCTCTCAAGATCAGATTTGGGCTAAAATATTATCGTGTAAATACTTGAGAGGTATTTTTGAGGCTGAGATTCCTAGAGTCAACTTGGTTGGGAAAGGTTCAATTATCTGGGACACTCTGAAAAGAGGAGCTAATTTCATTAAGTAGGGTTTGTTATGAATTTGCAATCGGGGATCAAATGCTCTCTTATGGGAGGATTCTTGGGATGGCCACCCTCTTATCTTGACTTAAAATCCTAGGTTACGTTCCCTAAGTGTTTATTTCTTGGAAGCGGGCTGGTCTCATGTGGAGGACTTAAAAAAATCCATTTTTTTAGAAATTTAGAGATGTACAGGTGGAAAGATTCGTAGGAATGGTCCTAAGGGAGATTGGCCAAGGATAGAGATGTGCTTGCTCTTATTCTTGCGGGGAGGTCCTATTCTTCGTTGAGGGGTAAAGACATTATGGCTTGGAACCCTGATCCCAAGGGAATCTACTCTGTAGCCTATGGTTATCAACTTCTTGATAATCAAAAGTTTGGGAGTCTCCCTGTCACATGGTGGAAAAAGGTGTGGAACATATTTGCTTGGCCAAAATGTAACTTCTTTTTCTAGCTGGTAGCTCGTAATAAATGCCTCACTTGGGATAACTTGAGGAAGAGGGAATTTTAGGGTCCCTATTTGTGTTTCCTTTACGAGAAGAATGAGGATGACCCTTCTCATTTTTTTTCCAATGCTCTCTTGCTAGAGACTTTTCGCATCATTGGTGGAGTGCCTGGAACCATCCTTGTTTTCATGTGCTCTCCTTGGTGGAGTTTTGGAGTAGTTTGGGTAGACCTTTGACCAAGGTCCCCTTCCTCCGGGTGGCTTGGAATTTGGACCCTTCTTGCATCATTTGGCATATTTGGCTCGAACGAAACCGTCACATCTTTCAGGGCAATCATTTGACTGTTCAACATATCTAGCAAAGGATCCTGTGTATGGTTCAGGAAAGTATCCATAGCAAATGTGATGTAGACCCTCTTTTGGAATCTAAGGAAGAGAAGGTACGGTAGGCCCTTAGTCTCTTTGGGATTGGTGTGAACTCTTCTAGCCCTAGCAAGGTTCCTAAACTTAGCAAGAAGGTTAGGAGAGATGGTAGGTGGAGGCCGCATCTTAGAGGAGTTTTAAAAATTAATACTGATGGGTCGTCCAAGGGTAATCCTGGACATGCTGGAATTGGTGATGTTGGAAGAGATTTTGCTGGCGTGGTCAATTTTTTCTTTTTCATTTATAAAGGTGTTCACTCCAATAATTTTATGGAATCTCTTGCAATTCTCGAGGCCTTGCAAAAGGGGTTTCCGCTTGGCTTGTGTAGGATTATCTACGAGTTCGACTCTCAAATTGTGGTTAATCTTTTAAACAGTAAAAGGGTGGAGGATGTTAATTGGCAGTTGGCCTCTATGGTAGTTCAGATTATCAGAATGAGTGAAGAGTTCGAATTTATATCCTTGTGCACATTCCAAGGGAATGGAATGGGGTTGTTGATTACCTGGCCAAAAGGGCTTTTGAGCTGTTGGATCCTTGGATTATCGATAACGGGGAGAGTTTTCCATCTGGGGACTCTCAATGCCTTTGGGAGTTGATCCACAAGGATGTTTAGACTTAATGTGGTTTGTTCTTGTTGTCTTATTTGGGTTTCGACCTTGTCTAGTGGTTTTAGCCTATTTTGTTGCTTATTTGAGTCCTGGTTGGGGGCTCAATTGTACTCTGTAATCCAGACTTGTTATCAATAAATTTTTACCCCTTTATTTAAAAAAAATAACCACTATTTTTAGTAACTGTCAACCATAAGATTTAAACCGCAAGGGTTGCTCCCAACAAGCCTATTTTATCTCGTTGTTGTTGATCCAATATGAGAAAGAGACCATTAGTCGCTTGAGGTTCGTACCGTCGTCAGTCTGGTATGCACTCAAAGGATTTAGATCAGACTGTTACCTTTACAAATTGGCACTCCCAAGGCTTGAAACCAGGTCTCTTCTTGGTAAGTGCCTGGCAAAACAAGCACTTATTGGTCTTCTTAACCCTTAGGGGCATCCAACCATTCTCTAGTTACCAAAGCATCATGTACATGCTTAACTCCCAAAAAATTTTAACCTTAGAAAAAATTTCAAAGTCTCCACCATTAAACCACATATTGTATACCATATAAAATGATCCTTGAAGCACTTACCAATCTGCCTGACCCTTGGGGTCATCCAACTATTCTCTAGTTACCAAAGCATCATATACATGCTTGGCTCCCACAAAATTTTAACCTTAGAAAAAATTTCAAAGTCTCCATCGTTAAGTCACTCATTGTATACCATATAAAATGATCCTTGAAAAGGTTAAGTGTGTGACTTTACTTTTATAGCTTTAGGTCATTTAAAGGTGAGCGAGTAGCCGAGTTGGTGTGAGGCTACCAGTTGAGGTCTATGATCCATACCGTGGATCCATTCAACTTTGGTTCAAATTGCACTGGCTACCATAAGCCTTTTTAGTCTCAGGAGGAATAGCGCAATGGTTTGGGCTTTGGCTCTTCTTTGGGAGGTTCAAGGTTCAAACCATGGATGAGTGTGTGTATGATTATACATAACAAAAAAATAATGATCTTATTTTACCCCCAAGGGCTAGGTGGGTTGGTAAGTGTAGGTGTGGTTGGGCACTTACCAAGGAGAGACCTAGATTCAAACCTTGGGGGAAGTCAACCCTTTGCAAAGGTAGTAGTCTGCTTCGAATCTTTTGAGTGCATGCCAAACCAACAACGACAGTATGAACCCTGAATGACCTGTGGTCCCCATCTCACGTTGGGTCAACAAGAACAAGATGGATAAGTTTGTTGGGAACAATCCCTATGGATTGAACCTTGAGCTGGCCAATTACTTAAAAAAAGTGGCTGTAACCAACTCTCTTATATAATAAAAAAAAATGTCGTTTTAAAAAAAATCACCTTTTATGATCTAGGTCTTTGTGTAAAAGTAATCTTAAAAATAATATTATATTTAACTTTGAACAACCAAGTTGATATTTCTTTGAGTTCTTGTTAAAAAAATTTAAATTTTTATTAAAAAAAAACTTAGGTTGAATAACAGAAAAGATGGCCATTATACAGCTGTATTTGGTATAATATTTCAATTAAAAAAAATTATCCACAACCCGAACACAAACACAAACACTATAAATAAAGAGTATTAATATAAAACGAACATTATAGAAGAGAAATACACGATAAAGGCCTATCTTAAACATATCGGCCACCGTTTTCTGGTTGGTCAGAAACAATATAATCATCAGTCAAGAAGCCGAGGTGGCAACATTGCATTCATTGATGCTTATTTCAACATTATCTTATCTTCTACCATGATATTCAATCTGAAAATTAAAATCCCCATCCCCGATATCCAATGACGCGACAGAAAATTTGTCACGATTGTAGGACTTTAACACTATTAATAAACGATTGGATTCCAAAGGCGAAGAAATTGTAGCAGTGTGCAAAGAGCATGGCTTCCATTTCGGGAATTTTAACACCAATTAGATCTTCTCTATCCTCTGCTTTGGCTCTGCCAAAGGAGGTAAGTCATAGCATCTGTTTTGGTGGCGTTCAATTCACAATGGCTTACCATGGTACCCAATTTGCTGCACAAACTATACATGTAAAGTGTTATTGGTTTCAGGGAGGATACAATGGTTTTACAAGGGACTCTGTTTTTCTAGGTGTCTCATTGGGTGAACATGGGAAGCAAGAAATCAGCCTGTCAGCCATTGGAGCCAAGGTCAGTAATCTGATGTGAAACTGTTATTGTTGCTGCTGTTGTTTTTTTGTTATTGAAGTGAAGGTTTGGTTGGGTAAAGTTTAAATGGTGATTTGGATTTCTATATTGGTTGAATCGAGAGAATTGCATAAACCAAATAGAACTTTTATAGACTTGGGGCTGGCCAAACATCCACCTCTTGAGAGCTCCACCACAAACAGAGCTGGCCTCAGAAGGCATGGGCACTAAGCAATGATGAAAGAAGGAAAAGTCTTTGTAAGGGCAATTAACCTGCAGACATGTTCTTCATACATGCATAGGATAGTGGTCTCTAGCCTAGCATACCGACTTGTCTTGGAATGATAAGGCTGCTTGATTTAGTTAACTTTTGTTGATTAGATTGTCGTACAGATTGCTATATGTCTATAAAATGTATCTTAACCTTGTATGTACTGTTTCAAAATTTGTACCTTTCTGGGTTTCAATTCTTGGAAGCTCTAGTTGAATTGAGCTTTCAAATATTGTACCTTTCTGGGTTTCAATCCTTGGAAGCTCATGGTAAATTGGGCTTTGTCAATAAGTCTAAGCCTGAAGTACATGTTTCAGGAGTATCTTGAAAACAACCATGAGCTCTTGTTTTTTTTTGTCTTCTTTGAGCAGGCATGTTCATAACTTCGTGCAACAGGGCAGTTTTCTGAAGAAATTATTCTCAAATGCAAGGGTTTTCCTTAGTGGCCTCTGTAATGGTTAATGGAGGGCTTCTATGTATTTTCTCTAGAAGTGGCTATGTGGTTGTAATCCTGCAGCTCCTTTTGCTTAACATGCTTATTTTTATTTATTTTGCAGGAGAGGTTTATCAAAAGAAATTCCCATGTTCTTAAGCTTAGGGCACAGACTGTGGCTGCACCGATGGAAACAAAGGAAGCTTCGGAGACTAAAAAGACAGCAAGAAAAGGGAATGTTATTGTAACGGGTGCATCCTCTGGTTTAGGGCTTGCAACTGCTAAAGCTCTAGGAGAGACTGGGGAATGGCATATTACTATGGCATGCAGAGATTTCCTTAAGGCAGAGAGGGCGGCCCGATCTGTTGGGATTCCTAAAGAGAATTATACGGTTATGCATTTGGACTTGTCATCATTAGAAAGTGTAAGGCAGTTTGTTGATAACTTTAGGCGGTCTGGAAGGCCGTTAGATGTGTTAGTTTGTAATGCTGCAGTTTATTTGCCCACTGCCAAGGAACCTAGATTCACAGCCGAGGGATTTGAGTTGAGTGTGGGTACAAACCATCTGGGTCACTTTTTGTTATCCCGATTGCTGTTAGAGGACATGAAAAAGTCTGATTTCAACT
This sequence comes from Wollemia nobilis, assembly GCA_028583015.1. Lineage (NCBI taxonomy): Eukaryota > Viridiplantae > Streptophyta > Pinopsida > Araucariales > Araucariaceae > Wollemia > Wollemia nobilis. The sequence continues at coordinate 35,011,523 of JAQPPZ010003077.1, read as the reverse complement.
CAAAGAGGGTCATAATTGTGGGTTCAATCACAGGTACTTTCTAATCTCTTCCTTTTGCAATGTTATCTGGCATATTTTTAATATTAGCTACCACTTTTTTGTGAATTATTTTAATCCCCTGTAATAGAATGCATATCCTGTAGTTTATACAATAACAGCGTTGCTTTCGAAGACTTTAAAAAGCAAGACACCTGTAAGATAAGGAGAACTTTCTTGTAAGGGCTTTAGATTTTCTGAAAATAACGATAAGCTTTTAATTTAATGCCAATCTGTATTTTCTGTAGAAGAATTGGATTTGCAAAATCCTTGAATAAATGTCATAGAATTAGTGAAAGCAGGCCAAGAAAATTAAAAACAAAAAAATACACAATTTCACGTTATGCAGACAATTCAGAGAAAATGGAAGTTCAACTTTGGGTGAAGTTTTATTCCTACAAGTTGGAACTTGTCAGATTAGTCAGAAAATTGAAATTGTAATCTTTGCTTATGTGGGGGAGGCAGCAAACAGTAGACTTTTCTAATATATACTTTGTGCAACAGGTAATACAAATACTCTTGCAGGAAATGTTCCACCAAAGGCTAATCTTGGTGATCTCAGAGGGCTTGCTGGTGGTTTAAATGGAGTCAACAATTCAACTATGATTGATGGGGGTGAGTTTGATGGAGCCAAGGCATACAAGGACAGCAAAGTGTGCAATATGCTAACTATGCAGGAATTGCATAGACGCTATCATGAAGAAACTGGCATCGCATTTGCATCATTATACCCAGGTTGCATTGCAACTACAGGATTATTCCGGGAACATATTCCTCTGTTCAGGATTCTTTTTCCACCCTTCCAGAAATATATTACTAAAGGATATGTTTCAGAGGAGGAAGCAGGAAAAAGACTTGCAAAGGTTGACTTCTTAAGTTTTTTTCTGTTTATAGTGCAATGAAATTTCATAGATTTCATCTTCTTTGCAGGCCTTTGTTCTTGTGATTTGATCACATTTGATGTAATGCAGGTGGTGAGTGATCCCAGTTTGAGCAAATCGGGTGTGTATTGGAGCTGGAACAAAGATTCAGCTTCCTTTGAGAATCAATTATCAAAAGAAGCCAGCGATCCTCAGAAAGCAAGAAAAGTATGGGAACTTAGTGAGAAGCTTGTTGGACTTGCTTGAGGTTACCTATATTGTAATGAATATAGGTGCATTTTTTGCTTATTTTGCCAAATATCTGGATTGCTGGAATGATGGAGAAGTTAGTTTTAAGTAGTAAAATGAGAAGAGTTACGGACATAATTATTTGTTGAGCTTTGTTTTCAGAACTTATTTGTGTAGTGAGCTACTGTTTCACATTCTTCTTCGATTTATAAGAAAGGATAAGTATGTTAAATTCATATCCTTTTATTGGCAAACTACTTTCTTTGTCACAATATGTTTGCTTTTTGGGTAATCACAGCTTGTAGAAGTCTTTCTTGTGGTTTTTTCCAGTTCTATGCAGCTTAACCATCCTATTTGCCACTTAGATCAAAATACATGTCAGCTCAGCATCCTTATTCTCTTCAAAAAGATTCATTTGTATCTTAAATATCACAGTTCAACACCACTTTCAAGGCTTTATTAGGCACGGCTGCAGTTAATGCACTAAATTCTCTGTTTCATATGCAAACAAAGTTCTGAAATTGTGTTGATTCAATCTCTCTTGATTTCAAATATTAACCAACATTTGTTGCATTCTTTCTTGTTGTACTGATCCCTCTTCACTACTGAGTTCATATCCATAGACTAAGTTCAGAGCCATATAAAACATTATGAACCCCGCTTCTCCTGAGAGTTGTGTACTTACAATCTTTATTGTTAAACTTCAATTTCAGAGACATCTATTTCCATTTTTCTAATTGTAATGAAGCTTATTCAAGCTTTTATTCATATTATCAAATAGACATTATAATTATGTGAAGATTAAGATTGCTGCTTCTCTTGGAGATATATGTGTGCTACATGTGATCAAATGGTAAACCATTTAAATTACCTATGGCGTGCCCTATTTTTAACATTTACCTTTTCCTACTCAGGATCTCCTGTTAGTTTCTATCAGATCTTATGCTACTAGGTTAAATGATGTTTTCATGATGCCAATATATTTGTGACTGTAAGGGTACATGGAGTAGTTTATAAAATGCATCTTAAAAAGGTATGAAGATGAGAAGCAAACTATGGCCAGATATATTAATGGGTTGCATTTTCAAATTCAATATAAGATGGCAATGGTGGCTCTATAGATAATGCCTGTCAAATGTACTAAGGGTGGAAGAAATATATAATAGAAGAAAAAGCAAATAGTGTGCAAAGACAAGTAAAAAGCATATAGTGGGATCAAACCAAGAATAAGAACAGAAAGAAACAGAAGAAAACAATGCAAAGAAGGATGTTGGACAAGAAACTTATGAAAGTGGTGGATATTGAGGTCATGGAACAAGTGAAAAATTGAAAGACTTAGAGGATACCTTAATTTGTCATATACGTAATGTTGAAGCACAAAATACACCTGAATATGATTCAATAAAATCAAAGGAATTGTGTATAACAAAGGATTGTGGATAAAAGAAAAAACGATGCTATAATGGTTATTTTTTCCAAGAATAAAGAGTCCTCGGAATCATGTTAACAGATAATCAAAACCTAGTAGTGTAGTTATGTACACACTGTCTTCTAATAATTTTGTAAGCATTAGAATGGTCCCAAATGCAAAGTTGACTCGTTTCCTAAGTTGTATCTATATACAAGTATATTGTTACCTGAAAATCATGATAATATATTGGTAAACCAATATTGCCTTAATATTTGCCTTTTGATGAAGTCTCATAATTTTTTTTTTTAGAGAATGTTTGCAAATTACATCAACAACCACCCTCAAGGGGTTTGAACACAAAACCACTTAAGAAACAACCATCATCTTAACCACGAGGGCAACTGCTTGTCGGCAGTCTCATAAATTTTGATGAATGGATGGCATTTGTTGTTCCAAAAACCACAAGAGTTTGATAAGTAGGATGTTCATGATTGAGAAGCCAATCAGTGAGAGATGGAAAAATAATTCATAAAGTTATTATAATAATATTACATTTTTGTCTAACTTCTTATTTGTACATTTAGGCTAACTTCTTATTTGTACATTTAGGCAAACATGAGTTCTAATAAGCTTTGTAGGTTAAGACAAAAACATTGATGAAACAAATGTAATACATGATATATCCAAAGAAACACATTGATGAAACAAACAAGATACATGATATGCTCTTCGAGGTATAGTAGTTGCAAGGGTGCATTATTACATAGAAGCAATTTCAACTTATAGATTTCACTCACATAAAGTAATTGGTTTTAAAGCAAATAACCATGGTTATGAGGAAGCATTTGAAATAAGGGGTTAAATTTTATTCTAGTTTCATGGATATAGTGACAAATGACTTAGATTGTTTCATGTTGAATATATCTTTTTTTTTTAGCAAGCAATTATGTATTGTTGCAAGTTCAACCGAGAAGAGCTCAAAAGTTATGCTCTAGTTAACTTGGTAATCAACTAGATCAAAACAAAATCTATGTATGGTATATGCGATACTACTTTGGAAGCAATTTTAAACTAAGAATAATCCATAATAGTTTAAAGTACTTGTTCATCCAACTATAATCAAGATCAAGAAGATATGAGGTGTAGACCAATTGGTTCGACCAAACCCCGTAAGGGAGGCGGAGGTCCAAGGTTCAAATCTCGGGCCTCGTCGGACTGAACGCTTGTCCCTTTCCTGGTGCTTTCAGCGGCGTAAAAGGTTTAAAATGATTGTGGCATGGTGGTTATAGGGGTGGACTGCGTGAAGATTTATGTGGCGGCTTCTGGGGCGGACAACACAGAATATTGTGGCGGCCATAAAAGCTGGACAACCTGCCCGGATTCGTGGCGGCTACCGATTTCACCATGTAAATTTTAAAAAACCATAAGGTGTCTGATTTCATAATGATTTCCATAAATGATCAAAAGCATATATTCAGTCAGAGAGAGAGAGAGAGAGAGAGGACTATATGGGTTCCATTGAGCACCAAAGATCCTATAATATCCATAGATAAGAATGATAACACATCAATACAATGGATTAGGCGGTTGAGGGATATTTATAGAAAATGCATAATCCTCAATATTTACAATTACATTTTACATTAACCTAGGTCGACATAGGACTCAAGATTAAATTAAGTTCAACTATCAATCACAACACCCTTAATGAACATTTAGTTAAATTTAACCATACATGTGGTTTAACCAATCTTGCTAGGGATGAATGCATCAAACAATTGCCCATAAGCTTATCAATAATGATCATAAGCTTACATCAATAATGCTCATACACTTACATCAAGGTTGCCCATAGGCTCACATCATACAATGCCAACCTTAGTCAACAAGATTAGATTACCATCTTCCAACAACCCCCATATAATCTAAACTTGAGATCAAGGAGAGAAGACATTAGAAATGGTGATATATCCCATCCATAATGGATGCTTGAATGTTTATAAACCTCTAAAGAATATCCGAACCTCCTGCATGATTTGGAAGATTGCCAATTTTCCTTTTGAGGGGAAGTTTGCTACTAAGATATTCACACAACTACACAAGAAACTCCTTAGACATGACCATCATCAAGATAACAATTGTTAGATGTTTTCCCATACATGCAAGGAATACCTCCTCTACAACTCCAAAATGCTCTAGCAATTGAACAAGAACCTCCTCGACTATCACCTTGGTCATGATAGACGCTAGCTACTTTTTTGAAGATACATGAATTGAATAAAAAATCACATGGATATGAATCCTCGACTTCATCTCCTTGATCAATAATATCAAGCTTTCCATAAGAAGATCATCAACATACAATGCAAAGTCAAAAAATTGTCCATCAAAGTCAAAACTAGATGACTATCCCAAGAAGATCCTCTCCTGAACTTTTCCATTAGGAATGACATATTGGAACCTAGCATTGAGTAAGGTCCATCTACAAGAACCAATAAGAGACAAGAATCTTCGAACAAGGTCCATCCTATCAACAAGAGCAAAAGTATCTGAATAATCAATCCCCTACATTTGAGAGAACCCCATAGGAATAAGGTGTACCTAGTGCTAACCATTGAATGTAAAAATGTCATTATTAAAGTGCTTGCCTTTAGTTAAAATATCAAACATATAACTACTAGTAAGGCTCTTGCCCATGGGAATTGAAGCAATATCACAATAACAATACTATCCTTGTCCCTTGTAAGAGAAGCAAGCTCATAACAATGATAATACTCTTGTCCATGGATGATGAAGCAATATCACAACAACCATTAATATCCTTACCCATGGCTATAGGAGAAATTTCATAACAACCTAAATGCACATACCTATGAGTAGAGAAGCAATGTTGTAACATCTATTAGTGTTCCTACCTTCAGGTAGAGAAATAAGCTTTCATGTTTGCATCTTACACTCTATTAGCCTAAGTGAACTTATGTGCTTCAAGTAGTCGTAACTAGTGTGCTTATCCTAGAGTTTGTTGATGTCATTTGCCTTACTCAAAACATCACCAAAATCATTCTTCTTGAAAAAATACGAAGAGCAAGGGGTCTTACAAAGCTTATGCATTGGATCAAAATAAAGTTTATCCATGTTCCACCCAGATCTAGAATTGAGATACAAGATAACAATAATTATGACAAATGATTCATACAAGAATGCATTATTGAGAACAAACCAAAGTTGATGTTGCCACTACAAAGAGCTTGAAAAATATATGATCTAAAAAAATAAGCTCCATATACTTTTGTATGCAAAAAGTTTACCCCTTTATTCATTAAAAGTGTCACCCAAAACATTCAATTTCAAAAATTCAAAATTACCTGTGATGAATTGAAATAGTCAAGTGTTGTAGATCCAAAAAATAACAAAATACCATCTACCATCCAAGTTTATTATTGATGAGGTTAGTGACTAAGCACACACATATTTTTGCTAATTGTCAACTTTTGGTTGGTCAGGGTTTTCTATTTCTATCAATTTATGTATGTATCCATACAAACATAAATGATTTGACTATCAATCTTGATGCCATGTAAGGCATAAAAGGGTCTTCTGTATATATATATATATATGGTTTGTCAAGGTCTTATATAAATAAATATATCAAAAACATATTTTGGTTGTCAATCTAGGTGCCATGTTGATTGTCAGCAACCAAAGCCAATAACAACGAGCAAGGGAATTGACCCCTTAATCAAACATTTATGGCCACTTTAAATACAACATGTTAACTAGAAAAGCATTGAGACATTTAAGAGTAAGATAGTCACATACTTATCTCAATGAAATTCTATTGCGAGGATGACCTATGGGTATTTTTCAAGCATTATCCACATGCACTTTGACAGAAGGTGCACGAACAATCGCTCCAGGTTCCTTACAGTAGAATTAGGAGGAAGTCAGACATCTCATGACTTAGGCATGTTAAGGATGATCCCTCAAAGACTGGTCAAATAATAGAAGTGAGTTAAAAAGGACTCAAATCTGTAATTTGGCTAAGTCCTGCAATGCCAAAATTCCTATACCCGATCAAAATATGGAGAAGTGTAGAAAGTCTATCATGCTACCAGAGCACAAGGGTGTTGAAAAATGATCCAGTGTTGAACTCATCGGAACCCATCAAGGTATCAAATGTCCATCATAGTTCCGGAAGGTCTCCTCAAGCAAAATTGGCTAAGTATGGGATGTGCCAAAAAATGCGTACTTGATCGAATTTCGAAGAAATTTGAGAAGCTCGTCATGCTACTAGAAGTGAAAGAGTGAATAAATTAGCTAAGTTGTGAGGGCATTGGAACTTTTATACTCGATTGAAGCCCATAAGGGTACCAAATGTCCATCACAGTGTCTAAAGGTCTCCTCAAGAAGAATTGGTTAAGTATGGGATGCATCGAAAGATGCGTACCTGGTCAAAGTCCAGATAGGTGCCAAAAGTCTATCATGGTGCCAAAAGTCTATCATGCTGTCGAAAGCGAAAGAATAAAGAAATTGGCTAAGTCGCGAGGACACTAAAAATTTTATACTCGATCAGAGCCCATCAGGTACCAGATATCCATCGTAGTGCCAAAAGGTCTCCTCAAGTAGAATTTTCTAAGTATGGGATGCACCGAAACTTTTGTACCTGATCGAAGCCTGTCGAGGTACCAAATATCCATTGCATTATCAGAAGAGACAGAGTAGCAAAAAATGATAATTCATGAAGATGTTGTAACTCCTGCACCTAACCAAAGTTTGAAGCATCGCTAAAGGTACGTTACACTAGAAGATGAGAGAATTGACTAAGTTGCGAAGGCACCAAAAATTTTGCACCCAATCGAAACCCGCAGGGTTACCCAATGCTAGTCATGCTTTAGCAATCTTGCTTGATATATGGCAATGATCAATGGATAAAAAATGACTTACATTTGATGTCAAAGATCAGACGACATTCATCTTGTGCCATCTATAGGACATTATCACTTGACCAAAAATCCTGATAGCAAGGGATAAATGTCAATAGAAGATCAATGAACCCAATGCAAGCAACAAGGCTAACATGATACAAATTCAACCAGGTTACCGGAGCATAATTAGGTGGTTAGAACAAGCATACTTTTAGTTAATTAAATAGATGGGTGAATCTTCTAACATAACATAAATCCACTCCTTAGGCAATGATGCTTTAGTAACTAAATAAGTTGTAAAGGACTATATATACTAGAATGTAGAATTAAAAATGGTCGGCTCTTAAGCTTTTACAATTTACATGTACAACAAAGCTTTGCATTTTAATACAAAGGGATTACTATCTGGCCTCTAGTTCCATTCAATTATAGAATGTGTATGTATGAATTATTGTAGAGGTAGTGGTGTAGTATTCCTTATGGGGAGGTAGTTTAGAAGCTATGGAAATGATCCACAAGATATCAAAACCCAACTTGCACAAGTCGTACAACCTGTACGGTCTTCATCGTACACTAGTTCAACTTGCCAAAACAACTTGTACGGTCACCAAATCATATAGTTGTATGATCCAAATCATACAACACTACACCTGGTATGATTTGGTACTCAACAAACTCACTGGAATAGGTTTTGTAAGTCAAATCGATCAGTTTTGTAATCGATTTCCTCAAACTAGCAATATTTCCTTATTTGGCAGAATTGGGTTGCAACTTTTATTACCAAATCGGGTAATCAAACAATTTGTACGATTTGGCACTATGCTTGTATGGTTTGTATGAACCCTTGCTACAACTAATATTCAGATCTATCACTTTGCATCACCAATCCTTCCAAGATAGATTTTGGGAAGTTTCTATGCCTCAATTGCTCCAATTCTCCATAACATGCAAAACCCTAAACCACTAACAATGAATTATACTCTTCATGGATGATTCCAAAAATCGTACACTGGCCTAGAAATATCAAAGTATGGCTGTAACTCTCTATATAATCAATTCCATCCTTCACACCAAGTCTGTAGGTAACCAGGATCATTCACAAGATAATTCCATACATTCTCATAGCAAAATAAGTAGTAAACATTATCTAATCAACCTGCAACATCCAGAACGTACAATGGAATTCACAGAGACAATGAAATGAGGAAAATGACTATCATATTTATATTATCAATATCCTTGTACATATCTTCCATCAGTCATTACAATCTCAATAATGAACAGTAATTCTACTCAACAATCACATAAATGAACCCTCAATCAATAACCAACAATGAACTGCATATGAGTATGAACGAACATGAATGAACAACCAAAAAATGAATAAGGGGGCTATATAATGCATTCCTAAACCATTCCAAAGTGGTTTCTAAAGCATCACATTATTTACAACTGCCATTCCCAACTAATTCCAAAATAAATCTTTTTACAAGGTTTACTAAGGTCTAATTCAATTTTTATCAAATTAACCCCAAATGCACATTTCAACTTAATTTCATTTCATTTCACATCATACATTTGCAACCTTGTACATTTTTCTCTTTGCTTGTACATTTTGACACTTGTACATTTTAGTCAAAATTGAGCAAAACTCAACAAAATTATGCAAATCCATGGATCACTTCTTCTTTTGGGAGGTGGATTTGCTGCCTACATCTGCCCTCCCCTTTAAATCAGGTGGTGTCCTCACCATCTCAGTCTTATTTATCTTATCTGATGCCTATTTGTGATAATCAACAAGTAAAAGTTGCAAGGTGGTACACTCATCCTTCAAGCGAGCTGCATATTGACTAACTTCTAGGGCTTTCAACCCGTACTCATTAGCCTTCTCTTCTGCAAGAGTCAATAGTGCTCCTAACTCCTTCTCATGTTTGGATGCTCCCTTGCATATATTTTCTATCAACATGGCTTCCATTTGGGCTGCTATGGCTAACTCCTCATTCTTCTCGATAATAACCTTTAGATGTTGATGAATGTCAGCTTCATAAGCTACCATAGTCTCATCCTTAGCTACTAGTCTAGTCTTATGATCCATAATAATTTCATTGTAGTGCGTGGTATCCTTCGCCATATCTTCAATTTTATGGTTCTTTTCCTATAGTTGTTCCTCTGCTACCTTCAATTGATTAGCCTGGTTGGCCAACTATTCATTTTGTGCTTCCAGTTGAGCTTCCAACTACTTCGTACGCTCTTCTACCTATTGGATCACAAGCTATTTTTCTACCTCCTGTGAATGGAGCTTATCCTCATAAGCCTACTTCATGCTTGCTAACTCTATTTCTACCTTCTTCATTATTTCCTTGACCATGGTTTTGTTGCATGTTAATTCTTCCTCCATCACAACCATCTCCTTTCGAGTAGCTTCTACCTCCTCTCATTGTGTTTCTTTAGCTTGGTAAACTTGTTCAAGACCCAAGCTGAGCCACTCGATCTAGTATGTTAGGAAATTCAATTTCCTCATGGTGAAGGCCAATTCCCAAGGTACTCTTCAAAATTTTGTACCTTCTATATTCAATGGATAGGTCTAATAGGTTGTCCTATCCAAATACACTCATGGAGTTGTGTGGTAATTAGTCTTCAAATCCTATCTTCCAAGCATCATGGTTACTTCTCCTCTAGGGAATAACCATGGATGTTGTGAATGGATGTGTGCTATCTACCTTGTATGATCCTCATTGCACACCCATTCTATAATATTTTCTAATTTAGTGAAGGTTTGCTCCCTCCACTATTTCAATTTCCCAATACCACCAATACAAAACTATAATCTAGCACTGGAAAATATTTCACTAGCCTATCGAAATAAGTGCTCCACCTATTCATCGATATTTTCACCCACATCCTCCACCTTATCAAAGTGAGGTACTTCCACTAGGAATATTGTATGAAGCTCCTCGATGTTATCCTATGGTGGGGTCTTTCCTTCCTCTTCTTCTACCTATGGATGAGAACTTCCTCTGACTTCCTTAGTCATGCTGGTTACTTTTCCCTCTAGTAGTGGACTGTGTGCTACCACCTTACTCGTCTCTTCTTTTTTCGGTGATTGTGTCTCCTCAACATTAATAATTTATTTTTGAGATTATTGCTCTTCCATCGGTACTTGGACTTCCTCTTGCAACTTAGGCAAGTCCTCTTGTTGCTTTGCTGTCAACCCTTCATCTTGTGGGTTCGGGTGCACTCCCCTTAGAGTTGCAACTATCTGGTCAGGAGTAGGCTCTTCCTATGGTACCTATGCATTTGTCTACTCCCACTAGCTATGACCACCTCTCATCACAATTTTTATTTTCTTTGTCTCCTTAGGTTCTTCCAATGGAACCTCCAGCATGACTTTTGCTTTTGAAACTGGTGGTACTACTATCGTTCTAGTCAAATATCTGGATGAATCTAGAAGTTCAAAATATAGGTCTAGAGTAATTTTGGGGATCCCATTATTTTTCCCATTCCTTCTAGACTTGGTATATTAAAATTTAGTAGGTCTAACCCCTTCGAATTAGAGTACCCTTCCTCTAGTGCTGACTTGGGTTGTACTTTCTGTATGGACTTTACCTGTTTCTCCCTTTGTCATCATGTCTGAATCCGTATAGGGCTAGGTTGTTGCTCTACTCTCTCCTCCTCTTCAAAAGAGCTAGGCTGCTCTCATAGCTTGTGGACTTGGGCCTGTTGTTCTAAGGTTGGTTCCAACTATCTTCTTCTCTTTCTCTATGGATGGACATCTTCATCAGATGTAGTCTTAGACTCATCCTACATCGATGGTGTTGGTTGCTTTGTACTCTTCTTAGCCTTCATTTTATCTGGAGTGGCCTTTGATAGAGGTATAATATTTACCCATTGTAGTATGGTAGGTTGACCATATGCTATTTCCCTTGGTTGGGTCCTACTAGGAAAGTGAATTCCCATTCTTGATACTACATCCAATAAAAGTGCAATGGCATGAAAGGTCATGGTGAACATCTTCCTCCTCACTATTAGTGATTGTTGCATTCATTCCTGTAAGTATGTTCCCCAATCATACTTCATGCCCTTGTAAACACCTTCCACATATTGTGCCATCTATATTGGCATCTTTGAAGCTCATGATTCTCTAGATAATCAAGCCATAACAACATTCATCATGCAAGCCAACTCATCAGTATTTAACTAACTTTGTTTAATCCCATGGGTGCTAGTACCTAAAATCTTGGCTTCCATAGGTGACTTCATAGATGTGAGTGTCATGATCAACCTGTGCATCTCAATGGGATCTACTATTCTTTTCAAAATTAGATCTCCATTCATGGGCAATCTGAATGTCTATCAAAATACCTCTATTATGAAATCCACCTTAACATACCTATTACCCACTCATACCACTATGTGGTTCTTAGTAGGTTTGTATGACTAGAGAATCTACAAGTATTCATTGAAGAATACCTTATCTTGTGGTGGGATCTGCGCTATAATACTCACTCTGGCCTTCCTTAGTGCCTCCTTCAATGGATGCTTGGTATCATTATTTTCCCACCACTTCCTACAAAATTCTCCTATTGGCTACCCAAAAGTGACATCCTTGATGTCCACTTGCTCCTCCTCTACTTCACTAGGCAGGTCCTCCTATTCTTTTGAAGTCTTTTCTCGATGAACTTCACTATGAAGTTCTCTTCTGGGTGCCCTAGGTGGTTCCATCTCTTCCCTCCTGTATTGTAGTGGTGCTCTTCCTCTACCACCATACTAGTATCTCTGACCCCTCCATGGCCTTCCTCCTCTCCCTCTCCAAGGATGATTACCATACCTCTTGGGTGACTAAAATTGATGTCCTTGGTCTTGAATGGGGTAAACTAAGGGAGATCACTTGGGTCATGATTCTCTCTGGTGCAATGGTCTTGGTGATATATATATCACAATGTAATCAAAATGAGCTTGATATTCTCATCGGAGCTCATACTTCTACCATCATTGAGTGAAACCCTTGTTTGCACACCTTTTCCTTGATTCGGTAATTCAGGATAATACTACACAAAATCATTACAAAATTATATACTTCAAAATGTACAAAAACTATTAGTATCATACAAGGCCTCAACCAAGTTATACATGTATGCTTTCAAATCGTACAATCCTACCCATATCATACAACTCCAGTCGGATCTGTTCAATCGCACCCGATTTCGTACACTTGTAGTAAATCACACAATTGGTGCTTCAAATCATACAACCATGATCTAAAATCATACCAACTATTTAAAATCATATAAGGGTGCCTCCCTTCTATACAACCTCACTAGGTCTATACCACTACAAAAAATGGTCTTCAAAACCTAAAAATTGTAAATATGTTCGAAAATCATACAATCACTCTCCAAATCATACATACAACCCTAAAAATTATCACTTGGTCAAAAACCCTCATTTTTCTTCAAGTGTATGATTTTTGTGAAACCCATTTTCCGAAAACCTTCAATCTCTCTTTTGGTGCAATTTTGGTGAATTATGCAATTTCTCCTTCACTTGATGCAATATTCCTCCAAAATAGATTTTCCTAGTATGGTAGCATTGTATGACCATATTTCCTCCTTATTCACACATGTAGACTTAAAAATTATTTCCATGCTTTTATGGTTAATTTTTGTACTAGGGTTTGTTTATTTTATCTCCTTGCAATTTCCATTTCTCTATTCTTGGAAATTCAAACCCTAGCTCTACTTTTCTACACTAAGGGTTTATTGGGTGCTTCCTTTCCTCAAAACCTCACTCGTACAATATTTTATTTACTTGCAACTTGATTTCTAAAAAAACTTGTTTTCTTAGAGTAAAACCCTAATTCTGGTAGCTTCTTTCTCCAAATGGGTTGCTTTTTTGAAAATAAAAATCCTTGTGGTGCATAATTAAAATGGGTCATAAAATAATGGAGTAATTTGGTGAATTTCCACTACCCATATAGAAAATTTCTTCAGTTGCACCCTTTTTGCCTTCAATTCTCTGAAATTCTAATGTTGCCTTGTACGATCTATGAGTGGGAAAGGAAATTTTTGTATGGCACTTGCTTTATATAATTTTATAAACCCTAACATCTTAATGCCTAAATTCTACCACCTTAGCTCCTCTGCATGTTGATGATTGACAACTCGTATTTTGGTGCATGCGATTTTGTCTTTTTTCTATTTTGTCCTTTTCTTGCCTCTTTTATTTCTTTTCTTTTTTTTTTCTTTCTTTTTCTTTTTTATTTTCTGGTTTTCAACCACCCTCCATCTTAATTGCATCCCAAGGATTTTCACAATTAAGATAATTTTTTTTTCTTTTTTTTTTCCTAGAAGGGGTCATCATTTCTGGTTTTCAACCCCTTCCATCTTAATTGCATCTTAAAGGATTTTTACAATTAAGATATTTTTCTATTTTTTCATTAATATTTTGACGCTTATCATCATGGGAATCGTATAGTGACATTCACTTGTATGATTCCATATATTGACTCATCAGTTGGGTTGCCCACTTCTACATTGTGGGTAATCATGTCATTAGGTGCCAATTGACCCTCTGTTCGATCTCCTTCTCTTTGATTCCATGTGTACAGTTTGGAATCATGCAATTACAATGTGTAGGACTCCCTCTTGGTAATACTTCTTCTCATCATTCTATTGATTGACCATGAGGTAGGGTTGCTCTTATTGATCCATTATCATTTGAGCGACTTCTCTACCTATCTCCTCATATCAAATCAGCTTCTAAGCTTGGTGAATGAGTTCTTTGTAGTCCTTGACTCCTTTCATCGATGAAGTGTACTCTTCCTCTATCGGTAAGGCCTCTTCCTTGCATAGGTCTTCCCCGATCACATCCTCTTGATACAGGACCTCTGTGAACATTCCATGGGACTTCCCTTTCTTGGCCCCATCCTCTTCTAGTTTCCACTCTTCTTGGTCTGGGTTGGGTTAGTGGAGGTCATCCCCATGGTTGTCTTCCTCTTAGGTTGGGTACAATCCCTCTCAACAAAGGGATACCTTGTAAGTTCTTGGTCCAATTCAAATAGGCTAATGGTGTATCTCTTGACCATCTAGGAGTAGGGGGTCGAATCCTTCCTCATCCTCTACCTCCTCTAGGTGGAATATATCCTCTACCCCTCCTAGTATTTAGTGGATGTACTCCCCCTCCATGGCCTTGCTACTGTCTTGGGGGTTCTTGTTGGTTTCTTACTAGGGTTATATCCACCAATTCTATATTGGCCAAGTGACCTTCATTTCTTTGTGTTATAGGTGATAACTATTGTAGTGCTCTCATTCTATGGTTCGCATGTAATAGTCGGTGTGTCCATCACCTTTGCTCCCAATATCATTGTGGAGACACATTTTCTAGAGTCTCCCTATATGGTTCTAAGAAATTAGACTCAAAATTAGAATCATTATGATCATCATCTCTTTGTTCTGACCAATTTACTGGTAAGTTCATTAATATTTGAAGTCTTTGCACTTCTCTCCTTTGTTGCCTCAATTATCGATAGGTTATTGTGTAGGTCTTAGGATCACACATGAGGTGTTGGTAGTTCTAAGAATTCATCATCACCACTATCAAAACTTTCTTCTCTTACTAGCCAAGGCAACTCTCCATCACTAGATTCACTTGAATCCTCATGTATATTACCTTGTGGTCTAGGTGGTGTAATGTCTTCTTCAATGTCTCACCAAGCTATATCCTCATCTTCTTCTGCTATTGATGGGTCATTGGGCATCCCATGAGGTGTTATTTGTGAGTTTTCTCCCCTACTCGTACTTGCACCATCATGGCATGAACTACTCACTTGTGGTGTCATCTCATGTTCTTTCCCTTTGCCTTCTAATTCTTGTGACCTCACTATTCTTTGCTCCTCCATCATTTGCATCGTATCATCCAAGTCTTGAATAGTTTGTTCTCGGAGTCTTGTAGTGTGACCTTGCAATATTTCATACTCCTCTTGCAACTATTGGATCTGGTGTCGCATCCTCTATTGCAATAGTCCTATCTGAGCTAATGGAGAGAATTTGATGAGTTCTTCTTCCATGGTGTCACCTCCTATCTCTTCTGGAGCTTCCATATCAAAGTTATCCATCCTATTCACATATCAGACCATTAGTCTCATTCTTCTTCGATATTATAATGGTTGGGGTAATTCTCTATACTCCAACTATGGATACACCATCCCTTGATCCTCTAGATTCCTTATTTCCCTTGGAGAAATCCCTCTTTCATATTCTTCCTCAAGCCTTCTAGTCCCATCTACAAACCTTACATGTACTCATGTCCTCCTCTCATCGGGTCAAGGTACCAACTCTTCTTGTTCAATAATTGGTCTTATCTCCTCCCCTTATGTGAATAGGCATGTGAGTCCCATGTCAAGGTCCTCCCATGGTGGGCCTTGAATTCTACTTTTCTGGTCATCGGACTGGGCTTGTTGTCTTCATTCAACTTCTTCTAAGGTGATAAATAGACATTGTACTTTGTATGGCTTTAACTTTGAACCATTTATAGTATCTAGCACTTCCATCCCATTCAAGTTCTATAATTTAACTACTCCATTGTCCCTTACTTCTACAACTTGAAAGGGACCAAGCCACAAGGTTTTTAACTTACCCAGCTTGATTTCTCATTTCCCATTAAACTTTAGAACTAAGTCACCTTGCTTGAGTTCTAATTTTTGAATATGCTTGTCATGCCATAACTTTCTTCTCTTCTAGGCCACTTCGATCACCCATTGTGCCATGACTCTTCTCTCATCCAGCTTAATTAGTGTCGTTAGTCATTCTTCCATACTCTCTTGGTCCCCTAAGCGATGCTCCATCACTATCCATAGGCTTGGTACCAAGAATTCTACTGGCACTACTACCTCTTGACCATACATTAGCTAAAATGGTGTATGGTCTATCATTGGCTTAAAGGTAGTTTGATATACCCAAAGAATATATGGTAACCTTTCCTCCCAATATGCTCCCTCTATTCCATAGGTTTTGTATAATGTTGACACTAATACCTTGTTAGTCACTTCCACCTACCCATTAGCTCTTGGGTAATATGGACTAGACAAGGAGTGCCAAATTCTAAATTTAGTTATTAATTTTTTGATGATCTCATTCACAAAGTGACCTCCTCAATCACTCATTATTTGTAGTGGAATGTCGAATCTTGTAATTACTTGCTCATACAAGAATCATGTTGTACTTTTTTTGAGTTATCTGGTAGTGCTCATGCCTCAACCCATTTTGTTAGGTATTCAGTGGCTACCATGATATACCGACACTTTCACCTATGAGTTGTTCTCAGTGGTCCAACAAATTCCAACCCCCACCTCTCAAATAGTTCTTGGGGTTGTGATGGGTGTAATGGCATAAAGTCTCTTCGCACTAGCTTCCCCACTCTCTGGCAAGTATCACATGCTCTTACATATTCCTTTGCATCATTATATACTATGGGCCACCATAGTCCTACTAAGAGTACTTTTTGAGTAGTGGCATCAGGCCCCATGTGTCCTCCTACCAATCCTTCATGAGCTTCTTTCAATGTGACTTTAATTTCCTCATCCATTACACATCTTCTTAGGATACCATCAATTCCTAATTTGTATAACAATCCCACTATTAACTGGAAAGGTGCTGACTTTATGATTACTTTATTTTTCTCTATTGTCATCAACTCTTGTGGTAACTCCCCTATGGATAGGTATTATCCAATCAACTTGTACCATGATGGAACAATATTGATTGTAAATAATTGAGCATTAAGGAATTCATCTAGAATCCTCACTCCTATAGGTTCTCCTGATCGTATTCGAGATAATTGGTCTACAATCACATGCTTCTTTCTAGGTCACACCACTACTCAAAATATGAATTCTTGTAAGGTGATGAGCCACCTATTGACTCATCCTTGTATAACTAGCTTATTTATCAAGTACAACAAAGCTTGATGGTCTACGTAGAAGGCAAAAGGGTTTACCAATAGGTAATACCTAAACTTCTGTACTACATATACCATCCCTAGAGCTTCTCACTCCATTGTACTATAATTTCTCTCCACCCTTGACAATAGGTGGCTTGCAAAAAATATAGGTTGATCCAGCCTAAACTGTCCTTCTTGTGCCAATGCACATCCAACTACAAAGTTTGAGGTATCAATATGGACATGGAATTCTTTATCCCAATTAGGGAACACCAAAATGGGACTACTGACTAGCTTAGCCTTTAACTCCTCAAAGGCTCCTTGGTGCTCCTCCATCCATCTAAAGGGAATATTCTTCTTGGTTAAATAATCTAGTGGGTAGGACACATGCGCATAATTCTTGATAAACCTTCGATAGTATCCTGTAGATCCCAGGAAGGTTTTTAAAGAGCTCACATCATATGGCTCCTCCATGTGTAGTATGACATAGATTTTGTCAGGATCGATCTTCAACCCTTCGCTGCACACTATATGTCCCAATAGTTTCCCATACGGTACCATCAAAAAATACTTTGCTAGATTTAGGGAGATTTGTGCATTCCTACACCTACTCATGCACTCACTGAGACTAGGTAAATGATCTTTGATCTTACCATAGATGGACCAATCATCTAGGAATACCTTGAAATTTCCTGTGGCTAATTGATCAAAGATGTACAGAATAATGCACTGAAATGTAGCAGGGGCATTACATAGCCCAAATGGCATTCGATTATATGCATAGATGCCATTCTCTATGATGAATGTGGTCTTCAATTTATCCTCCTCGGTGATGCTTATTTGGTTATACCCAGAAAACCCATCTAGGAATGAATAGATTTCATGTCCTATGACCTCTTCCAGAATTGAGTCTATGAAGGGAATAGGGAAGGGATATTTAATTGTCACTACATTCAGACTCTTGAAGTCTATGCATATTCATATTTTATCCACTTCCTTCTTCAGGGTGACCATAATAGGTGAAACCCATTCACTAGTAGTGACTCTAAAAATGATGCCTACCTCTAACATCTTTTCAATTTCTATATTTACCAATGCGACATACTTAGGATTCATCCTATATGGTCTTCTTCTCACTAGTTGTGCCTCAAGAATTAGCATAATCTTGTGGACACATAGCTCAGGTGGTACCCCCTTCAGGTCCTTATACATCCATGCAAAGACATCCTTGTACTCCAAGAATATCTTAAAAATTGCTGCTTTCAGTACTGGGTCCCAGTCATCGCCATAGTGGATCATCCTAGGCTCTCCTTCTGTTCCTAGGTTTACATCCACCATCCGAGGTCCTTCATACTTAATATTTGTAGGCTCTATCACTACCTTTTCCACATTCATAGGATGCACTGGTCTCACATCAATTTTAGCATCTCCTACTATGTATTCTACAAAGCTCTTAGGAAATGACCATTTCTCCTCTTCCTCTTTCTTAGGTTTCGAGTTGACCTTCATCTCATCTTATTTTTCTATGGTCTCCTCTATGTTAATATAGAGGTAGGTGGGCTGAAAAACCTTGTACTCCTCCATTTTCCAATGGAGTAGTCCACTATCAGATCAAGTTTCATCTTCACTATAGTCTTCTAGGTACAACATCCCTTCTTCATTAGGTTCATAACCTTCATCACCAGAAGAACTACCTGACTCATCAGTCATGGCCATATCCTCACTAATCCTCTGGTTATTCAAATTGATCATATATTTATGCTATCCTTTCTTAAAAGTGATCTGATATTTTCCCTAGTTGTGATTAACTTTGGCTATTCTTAGCCATCCTCTCCCCAACAAAGCATCGTATGCTAGCTTTTGCATTGTAATCACAATGAAATCCAAGATAAACTCTTGGTCAACTATTTTAACTTGTTGTGTAGTTAAGACACCCTTTGTCTCTATTCCATACTAGTCAACACCATATAATCGGAATCTAGGTGCCCATAATGATGGAGCACCAAGTTCTTGCTAAGTCTTCTCAGGTAGCACATTAATGCTAGATCCTCCATCTACTATGACTTGCATCAATCTGTGCCCTAAGATTTCCATATGGACCAATGCGGGTTTCTTCCCAACATCAATCATCAATATGGTAGGGTCCATAAAATAATTCTTTTGTTCCTCTTCTTTGATTGGTTGGATTTCTACCTCCATCACCTTATGAGGTTTCAAATATTCCACCATCACTTTATGCAATGATGGGATGGCTTCTAGCAAGCTTGCCATCTTAATTTCAATAGTCGTATTTAAAACTTGTGCTACCAAATTTTGCACAACCACTTTGTCTTCTAATGGTTTCTTTAACTCTTTTTCTTCCACTATTCTCAATTATTTTGCCTTCTTTGCTTCTTCATCAAGTACCTTCTTTGCTACTTGCCATCACTTCTTTTCTTTGGTAGGTTTAGGATACTTGTCCTTCCTAGCCTGATTCCTTGTTATGGCTAGTACTTCTTTGGTCTCCTCACTAACTGGAGGTACCTCTATGTCCAAAAATTTCATATTCTATGGGTTACTAGAACTCACCTGCTTTGGACAATTCGCTTCCTTGTGGTTCCCTAGACCACACCATCTACACATGTGTGTAGTGTTTATTTGTTGTATCTCCTATTTTTGGGGTAAAGGATAGTTCTTCACAAAGTGCCCCCACTCCTAGAAATTGTGATATTGTATGATTGGTCTCCCCTCTGAATCATACTACAAGTGGCTCTATCCTCCTTTTCGGTTGCCTTGATACTGTCTTCCCCCTCTACGGTTATTCCTATAACCACCACTGGTGGCTTGCTGGCCACTCCCTTGAGGTTTTGGTTTCTCCTCCTGTTCTTGGATAGAGAGAACCTATGGATGCACCTTTGCATTAAATGGACATTGTATCACTTCATGTCCAAGCACATTGTAAATATGGCAATAATCATTGCGAGGACAAGTCACATTCATGTGACCTTCAGACTTGCAATCTGTACACCAAATGTCCTTTCGATCTTGCTTGAATTTCCCTTTCACCTCTTTAATTAATTTTTCAAATTCCTTTTGAAATGATTGTATTATCTTTTGGATTGTATCATCTTCCTCACTCTCTGAATCATCATGTCTTACATGTGTTATCATCCTCATGATTGTTTGTTTGGCCTCACTTTCAAAATTATTTGCATTTTCTAAGGCTTCTTCATATGTAGTTGATGGCACTACCTTCATCTTCTTCTTGTATCTGGGTAGCAACCCATCTACAAACCATCATTTTACTAGCACATCTGCTAGAGGCATTTGCATCTTATCCACCAACTACTTCAATCGATGATTGTATGACTTCACATCTTCATCAATTTTCTGTTTAGTGGCGCAAAGTTTAGTTATGATATCTCCATCATCTTTCAAGGGGTGAAATTCCTCAATGAATGCATCTTTCATTGTATTCCATGCTTGGAAGTTTGGTGTGTTTTACCTTTTTAGGTACCAATCTATGGCCAATCCTCGTAATGTAGTAGGAAATAATCATAACCATTCATCTGGTTGGTCTACACCATTTGCTCTCCAGATGGTTATACATGTCTTGATATGTCTTGTCGGGTCTTCCTTTCCTTCCCCCATAAAGGGTGGGCATATTTTTTTCCTGCATGATTGCCTACATGGGCCATTGGTGGTGTTTCTTCTTCTTCACTTGATGAAGTATCACCTAGAATCCTTGATTGATTCCACCTTATAGTTGACTCACTTTGTTGGTCCTCATTGAAACCATCTACTCGAGGAATATTATATTCATCAAATAGTCATCTACCAATCTCTTATGCATCTTCACTCTATGATCTCCTTCATTGGTGTGTAGGTTGTGGCCTTGGTCCTTCCTCCTGAGACCTCGTGTGTTGTTGCTCTGGTGCTTGACTCCCATCCACCGCACTCCTTTGCAACCTATCTACCACTTTCTCAGGTGTTACCATCCACTCCCTTCATTCTCACATAGTTTCCTCATTAATACCTTCTCTTACATCAATTCTCATCTTGAATCTGGGTGCTTCTTGCTCCTCTTCTTTCGTATCGATCAACAATGTATCCAACCTCTCAATCTCTGCTTCATCAGATGTCCATACTTGCTCTATCACTGGTTCATATGTATTGTGTTCAACACTGTTCACGTTCCCTCTTTGAGAAATTCTCATGCTCCTTCTAACTAGGATTTCCTCTCCTTGATCCTATCTCCTATGCCTTTGTAGACTTGTGTCTATCATTCACCTCCAATTTGTGTACTCAAGTTTATCACTTGTACGATCTTCTTGACTGCAACACTTTTTGACCCATTTTAACAAAAATGCCAAAGTTTGATAAGGCAACGATGCCAAATGTAGAGGCTAGCGGTGTAGTATTCCTTATGGGGAGGTAGTTTAGAAGCTATGGAAATGATCCACAAGATATCAAAACCCAACTTGCACAAGTCATACAACCTGTACGGTCTTCCTCGTACACTAGGTCAACTTGCCAAAATAACTTGTACGATCACCAAATCATATAGTTGTATGATCCAAATCATACAACACTACACCTGGTATGATTTGGTACTCAACCAACTCACTGGAATAGGTTTTGCAAGTCAAATCGATCAGTTTTGTAATCGATTTCCTCAAACTAGCAATATTTCCTTATTTGGTAGATTTGGGTTGCAGCTTTTATTACCAAATCGGGTAATCAAACAATTTGTACGATTTGGCACTATGCTTGTACGGTTTGTATGAACCCTTGCTGCAACTAATATTCAGATCTATCACTTTGCATCACCAATCCTTCCAAGATATATTTTGGGAAGTTTCTATGCCTCAATTGCTCCAATTCTCCATAACATGCAAAACCCTAAACCACTAACAATGAATTATACTCTTCATGGATGATTCCAAAAATCGTACACTAGCTTGGAAACATCAAAGTACGGCTGTAACTATTCATATAATCAATTCCATCCTTCACACCAAGTCTGTAGGGTAACCAGGATCATTCACAAGACAATTCCATCCATTCTCATAGCAAGATAAGTAGTAAACATTATCTATTCAACCTGCAACATCCAAAACGTACAATGGAATTCACAAAGACAAGGAAATGAGGAAAATGACTGTCATATTCAGATTATCAGTATCCTTGTACATATCTTCCATCAGTCATTACAATCTCAACAATGAACAATAATTCTACTCAACAATCACATAAATGAACCTTCAATCAATAACCAACAATGAACTGCATATGAGTATGAACGAACATGAATGAACAACCAAAAAATGAATAAGGGGGCTATATAATGCATGCCCAGACCATTCCAAAGTGGTTTCTGAAGCATCACATCATTTACAACTGCCATTCCCAACTAATTCCAAAACAAATCTTTTTACAAGGTTTACTAAGGTCTAATTCGATTTTTATCAAATTAACCCCAAATGCACATTTCAACTTAATTTCATTTCATTTCACATCGTACATGTGCAACCTTGTACGTTTTTCTCTTTGCTTGTACATTTTGACACTTGTACATTTTAATATTGCACCTCAACACGGGATTCCCAAAGCTTCTTTTTGAACTTTACCAAGCTTTGATGGCACGAACAAGACTGCATTCAAACATTGTTAAGATGTAGCTTCTTTGGCTACTATTCATAATGTAATAATTAGATTGCTATCAATCTCTCTTACGGGAAAAGTGTTGCTATGGTACATATATTTGGAAAATAAAATCATCTGCACATGGGCGAAAGCACTTATTGATACATTTGATGATTCCAAAGACCCTTTATTACTTCCTTGGATCTCATTCATAAACGTGTACCTCATGAAAGCATGTTGACTTCAATGTTTGCTTTAAAAGAATGTGGAGAAGAATTCCTCATGAATTACAACCATCCCCTGATAAAGCATACTTGTATTACATCTGTGCCTTTCATCCTGATTTGAATCTCCTCATCTAGTAGTCCAAAGAAAAAAGGTTCCCTCATATTTTCCAAGAGGTCATTAATGCTAAAAATATGCTGATTATGGTTGGAAAAATTCCACGATAAGAATGCCTTATTAAATAATTCCATCTATAAACCCACAGATAACAACACCTTATTTATGGTTTAACCCTTCAAAAAAATATTCTTTCATCTCTCAAGAGAACTAGTTGCAGCCTGAACAACAACTCAAAACAATGATTTCAAATATGACCCAACGTATCAAAGATATAGAGATATGATACGTGAAGTCAGGGTTAAATCATCTTGATGTTGAAAAAATTGCACAATCACAATGGGCAAATAATCTTTTGCAAGATGCAAAAATGAAAAATAGTATAAGGAAAGATATAAAATAGATTACCAATTTCTTCAGGAACAAGATAATGGACGCTATAGATCCCCATAGGTCCCTCCTACCTTGTGAAACCTAAAACCAAGCAAATTTCTAAAAAATAGTCCTCAATGGCTCCCAATGATGGAGAATGTGATAGAATTAAATAATATATCCATGAAAAATAGTGGTTGGAGGTCAATGTCACAACAAACCATACTAAGAATTACAATGGTAATCATGCCTCACACCTAGTATATCAATATAGAACTAAAAAAGTTCAAATAGGTAGGCTAGTATCAGTCCCAAAATTTCTAAATCAAATAAGGATTGAGGTCTATAAAAAGCTATATTTTCTAGCCATGATTGTTGAGCAAAGAATTGAAAGGGTGAAGCAATTTCAAAACTTATTTAAAAATTATATCCAAAAGCTGGAGGAATTAAGGAAGGATTTGTTGATATCTAACAGGGTGGATCTGATTGATGTCTCCATTGGGAAATCACCAAATACCAATGGTACACATGCACTAGCCAAAAAAACCCTCCTCAATTCTCTAGAAGACTATCCCCTTACATTATACCTATCACTTTCTTTGGGGAAGCATTTATTGCATAACTGTGTGGTGGATCCAAAGGCCTAGATATCTATCATACCAACAAAAATTTGTAGAAGTTTAGGGCTAAACCCAAATGACAAAAAAATAGAAGTGCTATATTTTAGGGGAGAGATTTTAAAGAAAATAGGGACACTACACAAGGTCCCAATGCTAATATGTGGGCACCCAAATTTGTTTATCATCCAAGATATAAAAGTTGCTGAGATACCCTCGCTGTTCAGGATATGTTTATCCTTGGATTTTCTAAAATATATGGGGGATGTATCACCTAGGAGCATGATAAAATGCTAATATCATTTAGAAGGTCATCATGGTGTAAAATAAAGGATTGCATCCTTTTTGCATTGAAAGATATGAGAAGAAGAATATCAGCCCTATCAAGAAGCCCGTATGCAAAATAAGGGTAAATTTAGGCAATCAATCAAAGGAAAAGTCAACTAAGCTTGGATTAAGTTTTCTATCCTCTACCCAGTCACCAGGTGATAATCGAATGGTTGGCCTTAGGATCCAATGGTATGTAAAAAGTTGTAGAGTCAACCATCGTTGGATGATCACCCAAAATATGACAACAACATAAGAAAATAGAATGTGGATAATAAACCAAATGGAACTGATAAAGGTAAAATACCTATGTTTATTAATATAAGAACCTATGTTCAGGTACAAAGCCAATAGAATAAGACCATGTTCTATGTTCATAACTTGTGCTGAAAATGGAGAATTCCCAAAAGAAGAGATAAATTCAAAATAGAATCTTACTGAAGATAGAGATAATTAGGAACATTGGAAAATTGACTTTAGAGAGCAACTCAAGTTTGGGATCATTTGGTTCAGACATTGCAGGTTCATGGGATAACCAGCCAAAGATCTCATGGCCCAAGCATGTAAGCCATGCCAAAATTTTGTGTACATAACTAACATATGAATAAGCAGATGTGGTGGATACATGACCACTCAGTGTTTGACATCATCTTGTGCAGAGACCGTAAGTGTACTCAATAGGGGAATTATTATAGTGATTCACTATAAGCTAGTCAAATTCATAGGATTTATGGAAAAATGAATGTGGAATAAATTTGAAGTGTTGTCAATTATTTTATTAAAGAGCACTTTCTACCCTTCTTTTTATGTCTTCCACTTTTTGTTTTATTTTTGACTTGATAGCCCAATGAACAAGAGCAAAATAGTATAGAATTTGTAGAAGACACACATGAAACATACAAAGATGTGAAGTGGTGTAGACTAAAAAATGGTCAATATGATTAGGCATCCACAAAAAATGATCAATTGGCATCATACGACCCCTTGGGCAGCCCTCATAAGGCTTATAGTGGTTATAGCCACTCCGAAAGAGGTTTTGGAGGCTTTTGGCCTAATTTTGGGAGGTTTTGGACCAATTTTGGGAAGTTTTGGCCCAAAATTCACCACCGTCCCACCTTGGGATGGTGGCAGATTCCCACTATCCCACCCTGGGACGTTGGTGAGCCATCATCCCAGGGTGGGACGGTGAGCAAGTTTGACCAAGAAAAAGTCAAATATGGGACAAATGGCACCTAAAAACTGCCATTTACCCCACCAATTGAAGCATGCGGTTTAGAGGGCACTGCATCCTTATGAAATACTTCATAATGAAGGCCAAAAATGGAGATTCTCTTCCACATCTAGTGCATGCCTCCCTTTTGATAAATGGAGCCTCCTGCCATGCATACCCTTGCATGCATTTTTTCACATAAGCCCCTTTGGGCTATAAAATAGATACAAGGTCCACACAAAAAACATAGGGAGAAGAGTTCTAGGATATGCAATGGAGTGCTGTCGAGATTTCCCCTCACTTTATTGTGCTCTCTTTCCCTCGTAATCTCTCCTTAGCGAAGGAGGTTACCGGGTGACTTCAAGAGGGTCTTTTGGGCATAAATTTACCATCTGGGTGAATTTTTTCATAAATTTTAACTAAAATACCCCTTAGAGTGTTTAGGAAAATTACCCAGTGGGATTGGTAGCAAAAGGTGTGCAAAATTGGTGGGTATCCCACCCTAGGGTGCCCTCCAATTAATTGCAGTCACCACGGTCCCCCCTACAATGAGGAGAAATCTGTGCACAATTTCTTTACTATTTTTTTAGCTTATTCTAGACTATAATAGGATGCTACAGTTCAAATTTCATGCAATTTAGAGTTATACTAGCCGATATATCGCATTTTGAAGTTTTTGCAGGTTTATAGGGCCCATCTGGGCACCCTAGGTGCATGCAGATGGATCTACACCTAATTTTGAAAATATAACCATATGGGTAGTATTAAAATGTTGATTTATATATTCTGTCCAAGTTTCATGTGTTTTGGACATGTTTAGGGGTGGAAATTGCTTGTCTTGGTCTTCGCAGGTTGTAGATGGGTGACGCAAATCGAGGGGTCTAAAGATGCAATTTCAGATATGTTTTTGATGATATACCTTCAAAAAATCCTATTTAACATATCCATAAAATTTCAAGTCATTCTGAGTTTATTTGATATATTTTTAATATATATGCCCTTTACTAGTCTTTTGGTGCCTGTGGGGATTGCATGTTTTCCATCACACGCACTTGCTATTTGACCCTTTTGGCTTCCTTGTGTGCAGGTTTAGGTTCCTATAAGGCATTGGTAAGGAAAAAAAGACATCAAATATCAAAGATACAAGCAACGGTGGAATTGGCCCGCCCGCCTCAATTGTGGGTACGAGGAAAGACACTGAATGTGCACCTAGATTTCTTGAAGAATTTGATCCTTGGGCACCCAAAATTTGTAAAAATTGTATCAATTTTGAGCCCTAAATTTTACTGCTGTGTAACCTTGTATCTGATCCACCAAGTTAATAATAAAGATGCTCATTTTATTTCATACCTTGTTGTTTGGTTTTGCTTCCATTTTTACATGCATGCTTCCATTTGACGCTCATAAGCTATAGAGGATAGATACACATATTTTTATTGATAATTAGGTGCAAATTTTTTCCCTACTTCAGTGATGATCATGGTGGGACCCTTGTCCCTTATGCTTTGGGTGAAAATTTGGCTCCATTTTTTCCCTTTTGTGTTGCAGGTGCTCCCCTCCCCACCCTAGAACGGTGGCAAAACCTTTATCTGGATCACCCTGGGATGGTAGCTTCACTGTCCCACCCTGGTATGGTGGTAGGGCTTCTAATCATCCCACCTTGGAGCTTTGAAGAAACAGAGAAATTTTTGCCCAAAAATCCAGAATTTGGAGGCCTCAAAACTGCTAAGGTGAGTGCTTATATCTTATGTTTTTCTGGTGCATTTTCAAAGACTGTTTTTTTTTTTTGATTTACATGGTGGACTCGGATAGCCACCACGAGTCCAGGCCATCCAGCCAGAAAGCTACCACAGTCATCTGCGCAGTCCACCCCCAGAAGCCTGCCATCGAGATACCTCGCGCAAACCGCCCCCTATACCACCATGCCCCCGCTGGATTGAACCTTTTACGCCGCTGCCCGCTCCTGGATGAGAGAATAGGCATAACAGTATGGCGAGGCCCGAGGGATTGGAACCCCGATCTCCCCGCTCCGAAAGAAGCACTTTGACCGTTGAACCAGGCCCTCGGACCTCATTTTCAAAGACTATTAAAATTGGTTTTTCTTGCATCATTTATTTGTATATAAAGGTTAAAATTCATATTTTTACTTTTATTATTTGTATATAAAGGTTAAAATTCTATATGCCTTATATAGAATAGGGCACTCTCTCAATATGGAATAGGTCACTAATGTTCAAACTACCTCCCACTGTTGGAAATACTGTTTCAGAGTGGAAAAGCTAGGCAAACCCCCCATTGGGATTTAAGTGGTGTACCCTAGACTCTTTTGAGAAATCATGTTTGGAACTAGTGTTCCTAGTCACCACTTTGGATGAGTTCCCTCATCTAATTCCAAAACAAGAACAAGAAAGCAAGAGAAAAAACAACAAATATAAACACACCACACGGCTTAGGGATTCACATCTAAAAATTGAAGGAGATAATCACATTTTTTGCTTATGTGCTTCTTTGATCATTTTATTGTGTGTTATTAAGATTTAAAAGAGATAATATATACATCCAATCCTTAAAAGAGATAATCATATTGTCTAATTTGGATTTTTCCTTAATGTTTGGATAATCAACATAAGATTCTAGATCTGGGACCAAACCCTAACCCTAATTTTTCAAAAAATAGGGTTTCAAAAATCTAGTGTGGGTTTCCTTTAGGGTTTGCCTAGTCAACACATTATGAAAACCATGCATAGCCAAGCTCGATCACGAGCTAGTGAAGCAAAAAACTTTAGGAGAGGCCTTGAGCACCATCATTATAGGTATGAGGATCTCCTAACTCTTGCATGGAGCCCTAATAGTAGTCACCTTCGCTATTCTCATGAGGATCTCATTATTCCTTCATGATGCCCTAAGAGCCATCGTAATGTCAACTCCTCACTCAGAGGACCCAACCACCAAGGTAACTTTACCAAGAAAATATCAATGGGTTACCCACATGATAAAGTAGATTATTCAGTTAGCCAACACCGATTCTAGTCCCAAACCAGATATAATCAACCTTCCAAAGGGCCTAGCATGGAGGTCTACAATCCCTCTACATTATGGTCTTCACCATCTAGAACTCCCATCTAGCAAGTGTTAGCAACCTAGAGTAGGCCTGTGCGAAGTTCGCATGCACCATCAACCAAAGTGACCATGAGTGAGCTTCTACTACAGTCCTCCAAGCATTGGGAACCTTTCATGAGGATATTGGATTCCATTGAGGTGGAACCTCATGAATCTGATGCTTTCACCATCTTTATGGAATACATACGAATGTACAAGAAGCCTGCTATATCCTTTCAAAATCATGAGGTCAAACTCATACCTACCAATTCACCAGATCCTGCTTTGCACATCATTGCAAGCATCAATAGGCTCTCCTATAAGTGAGTATTGGTTGACATAGGTTCCTCAATAAATATTATTACCACAGCTTCACTAAAGAAGCTCAATCTCCCACCCTTGCACATTGCACCATCCAAGTTCACCTTTCAAGCATTCAACGATGCTTTATCCTCCATTGTGGGCACAATAATCCTACTTGTTGAAGTTGGACAAAATACTGTGCCTAAATTATTCTACATCTTGGAGGGTGCAAGACAATACAACATACTGCTTGGAAGGCCATGGATAAGAGATATGGAATGTGTTCCATCTATAGTGCATCAAGGCATTAAATACATTGATGAAGGTAAGGTCCATGTGGTCCATGTTGACCCAAACCCCTTCAAGTATTATAAGCATGTGGATCATCCACAAAGGCCTATAGTGTCACCCAATAATTTGGACACTAAATCCAATGACCTTATTCAGAGTCCAGATTCAACCCCACAGTTAGTCATGAATCTACCTTCACCACCACTAGTACCATCCTCTATCTCTTTAAGCAAGGAAGAATCAGAAGAGCTAGCTACAAAAGCTCCCATAGCTATCATCAATACACCTACAAAAGATCTTTTCACTCCTACCAAAAAGGGGGAAGAGCCCACTATTGATATGGGTGAATCAAACCATATCATGTTGGAGGACACAATTCCATTGACCTGCCTAGAACTCGATGAGTGCATAGTACCCAACATTGCATTCACACCTATCATCGAGTCAATAAAATATCTGGGTCATCCTCCTATCGAGTTGCCACCCATTGATAGCATTTTTGATGCACCCCTCAAGCAAGGGGGCCAAGCAGATCACCTTGGAAAAGTTGATGAGATAGCCATGACTCATTTAGATGCAAATGCATCTTCTCATGAATTTTTGGGAATGATCAATATGATGACAGAGAACCAAAGCCCTCTAAATCCATCTATGCAAATTGTGACACCATCCAAAATTCCATCCATAAAAGAGGAGATACCACCGATGGATTCGGTCATGCCTACTCCATCTCATCCAACATATCCACAAGATCAAGAACATATGTACCCCCTAGACCAAAGTGGGGGTAACCCAACTACCATAGTTGAAAACTCTGAGTTGGAACATGAGCATGAGCCAAATCAAGAACAAGAACATGTGGATATAATTGCCAGCTCCAATCATAATGAAGCATCCACATCTGCTCAGACATTAGGGACTTTTGATCCACCCTCAATCAATTATCTCCTAGCTCCCACACCTAGTTTACCTCCACCACATATAAGTTGCCATTAAACTCCCTCAATAGCCATCCAGTCATCGCCTCCACTAGTACCACAACATATATTGGATAGGCTAGCCAATGTGGAGTTACAAGTGAGTCACCAACAAAATTATTTACAATAGATCACGGATCAGCTCATAAGCATTGAGTTACGATTGAGTCATACAAAACCTTAAACCCTTGATTGTCAGGACCAACCCACTCCTGCACAGTCCAATGTTAAGTCTCAAACAAATCAAGGGCTAAACCAACAACATCACCCTAAGCAACAATTTATGCCCATTAATGAGTCCATGGACTCTGTATTTGAGAGACTCTGTACGGAAAAGGCAATTACTTTACTTGAGAGTCGACTTGTCGACCCTTATGCACCTAAGCCCTACGAATATCACAAAGACCTATACTACAAATACCATAGGCAAAAGGGGCATGATGTGCATAGGTGCTTTACATTCAAAATCTTGGTACAAGATATGTTTGACAAGAATGATCTTCAAATCAACAACCAAAAAATTGACATAGTGCAACATCTGTTACCTATAGATGGTAGTCAAGAAGAGCAACCTAAATAGGTGACTGAAATGCATACAACATCATCACCTCATAAAATGAGTTAGCCATGTTCACCTTGTTTAAGGCATCAATGTCATACCTGGACTCCGTTATCTGAGCCAATGTCGACCATTTTTCACAACCTACAAGATACAGAGGCAATTGTATTACTAGATATACCCTTGTTCAACCCAAATAGACCTAGATCTAAACTATATAGGAAGGATAATTCTTACCTCTATCATCGAATGCGAGGGTATGACATTTGCACTTATTTATGAGGGCGATTTATCCATGAGTGGGTCACTCATTATACCCCCTCAAGACATTAGAATTACCTAGGATTCCTTACCAAAATAGGGGGGTCAATTCCTATTGCTCCTCCTGGCCAAGTCAATAACATCGCATCAATAACAGTAAATGCTGGGGGTATACAAGGTATTGCACCTTCCTCTTAAGAACACAAAGTAAGCAAACTTACAAAAGACTCCAAGGGTTCCTATATCCTGCTTGGTCAACCTAAAAAGCTCCTAGGCGGTCTAGAACCGTCTAAGTCACCTCTAAATGCTGCAAGGGTGCCTATATCCCACTTTGTCAATCTAAAATGCTCCTAGGTGGTCTAGAACCATCTAGGTCATCCCTAAATTCTCCAAGGGTGCCTACATCCCACTTGGTCAACCTAAAATGCTCCTAGGTAGTCTAGAACCATCTAGGTCACCCCTAAATGCTCCAAGGGTGTCTACATCCCACTTGGTCAACCTAAAAGGCTCCTAGATAGTCTATAATCGTCTAGGTTACCCCTAAATGCTCCAAGGGTGCCTATATCTCGCTTGGTCAACCTAAAATGCTCCTAGATGGTCTATAACCGTCTAGGTCACCCCTAAAAGCTCCAAGGGTGTCTACATCCTACTTGGTCAACCTAAAAGGCTCCTAGGTGGTCCAGAACCATCTAGGTCACCCCTAAATTCTCCAAGGGTGCCTATATCCCGCTTGATCAACCTGAAAGGCTCCTAGGCGGTCTAGAACCATCTAGGTCACCCCTAAATTCTCCAAGGGTGCCTATATCCTGCTTGGTCAACCTAAAATGCTCCTAGGTGATCTAGAACCGTCTAGGTCACCTCAAAATGCTCCAAGGGTGCTTATATACCGCTTGGTCAACCTAATGCTCCTAGACAGTTTAGAACCATCTAGGTCAACCAAAAAGTCCTAAAGGCATCCATAAGCCCTTTGGTCCCCCCAAATGCCCCAATGGCCCCAAATAAGTCCATTGGTCACATGTACATACATACATATATATATATATATATATATATATATATATATATATATATATATATATATATATATATATAAATCAAAAATTCAAAAACATCATCAAAACATAAAAATACAAAAACATTGCATCGCATTGCACTTTCATACATATATCAATCAAAATTAAAAAAAAAGCATTATCAAAATTTCAAAAATATTGCATCACATCACATTGCATCCCATTGCATTTTATCATCACTTGCATTTAGGCATATTCATCATTAGAAATTTACATTTTAGAGTTGCTCATACATGTCTAGGACTTTGATGGTACAGTACTTACCGTTCAAAATCAATGTTGTGAAAGTACTTATAGTTCAATGCCGCAATTATCATTTTCACCCACATTTTTTACATTCCATATTTGTGTCCACCCCATCACCTAGTAATTTGTTTTAGAATGTCATTAGGTTTTTTGGTCACTCAACCATTTCTAGCTTCTATTCATGTTTTGTAGAAAGCTAACTTGTTTTTTAGGAGGTAGAGTCTTGCATTGATTATGCCTTATGTACAACAAATCCCAAACATAGTTAAACATTAATAATCCAAGTTTTGTGCAAAGAAAGATGAAATCCATGAAGTGGTCTAGGTTACCTTAAGCGAAAAGGTCATCCTGCTCATCCCCTTGTGCAAATGGTTCAAGAATACTGAGAGTTTGCAAAAGGACAAGCATCTTCCCTACCCAATTCCCCAAAATAAACAGTTGTTTTCACCACTATCAAAATTTCACAAAAATCAAAGCAATCAAAAGTCAAAATCAAAGAAATCCCAAAGTTTCAATATCAAAATCCTCAAAAAAAGAAGAAGCAAAAAGCAAAAAGCAAAAGCAAATTCAATAGTGGTTTGCACCACTAATCCCAAATCCCAAATCCCTTGCTAAAAAAAAAAATAATACAAAAAAAATAGTGATTATCATCACTACCCATGAGCAAGTATCCCAATAAAATTAAAGAAAAGAAGGGAGTCAAACTTGAATCCCTGGAAATCTCAGTATTTGGAAAACTGTTAGGTGATCCTCATTATATGTTTGGTGGATAGCCTACTTGTCAATGGCGGTAGCCTCTCGCATGATGATATGTCTGTCACATTAGCCTTGTGCGTGTGTGCAGACCAATGTTTACATGTGGATGAGATATAACCTAGATTGCCTAGTGGTCTAGTCCTACTAAGTACATAACCTAGGATCATGACATTCATAGGATGATCCTCATTCCGGGTTTGGTGGATAGCTTATCTGGCAATGGCGGTATCTTTATGTGTTTCACAGGAATGAACTCACTTGCACACACAGGGATATGACGTACCTTGGTCATCCTAGAAGATTCATACCTTGTCAAAAAGTCTTGCATAGTCAGTATACAGTCTTTGATCACATCAACTAGAGTGTTTGAGTCTCCTAAAAACCTCACCTACATTCTTTAAACATGTCATCATTTAATCCATTTTTTACATCGCAATAATGGTTTCACATTTCCATTACAAAAAAAAAAAAAGCAAAAACAAAGAGCGTTAATGTATTTTGTACAATCTATAGTGTTCACATAGTATGTCAAATCACTAGCCACAATCCACGTTTTTCAATAACCCCATATTTCATCTCACTGTGCATCCATGCATATAGATAGCATCAAATCAAAGCAAATACACATGCATACATGATATATGTTTATCACCATTCCATCATATCACAAAAGCATCCATATGCATACATAATAAGCATCCAACACATCTACAGAAGCAAATGCATACATTGCATCCATCTCATAAAGAAATAAGGGATACACATGATGACCATAACAAAATCTCATATATATATGGGGCAAAATAAATACATCATAGTTTTCAAAAATGCCTGTAGGCTACAATAAAGTGGGTCCTTAAACCTCACGATGCTAAACATCCAAAAATCCAAAAAGAGTTGAAACAGCCTCAAAAAGCCCCAAAGGTATCCATAAACCCTTTGGTCAACCCAAAAAGCCCCAAAGGTATCCATAAACCCTTTGGTCAACCCAAAAAGCCCCTAAGGTATCCATAAACTCTTTGGTCACCCAAAATGCCCCAAAGGTATCCATAAACCCTTTTGGTCAACCCAAAATGTCCCAAAAGTATCCATAAACCCTTTGGTCAACCCAAAATGCCCCAAAGGTATCCATAAACTCTTTGGTCACCCAAAAAGCCCCAAAGGTATCCATAAACCCTTTGGTCAACTCAAAAAGCCCCAAAGGTCTCCATAAACCCTTTGCTCAACCCAAACAAGCCCCAAAGGTATCCCTAAACCATTTGGTCACTCAAAATGCCCTAATGGCATCCAATAAGCCCATTGGTCAAGTATACATACATATATATTAATCAAAAAAAAAAAAAAAAAAAACAAAACAACACAAAAACCAAAGAAAAGGGTTCAACACCCACCAAACAACTCAAATATGATGGAATTCATTCAGGGTCAAGATGGAATGCAAAATTCTCATGGATGCATGGAAAAGTTACTACTTCACTCCCCAAGAAGGCCATTATGGCTAGACCACCCCACGGGAAGGAGGTTTTCAACTCTTTGCTTCCATGAAATCTCCATAGCATCATCCAAATCCTTTCAAAACTGTGTCATTTTTTAATGAGAGCAACTGAAGGCAACCTTAACAAACATCATCTGGGTCAAGCAACTTGTCACTTTTCTCACTGGTCATTCCCTCATAGACTCATCGCTTGAGGGGGTATTCATGCTTAAAAAATTCATAATTTAAGAACACAAGCTTATACTGAGAGGGGGGATAAACAATATAAGACCACTTTTTAACTTTTTCCTTTTACTTCAGAAAATAATGCAATGAACCAATAGAAAAATCAAATCAGTAATCAAACCAGTGTACAAGTCATCACACAATTGAGACACTAATATAATGTGGTTCACCCAAGGTGGTCTACTCCATAGAGAAAATATTTCACTAAATTTTCTCAATCAAATCCTTTGGGAATCCTTCCTAATTACAATGTTCATGGAATTTCTGTCCAAAGGAGAATCCTTCCCCTAATCAAATATTTATGAGCCTCCTACCCAAAGGAGATGTCCTATCCCCCAAAGAAGTATTTATGAGCCTCCTGACCAAAGGAGATGTCCTATCCCCCAAAGCTATGGAAATTATGGTTTAGAAGATCACTGCCTCTTCTGCTGCTAGCAGGTGGAACTCCTTTCCATAGAAGACGTCTTGTCCTCCTTGCTCTGGCTCTAGAGGCTTCCATCCTTATTGATCACCTCTATAGTTGCTCATAAAAACCTATACTAAACACAGTCAATCGATCCAGCACAAGTCCTCAAACTCTGTCACAAATCTGCACCAAAATTAGTCCACTGGTTTAGCACAAGTTTGCTCTCAAATATATGTCATATCTGTCCCAAGCTTAAGCCAAAAGCTTGAACAAATCAATCACAAATGCTCACAAGTCTTCACCAAGACTTCATCAAATCTGTCCACAAGTTCTTCAACAAGAACCTATCCAAATCATTCCACAAGTTCTCCATAAGAACCTGTCCAAATCAGTCCACAAGTTCTCCACAAGAACCTGTCCAAATCTATCCTAGCAAGCTCACCAAGAACTTGCCCAAATCAGCTCAAGCAAGTTTACCAAGAAACTTGCCCAATGTGAACACACAAAGATAATTGTTAGAGACCCAATGTGTTTCATCCAATCATATCAAATCAATCTCATAGAAGCATAAATAGAATTGTTAGAGACTCAATATGTTTTATCCTTCAACTCTCAATCTCAACTCAAATCAATCTCATAGAAGCATAAAGAGAATTGTTAGAGACTCAATATGTTCTATCCTTCAACTAAAAAATAAACTCTTTCTCAAATTAGAATAAATATAGAAGTAGTATACTTTCACAAGATCTTGAACCATGACCTCATAATTATCAATAATGCAATATCAAGGAATCAAATCCTCTAACATAGAACCATAACTTGCTATCAAACCCTAGCCAAGTTAGTTTTCAAGAACTCAAATCAATCTCTCTCTAAGAATCAAAAAGAGGTTCAAGATATTTCCAAATTATCTCAAATGGGAATGCTCAACTTAACCACACAACCAAGTTTATCAAGTAAAGTACAACTTGATAAAATCAAATCTCAAAGGAGCAAGCCCAACTCATGTATCAAGTAAAGCATAACTTGATCAACTCAATCTCAATGGAAGCAATATCAAAACCAAAATCTCAACAACAAAACAACTCAATTAGGGTTTCAACAACTTATAGCAATGGCATAAGCTTCTCACTCAAAAAACCTAAAGCAAACTTCAAATGCTTCCACTCTCATAAACCATAATTATGCAATAACTCATAAACTCATCATGATCTCATAATGCATAATAAATACTTCCACTTTCAGAAAATAAGATCCACTCCAAATAAGGAAACTTAATTTAATCCTTTTCACTCCAAAATTATTTTCAGAAAACCATCAATCAATAATAACCATGGAAGAATGTGCCCATACCTTTACTTTTATGAAGAAGGAGAACTCAAAATCTGTCACAACACTAACTCTCAATTTTCCACAAATGAGAGTTAGCAACAATGGAATAATGAACGATGATAAGAGTCCTAATAACACCTTATCACTCCAACTCATCAATAATCAAAACTCACAAATATACATATCAACAATATTCCTTTACACCTTATAAATCCTACTTAATATATCACAAAATAACTTCAACCTCAAAAAAATTACAAGAGAATATCCACTCAATAACTCCAAAGGCTTTCTAACCCCAATATGACATTAAGAACAATTATTCCTTAAACCCTTATAACTCCTAAAATACATTTACTTCTAAATGCAATTACCATATAAATATTAAGCATCAATAATAACAATGTCAAAGCAATATTTCTATTTAACCTTATACCTCCATCCAATTACCAACAATAATTGCCAAGTCAAATCAAATATTCCACATTATCAACAAAAGATTTACCTTGGCCAAAAATCAAATCTCCAACCTTAGGAGAAGTGTGGAGACACCAACATAAGCTCCACAACGCTTCCTCCTCCAAACTCATGGCCCAAAGCAACTGCTGTACCATGTGCATAATAATCCATGACCACAAATGAAACATGCTCGATGTGAATCGATCTTGACACCTCTTCTTAGAGAGCTCCTTCGCTCCACTGCCTCTGCCATTGGAGCAAAAGTGCCCAAAAAAACTCTCAAGCACCACTCATCATTTTACCTTCCCTTTGCTCGTAGAGATTAAAGATAAACAAATTTGTCTTCCTCGTAGGCATACAAAATAATAACTTAAACATAGAGCAATATGAAACTCAAAAATCATAGATCAATCTGAAGGTCACAGATCAATACAAATTCGAAGGTAATCACGCAAATTGGAGGTGCATTGAACCTTAGGAATTAATGCCCTTTAATAGTCTTTTGCATCCCATGCAAGTTGACGTCGGTGCTGTAAGTATTTTACATGAGCGCCGCTAAGGGTTTAGAAACCCTTTCAATAATAATTATTAAATTAATAATTATTATTTTATTAATAATAAAATTAACTTAAAATATTTTCAAAGGTTTGAGTTAATTTATTTTTTAATAATCAAAATGGATTTTTAAGATTTTTTCAAGGAGCAAAAACCTTTTCATTAAGCCAAGATGGTTTTAATAAAAACCCTTAATGAGTCCACATGGTTTTAAGAAAAACCTTTAACCTTGTCACCATGGTTTTAATTAAAAACCCTTAAAAAAACATCATGGAACTTTCAAGATATTTTGGGCACCAAACTCTTTTTGCCATAACACAAATTCCTTTTGATATCAACACAAACCCCTTTTGACATCAATGACAACTCACAACCATGAAGCTAGGCAACATACCCAAAATTGCCAACAATCTCCCCCTTTATCATTGATGGCAAACCACTACTGAAACCACTGCCAACTGTTAAAACTAAAACCAATTGAAAACCATCATTTGAAGCTTTACTCCCCTTGACTCAAGGCTCTCCCCCTTACTCAAATCTCTCCCCTTTGTCATCAATGGCAAAGGGTCACCTTTGGGGCTCAGGGCTAAGAATGAGCCTCTTAGCTTAGCCCCTCCCCCACCTCCTGTTGAGGTGATTAATTCTAGGGTGGAAGTAAAACTCCCATTAGACACTGATCATCATTAGTATCCATAGCTGCCTTTCCATAATTTTCTTGATATCCTTGTCCATGTTCCTATTCATGTTCTTGTTCATATCCTTGTTCTTGTTCTTGTTCAAAACCCTGTTCCTGTTCATGTTCTCATCCCTGTTTTTGTCCAAGCCATTATTCCTATTCCTGTAATTATTCATGTTCTTGTTCATAGCCCTGAACCTGTACCTTGGAACTTCTGCTCTCCACCATCTGGTTGTATGTCCTTCATTATTGCACTTATAACTTTTGACAATGTTATTCCTTTGAGATGTACCTATTTTTTGAATCCTCTTTGTTGGACCAAACCTGTTCCTATTGTTAACCCTGTAATTAACTGCCTTGTACCCAAAATGATTACAAGAGTAGCAATACCCTTGAAAGAAATTACCATTTATGTAATTTCCATTAACCTGTCTTGCTTGAGCCCTACATTGTGAAGCCATGTGTCCAAACCTGTGACATGCAAAATATCTTCCATTGAACTTTCCTTGCCTTGACCTCATAGGTCATTTAGTATTTCTTCCCTTATGTTGATTACTACTTTTATGATTCTATGCTACTGAATTACCATCTAAAAAATTACTCTCTGAAGTACTCTCTTCATCTAAACCATCTTCTTCTTGGAAGCTCATACTAGATTCCTCAACCTGTTCCTTTTATTTCTTTCCAAAACCAAGACCTGTTTTATCTGTTCTCCTTCTTTGATCCTTGATGATTGATTTTACCGTCTTGGAACTTTCTTCAAACTTGTAAAGACTCTCCTTGTGCTCTTTAGTTTTCTTTTTCAAGGAAGCTACTTCATGTTGTAACTCTTTACACTCAAGAGACCTAGCTTCCAACTCTTCTTTGAGTTCATGTGTCTTTGCTATAGAGATATCAAGATTCCCTATAAGCTCATCTCTTTCATAATGACATTCATCAAACCTATCAATGAATCTAGCATATTTATTTATTTATTTATTTAACACATCAAGAAGCATTAACAAGTTCAACCTCAAGATCTATTTCTCCCTTTTCTGAAACATCCTCTATTTGTTTTCCTTTTCAAAAATCAATATCCTTTTCTGATTTCTTACCACTAGAGGTGCTACCTTCATCTAAAGCCATAAGAAGATCTTCCTCATAATTTTTTGAAGCATCCTCATACATAGTATTACAAGAATTCAAACCATCATTTGTACAATCATCCTCAAGGTGACCAAAATTTCCACATCTAAAGCACTTAAGCACAACAAATCTATTCCTCTTTTCTTTTCCTTCCTTTTATGTTAGAAACAACATCTCATTTCTATCATCACTTGAAGAAATTCCATCATCACTACTAGAACACTTACTTGCTTTGTCTGTGTAGAAACTTTTCTTGTGTTTTTGGAAGAACCTCTTCCCTTGAACATTTTGCTCATTTATGTTCTACCTTTGATACCTGTGCTTCTCAGATTCCCTATGCTTATAATCCTATATTTATTCATCATAATCATCCTTAGATTCTGGACAGTCAGTAGCATAGTGACAAAAATTTCCACAATTGAAACATTTAACAGATTTCATACCTTTGTGCTTTCTTGAGAACTTGTCTTTCTTGCTGTAGTTTACTTCTTCATAACTAGAAGACTCATCACTGTCTTCTTGCTATTTACCCTTGGAATTATTGGTAGCTCTGAAAGATACCCCCTTCTTAGGATCAGGTACCACTTTAGTTCTTAACTCAAAAGCTGCAAGTATACTATGAAGCTCATACTTTTTTAATTTATCCAAATCCCTAGCTTCCTCAATAGCTGAAATATTTTCACTAAATATATTTGGAAGAGACCTCAAAATTTTATCACAAACATCATTTTCAGCAAGCTCAAGACCTAGTTCCTTCATGGAATTAACAATCTCATCCATTTAAAGCATATAGTCACTAATATTTTCTTCATAATTCATCTTGAGTTGTTCAAAAATACCTTTGTAATATCTCAATTTTGCTTTTCTAACATTTTCATCACCTGTATGAACAACTTGCAATTGATCCCACATTTCCTTTGTTGTATTACAATGAATCACCTTTGTAAGATCTGCCTTTTGTAGACCTTTCAAAATTGCATTCATTGCCCTTGAATTGTTGTGATGTAGAAGTTTCTCATCTGCTGTAGTAGGAGGAAGATTTGGAATAGTGTACCCAAACTCAACTGCTTTCCAAAGTTCATTTCCAAGAGCCATTAGATGAACCTTCATCTTTATGCTCCATAGACCAAAATTTGTCCCATCAAGAATAGGTGTTGAATTACCACTTGTAAAATCCATTGTGTTCTTTTCAAGATTTTCCTTCAAGATGTGAAACTCTTTTGAAGGAACCTGCTCTGAAACAAATTGAAGAACACAAGCTTATACTAAGAGGGGGGGTGAACAGTATAATATCACTTTTTAAATTTTTTCTTTTACTTCA
The DNA here is from genome assembly GCA_028583015.1 of Wollemia nobilis. Classification (NCBI taxonomy): domain Eukaryota; kingdom Viridiplantae; phylum Streptophyta; class Pinopsida; order Araucariales; family Araucariaceae; genus Wollemia; species Wollemia nobilis. The sequence continues at coordinate 34,970,454 of JAQPPZ010003077.1, read as the reverse complement.
AAAAGCAATGCAATGAACCAATAGAAAAATCAAAGTAGTGTTCAAACCAGTATACAAGTCATCACACAATTGAGACACCAATATAACGTGGTTCACCCAAGGTGGGCTACTCCATAGAGAAAATATTTCACTAAATTTTCTCAATAAAATCCTTTGGGAATCCTTCCCAATTACAATGTTTATGGACTTCCTGTCCAAAGAAGAATCCTTCCCCTAATCAAATATTTATGAGCCTCCTGTCCAAATGAGATGTCCTATCCCCCAAAGAAGTATTTATGAGCCTCCTATCCAAAGGAGATGTCCTATCCCCAAAATATATGGAAATGATACTTCAAAATATGACTGCATCTTCTATCGCTAGCAGGTGGAACTCCTTTCCACAGAAGACGTCCTGTCCTCCTTGCTCTGGCTCTAGAGAATTCTGTCCTCACTGATCACCTCCATAAATGCTCATAAAAACCTATACTAAACACAGTCAGTCGGTCTAGCACAAGTCCTCTCAAACTCTATTACAAATGTGTACCAAACTCAGTCCTCTGGTCCAGCAAAAATCTGCTCTCAAATATCTGTCAGATCTATCCCAAGCTTAAGACAAAAGCTTGAAAAAATCAATCACAACTACTCACAAGTCTTCACCAAGACTTCATAAAATATGTCCACAATTTCTTCAACAAGAACCTGTCCAAATCAGTCCACAAGTTCTCCACAAGAACCTATCCAAATTAGTCCACAAGTTCTCCACAAGAACCTGTCCAAATTAGTACACAAGTTCTCCACAAGAACCTGTCAAAATCTGTCCTAGAAAGCTCACCAAGAACTTGCCCAAATCAGCTCAAGCATGTTTACCAAGAAACTTGCCCAATGTGAACACACAAAGAGAATTGTTAGAGACCCAATGTGTTTCATCCAATCGTATCAAATCAATCTCATATAAGCATAATGAGAATTTTTAGAGACTCAATATGTTCTATCCTTCAACTCTCAATCTCAACTCAAATCAATATCATAGAAGCATAAAGAGAATTGTTAGAGACTCAATATGTTCTATCCTTCAACTCAAAAACAAACTCTTTCTCAAATTAGAATAAAGATAGAAGTAGTATACTTTCACAAGATCTTGAACCATGACCCAATAATTGTCAATAATGCAATATCAAGGAATCAACTCCTCCAACATAGAACCATAACTTGCTATCAAACCCTAGCCAAGTTAGTTTTCAAGAACTCAAAGCAATATCTCTCTAAGCATCAAAAAGGGGTTCAAGATATTTCTAACTTCTCTCAAATGGGAATGCTCAACTTAACCACACAAACAAGTTTATCAAGCAAAGTACAACTTGATAAAATCAAATTTCAAAGGAGCAAGCCCAACTCATGTATCAAGTAAATCATAACTTGATCAACTCAATCTCAAAACCAAAATCTCAACAACCAAACAACTCAATTAGGGTTTCAACAACTTATAGCAATGTCATAAGATCTCACTCAAAAACCCTAAAGCAAACTTCAAATGCTTCCACTCTCATAAACCATAATTATGCAATAACTCATAAAATCATCATGATCTCATAATGCATAATCAATACTTCCACTTTCAGAAAATAAGATCCACTCCAAATAAGGAAACTTAATTTAATCCTTTTCACTCCAAACTTATTTTTAGAAAACCATCAATCTATAATAACCATGGAAGAATGTGCCCATAACTTTACTTTGATGAAGAAGGAGAATTCAAAATCCGTCACAACACTAACTCTCAATTTGCCACAAATGAGAGTTAGCAACAATGGAATAATGCACAATGGTAAGAGTCCTAATAACACCTTATCACTCCAACTCATCAATAATCAAAACTCACAAATATACATATCAACAATATTCCTTTACACCTTATAACTCCTATTTAATATATCACAAAATAACTTCAACCTCAAAAATAATTACAAGTGAATATCCACTCAATAACTCCAAAGGCTTTCGAACCCCAATATGACATTAAGCACAATTATTCCTTAAACCCTTATAACTCCTAAATGCATTTACCATATAAATATTAAGCATCAATAATAACAATGTCAAAGCAATATTTCTATTTAACTATACCTCCATCCAATTACCAGCAATAATTGCCAAGTCAAATCAAATATTCCACATTATCAACAAAAGATTTACCTTGGCCAAAAATAAATTCTCCAACCTTAGAAGTGTGGAGACACCAACATAAGCACCACAACGCTTCATCCTCCAAACTCGTGGCCCAAAGCAACTGCTGTACCACATGCATAATAATCCGTGACCAAAAATGAAACACACCCGACATGAATCAATATTGACACCTTTGCCTAGCGAGTACCTTCACTCCACTGCATTCGTCATTGGAGCACAAGTGCCCAACAAAACTCTCAAGTGCCACTCATCGTTTTACCTTCCCTTTTCTTGCAGAGATTAAAGACAAACAAATTTATCTTCCTCATAGGTGTACAAAATCAGAACTTAAACACAGAGTAATACGAAACTCAAAAATCACAGAGCAATCCGAAATTGAAGGTCATAGAGCAATAAAAATTCGAAGGTAATCACACAAATTGGAGGTGCATTGAACCTTAGGAATTAATGGCCTTTAATAGTCTTTTGTATCCCATGCAAGTTGACGTCGGTGCTGTAAATCTTTTACATGAGCGCCGCTAAGTGTTTAGAAACCCTTTCAATAATAATTATTAAATTAATAATTATTATTTTATTAATAATAAACTTAACTTAAAACCTTTTCAAAGGTTTGAGTTAATTTATTTATTAATAATCAAAATGGACTTTTAAGGTTTTTTCAAGGAGAAAAAAACTTTTCATTAAGCCAAGATGGTTTTAATAAAAACCCTTAATGAGGCCAGATGGTTTTAAGAAAAACCTTTAACCTTGTCACCATGGTTTTAATTAAAAACCCTTAAACAAACATCATGGAACTTTCAATATCTTTTTTGCACCAAAATATTTTTGACATTAGCACAAATTCCTTTTGATATCAACACAAAATCCTTTTGACACCAATGACAACTCACAACCATGAAGCTAGACAACATATCCAAAATTACCAACAATAATAAAAAATCAACAATTAAACACTCAATCATGCAAGTTGCCTTCATCCAAAGAATATTTAAAAAAGACAATCATGCCCTTGCTTGGGACATAAAACAAGCAAATATCTCAATTAAGCACATAACAATGCAGATGAACCTGCCTGTTGGTAACCTCAAAAGTTACCAAAATACTTTGTTTTCCCTAACGCCTAGGGTTATAAGTCCCCTGAGCATATATAGAAGCTGAAGAGAAACCAAGACCAATGTATTTACTGAGTCATAAGCGAGGATTCAAGAACGCATGCTCTTTCCACGATTGGGGCATCTAAAGTTGGTTAGGTTATCAAGTAACCTTAATCATTGAATATTTTAGTAATCTATTTTTGCTCAACGCTATGCTGCACATAACACATATAAAAAATAGGCATCTATAGACACTAAAATATGGTCAATACGATTAGGCATCCATAAACAATGATAAAATTAGCATCATACGACCCCTTGGGCAACCCTCAAAAGGCTTGCAGTAGTTCTAGCCACTCTAAAAGAGGTTTTGGAGGCTTTTGGCCCAATTTTTGGAGGTTTTGGCCTAAAATTCACCACCATACCACCCTAGGACGGTGGCATATTCCCACCATCCCACCCTAGTATGGTGGTGAGCCATTTTCGTAGGGTGGGATGGTGAGCAAGTTTGACCAAGAAAAAGTCAAATCTCGGACAAATGGCATCCAAAAACTGCCTTTTACCCCACCAATTTAAGCATGCAAGTCAGAGGACACTGCATCCTTATGAAATGCTTCATAATGGAGGCCAAAAATAGAGATTCTCTTCCACATCTAGTGTATGCATCCCTTTTGACAAATGGCACCTCCTGCCATGCATGCCCTTGCATGCCTTTTTGCACATAAGCCCCTTTGGGATATAAAATGGATATAAGGTCCACACAAAAACATAATGAGATGAGTTCTAGGATATGCAACAAAATGCTTTCGAGATTTCCCCTCACTTTATTGTGCTCTCTTTCCCTCAGAATCTCTCCTTAGCGAAGGAGGTTATCGGGTGACTTCAAGAGGGTATTTTGGGTATAACTTTACCATCCGGGTGAGTTTATTCACCAAATTTGATGAAAATACCCATTAGAGTGTTTAGGACCATTCATCAATGGGATTGGTAGCAAAAAGTGTGTAGAATTGGTGGGTATCCCACCCTAGGGTGCCTTCCAATTAGTTGCAGTCACCATCGCCCCCCTATGATGAGGAGAAATATATACACAATTTATTTACTATTTTTTTAGGCTTATTCTAGACTATCATAGGATGCTACAGTTCAAAATTTCATGCAATTTGGAGTTATATTGACCGAGATATCGCATTTTGAAGTTTTTGCAGGTTTGTAGGGCCCATCCGGGCACCCTAGGTGCATGCAGATGGATATGCGCCTCATTTTGAAAATATAACCACATGGGTAGTCTTAAAATGTTGATTTTTGTATTATTTCCATGTTTCATGTGTTTTGGACATGTTTAGGGGTAGGAATTGCTTGTCGAGGGGCCTATGAATGCAATTTAAGATATATTTTTGGTGATATCCCTTCAAAACATCCTATTTAACATCTCCACAAAATTTCAAGTTATTATGAGTTGATTTGCTATGTTTTTAATATATATGCCCTTTACTAGTCTTTTGGTGCCTGTGGGGATTGCTTGTTTTCCATCACACGCACTTGCTATTTGACCCTTTTGGATTCCTTGTGTGTAGGTGTAGGTTACTATAAGGAATTGAGAAGGAAAGAAAAACATCAAAGATCAAATATACAAGCAGCGGTGGCATTTTCCTGCCCACCTCGATTGTGGGTATGAGGAAAGACACTGAATGTGCACCCAAATTTCTTAAAGGATTTGATCCTTGGGCACCCAAAATTTGTAAAAATTGTATTAATTTTGAGACCTCAAGGGGACTTGTGTAACCTTGGATCTGATCCACCAAATTAATAAGAAATATGCTCATTTTATTTCATACCTTGTTGTTTGGTTTTGCTTCCATTTTTACATGCATGCTTTCATTTGACGCTCATAAGCTATAGAGGATAGATACACATATTTTTATTCATAATTAGGTGCACTATTTTTAACTACTTCAATGGGACTATCACAACTCGTGCAAGCAAAATGATACTCCATGCCATATAAGGAGATGTTGTCAATTGAGCAAAAGGTCACCAAAAAAGAGAGAAAACAGGCTAACATAAAATGATGCCAAGTGATTGACATGAAACCAAATCTTGTTGAAAATAGTACTCAATATGGTGGTATGATTTGTGTGAGTGACAACTGGTAAAAGCATCCCTTGGAGCTTCACTCTATATAAGGTGGCAAATGTAGTCCAAATATAACATGGTTTGAAAAAGGATGAGTTTGTTAGAACAACTGAAGATCCTCATGGCGAATTATTAGCAAAAGAAGTTCCTACTAGACTGTGTAAGGAAAATAAAAGGATATAGAAACAACATATGTGCATGGCGATTTATATTTTAGTGAAACATTGGCAAGCAATAGAAAAGTATGCTCATGGAAGCATAATCTATGGGGGTGTCCCATGGACCTGATAATATTTGTTACCATCTTGCTGGGATAATTCCAAGGTTGCCTTCCTTTTCATTTATTTATTTTGATAGGATACTCTAGTTCTTCTTATATTTTGTTTCCTCATTTTTCTCCTCAATATAATTATTATTTCTTTCAAAATTTTGTTGTCCCCATCCTTTTCCATTCAACCCCATATTTCTTTATTTGCCACATTTTCGCGTGTGTAGTTCCCACCCCATCACTCACCACCCTCATTTATCTTGCGGTAATTACATAATCTTTTCCCTTCAACTTATATTTTAGCTCCTTCTTCCCTCCTCTTTCCCTTAGAAAGTGCTAAGTCCAAAAAATGGTTTTCTAGGTTCTTTTTTTTTTCCACAAGTGTAAATCCCCTATGAGTCACCAAGAATATGGGTATTTTTCAAGCATTACCCATATGCACTTTGATAGAAGGTGCAAGGATAGTCATTCCAGGTCCCTTACAGTAGAATCGAGAGGAAGATGGGCATCTCATGACCTAGGCATGTTAAGGATGGTCCCTTAAATACTGGTCGAATAATAGAAGTGAGTTAAAAAGGACTCAAATCTATAAATTTGGCTAAGTACTACAACACCAAAATTCCTATACCCGATCATAATCTAGATAGGTATAGAAAGTTTTTCATACTGCCAGAGTGCAAGGGTGTTGAAAAAATGGCCAAGTTTTGAACTCGCTAGAAGATATGCACCCGATCGGAGCCTGTTGGGGTACCAAATGTTCATCATAGTATTGGAAGATCTCCTCAAGCAGAATTGGCTAAGTATGGGATGTGCTAGAAGATGCATACTTGGACAAAGTTTAGAGAGGTGCAAAAAGTCTGTCATGCTGCTATAAGTGAAAGAATGAAGAAATTGACTAAGTGACGAGGGCATCAATTTTTTTTTACCCAATTAGAGATTGTCAGGGTACTAGATGTTCATCATAGTGTTGAAAGGTCTTCTCAAGAAAAATTGACTAAGTATGGGATGTGCCAAAATATGCATACCTAGCTAGAGTTTGAAGAGGTTATAGAAGTTCGTCATGCTATTGAAAGTGAAATAATGAAGAAGGAGGGCACTAGAACTTTTGTACCTAATCAGAGCTCATCAGGGTACTAGATATCCATCATAATGCTGGAAGGTCTCCTCAAGCAAAATTTTCTAAGTATGGGATGCATTGGAAATTTTGTACATGATCGAAGCCCATCGAGGTACCAAATTTTCATCGCATTATTGGAAGAGATAGAGTAGCAAAAGATAACAATTCATGAAGATGATGTAACTCTTGCACCTAGCCAAAGTCCAAAGCATCGTTGAAGGTATGTAACACTATTGAAAGCAAGAAGATGAGAGAGTTGACTAAGTTGCAAAGGCACTGGAACTTTTGCACTCGACCATAATTCGAGGGGTTATCGAATGCCAATCACACTTCAACAATCTTACTTGAAACTTTGATCAACAAATAAAAAAGGGTTTACAATCAATGTTAGAGATTAGATGACTATCATCTTGTGCCATCTATAGGATAGGATCACCTGACTAAAAATCTTGATAGCAAGGGATAAATTTCAGTAGAAGATCAATGAACCCAATGCAAGTAGTAAGGTTAACATGATGTAAATTCAACCAGGTCAGCAATGCATAATCAAGTGGTTAGAACAAGCATACTTTCAATTAATTCAATAGATGGGTGAATATTTTGACATAATAGAAACCCACTCCTTAAGCAATGATGCTTTATTAACTGAATAAGTTGCAAAGGACTATATATACTAGAATGTAGAATGAAAAATGGTTGGCTCTTAGGCTTTTACAATTTACATGTACAACAAAGCTTTGCATTTTAATACAAAGGGATTGTTGTTTGGCCTCTGGTTCCATTAAATTATAGAATGTGTATGTATGAATGATTACTTATTTCTAATTTTAACTTGTTGAATGCTCATAGTGTTTATTCTACTTTTTGGATTTATGCTTATGATGCTTTCACTTGTTATGGAATTTGTAATTTGATGAGCTATAATATGATGGTTTAATCATTTTGTGATTGGTAGTAAAACTAACTGGTCTGTTAGGTGGTTCACTTGCATTTCTGTGTAATATCTCACTTTGCATGTCTTTATGTGGCTTGATCTACATAATTATAATTTCTAGCTTCAGTTCCTTTAACTTATTTCAACACCCTTTTTACACCACATTTTAGGATTAGTTAACTTGATATTCAAAGGAAACGACCTCCTCCAGAGATTGACCACCAAAGCCTCATAGCTTTTAGGTCATTCAATGTTGGTCAAATTTTGTGGGTGCACAACCTTTCCTTAGACATATTTACAGACCAACACGACCCCTCCACTACAAAAGAAAAGTACAATGCTCATATTCAAATCCTTTACCAAAATTTGTAGAGTTCTTTAGCCAATTTACACCATCTATGATAACTCTATGCTATTGGATGACCATATCATCTCTTACTTTTATGATAATGTCTAAGCACTATGATGTTAAAAGGGGTGGATTCACATGTACTCAAATATCAACCATCATAGGTTCCAAGCACTTGAAGACATATTTTTTTCCAACCATCCTACAAGTGTATCATGTCATAGAAAAGCCACCCAAGAGAAGACGACACAACATTATCTAAATTTTTTTACGAAGCATTTGTCATAGTCAATAAAGGGAATTTGAACTCCATATCCAAACAAGAGGATTTGATCCCATGACCCTTTAGCCTCTAGAGACTTAGGTCTCAAACACTTACCACTAGATAATTGGCCTCAAATACTAATTAGTTTGGGGGATTTGACTCCATGACCCGTCAATCTCTAAAGACTTAGCTCTCAAACACTACTCATTATATCCCTAACCTCAACTTCCAACATATTTTCATCCATAGACATCACCATACTCATGATATTGTTAAAGATAGGATAACACAAAGATTTGAACACATAATATAGAAGAACCAAATCCTCATTCTCAATGAATGCACCACCAACTACACTAGAAAAAATAAGCAACCATCCAATTTTAATACACTAACTACCCATTGTAGCTTAATCAATCATTATATTGAGGCACACAATATATTTGATATCCTCATCTCATTTTGCATAGCTATAAAACTACAAAAGCTTCCTCCATCCAATTTCATGAATAAATTTGTCAAAGGGATGGTTAGTCATTATGGATATACTAACATCTTTGCTAGTCTCTAATGCAAAACAAGAGTTCAAACTCAAAGCCTTTAGAACCCTAGTTTCCTAACCAACTCCTTCCAATAATATTGCCTGCTATTGTGCAAGCAAACTAAAATGCAACAATAGCACCTAAAGATAAGGTAATTGGTGATGAAACATGGAGTCCAATGTATTTGTCAAAATAACACCAACTAACTTGGATGTAGTTCAGAGTCTCATCCTCCTAAGATGAGACATGGGTAGAGGAATTTTTTTAGTTCTTGAGTAGGACAATGATGAGCTATTTTGGCTAGTATTTTTGGTTTCTTTTCTCACTTGCTTGTCACTTTTTTGCCATATTTCCTTGTTTTCACTCGTTAACTTTACCAAAATTCTAAAAAAATAATAGAGGCATGATTAAGGGACACATCTACACATGTATCCCAAAGTACATATCCCAATGTTCAATGTTGCCATGATTACCACTTTATATGGGGATCATGGATGCTGATCAAATTTGAATATTTTCAATGTACAATCACAATCATACGACACACCATTTTAACCAACAATTGCAATTTTATAGCTCTGACAAGAGTGTACTCTAGCCATTGACCTCAAAATGAAAAGTTGTCTCTTCCATTTGCTATAAATACCCATTTCATCTCCTTACCATATCACCTATCATCCAAATAGTTATTATCTCATTGTTAACACATTTATTATCTTTCAACAATCTTACATCATTTTATTGCCTTTATTGCTATTGTAGCATGTGAATTTCTTTGTGCTCTCTATCTCTCTTTTTCTTGAAGGTATGATCAAAGCCATCAATTACTGGTTTATTACCTTCCACGGAGAAGGATGAGACATTCCACCAAGATTTGTGGTTAAAGATTGAAATTATTGCTTAAGGACTAGTTTCTAGGGCAACTCAAATCCCCTGTACTAATCCATAGTGTGGTCCTTCCTTGTTATAGTGGTGATGACATAAGATATAATAATATTGAGTGGCTTTTTTAATTGGTTATATAGGATTGAAACAATTCCTACTTGTAATACATCATGAATGCATAGTGCTATTACAACAAATTGACAAATATGCATGTAATGCTTGGAAATATTCGAACTTAGGTATCCTCAAAAGTTAAGGAATATAACTAGTTTATATAATTGAGTATTTTTCATGCTTATTATTACAATATTTGTGGATGATGTGGTCCTTATAATTCCAAGCATTACATGCATATTTGTCAATTTGTTGTAATAGCACTATGCATTCATGATGTATTATAAGTAGGAATTGTTTCAATCCTATATAACCAATTAAAAAAGCCACTCAATATTATTATATCCACAAATACTTGGGGTTTTTATATTGGTACAAATATCCTCTTGTCATGTTTATTATGTAAATACATTATTGTCACTAATTTCTTATCTCCTTGGATAAAAAGTTTAAATAAGTTTATTATTTCCATGAGTATTTAAATAAGTTTACATCATTTGGCCTTGACTATAATTCAGATTACACTTTCAGCACCTTTCATAATCTAAACTAAGGGGCCAAGGAGATAAGAAATTAGTGATAATAATGTATTTCCCCATGAAAAATACTCTGGAATTACAAGCATCCACAAATAATTGGGTTTTTATATTGGTACAAATATCCTCTTGTCATGTTTATTATGTAGTGCTATTACAATAATGGATGGAGTGGAGGGGATATTTGTACCAATATAAAAACCCCAATTACATAAATAAGTTTAATCCAAATTGATATGACAAGAGGAATTTAAGGATAATTATAAATTAAAGGTTTAGTCATAAGAAGGTTAACCAAAACCCATAAGGATTACACAATAAAATATATAATAGATTGAATACAATTGGACAATGATTTATCATAAGGCTTACATAGTAAAATATTATAATAAATTAACCACAACCCATAAGGCTTACATACTAATGTATTATAATAAATTAACCACAACCCATAAGGCTTACATAATAACATATTATAATAAATTAAATACAACTGTACAATGATTTCCCTAAGGCCCATACAAGATTACATCATACAATGTTGGCCTTGACTATAATTCAGATTACACTTTCAACACCTTTCATAATCTAAACTAAGGGGCCAAGGAGATAAGAAATTAGTGAAAATAATGTATTTCCCCCATTATGGATGCTCTAGTGGGCCTCTCCACTTGAGGAAGACTCTTTTGGATCTTCCTCATCATCTAAAATATGTTGATGTAAAAATACCTCTGCACAAGAATCTCCTTAAGCTATACCGTAGTCATTATCACTATTAGATACTACTGAGCATATACAAAGAACAATTCTTGTAATACTCCAAGTGAGGAAGAGAAATCAAGAGTACCACCTCTAAATAAAATTTATCTCAATATTCTATATTTGCATAAGGTAAATCTTGAAAGCATGGATTTCCCTTTTACAACATATATCACCTTATTTGAAGACTTCATCTTGACCTTAGGTCACCTGATTTCCATTGTCAAAAGAGGTGTTGTATGGACCCATTTATGAAAAGAGACATTACGAACTTCTAAGAGTACATACACAAATAATAAAAGAAGGAATATATCATGAATGATTAGATATTCATAAATAAGATGAATCAATAGCCCAAAGAAGTAAGAGGGATTGACAAAAGTATATTCTGAATTCTTTTCTTGTATACCTCCAAAAAATACAAAAACTACTACAAATATCACAATCCAATTGCATCTCCCAAAAATGTAAAATAAAGATTATAATTGCATAACATATGTTAATTTTTTCCTTTCAAAATAGGGTAATCGGCCTTGAGGACTATTTTTCATAATTGGCTCCTAACACTAGAACAAGTTTATAAATTGATGCCATTAATGTGTAAAGCTTGAAAAATCATGTGATTTGAAAAAAGGTTCAAAATGTTATTGTATGCAAAATTTATGGCCTATAGAATTTTTTCCAAATAGCCCCCAAAAATATAAATATTAAAGCCTTAAAACTTAGAGAAATAATGTCCAATTTCAATCCACCATATGTCGTCCACTGATTTCTAGGTTTCTTCCATGATTTCCTACCACATATAAACCATTGGACTATTTGATTGGCTGAGTTTTTTGACACATAGATACCCACTTTGGAGGAAGGTAGGTGAGGACTAAGTTGGAAATCAACTAGCAATTATGATTTACCCTCTTCTATTATGCTTCCCACATTGACTTGAATTTATTTTAGCTTTCATTTGGATGTCACTTAAATAATTTGTTCTATATTGTAGTTAGGATTGAGTATCACTTGGACCTTATACTTTTCTATAGGGCTAACTTTATCTTCATTTCCTAGTAATTATTTTTTGCAAGCATGTCATATTGGGTTGTGAATGATTTTATCCAATATTTTTTTCATAAATAGATTTTTTAAATATGAATATATGGGTATTAAAAAACTATATAGTTTTTCAAATTATTTAAATAACTACCAAAAGTTTTTTTAGCATCTTGTTATTTTCGAGAATATAAATTTTAATTATATGTAATTTTATTTATTATTATTATATTTAATTTCAATATAATATGTATTTAAACTCCACAAACATAGATGTATATTATTTAGTTAATAACTTAAAAAAATGTTTAATAGGTCAAAAAGGTACCACATCATTCTACACATCATTGGCCACGAGTTGAAAATTATCAATTTTTTTGGAAAACCTGAAGGGTGACTAAATGCATGGTGTTATATTTTTATATTTATTGACTAAGTAAATTAATAAAAATTAAAAAAATATACTATAATAATGCAAATCATACTCAAGATGTTCTTTGCTTGTTTAAAAAATAGCATCTCATAATCCCTTAATTTCATTGTCCAAAGGAGAATTTTACTTAAACATATATCTTATTTTATAGAAAAATACATGCCATTCTTTGTAATTCTTCAAAATACCATAATTAGCATAAAACCTATAAGAAAGTTATATATTAAGAAACTAGATTTGAAATTCTATGGTTTATTTTTCTTATACTATCTTCAAATTTGGAGTCCAAATGAATCAAATAATTCCCTTTAGCTTAGGAAACCTATATTTTCAAGATTGTGACATCTCCTCAAATAGACATTTAAGAAATATTATTGTTCATTTATCTCTTTATAAATTTATATGGACACTTTATAAAATGGTTCTTTCAGTAGAGATGTAGAATTAGTATAGACTAGACAATAATGATCGAACAATGTAGTTTTATGCAACCATACATAATGAAATACAAAGAGATATTTTTGGTATATTATATTAACTCTTCAAATGGTGAATAACATATATGATTCAATTATCAAGTGGCATTAGCTCAATCGGTTAGATTCCTCAACATTTAAGGAGGAGATCAAGGTTCAAATCTTGCCAAACGATACATGGATAATACCCAAGATTTATTGTAATACCACTATGTGGTGATGATGTAACACGGGTGGGGCCCATTTCAATCCCATATAACCAATTGAAAAAAACATATATGATTCCATATTCTAGATAATTTTTTGAGATATTATTGATAGAAAAATTGAAAGTTCTATATATATCAACTTGCAAAAGACATTCCAATATGGTCTAGAGCAATTGATAAGGAGTGACAAGTTTCATAAACCAAGATAAGGTTCAAAAATCATGGATGAACCTTAAACATATCAAATGGAATGATCTCAATTGCTTAAATTCCTCAAATTTCAAGGAGAACTAGGTTTGAATCTTATCACATGATATATGCATAATTTCCAACTATTGTAATACCACTCTATGGTTATGATGTAATATCTGTGGGGCTTGCTTCAATCTCATATAACCAAATATATATATATAAAATAAAAAACTTGCAAAAAGTATTGCAATTATAGCTCTTATTAAATTTATTTTTTCTATTGGAAATTTTGACAAGAATAGAAATTAAATAAGGAAATTTAAGATTATCAAACAACCATGTAAGAAATCCTACAAATTAGGAAATCACTCTCTTTATCTGTGATAAATTACGTAAGATGAATATGTTATTCTATACATTGTTATTAATTCAATGGACACCAACAAACAAGATGACATAGTCATAATATGTGATTTACATTAGAAAAGGGGTAAATTATTTACTTTAGGATTATTTAGAGGATATTTGGTAAACTAAATTTATACTAATTTAAAATTTTACAAATTAAATGCAAATGCTTATCCTAAATTTAGGTCTCATTAATTCAATTTTTGAACCATTTATTAAAGGGGCATTAAAAATCATCCTTGAAAATTGATGGTTTGTATTGTATTAAAATCTTAAACTAGATAAAGAAATGTATTATTGTTGAATCAAGGAATTGTCTTCACTTATAAATTAGGTTTTACACCCATAAAATGAGTTTCAACAAGGTCAAATGGGATTGCCAATGGCTTCTCATAAAATTTAAATTTAGGTTGGCTCCCTACTGTCCTTGTATGGAATCCTTATGCTAGCATAAACTAACTAGCATAAAAAGGAAGTGCAGAAAGAAAAAATGCAAAAACTCAAATCATTTGGAAGTTTTGAGTGTGATAAATTAAAGTAAATATGAATTTTGCACTATAACGAGGAGAGTTTTTCATCAATCAACATATGAGAAATTGAATAACATCAATGTACACCCATTCATTTGATTATGAATTTGATAAAAGAATGAAAAATGGGCTAGAAGGGTTGTGTCACAACTGTCATGCTCTTAGCAAACCAAGGGGTGGTGGCATTGATGGAATACATAAGGAATTATCAATTTCTTACAATCTCATGAGTACAAAGTACAATATGGGTTTCATAGAGTGTAGCTCTAAATTATCATGGCCAAAAGATGAATATAATGAGGTCCCTACACCCCTATTTATAGTAAAATTTACCCTTAAGTTACCTAGAGTGAAAAATAATTACTCCTAGTAAAACTAAGGATTTGGGGGTAACTATAGAAAAATGTTGTACCTCCAATAATGCCTCTAATAGGTTTGGAAGGCTTCCAAAATGACTTAATACACGACTACATGTCAAAAAGGTCACTTTCTAAAAGATTTGCCTTGGGATCTATGCTTTATTTTAGCTCTATGATTATTCGAATGCTTTTCATAGGTTTGGTGAATGATTCTACACCTTTACTAAGCAAGTAAGCACCTTTTGTTGAATGAACAACTTCTCTAAGCCAATCGATCCATTTTTGTGAGCAAATGACTCCCTTATGCCAGTTGGTCCATTTTTATGAGAAAATCACTCCCTTGTGCCAATAAATCTATTTTTATGAGTGAATCACTCCTTTAAGCCAATCGATTCATTTTTTTGAATGAATTGCTCTTACAAGCCAATTGGTCCATTTTGGAGACAACCAAATTTTTATTTATTAAAATTTTGCTTTTTTACAATGTTGTTCCTAGGTTTACAAAACTCATTTCCTAAGGCTTATTTCTAGAAACTAGAAGGTAGTAGGTGAGATACTACATTTATGGTGGCTTACGACGTGCTAAGATTGATTAGAAAAATATCCTAGATATTACCTTTATCCTTGTGAATGGATTCTTCAAAATTTGAATCCTTGTTACTATTGGACTAAAATATGCCATTATTATGGAAAGGCATTGCATCCATTGATTTTAGCCAAAGTATAACAATTAGATGAAACAAGGTTACCCTATTTTTTAACATAAAAAAAACTGACTCCTTTGGATTTATTATTTTGAGAAAAAAGATAGAGAAAGAGTAAGGGTTAGGAAAGAGTAAGGGTAAGAGGGAAAGGTTTGAAGGATGGATGGATTTAGTGTAACATCATTGGATCTCATAGAGCAATAAACTATTAAATCAACCACAAGATACTTAATAGACCAACCATTATCATCTATGATTACAAATTTATTAACCTTAATACACTTTCTCTAATCATTCCAAGGACTTCAATTGTTATAAATCCAATAGGTAATCCAAAATGTAGAATTAATTTAACAAAATACACTAATAATTAAGTGTAACATAAATGAATTAAATCATAACATTCACATATCCTACAATCACATAGTAATGGAGGCCAAACAACTATCTCTTCATTGATCAACAATAATTACATTGCAATACTAGGCAAGGACTATAGGGCTGACCCCTATAATGAGGTCTTTTGATCATATTTATAGGTAACTTATTTGAATATTGAAACATAAGATTTACATTAAATTATGATAAAACTATTACAGAAAACTAGACATAATGTTCTAGAAGCAAACATGGTTGGCTTAGATTTTATTCTATGCATGAATTTGAATTTGGTTTATTGATCTGCAATGGCCTTATAGAAGTGGTTGTATTATTGAAGCTTAATTGGAACCAATTGATAGGCACCATGGTAGTTGTAGGTCTAAATATGACTTCTAGTTGAAAGTCACTTAGGGTTGGGCTCTTCATTTGCTTGTAGAGCTTCTCTTAGTGAGGTCATAGTTTTTATCCATCCCAACTTTGGGTAATTTTCTTCTATGGTGCTTGGTTTCTTGATTTGCATGGCCCTAGACTTGAGCTCAAAATTATTGATTTAACTAGCTCCTTCGATGCGCGTTTAGGCACTTTTTTGGTTTTGGATGTTTATATCTTGGTTTTAGACACTGTCGCATTCCTAGCACGGTCTTGGGATTGTTTTGATCTGAATGACATCATCACTAATAATCATGTGGTTTTGGATGTGATATCATGCGATATTCAAAGTTTGACTTGCTCAATATTAGGCTATTCACTTTTCAACTGACATCACTATTTCAAAAGAAGCAAAATAAGGACATCAAGGCCTCAGGCATCTTGTGATGAGCGGTTTCATTTTGATCCCAAACCTAGGTATTTTTAACTTTGAAAAGTTGTGGCCTTACACAAATGGATTTTTGTGTGTTTCCATGAAGAGGGAGTGCCATGATAATGCTTTTTTTGATGTGATCCCAGCCTTGAGAATTCCTAGTCCCATGCCATCTCTTAGCAATCTCTAATACTTAGTGAAATTTGATAATCCAGAAGACCTTTCCCCTTCTACTTTTTAATGTGGTAAAAATTTTAACCCACATGTTTGGCACCTCCTAGGATATTTTTGCTTATGGGAATTGAGAACTTAGATATCCTTATATATAAATTATGCACTTTGAAGAAGAGGAGTCAAAAGAAACTAGAAAACAAGCTAATGAGGGAAAATAAGAGGAAAAATTAAATACACTTGGTATTTACCATAGGGAAAGGGACAATTATGGATCATAGAAAATAGAAGATAAGAGATGATGAAGATATATTCACACAAAAATGAGGTAAAATAATGGTATATATGGGAATACTAAAGAAAAGGAGGGGGCCATGGTGTTATACACAATAATACTCATAGAAAGAGGGAAACATAGAAACCAATAAAAAGATAAAATTTAGGGAATATGAAGTGATAGACGAGTGAGTGGTAGAAGAAAAGCTAGAATATATGGAATAAAAAGAAAAAAGAGGGAGATATGGGGCAAGGGGATACCTGAAACATGGAACACCCCAAAAAAATGTACCTCCATAAGCATATTCCGCTACAACTAACAACTACTTCAGGTCTAGGTAAGGTTCCTTAAACAAATATTCCAGGTGCTTGTGAGATAGAATCTGTAATTCTTGCATATTTTCCATTATTTACATAGTTGCACAAGAATCTCTTTTGTTTGTCTCTTGCAATAGAAAAAAATCTCAATTATTTCTCTATCCTTATGACTGCAATGTAGAGCAATTCTACTTGTATTTTAGGGTTGATATGTATTTATGATAGGCTCTAGTGTTAGCTTTACCAACTAATATTTTCATAATGATTGCACAATTAAGTCACCTAACTGGGATTTTTTTTCAACATGCTTGGGATCTGTGTGAAAATTGTGTGAATGCTCTATCTGCATCTTATGCTTACACCTTCATGCCAACTTAGCTTAGCGTGCATGGGATAGGGTGTCTCATGACACGTTCTTACATAACACATCAGATCCACACGTGTTGTGTATGATCTTTGAGGTACCTTTTATTGCCACTTGTCCATTGGGCTACAAAGTTAGTGAAAAGATGATGGGAGAAATATGGGTAGGAAATAAGAATAGGAGGGGAATGATGCTATCTGAGCATACAAATTGTATGAGCTTATGCAACATATTCTTATTTTCTATGCTTTGATGTATTCTTCTTTCTAATCAAGCTGAAGGTTATCTGTTTGTCCACTTGAGTGCCCACTTCATAGAGCCTTATTTTGTGTACAATAAATCACCGATGGCTACTATTTTATTGGCTATTTATCTTATTTTTTAAAGTTGTAGTCAAATTTTATTTACATGCTAACCATGTACACAAAAACATGGCATGCCTACCCATGCCTAGTCATAATGATTTCTTGTAGCCTATCCTTTGAATATACAATGTCTTAGATCAAATAATACCAAATTTTAGCTTTTCTTTGTGGTTGACTCCCATATCCTTGAAAATATCTTCAAACACTTCCATAGGCCAATTTGACTGTATTTTATCCCTAAGATACCAATGAATTTGGATATGCACAATAACTATGGATGATTATCCTAGATTATACTCCATATTAATGAGTTTTGCTTCACTAAGTGTCTTTTGTGCAGTGCCTATAAGCATATCTCTCATTGACTCAAGTTGTATTGGTTCATATTTTCTGATGTATTCCACCTTCTTATAGATCTATTTTGGTTAAATATCCAAAATTACCTATGATATTTCATGTCTTGAGAATAAGTATGACTGGTTGTTGATCTTTATTGTTCCTTTTAGAAAAATAGTATAGATCAAGGTCATAGTACTATGAATTATGCCAAGTTTGACCTGATTGTGAAGCAACATTGTTAATATCATCTCTCATTAGCAGTGGTGCTTTTTTCTCTTCATATTGTTCAATGTGGAAAGTGTGTAGATCCTGATTAAATATTCTAACTATCTTTTTGATATAGGGGATAGTTATGTGGTTGGGGTCTACTACATAATTGTGTAGTATGCATATTTCTAGAGAGAGAGAGAAATAAAATAAAGTAGACTGATTTATTTGTATGCCCAAATATGTTATCCTTGATGTTGGGTTGCTATATTTCTTAGATTATTTGAGAGATAACCCAAATAAGTCTACTTATTCATCCACTAGTAGATCTCTTCTCATATTTTCTTGTGCTAGAGTATACTTTTTGAATAAACCTTGAAACTACTTCGCTACTTCTACCCTCTATCTCAGAGTCATGACTAGAAAATACTTCTTGTATAATTCAATTCTTTTTTGATTTAGTGATTTAGTTTCTTGTCTGGATATTTGGGCATTATGCTGAACTTCGACTGAAAACTAAACATTAGCAAAATTATGCACCACTTCTTGTGATTTTCCAGTGGGAGAAATTTTCTTTGAGAAAGTTTGCTTAGGCATTGTGGTGAAAGCCACCATATGTTTTACTAGTAGAGATATTCGTGGGTACACTAGAAGTAGATCCCTTTTTTTGACACCAACTTCATCATATTATGGAGGCTTGCACATGGTTGTGATGCCATTCACCTCTTGTCTATTATCATCAAAATATTATTTTGTCTTTGTAATGCATTTTATGCCAATAGAGTTCCAAGGGTTTGTTTACTAGTTTTGTTGTTGAGACATAATCCTAGAATCATTATAATCAACCATTATAGGATAAGAGATCCATTCTTCTATTAAGAGATCCATTCTTCTATTCTTCTAACCTTTTTGGTCAACCTTTTAACCATTGCTCTCAATTCTTGCTCTGTTTGGATCTAATTCTCTTGAGTAGTAGAAATTTTGGCAACCTTAGGGACTTAGGGTGGACATGACCTAGAATATTCATGATATGGTGTATAGGATGTACTCAAGGGATGGTCAAGTGGGTATACCACTTTCCTAGGAGGAATATTTCTTGTTGTAATTAACATGTTCTCAGCTAATATGGCTTCTTGATAGATATGAGGGAACCTTTTCTATTTGGACTGTTGAATGAGAATACTAAGGTTAGGATGAAAGACATGAATATAATAGAAATAAGATTGAGTAGGAGAAGACTGTATTTCTTGGAGAATCTTTCACCAGGTTCTTTTGAAATGAAAATTAAAATAAAAAATGCTCTCATGAGGGATTCTCCAGATAAATGAAAATTGAGTAAGCAATAGAAATGGATTTCTTGGATCATTGAAATCATCGATAAGAGCTTCATCTAAATTGGCCCATGTAATAATGCTATTATCTTCCAAAGACCTATACCATAGTAACACTTTACCTTTGAAAGAGAGAATAAGTAATCTAATCATTACATATTAAAAAAAATATCATACATAGTAGCCAAAGAAGTTATGTCTTGACAGTGCTCATAAGCAATATTTTCTTTTCCTCATAGCTGGGTAGGGGTTTTTAGGTAATTTTAGGTAATTCATGAAGGATTAGGATGTTGAGGGGGACAATATCATACCATAGTGGATAATATTGTTGAGATACTAGAATGACATAACCTATTTATAGATAATTCTAAGGTTGATTTTCACAATAGAGTCATCCAAAAACTACTGGTAGTTATAGAGTTGCATGGATTACAAGGCCACAATTATAATTGGTAATTTCACTACAATATAATTCTAGGTTCTTTATCAGTATGGAAGTCACCAGATGAACATACATTATCTACCATTGATATCAAGACTATCCATCAAATCTTGATTCCTCTTGGTAGGCGAGACAATTTTATATTGGTCCCACTAGGTGTGCTAGAAGCTCACTATACTATTGAACTAAAATATTTTATTACTGTAGAAAGGCATTGCACTCATCAATTTTAGCCAAAGTATAGCAATTGGATGAAACAAAGTTACCCTATGTTTCGACCTCTAGAGAAGGCTGGCTCCTTTGGATTGATTATTTTAAGAAAAGGGATAGAGAAAGAGTAAGGGTAAGAGGAAAAGGTTTAAAGGATGGATGGATGTAGTGTAACAAAATTGGATCTCACAAAGCAATAGAATATCAAATGAACCATAATATGCTTGACAAATCAACCATTATCACCTATTATTATAGATTTATTAAGCTCAATACACTTTCTTCCTATAGGTATTTTACACTTTAATAAAATAGACCAATTGTAGAATGTAACAAAAATGACTTAAAAAAATGTATATAATCACTCTAATCATTCCAAGGACTTCAACTATTAGCAATCCAATAGGTAATACAAAATGTAGAATTACTTTAATAGAATACACTAACAATTAAGTGTAACATAAATGACTTAAAGCATAACATTCATATAAAACTTGTAATCACATAATAATGGAGGCCAAAAAACTATCTCTTCATTGATTAGAAATAATTACAATGCAATACTAGGCAAGGACTACATAATCGACCCTTGTAATGAGGTATTTTTCTTATATTTATAGGCTACTTAGTTGAATCCTGCAACATAATATTTACATTTAGTTATGAGAAAAATGTTATAGAAAATTGAACAAAATGCTCTAGAAGTAAATGTGGTTGGCTTATATTTTATTCTGCATCTAAATTTTAATTTGGTTCAATGATCTACAATTGCATTTTGCAAATGGTTGCATTATTGGAGCTTAATTGGAACCAATTGGTAGACACCATGGCAGTTGCAAGTCTAAAGATGACTTCTAGATAAATTTTGTTCAGGGTTGGGCTCTCATTTTCTTGAAATGCTTCTCTCATTGAGGTCACAATTTTGATCCATTCTAGCTTTGGGTAATTTCCTTCTATGGTTCTTTGTTCCTTTATTTGCATGGCCCCAGGTTTGAGCTCAAAATTGGTGACATCATCAACTCCTTTGATGTAGGTTTAGGAACTTTCTAGCTTTGGATGCTTACATCCTAGTTTTGGGAAATTTATCCTTCCTAATGTGTTCCTAAGATTTTTTTGATCTTGATGATGTCAATGCTAAGAATCACATATTTTTGGGCATCACGGTCTTAGGCGGTATTCAAAGTTTGACTTGATTGATCCTGGATGATTCACCTCTTTGGATGATGTCACTATTTCAGAAGGCATGGGATTGAGATGTCATGAAATCAAGAATCTTGTTATGAGTGATTTTATTTTGATCTTGGTCTCAGGCATTTTCAACTTTGCAAATTTGCAGCCTTACGCAAATAAAATTTTATGCATCCCCGTAAAGAGGAGCACCATGTTGATGCTCTTGCTGACATAATATTGGTCTTGAGCATTCTTGATCCTATGTCATATCTTAGGAATTTGCAACACTTAATGAAATTTGATAATCCAAAATATATTTTTCCTTGTCCTTTTAATATGGTTAAAAATTTGACCCACAGTTACAAAATTATGGGTAACCTTTTTTTAGATTTGGGGTAACAGGTTCAAAAATGTTTGCCAATTAGTGTATGAAGGTACACTTTGAACATCTATATTTGGTTTTCGACACCAACTCCTCATACTAATACTACTAGGGGCTCTTCCCTTGCCTCTTTAATTTATTGATTTCCACAATTGACTTCCTAGTTCAATAATTTCCTTTGAAACACCAAGTGATACTATCTACGAACACCTCCACTTTGGCTTTCTCCATAACAATTTTTGAATCTCCTTTCTTAATTATTTAACTATCATTTGAAGAGCTTAATATATGGCTTTCATTATTGGGGTCTCCTTTGCATGTAGGATACATCCTTCAATTTGGTGTTTACTATATTCTTACTTGACCTACCCATCTACCTCACCCGTTTCATTGAATAAATAGTTTTTTAGTGTATTTTACCTAGGATATTAGCTTCTTTTCCATCTACTTAATTGTATTTGAAGAGAAATATGTTCCACTTATTAAGACATATAGGGTGTTCCTGAACACACATTGGTGCCAAAGTAACTTAGCTTGTCCCACTACTAATATCTTGACTTTCATATTCTATATTAGGAGTGACTTGATATAAATATCCCCCCTCTTACTTTTGTCATATAGAATTGGTGGATAATGGGTATAGAAGATGTTGAAGCTCTTTTCATTGGTGTTGTCTTAATCAACTTACTTTCTTGTCCCTTGCATGGTTCCTAATAATTACTCTAAATATTTCCTCTCAAAGGATCCTTTTTCACCAAGTGAGAGAATAATTGATGGATGTCAACACTAACATATTCCTTCACAATGTGAATTACCTTGAAAAGGTTTGATACTATATGGGGAAGATTATCATTGCAATTATAGGAACCAGTGGACTAATGAAGACAAGAATACAAGTTTGACTCAATAACATGGTTGATGATGTGGACCAAGTTGTAATGAATGATGACACATGGGGCAACACAAATATACTTAGGATATGTGGGACCAAATTAAAGGGTGGGTATAGGGTGGATGGAGTAGTGGGTGAAAATATGAATGGTTATATGGAAAACTAGAGTGGATATGACATATGAAATGATACTATATTTTGAATAGGCAAAACTATTGGTGACCCAGAGACTATGGCTACACTTATTTTAGGTGGGATGGACATATCAAAAGAAACTAGGGGGATTTAAATAAGTGGAAGTAGAACAAGTAAGAGTGAAAGAGAAGATAGATAGGTGAGTAGAAGAAATGGGGGTGAAGGTGAAGTGAATATGGCTGTGGAAATGATGGTAGAGGAAATTTATACTTATAGATTAACAACTTCCCTTCTTACCACTTATTTCCTTATTTATTTGTAATTTTTTTTATCCCTTCTCTTCAATGTTATCTATAATTTCTCTTTATCCTTGTATCCTTCACTTCCATGAGTTATAAAAGGTCTCATATACTAAGACAATTTTACTAACCCTTATGTTGATAATAAGGTCTAAGACTATACTATCAACAAGGTGTATCTTAGACTTTGCCTTGTTCATTGTGTTGCAAGATTAGAAGGAAGAAACTCCTACTTACCCTAAAATAGTCTAGATCTTGGAAACTGTCATGTTATCATCATTTTTATAGGTTGGTATCTCATATTATTAGTTTTATGGAAGAAACCATTGATATTAAAATATATTCAACTAATATTAGAGGAAAGGAATGTAAAGAAATGGGGATCCGAGTATCTCTTGAGATATTTTCATCTTGGTGAGATGGCGATTTTATCTTTTGTTTTTTTTTTTAAAGGGAAATGAGAAGAGAGAATTCATTGAACAAAAAACTATCTTTGAGCAAAAGATAGTCCCATTCACTAGCTCAAGAAAATAACTACCTGCCCTTCCAATATCAATGTTCCATCTCAAAATTTTCCAACACCTATGTAAACATAGTAAGTTGGATAAAATTAAGTGCATATTAGATTCCTTTTCCATGGGGTATTTCCCAATTTAGAGCCTCATGGGGATATTTTTGGAGGTAGTATGTTTCTTCACCAAAATCATCAAAACCTTGAGTAGGTGTCATGATTTGAGAAGTTAGAACAACCTTTTATCTTATCATTCTTCTTAATCTACCTTTTGATTCCAACTATCTTAGAATTGTCACCTTTACTTTTGAAATGGTGGGAAGTATGGGTGGACATTGAAATTTCTATAACTTTGATAGCCACCCTACATCTTACCTCATTCCATGATAACATTTGATGGTGATTATCAGTTTGGATAACTAACTTATGCAACTATGAAAAATATCACACACCAATAATGTTTCTTCTTATTGTTGTTCCTAGAACAATTTAATGTCATCCTTCAAAGAATTTGATTATTGGAGTATAATTTTTACATTGTACTTCCCAAAATTGTGGGAAAATACCCCATTTTTAGGATCATAACTTCTCTATTATTCATTATAGTATTCTTATCTAGAACCACTTGAGCAGTCTCAAGAGTTGATGAGTGTCAAATTGGCACATATTTTATGCAAGGATTATCTATTTTCTATCTACAAATCATGGAAGTAAATGTGTTTTAATGATTATTTTTACCTTATTTATGTGATTTATCAGTAAATTTGATGAATGAGGTTTAAATGATAAATGTTCATATTTTACACAAATTGTGCAAAGTTTTGTATGTTTTTGGTAGTAGAACAATCACAGGTAATATTGCAGCAAAATACAGGTCATACATTGAAGGAAGGATGAACCAATATCGTGCAAATATATTTGAGGAGACACGTGGATGCACGCTATGGAAGGGTGCTACAAAAACCTAGAAAAATCTATGAAAAAACCTATTTCGCATAATAAAAATGCCACATAAGCTATGGCTTGGTCAAACACCACGTGGGCAGCTAAAAGAATCAAGCACAAAAGGTTTCAAATTCCACATGGGCAGTTAGAAGAATCAAACGTGGGTGACTCATCATTTATTTGGGGCATATAAGTTGTTAGGAGATTACATGAATATTTGTAATAAATGTGTCCTTCCCTAAAAGAAAGGATAAAAGTTGTTAGAAAAAGTCTAAATCAATGGTTATATTGTTACGTAGCTATACCACTAAGTCAAATATGGTATTATGTTGTTATATTAGTTCTTGTATTGCCACTTGGACCAATTAGGATATTTATTGAGTCCAAGTAGGTTAGGAAATGTGTTAGTATTAGATTATTCTAGTCCACACCACATGGAGAAATACGTGGAGTTATATTCAGAATTGTCCAAGCGACAATATATTCTATAGGAGACCTTTGAAAAGGTCTGGAGAGCTAATGAAAAAAATATGTCTAAGTTGTGATTATTTCTAATGTAATCCCTTGTATACAATTTTTGGAAAATTTGGATGCGCAACCATGTACGTTTGAGGTTTCAGTAATAAAGCAACAATATTTTCTTTAGAATATGGTAACTGTGTCAATTAATTTCTTTTCATTTTGCTTGCTTTGGTAACTTTCATTTATTTTATTTTCTGCAATTATGAAATAATTAAGTATTAGATTAATTAAATGAGAGTATATTACTGAAGTTAAAGTAAAGTAGAAAATAGGGGAAGGGGTTAACACTAACCTTTTGGAGGTAGGGCCCACTCCGAAAGGTTAGTCTCTAAATCTCTCCCCCCCGGTAGATAGAGTTAGAATGTAGAATAAGTCTTAAAGCATAAACTTAATTAAATTGCATAATAAATAATTATGAATTATACTATGCATCATTAAATCATACGTGGATCCACACATATTCATATAGATTAAATCATAACTTGCATTTTGTTTTCATTCATGCACAATCTAACTTTTATTTGCAAACACCTGAAACTAAAAGAAATTTGAACTAAGCTTAGCATTGATCCCTATGGTATAATCTATATTGGATTTCTATTCTTTAAATCTAACCTTGATTACCCTTGGATTGACAAATTTAAATGTAAGCTACTACAACCAATCAAGAGTCATAGGTGAACCCTTCTCCATTTGTTGCATAGGATATACTTCTAGACTTTTATACTCAAATAGAAGTACTTCTACACAAAATAGGACCCATAAGGTTTTTCTAAAACTGACAAGATTATATTTATCCAAGACAAAATTGTGTCTCATATTCTAGCTTAGATTCTTCTATTTTATCTATCATATTGTATAAATATCTCATGTTTTGATTGTAAGATCTTCTTTTATTTTGCTATATGATTCTATTCCCAAAGATAAATCAAAATTACCATATTTTGGAAGATCATATATTTCACTACCCTTTAATGAGTTATGAGGATCACACATGATGACATCTTGGATAGAACATGACTTTCAACAACCTCAGGTACCTTAGTTGTTGTAGCAAATTGAATCTCACATGGAATCTTAGGAAATTGGTAGTCTTCTAAAATTTCCTCATAAAACAAGTAAAATGCTTTCATAAAAGGTGATTCACATGCCAATTTTTGGACTTTGTTGTATCTACTTATTCCTTATATTCTAAGTTAAATTCTCTTTCTATTGCTATTATATATTTGAATTTATCATTTGAGGGAGGTACTAATGCTTGATGATCTGATTGTATATTTTCCATTGCTATCCCCTTAGGTATAACATCCTCAAAAGGGACTCAAATCCCTTGTATTTTGGCTTGATTTTTGCTTCCACTATAGATATTTTTTCTTCCAAGAAAAAGTAAACACTTCATATTCTTCTATGGATTTTGATTTTATATCTGAGTAAGAATCAATCAGTCCATAATTCTTCATTCTTTGCTTCCTTTCACACATTCTATCTCTCATTTTGTTTCTCCTATTGTGTTGTAATAGGTCCTTTATCCTTTAAGTGCAAAGGTAGCCTTCCTCTTATAAGGATGGTTGTACCCTTCCCAATTTTGGCTTTCTTATTGACTGATTACTCTTCAAATTTTTTCCTCTTATCTCTAGTTTCAACCCCTTATTTATTAATTCATATAGTATCATCTTTGAATTATGAATCCTCATCTATTTCTATAGCAATGGAGTTTACTAGGATTACATAATTGAGATTGGATAGGGTTGGCATTGATGGTGGAGCTTATAATTATTGGTGCATGGTAAAATTAACACCTTCCTAAGGCACCTAATATTTTGTTAGTTATAGGGTCTTTTGAGCCTTCCAATTCTATGATTGTTGCTATTGTTGCTTTGCAACATTATTTTTGATCATATTTATTATTTTTCTTATTGTGAAATTGTTACTAGATTCATTGCTTGAGTCAAATACAGAAAGGAGGGCTATAAGTTGTAGCTAAAAGACTATAGTAGTTGATGCATTTTGTCAAAGATGAGTAATGATGTATGAAAATATAGAAGGATGAATGGAAGTATTTTTTTGGGAATCAAGAATAGGTGAAATGTTAGGTGTGGAACTAAGTATAGGTGTATTATGGGAAATATAGGCTACATAGGCCATTGGTGGAGTAAGGGGTATATTTCCTACTTAAATGAGAACATCCTCCCCTATAGTCACTTTTTCAAATGATACAACTAGAGTATAATGATTAGCATTACAAATCATTAAATTTAAATCAGATTGTAAACCTTTGATGTAATATAGTAATGGTTGTTCACCATTTGACCTAATGTTTTGTGGGATTACATTCAAGGTCATCAAAAATATAGTATTAAAATCATGTATATATTTCTAAGGATGTTATTGCATTGTATTTAACTAAAATAAAACCTAGTTACAATTTACCATGTTACCAAATCTATGCATAAATAGATCCACTATTGATTTCTAACTAGTAACTAAATTATCTGGTAATCCCCTATACCACAAGGAAACTTTAGCACAAAGAGGTTAGATAAAAAAACATACCATTATATACTCTTCTTGGATGCAG
Organism: Wollemia nobilis; assembly: GCA_028583015.1. NCBI lineage: Eukaryota > Viridiplantae > Streptophyta > Pinopsida > Araucariales > Araucariaceae > Wollemia > Wollemia nobilis. The sequence continues at coordinate 34,942,297 of JAQPPZ010003077.1, read as the reverse complement.
TGAATTGAATTGAATGGAGACAATTCATTGAGGTGATGCAGTGTCATATTATCTCCATTCTTGTCAAAGTTAGATAGTGCTTTCATAGCTAGTAAGGGAATATGAGTGTAGGCCACCAAATTTAGTGGTACTTAGCAGGTCTAATTAGGAAATTGGTTTTATGACCTAGAAAGTGTTGTTGAATTATTTTTTGAGGAGGATATTAGACATGCTATTATTGAGAATGGGGTTACAATGCATAGCCATGAGGTAGATATGGAGGGTGTGGAAGATATGGATATGGAGGATAATAAGGTATAGGAAACTAAGGTGGTAGATTTTAGTAAACCCACTATTGGTTTAGAGTCAATTTTGTTGCAAATTCTATAGAATTGCTAGTTACCTTGGGGAATCTATAGGTTCTAAGGTATTTGAGGACTTTGAAACCATAATATAACCAATTGGATTTTATAGATATAGACAAAATGCAAGAAAATACCAAAAGTCAGCCTAAGATTTTCATTCATCAACATGACCTTAAATAGCCTTTTACATAGATGGATGGGTGGCTATGTAAATGGTTACATGGTTGATGGAAAAGGTGGCCAGCAAGCCACCAATGAAATAAATAAGTAATTTAAAATATTTACATCAAATATGTACATAAGAAAAAGGTGTCCATGCACCTTCATATAAAATGTGGTATTTTATATTTTTAAATAGTATATATATATATTATTTATTATATGTAATATATATTATTATTTCCTTATCATTCCTTCCCATCATATGAGCATTAGACTCCAATGCATACAAAAGGGTGAACAAAAGGGAGAAGGAACATGTTGAATAAAAAGAACAACTAGAACTGGAGTGACAACAAGATCAACAATAGGAGTGATAGGAGGTACAGGAGCCACAACAGGAACAACTAATGTTGGATCAACATGAGCAACCAAGGCTAGAAAAATAGGATCATAAAAAAAATAGGAGCAAAAATAGGTGTAAAAACTATAACAAGAGCATATATGAAAACAACCTGAATAGGAATTAAAGCAGGTGGAGTGTTTGGAATAGCTAGAACTTCAAGAGGAGTAGAAGGAATTGAAGTAGAATTATCAAGAATAGCTGGTACCACAATAGGATAAGATACAAGTGCTTGATGAGTATTTACCTATAGAGGGGTAGCATACCAAGTGGATAAGAGGGATTTGGTGTGGGAACAATGAGGCGGTAATCGACTAAAGACTAATGTAAGTGTGGGTGAGTGAGATGAAGGAAGATGAGACTATGGTCAAATACAAATGAGGAATGAGTGATGGTAATTCTGAAAGGTATAAGTATTATGATGTGCACCATATTGATATCTCTTATCATATTGACATGGCTTACCTAACAACAAACCACAATAGTCCATGGGAGTGACATCACAGGTGATAGTGTCGACATACTTAGGACCAAAAACAAAAGACAAGGTGAAAGTGTGGGTGATCATAGAAGAAGTATTATGATATTTCCATCCAAGTGGATATGGATAAGTGTGAGGATGGTTTGGCAACTACAACCTATTGACAACAGACTATGCAATATGATTTTTCTATAAGCCATTATTGATGATACAATCTATAGAGAAATTAGGTGTAAGATGAGCACGAGTGACAAACAAATGATCATGACCTCCTGACTGATGAGTTAGTAAGGAAACATTATTAAGTTTACCTTCTAACTTAGGATAAATTTGATCCGCACTATTTGTCTTGATAGGATTTTGTGGGGTTCCTTCCTCGTAAGTTTCTTTTATGGATGACTATACATACAATTGTTTCTTTTTCTTATCTAGATAGGCATATGTCATATAACCCAACTTTTTACAATAATTACAAGATACATGAAAAGAAGAATATGAAGAAGAAGGAGAAGGATAAGGATAAGGAGAAGGAAAAGGAGAAGAATACTTCTTCTAATAGGAAGGAGACCATAAATTTTGAGGTTGCTGAGGTCATAATGATCCTGCTAAAGAAGTAGACTGAGGAGTTGCTAAAGAGGATGATCAAAGTGCACTAGCTAGAGAAGATCAAGGTGCATGAGACTGAGTAGAAAGTTTCTCCTCTACAAGATAATCTTGGTTAAAATTTGCATCAAATGTATCAAGACAAGTATATTGCAACTCATAAAATACTGAAGGCCACTCTTAAAATTAGTAATAAGAGTAGGCATAGGATCCTAAAAACGAAGCAAAATACATAGGATTTTTAACTAATATATGTAGTCCTAAATGGATATATGGCTTCCTTGCCTCAAACAAATCCAATGGATGAGCAAATCCTCATCATAATTAGATGGATAGAAAGTAGCCTTCAAGGTTGTGACCAATTCATCCCAAGTGGTGATGGGATTCTGAGTAGTTTACCTCTTAGTGATTAGAATCTTAACAACACCAAATAATTTCAACTTAGAAAGGGAATTTTATCATCATTAGGGATTTGACTATAAGTAAACCAAGTATCCATGTCTAGGATCTAACTATTGAGAACTTTAGGATCTCTAAAACCATCATAGACCTTGACCTCACATTTGCCATGAGAATAGGGGTCAGAATTATGGACCTTAGGTGAAGAGGGTCAGACTTGCATATTGTTAACCTTATCAACCAAATTACTAACTATTTTAGTGAAGGCTATCATTTGTTCTATTTTTCAATGGGCCATAGGTAGTCTAGTGAAATCTAGGGGGAGTGGTTGGTCAAACTTACAAGTAAACCACTAGGAGTGTCGGGTACAATTGAAAATGTACTCTATTTTACAATAGATATTTTAAGGCATGATTAAATACACCAAACAATTACAAAAAAAGCATGATTATATACACCAAAAAATTACAAAAAAGTACAATTCCACATCCAATGAATTAGGCTCAAAATAAGCTTTCCTACGCCTATAAACAAGGCTATGTTTCAACCAGAACAACTATATCATATTCATACAATCAAGAGACTACCTTTATGCTGTTGAGTGATAGCTCGAAAGTTTGTCCTTGGGTGTGGATCATTAAAATTTCACAATACATATAAACAATAATTTTTTTCCCCCTTAACATTAAAGGTTCCTCAATTTTTTTTGGGTTACATAGGATAGTTGGTAACAACTACACTAACAAACGTAGGGTTAAAACCACTTTTTGAGGAAAAAGTATTTTTTTGTTTCTAAAATTGAGGGAATCATTTTGAATTTTAAGTGAATCACTTGTTATACTCAACTTAGTGAATTATTTTTTATTTTTTATCCAATCACTTCATCCATGACAAATGCAATTTTGACATGGAAATCAATAAATTAAATGTAAATGCATAGAAAATGAGGGTTTATCCCACTCAACATGGAAAAAAAATGTTAAATGGAACATAGTAGGTAACCTTCGTGAGTGAAACACTTAGGACTCAAACCATGTGAATTAAGATAGTTCAAAGCAAACTACTTATTAAATGCGAGAGAATCACTTGCAATAATGCACTTAGAAGATTGTCTGATAATAGTTTCAAATGAAACAAATTGGTTACTAATTTAGACTTAGCAAAAATTCTCTAAAACTTGAACCAACTGTTTCATCCATAATGAATATAAATTTGGCATAAAAATCAAAGAAATTTATCAAATATGAGAAAAAATATTGGAAAGTGAGGTTTTGGTCCCACCAGACATGCTAAAAAATATGTTGAATTGGGGAATTGTCATGACTTCTAATTTATATTTTGCACCCCTAATCCAAGTTTCAACAAGACTGGATGGGATTGCCAATGGGTTCTCCTAACCTCTAGATTGAAGTTGGCTCCCTCTTTTCCTCATATGAAATCCCTATTCTAGCCTAAACTAACTTGCATAAAAAGGAAGTGTAGAAAGGAAAAATGAATAAAAATAAAATGCAGAAAATTAATTTGTTTGGAAGTTTAGATTGCAAGAAATTGAAATAAAATATGACTTTTATATCATAGAGAGGAGAGAAGCAATCAATAAATACATTAATAAATCAAATAACATCAATGTACACCCACTTGTTTAATTATAAAATAGATAAGCTAATGATAATATGGGCTAGAAGGGTCATGCCACAACCCCATGTACTTAGAAAACTATGTGGGTCATGCCATTAATGGAATGCATAAGAACTTTCAAATTTATTATAATCTCATGTGTATAAAGTAGAATATGAATTTCATAGAAGTAGCTCTAAATTCTCATGGCCAAAATATGGATATAATGAGGGTACTAAGTTCCTATATATAATAAAAGTTTACCCTTGGGTGGCCTGGGGTGAAAAACAATTACTCCTAGTAAAAATAAATATTTGATGGCAACTTTAGCAAAATTTTGTACCTCCAAATATCACACACCTCCAATCATGTCTATAACAGGTTTAGAAGGCTTTTAAAATGACTTAGTCCACCATAACATGCCAAAAAGTCACTTTCTAGAAGATTCACCTTAGGATTTATGCTTTATTTTACCTCTATGATTGTTTGAGCAATTTGTTCAAGTTTGGAAAGTAATTCAATTGCATCCTGCAAGTGATTTGCTTGATTTTTGTAAGTGGTTTGATTGCATTTTTGAGCTAATTGACATCTTTTGTTGAGCAAGTCACTCTCTCGAGTCAATTAATATATTTTTGTGAGCGAGTCACTCCCTTATGCCATTGGTCCATTTTTATGAGTGATTTTTTCCCTTGAGCCGAGCAATCCATTTTCATGATTGAAATATTCCTTTTAGCCAATTGGTCCAATTTTATGAGTGAATTTTTCTTACAAGTCAATAAGTCCATTTTAGAGACAACCAAATATTTTCAATTTTGCTATTTTGCAATGTTGTTTCTGGGTTTACAAAATCCATTTCCTATGGATAATTCCTAGGAGTTATAAGGTTGTAGTTGAGATACTACAATTATATATCCAAATTTTAGTATAATTCTCCCATTCACGAATAAGTTATTCTATCTAAACCCCTTAAATATGCTATTACCTACTTTTGATACTCTTACATTTACACCCGTATTGGAACGATATGGTCAAATATCTAAATATGAATATAATAATTATTAAAATACATCAAATAGGCATAATATAGGAGGAAGTATGGTGAAATAAAGTCCATATTGATGAATATATAGTCCTATCTAGGTAAAAAAATAATGGTGATTTTGAAAGGTCCATAAAATAGAGGTTTAATATTTTACCAGTCCCATGAAGTACTTCTGATAATATATAAAACTACATTCTATCACCAATATTCTCTTTTATTTATATGATATCCAATGGTTATCATTTTTGTTTGTACTTAGCATTTGTCTAATATAAAAAATCATAAATATAATGTTGAATATATTGATTTTGCTTAATGAACCTATATTTAATTTAAAAAATGGGTGAAATCCCACATAGATGTTATGGGTAGATTATATTTATTGGAATCAATGGTTGGAACTTGAGGCACACTTGGAATGGGATATACTTACTAGAGTTATGAAAATATATTATATATATATATATATATATATATATATATATATATATATATATATATATATATATATATATATATATATATATATATATATATATATAAGTCTTAATATCATACGTGTTTTCTTTGAGTTTTAGATTCTAAGGAGATGCATTATCATTTTATTAGTACCTCAATCTAACTATCAGTATAAGAATTAGAGGTGGTTTGTCAATCCATATCGATGGCCATAATGGACTAAAGGTTAAATCACATATCCCTAGAAATTTAGTATTTATATTTAATATAATTAATGATAATATGAAGTGGATCCATATAGTTTTAATTAATTTTTTTGTAGTGTTCTTGCTACAATATCATTCTTCGAAAGTATTCCAAGCTTGATAATCAACTAGCACATATAACTAATTCTATACCTACTAGTAGAAAGCTATGACATGAATTCCATATAAATTAACTCCTATGATTTATTATGTATTAATAGAACTATGTACAACCCTTATTTATTCTTGATAGTATGATTAACTACATGTGCAATAAACAACCATAGAAGTATCTCTATAAGAATACCAAAATATTTTTTACACTAAATTATCCTTTTCAGTGGCTACAATGTGCTTCCAATATCATTTTTGTCTCTTAGTACATAATATGTCCAAAATAAAATATAAGTCTATCATATAGGTGGTAATCAACACTACTTTTTCCTGTTAGTAGCTTTTAGTATCATTCTAATCAATAGGGTCATTTGCATATAAAAAATACTAGGTAAAAGGCCTATATCTATAATACTAAAGGAATATATTCAATATAAGGTTGTCTCAAAGAGTAAAAAAATTGATCGGGACTACCTCTTTGGTGCATGTTTTTTTAATTGAACTACTAGGTAATTAAATCATTTTTACAAGATTTTTTATTTTGTCTATGAGAAATATAAAGGTATTTGATAAACATAGATGATAGGATATTTTCCTAAGATATAGCATTTTCATTAAAAATATGCTTTAGTAATAACCTAGACCTCCTTGTTATATGAGGAACACATCTAAACTATTCTAATAATCTCATTATGATAGTTAAAATGATACCCATGCTATGCAAGGACTACATAAATACATACTAAAAAGTATTAATCTCTATATTAAAAAAACATTATAGGTTTGACAATACAAGAAGTAAATTATACAAATAGATTATCATATTAATTTATTAAAATAAATTTCTAACATGATCATATTGATAAAATTGTGTCTTAACATCCATTTGATCATTTGATTTTAAACGAACATGAAATATGAGTGAACATTAAAAGGATAAGTCTCATATTATTTTAATATTTTATAGGTCTACATAAACACCATCTTCATCCATAATGAACCCCAAATATTATATTTCCATCATGTTAAATTAACACTTCACTGAGTTAAACATGCAAAGTGTTTATGGCCTTTAAACTATGGTCCAAATGTTCCCCATGTCTTATAAAACATGTTTATATAATCCACATACATGACCATAAATAATATATGAATGGTCATGAAATATCATTCACCATATCTTTTGGATACATTAGTCAAGTCAAATGGCATTACCAACCACTCAAACCATCCCTCTTAAAAATTGTGTTAGTATTCCAAATATTGGTTATGTATAGTGGTATTTTATGATATCATAACTTGAGAAAAAAATTAGTAAAGATCTTGGATCTCTTAAACTAATACAATAGATCACTAACCTAAGGAGTTGACCATTTTTATTAAAGTAATATTGTTTAAATATTTATACTAGATATAAAATAATCATATCTTCTGCTTTCATGACACCATAATAAATATCCTAGAAGGTGATGCACATAGATGTATCTAACATTTCTATATGAATTCTTTAACATAATGCTTGATATAACTATTATCTAATATAGAAAACAAATAAACTATACAAACTTATTTAGATATTTTTATAATGAAATGAATCAAATGCTTCACTTAGCAATATAATGGAACCCTCATGGATGTTTCAAATATATTCTTAAATAATTACCTTACCTAGTCCAACTTCTCTCATTTGTTGTGTAAAATGTTTTTTTTTCTAAATAAAAAATTTGTATTGCAAAACAAGTTTTAAGGATCCCTGAACTTGTTTACAAAATTAGCAAGGACAACTGAACCATGCTGAAGGATATACTTAGGACTCCTGAAGATGATCTAATTGTCATAGGCTATAAAGGATGACACAACCTTAGCCTTGGAAATCAGGAAGTAGTTCTTAATAAACTAAAGTTGAGGACGCAGCCTTGGGCCTGAGGCCAAGTACAAAAGGAAACATGACATATAACAGGAAATTAAACCTAAAATACATAAATACATCCACACAGGGATGAAACCAACCATATAAGTCTAATAACTGACTAGACCTAGGCTCCACGCAGGGAGGCCATAAGCAAAGTAAGTTGTAAGCAAAAATAAAGACATTAGGAAGTCAGCTTGGAGATGAGGAATTCAATCCTCATCAGTGGCTTTGTCTTCTTCCTTAGCATCCTCTTCTCCAGTTGCCTTAGGTTCTTCTTCGTTGGGTTCAGTATTCATAGCAGCCATGGCCACTTCAGCAGCAGCATCACCTTCTTGACTCACCTGAACAGTATAGAAAATCTTGTAAAGTCCCTCTCTGATGTCCATAGTGCAGTTAACCATACAATTCATCATTGTCATTGTGGAAGCAATGATGAAGTCCTTAAGTTTTTTGTTCTCCTCATTGTCATCTTTAATTTCAATCACTTTGCTCTTGGCAGTCAGATTTTGGATCCTTGCCGACTTCCTCACTGGTTCTTCAGTGCTGTCGAAACTTATGCTCTTCCTCGCTCTGAACTTAGAAAAAGCTTCAATGGTTTTTTTCTTTTTTTTGGCTTTAGACAGACGTTTTGGGGGGATTTAGTTTTGGCAGGGCTACTAGGAACAGGGTTGGGTTTAGGACTGTTGGCCATGATGTAAGTATAGATGACCTTGAACATGCCTTGGTGTCGAGGGAGATCATGATTCTTCTTATCTCTACAAGATGAAATGGAATGATTCATGGATTTTAGGAAAAATAGAGGGATACTGAGTGGATTTATGTCTCTGAAGTGGTTGACAAAGGCCAGGTGGTAGGTTTTCAGGGCTTTATCAGGGTCATCAACGCAGATAAACTCCATTATGGGCTTCATGACAAAATTCTAGGGGAGAGTGAGATCACTTCTAAATATGCCAGGGCTCTTGGCCTTTTTCAAGATTTTTTCATTGCCCTTGAAGTGCTCCAACTCAACTTCCCAATTGTGCTTGTGACGATGGATAGATCATCCTTCAACGTTTTGGCCTGTGATGGAAGCAAGAAGATGAAAATCAATTGTAAAGTCTCTCCCATGAATAGAGACCACCCCATTATCCCAGGATTCAAGGAAATCCATGGTAATATCGATCTCATCCCTGAAGAACAAGTGCAGGAAGGGGAAATAGTGTCTCTCCTAAAGGATTGGATCAGCCATAGAGTCGCACTCATAGATGTTTGGCTCAATGTAGTCATTCAATAAAATGGGGGTGATGGGGGTTCTAGTGAAAGGACGGGAGAGGGACAGGTAAAGACAAAGGGGGATGAACAGGAAAGGGATGGTGAGGGTGAGATGGGTGGTGGTTAAAAGGTTGAGGAGAATGGAATGGAAGTGAATCGAGAAGGTAAAGCTAGAAAAATGAGGTGAAGAAAGGAAGGGGTACAGGAGGGAGCTATGAGGATGGGATAAGTGGAGGAAGGATGGCTCACACGTGGGAAGAGGAAGCCCGATCAAGCAGGAACGGTCACCAAGGTAGAGAAGGGGCGTTGGAAACATGTGAATAGCAAGGAAATCAACTGGGAGATGACTTGAGACTCCAAAGGGAAAAAGCATTTTCCACAGCTTTCTTGGGTTGATGAAAGCCTTAATATGAGCATCCAAATTTTCAAGGCTGTTGACAGAGGTGGGCTCAACCATAGTATGCCACGTCTACATCCTGGGGACGTGATTTTTAAACTCAACATGAACATTGGGTAAAGTCTGGACGTTGGAAGAATGAGCCCCGTGAACCAAGGACTTTTGCCTCTGAAACTGCTATCGTGGATCGGTGATATGAGGATAATCAAGATGCATCATGCTACCATCATTGAAAACTACTTTCCAGGACCTGCACAATTTGGACAAATGGAGCCAATAATTGATAGTATCGTTAGAGTGCATTCCAATAAAATTTGCCCAGAAAAAAGGACACGAGAGATGAGCGACGACAAGGAATTGATGGATGGAGAGTGGGTGATGGAAGATGATTAAGACTGACACATGGGACTTGGAGTGGTCATGAGTAGGGATGTGGGTCAAAAGTGGATGGCTATGCTGGTGGTGGAGGAGGTGAAAATTGGGGGACACGTGGGAGATGGTTCTCCTCCAGGTGGGCAAGCTATGCCGAATTCGACAAGGGATGGAAATAATCACATGGTGCGGGATAAGCCAACAAGGATTAATGATAGCTTTGTTCATGAGGAAAAGGTGGGGTGACCTGGGGGTGGAATTTCCTACTGAGGAAGGCATATTTGTTGTTTTTCTTGGTTGACAATGGCCTGAACTTCCTCAAGGATGTCAGTGTGCCAAATTTGGAGATTCACCATGTTAGCTCCAATGTTGGCTAACTTGTCAGTAGCTTTGTTGGATTCTCTAAAAGTATGTTGAAATATGACTTCCTGCATGTTAAGGACAAGGGTCCTTGCTTCCTCAATGTAGTCTCTGACTCTCCAAGAAGGGTTGGAATTTATGTTCTTAAGATAATTTATAATATTAAGAGAATCCCCTTCAACTATCATATTGGTGGTAAGGTTTTTGACAAGACTTAAGCCTCTCCACATGCTTTTGGCTTCAGCCACATGATTCATCTACTCCCCTAGCCCCTCAACAAAGGCAAGGATAGGATTTCCTTGGTGATTCCTCAAGACACCTCCGGCTCCAGCTTTCCCTGGATTCCCTTTAGCAGCTCCATCAAAATTGAATTTAAACCATCCCCCTGGGCGGTTGAATCCAGACAGAATCTAGATGGATGGAAGAGGAAGGGGGGAAATCCTCTAAGGATAGACCCAACTCCTTGCCTAGATCAAACTCAACCTTTGAGGTAGGATTGGAGGAGGGGGAATGAGGAAGGTATTCTCCAAAGCAAAAGCCAAAATTTTAGCAGATATAAGCATAGGGGCCTTAGGCTTAAGGGAGAACACTCTATTATTTCTTTCGAGACAGATTTGCCAAAGGAAATGGTGGAGGGATATCTTACAAAAGAACTTAAGCTGAGGATCATAAAAAGGGGCAGGCCAATGGTAGAAGAGGTCTCCTATAGAGCAAGGTTTGGCCCACTGAATGTGGAAGGAATGAAAAATGGAGTCAAGGATGGAAGTGGAGAAGGGGTAGTGGAGGAAAAGGTGGTTGGTGGATTCCCAAGCATTATGGCAGAGATAACATCTATTAGGGATGGGCATGCCTTTTTTGATGAGGTTATCAATGGTAAGAATTTTCTCTTGGATGGCCAGCCAAGAGAAGAAGGAAATCTTGGGGATGAGGTGCTTGATCCAAACACGGTCAAAGGGAAGCAAATTTTTTGCATTGTCAATGAGGAGGAGGTAGGCTGATTTGACAAAGAATTCTCCACTTTCAGTATGCTCCCAAATAAGATGGTCAGAAGGCATGGATGAAGGGATGATGGTGGAGGAAAGGAGGGAATTCAAAATATTGGATTCAACAGGAAAATCTGGGCAATCAATGGGAATCCACTTGGGAGGTCTAGTCGGGGTGAAAAAGTTGGAGACTTTGTGGCCTAACAAGTCATTAGTGAAAGGTTTGAGTTTGGACAGAATGGGGTCATTAAGGAGGGGTTCTCGGGTAATCCATTTGTCACTCTAGAAATTGATGTTTCCTCCATCTCCCAATTTCCACCTTAGACCTTTCTTGATGAGGGGCTTAGTGCTACTGATTGAGTTCCAGAATGATGACCCCCTTTTGGGAACATCTTCATTGAAGAAGTCACCATTTTGGAGATACTTTCTTTTAGTGATAGAAATCCAGGCATTGCTATCTCCAAAAACCAGCCTCCAAGCTTGTTTGGAAATTAGAGCGGTATTGAGGGATTGAATCCTCCTGAGATCGATTCCTCCTTTGTGTTTGGGTCTACACACCTTGTCCCAAGCCACCAGATGAATTCTTTATCTATTTTCAGCTCCAGTCCATAAGAAATTTTTTTGAATTTGTTCTATCCTTGATGAAACTGAAGCTGAGGCCCTGAAGATAGATAAGAAGTAAACATGGATGCTTTGAAGAACCATAATGTTAAGGTACATTTAGCATCTTGGGATAAAATATTTCCTTTCCATCTTGTTAGTCTTCTATGGATATGCTCAATGACATTGTGCCACATTGAAGCTGCAGGTTGGCCATAGAATAGAGGAAGACCAAGATAGGTGGCCGAAAGGTCAGCTATAGAGCATTCAAGGATTCTTGCAATCTTGATTTGTCTTTGCATGGGAGTATTTAGGAAATATAGTTTTCTTTTATTGAAATTGACTTTTTGGCCAGCAGTTGCTTCATAAGTCTGGAGGATGTATTTGATGACTTTTGCCTCAAGGACAGATGCCCTTGTTGATAGAATGGTGTCATCCATGAATTGTTGATGGGAGACTGGAATGGTTTGAGAATATACCTGAATCCCCAATAACAGACCAGTTCTACACATAGCCTAGATTGTTCTACCTAAATCTTTGGCTAAGATGATGAAAAGCATTGGAGATATGGGATCTCCCTGCCTTAGCCCTCTGTTGCTTTGAAAATAGCCTGTTGTAGACCCATTAATGAGAATAGAAAACCAAGATGAGGATATACAATTTCTAATGAGATCAACCCAATCAACATGGAACCCAAACTTGTGAAGGATAGCCAAAAGGAAGTTCCAGTTTACTCTATCATAGGCTTTATTCATGTCAAGCTTGAGGACGCAGGTGGGATTTTTGGTCTTGGAGGCTGAATGAAGGGCTTCGTGAATGGAAATGACTCCATCTAGGATGGACCTGCCTTGAACAAAACTTCCTTGATAGGGGTCAATTATGGTGGGCAAGATGATTTTCATTCTAGTGGCCATGATTTTGGTTAGAATTTTGTAGACAACATTGCAAAGGCTGATGGGTCTGTAGTCAGATAAGGACTTGGCTACTGGGTTTTTGGGGATGAGAGAAATGAAAGTAGAGTTGAACCCATGTGGTATGCTTATAGAATATTGGAACTATTTAACCACCAAACACACATCAGGACCAACGATATCCCAAAAAGTTTGGAATAAACAAGGAGGAAAGCCATCTGGTCCTGGGGCTTTGTCAGGATTCATGGAGAAAAGGGCATATTTGATTTCTTCATCCTGAAAGGGGGCAATGAAGGAAGAGTTGACTGAATCAGGAATAGAATTAGGAGGGATGTGATGAAGTAAAGCATCCTGGGCTAAGACAGAACAAGAATAATCATCCTTTAGAAAATTTGAAAAATAAGATCCGACTTCATTCCTGATATCCTTAATGTCTGAAGTAATACTGCCATCTTCTTTAGTTAGCTCCTTGATGTTGTTGTTACTTATGTTATGCATAGTGGCCACATGGAAGAATTTGGTGTTTGAGTCTCCTTCTTTGAGCCAAAGGGCTCTGGATTTTTAGTGCCAAAAGGTCTCTTCACAGGCAAGGACGTTGTGATACTATGCAAGGATCTGCTTTTCTTCGATTCTGGTTTGGGCGTCTATCTCCCCATATTGGATTTTGGACTCAATCTGATCAAGTATTTCCTTCAGATATTGCTTGTTGGCAAAGATATTGCCGAAAACCTCTTTGTTCCAGATTTTTAGGTCTTCTTTGAGGTTTTTGAGCTTTTGGGCCAGTTTGTAGGAAGGGCGCCCCTAGACTTCTTGTTGCCAACCATGAGAGACACATTACCTTAAATCTAGGTGGTGGAGCCACATGCTTTCAAATCTGAAGGGATTTTTGAAGGTGTTAGGTCTATCAATGTCCAGAATGAGGGGATTGTGATCTGATCCCACTTTAGGGAGAGGATAATATTGGAAATTTGAGGTATTTTATGTTGTCATTGATGTCACATGGATCATTGATGTCACATGGATCACATTGAGTTTTGGTGGCCAAAGTATTTCATAAATAAGCATTTATGATATTTTGGAAAGCATGAATATATACAAGGTTTTTGTGAAAACCAAGGCAGGTCAAAATAAAAGGTTTTATTTAAAACCATGGATGGCAGATTTGAAATGGGTTTTTCTTAAAACCCAGGTTGGCTTTTCGTTTCATCGAAAAAGGTGCCCCGATGATGGAGATATTTAATTTTAAATATTTAAGTTTAAATTTTAATTATTTAAAATTAAAATTAAAATTTAAAATTAAAAGTTAATTTATAGCGCCGACGTCAAAAGAAAGGAGGAGGCACATAATATTAAAGTTTAATTTATAGCGCCGACGTCAAAAGAAAGGAGGAAGGCATATATAAATATGCCACCAAATGTTTTGATTGATTTCCCCATGTCCTCGATGATGGTGATGCGTTCGAATTGCTAAGGGAGCGAAAGGTGCCAACGTGTTAAAGAGTGTGCAAAGGGTGTTCGTTCAAAGAGGGAGCAAAGGCGTCGCAACTCGTTCGAATCCAGTGGAGAAAGGAGGCAATAAAAGTAAGGGAGGTCCCTTACCAAGCATCGTAGGCGCTTGTGGCCTAGCGGCAAGAGGAAGGCGCGTAAGGTGTTGAAGCACCAGCAAGATCCGAAGTTCGAATCCCGCCGATGCTGGTTTTGCAAAGTGAAAGGGAGGACTCTTTTGGTGCACGTGGTGTTTGAGGACACGCTCGGAGCAAACAAATAGAAGGTTTGCGCTCACTATTCTATGTGAGCGGTTGGCTCACGTGGTTGTTGGCACCGCGGTTAGAGTGGTGTAGGGGCAGTGATCGGGGATCGAATCCCACTGAGGACAAAGGCAAGTTAATAATTTTTCCTAATATTTTATTTTTCTAAGGTTGCCCTAGGAGAGATAAGGGTTGTGATGCATGTTGAGAAAAAGAGAGATTTCTGGTGATTTTCCTTTTAGAAGTATATCATATTATATATCGTTGGAAAGCTTATTTCAAGGGCTATTTGATTAACTTGCTTAGAGGGAGAAATAAGGTGTATGTAAAGAGATATTTCTGTTTTTGTAAAGGGGTTCAAAAGTGAAGGTTGTTTTGTTCTTTTTCAAAAGTGATTAATTCTTTCATAAGGGGACATGATGCATTTTGTTGAGTAGGAGTGATAAGGTGTTATTTGGATATTGTTGTTGTGATATTAATCATGATCTCTAACCCTTGTTGAAAGTTGAAAAAGAAGTTTGTTGAGTGTGGCAGATTTCCAAAGAGGTTTCTTCATCTTCATAAAAGGTATGGGCACATTCTCCTATTGATTGATTATGGTGGTTGATTTCTGAAATATCATTGGAGAGAAAAGGATTGATTGTGGTTTCCTTTTCAAAAGTGGTTGGTTGAATGCTTCAAGGTTTTCTGGTTTGAGAGTTGTGTTTAAACCTTGTTTTATAAGCATAGTTGTTGAAGCCCATTGGTTATGCAAAGAACTTGAAAAGAACATGAGTATCATTGTTATGTGAGATTTGTGGTTGAGCATTGTTGGAAACATTTGAGTTGGTTGATACATGCTTGGACTAGGGTTTTGTGAGAAAGAGATGTCTCTTGTGATGATTGGTTGAGTTGAGTTGATTGAGCCTAGTCAAGTGATGTGTGAAGTGATTGTTCAAGTTCCATGAAACAAACTATTCTATAATTCTGATTTGAGTTGAGATTGAGCTTAGAACATATTGAGTCTCTAACAATTCTCTTTATGCTTCTATGAGTTGACTTGAGTTGAGTTGAGATTGATTTGAGTTGAGATCATTGTGGATCATTGTTGTCATCCATTGTAGAGTGCTTTGCCATTCATTGTTGAGTTCATCATTGAGCCTTGCCTTTGTAGATTTGTGGATGAGATTTGAATGCTACTTGAGCATGATTGGTTGAGCCTTTGAGAAGGCCTTTGGGATAGATTTTTGGATAGATTTGTGGTAGTTTTTATGCATGATTGATTGAGCCTTGAGAAGGCTTTTGGGACAGATTTGTGGAAGCTTGTTGAGCAGATTTGGACAAGTTCTATGTGATCTTGTTGAGCATATTTGGACAAGTTCTTTGTGAGCTTGTTGAGCATATTTTGACAAGTTCTGTGTGAGCTTGTTGAGTAGATTTGGAAAAGTTCTATGTGAGCTTGTTGAGCATATTTGGACAAGTTCTGTGTGAGCTTGTTGAGCATATTTGGACAAGTTCTGTGTGAGCTTGTTGAGCATATCAATGGAGTGCCTAGCTAAGTAGATCAATGGATTGCCTACCTGAGCAGATCAGCATGTTTCCTAGCTGAGAAAATCAGTGGATTGCCTACTTGAGCAGATCAATGTGTTGCCTAGTTGAGCAGATTAGTGGATTGCCTACCTAAGTAGATCAGTGTGTTGTATAGTTGAGTAGATCAGTGGATTGCCTACATAAGCATATCATGTGTTGCCTAGCTGAGCAGATTAGTGGATTGCCTACCTGAGTAGATCAATGTGTTGCCTAGCTGAGCAGATCAGTGGATTGCCTACCTAAGTAGATCAATGTATTGCCTAGCTTTGAGTAGATCAAAGTAATCATTGTATTGGATAAGGATCCTTATTTTTGTGTGAAATATTATAAGGAGATTATCTTGTGGAGTACCCCACATTGGGGGAACCACGTTAAATCTTGTGTCTCAATTGTGTGTGGTGACTTGTGCTCTTGCTTACTATTGTTATCTGAGTTATTAATGCACACTGCTATATTTGGTTATTGCAATTAAGGACATTAATTGATATTGGTTTGGAAAGAAAGTAAAAAGTGGGCACTATACTGTTCACCCCCCTCTTAGTATAAGCTTGTGTTCTTCAATTGGTATCAGAGCGGGTTCCTTCAAAAAGGCTAACAACTTGAGGGCAGATTCTACAAGAACATAGATGGCTTCATAGAATGGATCATCTACAAATAAGGCACCACTATTTGATGGTAACAATTATGCTTTCTGGAGCATGAGAATGAAGAACTACTTGATATCACAAGGATATGAGGTATGGTAGATGGTTGAAAAAGAGTATAAGGTTGAAGGTGATCCCGAGGCAGATAAGACTATCAAGAAATTGGTTGAGATCAATGCAAGGGCAATAAATTATATTTTGAGTGGGCTACGTGAGACAGATTTTGCAAAGGTCATGGTATGTAATTCAGCTAATGAAATGTGGACCAAGTTGTGGAATACTTATGAAGGAGATTCCAAGGTAAAGTTGTCAAAACTACAAACTCATAGAAAAATATTTGAGGAATTGAAAATGGAAGATTCTGAAGATATTGCAAAGTTTTTACTTTGAGTTGATGAGATTACTAACACCATGAGAGGCCTAGGATTTGAGATGAAAGAATCAGAAGTTACTCAAAAGGTTTTGAGATCACTTCCCATGAAGTATGATGCAAAGGTTTCAGCAATAGAAGAAACAATGGATATCAACAAGCTAACAATGGAAGAACTACAAGGAACTCTCACAACTTATGAGATGAGGGTGAGTAAGCATCAGGTTCCAATAAAAGAGATTGCATTCAAGGCTTCAGAGAAAGAGAAAGGGAAGGTTCCAGAGATAGATAGAGATCCAATTAATGATGAGGAAGCTAACTTCATCAAAAGGAATAAGGACTCAAGGAATTACAGAGATATGAGGAAAGTCAAATGCTACAAGTGTGGTGATTTTGGTCACTATGCACACAAGTGTCCACATGAAGAAAATAGTGATGATGAAAAATAGGGTCACAAAAGAAAAGAATATGGAAAGCATAAGCATGACAAAGATGATAGATACAAGCAAAACAGGTATGAGAAGAAGAAAATTTTTTGTAAGGTAAAGAAATCTTACTACATTGAAGAAGCAAGTGATGGTTCAGTTCACAGCAATGAAAACCAATCAGATGAAGAAGAATGTACATTCTTTGGAATAAGTGAAGAAAGGCAAGAACACCTATTCCTAGGTATTGAAGTTAAAGAAGAGGATATATCTATTGAAGAAAGACATGAAGAGCTTGCCATAGCCATTGAGCAAGAAAATAGATACAAGAAGGGTCTAAGGATACTAAAATGCTTCATATGCAGAGATTTTGGGCATATAGATGATGATTGCACATACTACAACAATTGCAACAAGGAAAGTTTATTTGTTGAAAAAGAAAGCAATAGTTCTAGTAATAGTTCTAGTGACAATTCCAGCAATAGTGATGATGAAGAAGAGGAATCCACAAAACAAGAAAATAAAATCAGGAGATTGGAAAGGAAAATCAAGAGGCTTGAAAATAAGGTGCATGAAAATGAAAAGGTCAAAATGATGCTTAATCAACACATTCAAGATTTGGAAAAAGAGCTTCAAGAAACAAAAGAGCTCGACATCACTATTTCTGAGCAATTGAAGGAGAAGAAAGAAAGGTGTAAACAGTTAGAAGAAGAAGATCAAAAAATTTTGGGGACCTACATAAATGAGTTAGCACGATTTCAAAGGAATTCAAAAACTCTGGATAATTTTTTGGATTTACAACGAGATCCATTTATAAAGACAGGGCTTGGTTATGAAGAAGGGAAATAAAAAATAAGTACACAAGGACCTATATTTGTATCAGGAGGCTTTATTTCAGAAATCTATAAGGAAGAACCGGTTCCCAAAGAAAAAGAAGCAACAGAAATGGATACTTGCATTTCAGAGGCTATAGAGATGTGTGCCAATTTGCTACTTGACACAAATGAAGAGAAAGAAGAGGAAGATTCCAAAGCACCAAAGGTCTCATATTTCAGGTTTGGGGAATCACACTCAAAAGGAAAGGAAGTTCTAAAAGATGAAAGCAAGGAAGCACCTAAGTTTTATGAAGAAAGTTCCAAAGTTCCTATGGCTCCAAATATTCAGTTTGGATCTTGTTTTGAGATAGGTGAATCAAGTTCAAAAGGAAAAGAAATACTTGAAGAGGAAAGCAAGGAAGAAATTAAGGAAAAGGATTTAGATACTACAAATAAAGTTCAAGGATGCAATGCACAAGTTGAAAATGATCATAGGGATAATGGTCAAGAAAGGTATGAGGAACCAAGGCATGAACAAAGGGCTTTTCAAGGACATTGTTTTTCTTGTAATGGATTTGGACACAGGGCTATACACTGCAGGGTCCATGGATCAAAGAAGTTTGATTTTTCTAGAAGAAACTTCAAAGGAAGAAGGTATGGTTTTCAGGGACATTGCTTCTTATGCAACAAGATTGGTCATAGAGCTTCTCAGTGCAAAGAAAATGAGCAAAATGGTTTTGGTTTTAGAGCTACACAATTCAGAAGTCATGGTCATAATGGTCATGAAAACAGAGCTTCACAATACAGGGTTCAAGAAAGGAATGGATATGGAAATTATTTCAAGAAAAAATTCAGGATTTGGGCACCATCCAAAGGCTACAATATCAAGTGTTTTAATTGCAATAACTTTGGACATATTGCAAAATGGTGTAGGACTCAATTCCAAACAGGTTCAAGGCAAGAAGGTCAAACAGGTTCAAGACAAGAAGATCAAGTAATTCATCAAGAGAAGGATATCAAAAAAATATGGAAGGAAGTTGATAGAGGAAAGAAACAATGTAATATGGGAGTAAAAGTACTCCCACCCCAAAATTAATCACCTCAAGAGAGAAGGTGGTGAGGGGGCTAAGCTTAAGAGTCATATCTTTTAGCCCCATAGGTGTCCCTTTTGCCATTGATGTCAAAGGGGGAGAGATTTGAGTAAGGGGGAGAGATTTGAGTTAGGGGAAGTAGCCTCCAAAGAGAGCATTGAGTTAGGGGGAGCAGCCTCCAAAGAGAGTATTGAGTCAGGGGGAGCAACTTTGATTCTCAGAAATGGTTTTTGTAGTGACTGTGGTGATTTGCATTAGAGGTGTTGCCATCAATGACAAAGGGGGAGATTGTTGGAAATTTGAGGTATTTTATGTTGTCATTGATGTCACATGGATCATTGATGTCACATGGATCACATTGAGTTTTGGTGGCCAAAGTATTTCATAAATAAGCATTTATGATATTTTGGAAAGCATGAATATATACAGGGTTTTTGTGAAAACCAAGGTAGGCAAAATAAAAGGTTTTATTTAAAACCATGGATGGCAGATTTGAAATGGGTTTTTCTTAAAACCCAGGTTGGATTTTCGTTTCGTCGAAAAAGGTGCCTCGGTGATGGAGATATTTAATTTTAAATATTTAAGTTTAAATTTTAATTATTTAAAATTTAAATTTAAATTTAAAATTAAAAGTTAATTTATAGCGCCGACGTCAAAAGAAAGGAGGAGGCATATAATATTAAAGTTTAATTTATAGCATTGACGTCAAAAGAAAGGAGGAAGGCATATATAAATATGCCACCAAATGTTTTGATTGATTTCCCCATGTCCTCGATGATGGTGATGCGTTTGAATTGCTAAGGGAGTAAAAGGTGCCAGCGTGTTAAAGAGTGTGCAAAGGGTGTTCGTTCGAAGAGGGAGCAAAGGCATCGCAGCTCATTCGAATCCAATGGAGAAAGGAGGCAATAAAAGTAAGGGAGGTCCCTTACCAAGCACCGTAGGTGCTTGTGGCCTAGCGACAAGAGGAAGGCGTGTAAGGTGTTGAAGCGCCAGCAGATCCGAAGTTTGAATCCCGTCGATGCATTGGTTTTGCAAAGTGAAAGGGAGGACTCTTTTGGTGCACGTGGTGTTTGAGGACACGCTCGGAGCAAACAAATAGAAGGTTTGCGCTCACTGTTCTATGTGAGCGGTTGGCTCACGTGGTTGTTGGCACCGCGGTTAGAGTGGTGCAAGGGCAGCGATCGGGGATCGAATCCCGCTGAGGACAAAGGCAAGTTAATAATTTTTCCTAATATTTTATTTTTCTAAGGTTGCCCTAGGAGAGATAAGGGTTGTGATGCATGTTGAGAAAAAGAGAGATTTCTGGTGATTTTCCTTTTAGAAGTATATCATATTATATATCGTTGGAAAGCTTATTTCGAGGGCTATTTGATTAACTTGCTTAGAGGGAGAAATAAGGTGTATGTAAAGAGATATTTCTATTTTTGTAAAGGGGTTCAAAAGTGAAGGTTGTTTTGTTCTTTTTCAAAAGTGATTAATTCTTTCATAAGGGGACATGATGCATTTTGTTGAGTAGGAGTGATAAGGTGTTATTTGGATATTGTTGTTGTGATATTAATCATGATCTCTAACCCTTGTTGAAAGTTGAAAAAGAAGTTTGTTGAGTGTGGCAGATTTCCAAAGAGGTTTCTTCATCTTCATAAAAGGTATGGGCACATTCTCCTATTGATTGATTATGGTGGTTGATTTCTGAAATATCATTGGAGAGAAAAGGATTGATTGTGGTTTCCTTTTCGAAAGTGGTTGGTTGAATGCTTCAAGGTTTTCTGGTTTGAGAGTTGTGTTTAAACCTTGTTTTATAAGCATAGTTGTTGAAGCCCATTGGTTATGCAAAGAACTTGAAAAGAACATGAGTATCATTGTTATGTGAGATTTGTGGTTGAGCATTGTTGGAAACATTTGAGTTGGTTGATACATGCTTGGACTAGGGTTTTGTGAGAAAGAGATGTCTCTTGTGATGATTGGTTGAGTTGAGTTGATTGAGCCTAGTCAAGTGATGTGTGAAGTGATTGTTCAAGTTCCATGAAACAAACTATTCTATAATTCTGATTTGAGTTGAGATTGAGCTTAGAACATATTGAGTCTCTAACAATTCTCTTTATGCTTCTATGAGTTGACTTGAGTTGAGTTGAGATTGATTTGAGTTGAGATCATTGTGGATCATTGTTGTCATCCATTGTAGAGTGCTTTGCCATTCATTGTTGAGTTCATCATTGAGCCTTGCCTTTGTAGATTTGTGGATGAGATTTGAATGCTACTTGAGCATGATTGGTTGAGCCTTTGAGAAGGCCTTTGGGATAGATTTTTGGACAGATTTGTGGTAATTTTTGTGCATGATTGATTGAGCCTTGAGAAGGATTTTGGGACAAATTTGTGGAGCTTGTTGAGCAGATTTGGACAAGTTTTGTGTGAGCTTGTTGAGCATATTTGGACAAGTTCTGTGTGAGCTTGTTGAGCATATTTGGACAAGTTCTGTGTGAGCTTGTTGAGAATATTTGGACAAGTTATATGTGAGCTTGTTGAGCAGATTTGGACAAGTTTTGTGTGAGCTTGTTGAGCATATTTGGACAAGTTCTGTGTGAGCTTGTTGAGCAGATTTGGAAGTGTGTGAGAAGATCTGATGAGATTGCCTATGAGCAGATTGGTGTTTTCCTAGCTGAGTAGATCAATGGATTGCCTACTTGAGTAGATCAGTGTGTTGCCTAGATAAGTAGATTAGTGGATTGCCTACCTGAGTAGATCAGTGTGTTGCCTAGCTGAGCAGATCAGTGGATTGCCTACCTGAGCAGATCAGTGTGTTGCCTAGCTAAGCAGATCAGTGGATTGCCTACTTGAGCAGATCAGTGTGTTGCCTAGCTGAGCAGATCAGTGGATTGCCTACCTGAGCAGATCAGTGTATTGCCTAGCTTTGAGCAGATCAAAGTAATCATTGTATTGGATAAGGATCCTTATTTTTGTGTGAAATATTATAAGGAGATTATCTTGTGGAGTACCCCACATTGGGGGAACCACGTTAAATCTTGTGTCTCAATTGTGTGTGGTGACTTGTGCTCTTGCTTACTATTGCTATCTGAGTTATTAATGCACACTACTATATTTGGTTATTGCAATTAAGGACATTAATTGATATTGGTTTGGAAAGAAAGTAAAAAGTGGGTGCTATACTGTTCACCCCCCTCTCAGTATAAGCTTGTGTTCTTCGGATAAAGGGTCACATCACCAAATATCTGAAAAGCTTCCTCGAAGAGGAAAAATCTATCTAATTTGACTTGAATGTGTTGTGCCCTAGCTCTTCTATTGCTCCATGTATATCTAGCATTTTTGATATTTACATCCATTAATATGTTTGAATTGACAAATTCAATGAAGTCCTCCATACTTTTGGTGAGAGTTTCAGAACCTCCTTTCTTATCTAAGGGATAGAGGGGAGTGTTGAAATCCCCAACCACAATCCAAGGGATGTTTTGAAAGGAATATTTCATCCTGGTCAAGGTTTCCCACAGCTGAGCTCTCCCGACAATAGTGTTTGGGGCGTACACATTGGTAATAATCCATGAAGAATCGTTGTTGGTGTTATGGAAGAGGACACTTAGGAGTATTTCACTGGAATGGAGAAGTCGTCCTTCAAATTTTTGCTTGTCCCACAAACACATGAGGCCTCTGGAAGTACCTCTGGCATCACTAACTATAACTCCTACATTTTTCCATATTGCTTTGGCTACTAAGGCTGAGATGTTGACGTTTATTTTTATTTCCTGCATGATGAAAATGGAAGGTTTGATTTCTTTCCTTATAGACTTTACCAGTATTTGTTTGGATGCCCCATTGAGGCCTCTCACGTTCCATGAGAGTATCTTCATTTGGAAGGTTTTGGAGTTTTTTGGCCTCCCCTCCCACTAGGGTGAGGGGGTTTGGTGCTTTTGATCTCCTCCATAAGATGAGAGGAGATGTTTAGGAAAAGGGTCTTCTGGACTCCATTAGCAATGTCATCTGCAGTTTGAGAATTCTTGATTTCCTCTTTGGATGGCCTCCCTCTTTTCCTTTCGCTACCAAAATCAACGGGAGATTTGGTAGTACTTCTAGTTTGCTTAGGACTGGGTTTATAGGGGATGATCTATTCCAAAATTGGGCTGAGAGGTCTAGAGGTCTGACTTAGACTAGGTGAGGATGTTTCCTCCAAAAGGTTGAAGGTAGCTACTATTTAGTCCAAGGGACTACGAGACAATCTTGACTTGGACGAGGTATTGAGGAAACTGAGGTCAATGTTTGGCTTAGGAAGGGTTTTTGAATGGGATTTAGGTTCAGTTGATGCCGACATAGCCTCA
Organism: Wollemia nobilis; assembly: GCA_028583015.1. Taxonomy (NCBI): domain Eukaryota; kingdom Viridiplantae; phylum Streptophyta; class Pinopsida; order Araucariales; family Araucariaceae; genus Wollemia; species Wollemia nobilis. The sequence goes on along the minus strand of JAQPPZ010003077.1, from coordinate 34,918,658 downwards.
AGTTGACTGGGTTTGGTGGACAAAGGGCTTCTGGGATTAGTACCTTCTTTTAGAGAAACTCCAACAAGGAGAATCGGGATGGAGGAGACCAAGGCATTTCCTTCTAGCAGTTTATCAGATTCATTGAGGATATTAAATCTGTTGGATGTAGTGATAGGGGAACTTACCTAGTGTTGCTCCGGATTCATATTTTCCTTTCCTCTGGGAGATTGAAGTCCTCCGAAAGGGGCTAAGGTCAATTTTTGCTGATGTTGGTTCTTGGCCTGATATTGTTGATGCCCTTTATTTGAGGGTTTGGGAACACCGCCTCTAGACTGATTTGTGATGGCCTCACTTTGGGGCACTCTTGCATCTTGCCTCTGCTGATTTTTCTTTGAACTAGTCTTGGATTTGAGGACATGGAATTGTGACCTCAGGTGTCCTTGGGTATGACATTCCACACAGAAGGGTGGTTTTTTCTCATACTCTAGTGCCTACTTTTTGAATAAGTTTTTGCACTTGTGCTTGAGAGTGACATAGGTTGGGATTTTCGTTGTGAGGTTAGCATTAACGCATATCCTAACCACATTCATCCACTTGTGAGCTCTAGTAATTGGGTCGATGGCCAGAAAATATCCTATTATATTTGTAATGGATAGAAGGATGTCATCATGCTAGCAATGAAATGGAAGGGCAGGTATGTGAACCCAAATGGGGGCAGTGTTTATATCCTAGGTATCCAGATTAAAATCTAGGTCCCATTTCCTTAGAAACAGGCTTTTGTGACCTAAAAACCATGGGCCACCAGTGAGAATGCACTTTGTATCCTCATAATTGCTCAATATGATGGCGATGAAACATTTGGATAGGACAACCAGTTCCATGTCTCCCAGGGTATTCCATTTGGTGATGGTCCATCTATGGATGGTTTCTATAACAAGCCTTCCTTCGACAGACTTCCCAACTAGAGCAAATTTTTCCATGGCTAGGTAATTGTCTGCAATAGGATCAGGGATGTTAATAGTTTGACCATCAGGGATGATAGTGGTACTAGTAAGTTTAAAGGAGCCTCATCCATTTAAGATATTAGCATAGGAAATGGATTTGGAAAGGCCACCAGTGGTACCCCTGACAGGGGCTTTAGAGGTGGGAGGTTCATCTCCCTAGATGTTGATCCCAAAGTTTGGTTGAAGTTGGAGGGCCATCTCCTGTGCCTCCATTATCCTCAGAATACTCATCCTTGTCATCACTAATGCTCTTGGTCACAGGTGTCCTGCCATCCTTACATGCAGAAGAACCGTCCTCTCCTTCTCTAATATTTCCTACTGAACCAGGTTTCCCGCATTTGCCTGTCTTCTCCTTATCCATCTTCACAAAAGTCTTGTGTAAAATGTTTGAGTGGTTAGAAAAGTATTCTTATCTTAATGGGAATTTGATGAATAGAAGTACAAACTTACTATTTTTATTAAACATATTTTTGAATTGATTTTTGTTGATTAAGGGAAATTTTAGTAGTGCATTTCATCTTATAATGTCATGAGTTTTGTCTTGTACCACTAGCTTAATTTTGGATTTTATTTGTATGGAAAATCTTATGACATCATGTTTCCACTATAGTCATACAAATTTTAATGATGCTAATCAAGTTCTACATTAGTTTTAGGATGATGACATAAATTGATAATTATTTAAATTATTTTGATATATTTTAATAATGTTTTAGCATCATTTATAACCTTGAATATAGAATCCAATACAAAAGAAAGGCACAAAGTATTTTTTTGCTTTTTATAGTATTAAAGTTAGAGAATAAAATCATCATTTCAATTACACTTCTTGAGGAGATAAAATAAGAAAGCAACATTTAAAGGTCCACTATCAAGCGAGTTGATACCATTACCTTGATGATATTTATTACATCATACGATATGTTGAATTGTATTAAGGTAAAAACAATTGTGTAGTTAGAACCACTCATGTAGGAGTTTTGTGTTGTTAGTTGTGATTTCCATGAATTATGTAGATTAAAATATTAGTATCATATTATATGTAGTTTATCTATATTAGGCAACATTATTTACATTTAAAAACTATTTTCAATACAAATAAACTTAAAATATTTCACCAATAGTGGTATCAAAGTATGTTATTGAAGGAAGATACAAATCTCCTTTTGATCCATTGGGTCTCAATACCTTTATGAGTAAGAGAACCAAAAATTCCTCTTGCTTCAACATAGAGGGGATCCAGAGCACTCCATTAATAAATCATGTGATAGTGCATTGGATTCATGGTGAACAAATCGTGGTTCTAACTAAATCATGGATTTAGGAATTATGTGATCAATGCTAGCCATCCAAATCATACCCACACATCATCATTGGGTTATATTACAAATCCATTTTTCATATGTTGTCCTCTAGATATTTTGTGCATGAACTATTTGTGAAGTTGAAATTCATATAATCTATCTACATCTAAAAAACTATGTGAATGTGCTAGATTAAAGGACCATATAACATAAAAGAGCATTGTCTAGAAGATATCCAAGCTTTTTGAAGAGGAAAATATGAGTCATCATGAGACATAGAGTCATATAAAGTATTTATTGGGCCATTTAGAGACATCTAGACCATGTATATTTTACACATAAGTCATCTAAAGTCCACATAAGGGCCATCATGAGACATTGTTTGCAAGTTACATGGAGTTGTTTTAATCATTGTGAAATATATTTAGTTATTTAATTCATGTTTGTGAGTCATTTGTATATTATTATTCACCATCTTGCCATTGAGTAGGAAGAAAAGAAGAGAACCATTTAAATAATGAAGTTGTATACATGTGAACATAGGCAAATGATTTGACTAAAGGGGGCATTTGATAGTTACTAACATTTACATGATTGAGTGAGACACACGAGCTGAAGAAAATATTGAAGGGAGATCTAGTTAATCCATCGTCGACTCAATGTATAAGTGGGTGAGTAAATCATATGAGGTGTCAAACTAGAGTGCCACTAAAGAGAGGTATTATTACCTTCTAAAAGGAGGATATCGTCTCAAGGAGGAAAATAATACATTCTAAATCCTAACATATTTAAACTTTGTTGCATATGACTATGAGTCATATGATTAGGATGATAAATGACCATTATAAAATAAAAATATTCATATACTTAGCCATAATATTTTCTCTCAATGATGGATATCAACTATTAAATCTGTTAATTGACATCATCCTGCTAGTTGGCGTGTTTGTTATTTAAAGGTAACAACACATTAATCACACATTATTGGTAGGAACATCCACCATGCTATTTAAAAATACTTAAGAATACAAATGTTGGTGAAAAGTGTTACCATAACCTTCCTACCATCTAAAAACATATGGAAATTGACTAAACCCATCAAAGTGGCACAAAAAAGCCTTGGAGAGCTTAAGTTTGGGGGTTTTGATGTTGTATTTTCTCTTAGAGTCTTCATAAAATGTAAATCTACCATGTATTGCAATTATAAATTACATGAGTGATACTAATAATGCTTATATGCTTTGATGATCTTACATTATGGATGAAATATATTTAATTACAAAGCTTTGTTCAATATAGGTGTAAAAAACCTTAACTAATCATTTAATTACACTTTAACTTTAATTCATGCATAGTCCTTGTGATGAGTAGTTATACCACACTCATTTTCACATGGACTATGATGGAATAATTACTACTATTACCACCTTATTACATCATAGAATTGGATATGAAATATCAAAATTCTTCAAATTTTACACATCCAAATGATTTGGTGAAGATGTTTGCACGTTGATCTTAAGTAGGACAAAATTTGAGTTGAATTTTATGCTGTTGAACATGTTCGTGTATGAAATGACATTCCATATCAATGTGCTTTGTCCATTCATAGAACACTATATTACAAACAAATTTTTTTACTCCTTGGTTATCATAGTGTATATTGTTGGTTTATCTTGTGGTATTCCCATAGTTACCATCATGTATTAACCATATCATCTCACAAATAGCTCTTCTACTGCACAATATTCTGCTTTGGTGGAATATCTAGCAACTGTTTATTGTATCTTACTACTGTTGGCAATTTGAGTTATTTTGTGTTGTCATTGATGTTACATGGATCACATTGAGTTTTGGTGGCAAAAGCACTTCATAAATAATAATTTATGATATTTTGGAGAGCAAGGATATATATAGGGTTTTATGGCACAAGAGGCATATAATATTTAATTTTTAAATATTATATTAATGGTTTTTATTAAAACCAATGGTAAAGGTTTTTATTAAAACCAACGACAAGGGTTTTTATTAAATCCGATGGAAATGTTTTTTATTAAAACCAACGAAAAGGGTTTCAATTAAAACCAAGGGTTTTTCATTAAAACCACTATGCTAAGACTTTTCCAAATTATGATGGATGAAAAGGTTTTCCAATAAAACCTAGGTGCAAAAAGTTTCATGACGAAATTCAAAAGAATGAAGGAGATATCCCAATTCAAAGTTAAAAGGTGAATTATTAAATTTTTATTTAATAATTATAAGGTCTAAGGTTGTATTATATTATCTGCCGACGTGCAAAGGTTGGGAAGATAAATAAATATTCACCGACGTCATTCGAAGGCATGGAGGTGCATATAAATAAAAGGTAAAAACCTTTGATTATTTAAGACTTGACATAGTGCATGAGAGAGAGTCGTCAAAAGGGAAGCAACGAAGAAAGAAGGATAAATAACTTTCAATTTGAGAGCAAGGTCAAGTGAACAACATGGGAAAGTGACGTCACAGAGAACTCCTTAGCACAGTTGGAAACACATGAACTTTGCACAAGGCAGGTTTGTTGTTCGAATCCCACCAGGGGTAAAGTATTTTGCTGAGAAAGGCAATTCAGGTTTTTAGATTCGAAGCACAGGACAAGCTGGGTGTTCGAGATTAATATCCCAATGTGGGCTGGTGCCCACATGGTAAGCACCTCATAGTGCTAGGCAAGAGGAACATAGTTTGACTCCCACGAAGGTGTGAAGGCGCATTGATTTTTGGCAAGGCATTGACGATTTCGAAGGTGTGAAGGCACATTGATTTTTGGCAAGGCATTAATGATTTCAAAGGTGGTGAAGGCGCATTAATTTTGGCAAAGGAATTAATGATTTCAAAGGTTCTAAAGGCTATGAATTTTGTAAAAAGGTATTTATCTCTAGCGCATGGTAATATTTGATATTGCCAACGTTTTGGTGCATTGAAAATTATTTCTATTATAACTAGGGATTCATAAGGTATTTAGTGAAAATAAATGATTGTTGTATGTGCTTAGGGAGTTATAAGGTGTGAAGTTAAATATTTATGATTGTTGTATGTGGAGTTATAAGGTGTGGAATTAAAAATAAAAGCATAGGTGCTTGTTCTATGTGTTAATGAAATAAGGGAGTCATAAAGTTGAAAAGTGTTGAACTTGTTATATGTCCTAGTGCATGATTTAATTATGAAATTAAACTTGGAACTTGAGACCTAGTTAATTGCTATCTTGAGTTAGAAGACATGCACATGATTTAGGGTTTGAAGTTGAAAAATTGCTTTATTATGTGTCTTGTCTATTGAGAGGAAGTGGATGGATTAGAAAATTATTTTTATGGATAAAATTAATGCTTGAGTTTCATGATTGCTTTAGTGGAGTTCATTGAGAGTATTGCCATTATTGAGGAGATATTTGCTATTGCCTTGAGAAGCATATTGTTGGTTACTTGTTGAGTACATTGCCATTATTTGAGACCATTGAGGAGATCATTTGCTAGTCACTTGTGGATACATTTGTCTTTCATTTGAGGAGATAATTGTTGGCTATTTGAGATCTCTTTGCTTGAGGGAGTTGTGCTTGTTTCTTGAGAGCTTATTGACATTACATGAGGAAGATATTATTGAGAACCTATTGCTATCACTTGTGGAGATTGTCCTTGGTTGGTTGAAGTCCTCATTGTTATTTATTGAAGAGGTTTCCATTTGAGAGATCATTTGTCATCCATTTGAGAGTACCTTGTTGAGCATTGTTGTCATTCATTTGAGAGTACATTTTTGAGCATTGGTATTATCCATTTGAGAGTACATTATTGAGCATCATTGTCATCCATTTGAGAGATCATTTGTCATACATTTTTGAGATCATTGTGGATCATTGTTGTCATCCATTGAAGAGTACATTTCCATTCATTGTTGAGCACATTGTTGAGTATTGTCATCATTCATTTGTTATCCATTGTTGAGTTCATCATTGAGCCTTGCATTCGTTGGTTTGTGGTTGAGATTTGAATGCTACTTGAGAGTCATTGGTTGAGCCTTTTGGAAGGCTTTTTGGACAGAATTTTTGGACATATTTGAGACAAATTTTGTGCATGATTGGTTGAGGCTTTGATAAGGCTTTTGGGACAGACTTTCTAGATAAATTTGAGATAGCTTTTGTGCATGATTGGTTGAGCCTTTTGTGAAGGCTTTAAGAACATATTTGAGCAGGATTGTTTGAGCCATGTGAGAACGTATTGAGGTAGATTTGTGAGTAGTGAAAGAGACAAGATAGAAACAAAAAACACATCAACACCAGTTGCCTAGCTGAGCAGATTGATGGATAGCCTAGCTGAGTAGATCAATGGATAGCCTAGCTAAGAAGATAAGTGGATAGCCTAGCTGAGTAGATCAATGGATAGCCTAGCTAAGCAGATCAGTGGATAGCCTAGTTGAGCAGATTAGTGGAGATCCTAGTTGAGTAGATTAGTGGATAGCCTAGCTGAGCAGATCAATGGATAGCCTAGCTGAGCAGATCAATGGAGAGTCGAGCTAAGCAGATTAGTGGAGCCCACCTGGGCATATCAAGATAGCCTAGCTTTGATTAGATTAAAGTAATAATTTGTATTGGGATAAGGATCCCTATTTATTTGTGAAATATTATAAGGAGAATATCTTGTGGACTACGCCACATTGGGGGAACCACGTTAAAACTTGTCTCAATTGTGTGTGATGATTTGTGCACTTGCTTATTATTGTTATCTTATGAACTCTTTTTATTTCCTTCCAATAAGTCAATTATAAACCATGAAAGATAACTAACTACAAAGCCTATATCTAGTTTGTTGTAGGTTAGATAAATGAGACTTCCAACCAATTTATGATAAAGAGTTGCATTTACTAGAGAAGAGGAATCAAAACATGAGAGTTGTAGCCACAGGAGTCATCATAGGTTTATATTCTAATGAGGACATCATTTAGACCTTGGATTATGTTTATTAGGTTTAGTTTATGTTTGATTATTTCCTAAATTCTAAAGTCTAAGTTAGAGTATTTACAAATCTTATTGCAAATGTCGGCACATATGGATGACATAGTCATTAGATTACATTTTTTAGCTTAGTGTGAGTTAGCAAATTGGTTTTTATTAGCTTAGTTAAAGTTTTCTTGCTAGTATATTCTATTTTGAGAATATTATGGTTGTAAAAGTGTTATTTAAGCACCTTACATGAATAAAAATATTGGCCAATTTTTGTTCCACATCAATGGTATCAGAGCCTGAGATTAGGCTTGTGGGAGATTAGCTCTCAATTTGTCTAGGAAGTTATTAGTTTACATAGGATCAGGTGCATAAAATCCTAGTAAAATTCCAAATTCCTAATTTTATATCCTAAATAGGTGCTCTATTAGTTTTTCCTAGTTATTTTACCTCCATGCACAACTTTCGGAGAAGTTTGGGCTAGTTTACACCAGTTTTAGGGCTCCAAAAGGGTACATTAAGATTTTAAATTAAATATTAATATTTTAAAAATATTACTATTAATATTTAATATTACTAAGGTTTTTTTCTTAAATTAGAAATTGGACACAATCCACCTGATTTCTATGTAGCCATCCCAATCATTGCCAACCACCCATTGGTCGCCCTTGGAAACCTTTATTGACCACTTGTTAGCCACCTTGGATATCTCTAACCGCTTCTTGGTGTAGCACCAATAGCTTTTTGGTGCAACACTAGTTGCTTCTTGGTGTAGCACTAACCATCCTAGCATCCTGCCACACCAGCTTTCCTCTCGATCGTTGGCTTCCACTTAAATTGATAAATACCTTTTGACCACCAATATTTAGCCACTAGTAGTCGATCATTGACAATCGACTACAATACCTACCCCTAATGATAACACCACCTTCTTGGTGGCCATATTAAAATTGGTCATGTGTCGAATGATCTCTTGAGCCACCCCTTTCACATATTGATGACCCTGTTGTCCCTGATGATGCAACCCACTTTTAGCCTGGACATCTATGACCCAACCACCTATTTGTTGGCCAATTATCATCACTGAAGCCATTGCCCCTCCATTGGTGCTACTTGAAAAAACTTCCCCTCTCCCCCTCCATTGCTCCTCCTTACCAATGGCATTACCTAACAATTTTTTTCCCTTGCTGGAAATTTGGTTATGGTGTTTCAATAAATGTGAGGAGGTCATTTGTTAGTCAATCTGATCATAGTTTTAGGCTCAACACAAATATATAATGTTATTTCAAGCTCAAAATTTATTTTTTAAGGCTTATAAAATCTCTCTAACATCTTGCAAGATCCTCGATGATGTTTTTCTTGGCCAAGGACAAAATTGGTAGTAGATTTGCATGCTGCCTTTTATCCCATATTTTTGGGGATAAAGGCACAAAGGATTTTTAAAAGTTTTTTCTCACACTAGGCAAAACAACCAATTTATATTGGCAGAGGCTTGGTTAGCCTTGGTCCTCTTTTAATTGCTACATGTCAAGAAGGTGGTATTGTTGGTTGCTTTTTAGTTTTGGTTGAATCCTAGTGTTGGTCTAATACGTGGCTCAATTCTATCCATAAAAGAAACAATTTTTGTTATTATTTTAGTTGTTTTTAATACCAAGTTTATCCCAGATTTTTTCCATAGGGAGCCTCCTTGACCTTTATAAAGCATGACATACGAAGGACTTGATAACAAACCAGTGAGGTTGGTTAAGCCATGTGCGGTCAACCCATTGACCTACTATGCTAAATTTCTATTACTTGCTATGTTGACTTGTCATTGCTTTGCTACTGACTACCGTTTCATTGTTGACTGTTGTTGTTTACTTGATAAGAACCAAATTTTGTTGAATTAATTAATTCATTATTTTTTGAATCTAGTGCCTAAGTAGCAATTAATATTTTTATATTTGCATATCTACCCTTGTAAATTTATCAAACTACTTGGTAGAGGCAAAAATTTAATTTTGCTTGGGCCTAAAAATCAAATTGTTGTAAAATAGAGTGCATTTTTGGTTGAACCTAACAATCCTAAATCCACTTTCATCCTTGGAGACTATTTTGGGAGTTCTCATTGACTCTTCATTCACAAGACCATGATCCTTTTTATGTGATCATGGATACCACATGGGTACTCTGTGCATTGGAGTTGTCTTTGCCCCTAGTGGTTTGTTTCTCAATGGATTTTTTAGCTTGGATTATATCTTCACCAACACGACTTACAACACTCCTTTGAATATCACCACATCAAGCACAACTTTTGCATCAACTTCCATTTCAACTTCTTGGCTATTTCAGCTTTTGAAGCCTTTGAGGATTTTCTATCCTCCAAATTGGGTTTTTGAAACCTTCTTGAAAATATTATGGATTTGTAAAATGAAGTGCAACTTGGTGGTACCCGACACTCCATTCTATTGTTCTAGTCCACTTATATGTCATTTGGGTATTTTTATACTCCCTCATTAGGAGTTGAAATCACCACTGTGACTTTTTAAAAGCATCACTCCAATCCATGCCTTCTTGTACCTTGCACCTTGTGAGTCACTTTCACCATCTACATTAGAATTTTTGTCTTGTCTTTCTATAATTTATTCAACCTTGGATTTGAGTGCATTAGCCATGGTGGGTGTCTTTACAAGATATTCTTACTTCTTAGTGGCATCCTTCATCTCATCCTTATACAAGTCATTGAATTTGGACTCGAGTGTATCAGCCTTAATGGGTGCCATTATGAGATGTTGGTATTTCTGATTCACCAAGATTGCTGCCATGTATTTGATCACAAGGATTTGTACTTTTTTCCTCTTTTTTTTGTACACTTTCCATAGTGAATTGATTGTAGTTCAAGGTATTCGATGTACATACTTCCAGGTTTGAAGCATGAATGATGTGAGGAGCAAACAACATTTTTTAAATATGATTGAAGAAATTTATTACCATAGCCCTTCTAGCATTGTTTTCTATGGGTACTCAATTTATAGTAGTAGTCCCTTCTCCATTCTATTGGGATGATTATGTGCTCTCAAGTAGATTATTTGATGATTATATGCTTTTTCTGATCGAGAAAATCTTCAAGATGATTGTATTCTCTCTATTATTGAGCAAAAATTTCCACAAGGGTCTCTCTCTTCTTCCTCAATTTTGAGGATTACATTTTGGGCACTTGCACATATCTTCTCTCCTAATTCTATTGTAAAAGCATTGGAGTCTAATGCTTATTTAGTAGGAAGGTATGATGAGTGAATAATATAAGATTATACTGAGAGGGGGGTGAACAGTATAAGCTAAAACTTTTCTCTTTTCTTTCCAAAGCAATAACTTCAAATAATATCAATGCAATAACAAAACAATGCACAAATCACCACACACATAAGAGAAAAAGATTTTACGTCGAAACACCCTCTCAAGAGAAAACCATAATAAATTATTGGTTATATATTTCTTCAATAAATTTCATGGGAACTAACCCATAGGAGACACCAATCCCCTATACAAGTTCATGGGCACAAATCCACAGGAGACACAAATCCCTTATACAAGTTCGTGGATACCAATCCATAAGAGACACCAATCCCCTATACAAGTTCATGGACACCAATCCATAAGAGACACAAATCCCCTTGCTCAAGTTCATGGAAATCAATCCACAAGAGACACCAATCCCCTATAAAAGTTCATGGACACCAATCCATAGGATAAACCAATCCCCTTGCTCAAGTTCGTGGACACAAATCCATAGGAGACACCAATACCCTTGCTCAAGTTCATGGAAACCAATCCATAGGAGACATAAATCCACATGAGACACCAATCCACTCTCAAGTTTATGGACATCAATCCACAGGAGAAACCAATCCCCTTGCTCAAACACTTGCTCACAAAACCTACTAAAATCTGCTCCAAAATTTGCTTACAAAACATTCTCAAATCTGCTCATAAAATCTACTCAAATCTGCTCCAAAACTTGCTTACAAACCTTCTTAATTTTGCTCCAAAACCTGCTCATAAAATTTTCTCCAAATCTTACTTACAAAACCTTCTCAAATCTACTCCAAAACCTCCATGGATGCCAACATAAAATGAACCTTCCACCTTTGAAATCTTTATTGCCAGTATTTTCAAAAATTATGCATGAGACTCGAACCTGAGTCTCTCAACTCCAAACTTTACCAATGCAAAGCAAACCACCTCGGATACACTATTCGATGAGAAAAATATTCTACCACCTTCAACTTGAAGTAGCACCATCAATGTTACACAATCAAATCAACGCTTGTCTTTACACAATTCTTCAACTCCTTTCCACATGCGAATTCAAGATGAAAATACAAATAATTTCCAATCTATTTTTGGCATTCACAATATGTTTTTCAATGATGTCTTATAGCTAATGCAAACTCTTCAATTCTAAAAATGTTCAACACAATATTATTTTCAACACAAAATATAAAATTTTAATCCATAAATACCTTTTCACTTGATGATTCATTATTGAGAAAACTAATATTGCATCTACATTTTGTTATCTGAGAACACAAAATATAACTCACCAAAGACTCATGCAAAGGCTACCAATAAACCAATTTTATTTCTCACAACTTCTACTAGGCTTCACCTTTTTAATATTCAAATTCGAGGATTGTTGGCTTCATAAATTTCTAAGTTTCAACGTTCACTGGTTTCATGATTTCCTCTGGGCTTTGATTTTTCTTGATGTTTGTTGACTTCAAGATTTCCTTTGCATTTAATATTTGTTCACTGGCTTCATAAATTCTACTAGCTTCAATCTATTCTCAATGGTTTGCTGGATTCACAAATTCTATTGGATTCAATCTATTCTTAATCATTCACTGGATTCACAAATTCTGCTGGCTTCAATCGTTCTTTGTATTCACAAATTTTGCTGTCTTCAATCTATTATTAATTGTTCACTAGTTTCACAACAATATTGATAATATATTTCTTCTCACACTTTTCGTAATCACTTCCGGTGATTGTGCGCTACCTCCTTCCACAAATTAAAATATTTTCTCATGTGTTGTCTCCAACAATAGTGTGCTACCTCCATCTACAGATCCAAACACTTTTTCAAGTGTTGTTTTTCATGATACCTTTGGTGTTCGTGCACTACCTCTCTTTAGTTTTCATGCATTACCTCTACTTTGGTGATACCTTCAACGTTCATGCGCTACCTCTACTTCGATGTTTGTGCACTACCTCTTCTCTGTTTGATCTCAAACTCTTCCTATCTACTACAAGCTTAAGTTTTCGTTCGCTGCTCCATTAGTATTGCACTTGTATATCAAAGGCATCAACTCAAAACTCTACCAAAGTGAACTTTAGTCTTATATTTATATGCAAACATTTCACTTGCTTATGATGCCCAAGGTCGGCCCACTTTTTTTAATAATATTTATATCTTTTGATTTAAATATATCACATATCAAACCTTTATTACTTTAATATTTAAATATTTAATTTAAATATTAAAGCATACATCACCACCTTACATTGAAATATACAATGATGCTTTTGACATCAATGACAACTCAATATTTCATCCTTGGAGATATTTTTACCTTTGACATCAATGACGACTCAATATTTCTAACAATATCCCCCTTTGTCATTAATGGCAACCCTTCAATGAAATTGTTCTTTATTGCAACATAATCATAAAATACTCCCCCTAACAAGCTGCTCCTCCTTACTGATATTCTCCCCATTTGTCATCAATGGAAAAGGCTCCTTGGGGCTGTAAGATAAGACACTTGAAAATGCCCCCTCACTACCTGCTTTTCTTGAGACTTCAATTATGAGATGGGAGTGAAACTCCCAAATTACTATGCTCTTTTTCTTGTTCCATTTTCTTTCTCCAAACTTTGGAGGTCATATTATTTTGAACAGATTGACTATTCTCCTTCTTGCCTGACTTTGAAAGTTCAGGGAACACTGTTCTACACCATCTAGATGTATGCCCAAAATTATTACATTTGTAACATATGATGTTGTAGTCCATGATAGGTGCAAATTAATTGAAATTTCTCTTGGTGAAGCCAAAATAATTCATAGCACGAACCCTATAATTTACAGCTTTATGACCAAAATGGTTACATGAGAAATAATAAACATAAAAGAAATATTGAAACCTGTCTGATTACCTTGGAGGATATTACCACATGGTTCTCTCATTGCTATTTCTATGATGTACTTTGTTACTTGATGATGCTTTGTTTTCATCCTCCTTGATGCTTCCACTTATCAAAACATTAGCATAGGTCTTAGGTTCCTCTTTAATCATTTTATTTGATGCCTCTATTTATTTTGAGCTTGATTTCCCCTTTTGTTTCTTTTGATCTTCTTCAAACCCAAGTCCAATATTTATAACTGAATATCTCTATGCTTTGACAATATCGACTATGGTTTTTGAGCTTTTATCAATCCCATGTAGCTTATCATTAGATTTTTCCACTTCCTTAGAGAGACAACCTCATGTTCCAGTTTTTCACATTTCAAATATTTTGCCATTAACTGATCAACCATGCCTTCTTCAATTTGTTTTACCTCTTCAAATTTAACTTTTAGGTCGATGAGTTCTTGTGACAACTTTACCTTTGTCTTCTCATCCTCTTGTACTTGAGCCTTTAATCTTGAGTTCTTCTTTCTAGTCCTCTTCAACTTATAAAGAGAAACAACAAGTTCCTCTTCAATGTCAACCATGGCTTCTTCTTCACTTTCCGAATATTTATCTTCTTCTTGGTCTTTGACAACAGAGCATCTTCTTTCTCTTCTATGGCCAAAAATATGATTTCTTCTCTTTCACTATTGAGAGACTTCCATCACTGCTGCTGGAAGAACTGCTTTCTTCTTGAACATAAAAAATTTTCTTGTGTCTTTGAAATATCTTCCTCTCATGCTTTTTTTGACCATACCTATTTTTCTTTTCACGATATATTTTTTTCTTTATTTTTCTTATATTATTTTTCTTCTTCACTGCTACTACTTCTAGCTTGTGGAAAATTAGATGCATAGTGACCAAGGTTACCGTAACTAAAATATTTCACATAATGTATACCTTTATGTTTTCTTGAACCCTTATTATTCCTTTGCATAAATTTAGCTTCTTCTCCGCAGCTTGATTCTTCACTTGATTATGGTTCCTTATTATTTATCTTCTTTGAAGCTTTAAATGGTGCTTCGTATTTGGATGTTTGATTTTTTAGTCCTCATCTCATAGACTATGAGAATTTCATGTAGCTCATCTCCATATATTCTATTGCTAAAACCTTTGCATCAAACCTCATGGGAAGTGAACTTAATATTTTCTAAACAATCTTAGTGTCTTCAATATTTTCTCCAAGTCCATGAATGGTGTTGACAATTTCATCAACTCATAGTATATACTTGGCAATATATTTCTCATATTTCATCTTTAAGTCTTCAAAATTCCTCTTGTGGGTTTGAATTTTTACCATTTTAACCTTGTTGTATCCTTCATATGTTGTTTGTAACTCATCCTATATTTCTTTTGTTGAGGTGCATTGCATGACTTTCACAAAATCTGATTCACATAACCCACTTAGTATTGCATTCATTTCCCTAGAATTATTTTCAAATGGTTTCTTTCCATATCGATATATGGGAGGAGTTGTAGATGATGTGAACCCATCCTCAATGGATTGCCATATATCATAGCCATGTGCCATCAAGTAAGTCCGTATCATTATGCTCCAGAAAGTATAGTTAGTCCCATCAAACATTGGTGCTCGATTTGACATAAACCTTCTTGGCTAGCCATGTGTGTTCTTGTAGGATCTTCCTTCAAACTCTTAGTCTTTCACGAAGGAACCCACTCTGATACCAATTAAAGAACATAAGCTTATAATGATAGGGGGTGACCTGTATAAGCTAAATTTTTTCTCTTTTATTTCCAAAGCAATGACTTCAAATAATATCAATGCAATAATGAAACAATGC
The DNA here is from genome assembly GCA_028583015.1 of Wollemia nobilis. Lineage (NCBI taxonomy): Eukaryota > Viridiplantae > Streptophyta > Pinopsida > Araucariales > Araucariaceae > Wollemia > Wollemia nobilis. The sequence goes on along the minus strand of JAQPPZ010003077.1, from coordinate 34,903,392 downwards.
ACAAATCATCATACACATAAGAGATAAATATTTTACATGGAAAAACCCTCTCGGGAGAAAACCACAACAAAATATTGCTTATATATTTTTTCAATAAATTTCATGGGCACCAACCCATAGGAGACACCAATACCCTATAAAAGTTCATGGACACCAATCCACATGAGACACCAATCCCCTATACAAGTTTATGGACACCAATCCACAAGAGACACCAATCTCCTATACAATTTTATTGACACCAATCCAAATGAGACACCAATCCCCTTGATCAAGCTCGTGGACACCAATCCACAAGAGACACCAATACCCTATACAAATTTATGGACACCAATCCATAGGAGACACCAATACCCTTGCTCAAGTTTGTGGATATCAATCCACAGGAGACACCAATCCCCTTGCTCAAGTTTATAGACACCATTCCAGAGGAGATGCCAATCCATAAGAGACACCAATCCCATATCAAGTTCATGGAAACCAATCCATAGGAGACACCAATCCCCTTGCTCAAACACTTGCTCACAAAACCTACTCAAATTTTCTCCAAAATCTATTTACAAAACCTTCTCAAATTTGCTCCAAAATATGCTCACAAAATCTACTAAAATCTGCTCCAAAACCTACTTACAAAACCTTCTTAATTCTTCTCCAAAACCTGCTCATAAAATCTACTCAAATTTTCTCCAAAACCTGCTTACAAAACCTTCTCAAATCTGCTCCAAAACCTCCATGGCTACCAACATCAAATGAACCTTCCACATTTGAAATTTTTACTGCCACTCTTTTCAAAAATTATGCACGAGAATTGAACCTGAGTCTCTCAAATTTAAAATTTACCAACGCAAAGAAAACCACCTAGGGTAAACTATTCGATGAGAAAAATATTCTACCACCTTCAACTTGAAGTAGCGCTGTCAATATTACACAATCAAATCAATGCTTGTCTTTACACAATTCTTCAACTCCTTTCCATATGTGAATTCAAGATGAAAATACAAACAATTTCCAATCTATTTCTGGAATTCACAATCTATTTTTCAATGACATCTTACAGCTAATGCAAACTCTTCAATTCCAAAAATGTTCAACAAAATCTTCTTTTCAAATAATGCAGCTCAGAAATAAATTTTTTGTCCATAAATACCTTTTCACTTGACAATTCATTATTGAGAAAACTAATACTGCATCTGCATTTTGTTATCTAAGAACACAAAATATAACTCACCAGAGACTCATGCGAAGGCTACCAATAAACCAATTTTCTTTCTCACAACTTTTGTTGGGCTTCACCTTTTTAATATTCAAATTCAATGATTGTTGGCTTCACAATTTCCTCTAAGTTTCAATGTTTGCTGGTTTCACGATTTTCTCTGGGATTCAATTTTTCTTGATGTTTTTTAACTTCAATATTTCCTCTAGCTTCAATATTTGTTTGCTGACTTGACAAATTTTTTTGGCTTCAATCTATTCTCAATGGTTCATTGGCTTCACAAATTCTGATGGATTCAATCTATTCTCAATCGTTCGCTGGCTTCACAAATTTTGCTGGCTTCAATTGTTTGTTGTCTTCACAAATTTTTCTAGCTTCAATATATTCTCAATTGTTCACTGGTTTCACAACAATCTTGATAATATATTTCTTCTCACACTTTTTGCAATCACTTTTGGTGATTGTGCGCTCCCTCCTTCCACAAATCAAAATATTTTCTCACATGTATCCAACGATAGTGTGCTGCCTCCATCTACAGATCCAAACACTTTCTCAAGTGTTATTTTTGGTAATACCTTCAACATTCGTGCACTTCCTCTACTTCAATGTTCATGCACTATCTCTTATCTGGCATTCATGTGTTGCTTCTACTCTGATGATACATTTGGTATTCGTGCGCTACATCTACTCTGACGTTTGTGTTGTATCTTCTCTGTTAACTCTCAAAATATTTTTATTTATCGTAAGATTAAGTTTCCATTCACTGCTCCATTAGTATTGCACTTGTATATCGAAGGCATCAACTCAAAACTCTACCAAAGTGAACTTTAGTCTTATATTTATATGCAAACGTTTCACTTGCTTATGGCACCCAAGGTCGGCCCACTTTTCTTTTTAATAATATTTATATTTAAATATTTTGATTTAAATATATCATATATCAAACCTTTATTACTTTAATATTTAAATATTTAATTTAAATATTAAAGCATACATCACCACCTTATATTGAAATGTACAATGGTGCTTTTGACATCAATGACAACTCAATATTTCATCCTTGAAGATATTTTTGCCTTTGACATCAATGACAACTCAATATTTCTAACAATAGGTACATCTTTTAGATCCAGAATTATGTTTATTAGGCTTAGTTTATATTTTATTATTTCCTAAAGTCTAAAGTCCTAAGTCTAAGTTAAAATATTTGAAAATATTATTCCAAATTGTAAATGTTGACACATATGGATGACATAGTCATTGGATTGTATTTGTTAGCTTAGTGTGAGTTAGCAAATTGGTTTTGATTAGCTTAGTCATAGTTTTCTTGTTAGCATATTTTATTTGAGAATATTATGGTTGTAAAAGTGCTATTTAAGCACCTTATGTGAATAAAAATATTTGCTAGTTTTGGTTCCACATCATAGTCATTCATGTGATATTTCTCAATAAGAATCTTGGTATACTTAATTTATAGATAAATATGTGATGGTGGTTCTACCATACCTCCAAACCTAGACAATAGTACAATATTCCAAGGTTGGTCATATGAAAATATTTTTTGAAGTCTCCCTTTCTGTCTAGAATCATTCTTTCAAAAATCCTTGTGATTATGAAATCATCCTCATATACATCGATGATTATAAATTACCCCTTGCTCTTTGTGATACAAACTTGGATCATATGGATTCCTCTTAGAATCATGCTTTTCAATATGTTCATCTATTTTTGTATACCATGCTCAAGGGACTTGTTTGATATCATAAAAGGATTTGATCAATTTACATGCCTTTGTGTCTTGTTCAGATATGATGAATCCCTTTGGTTGAGTCATATAGACTTCTTTTAAATCTCTTTAGAGAAAGATACTTTTTACATCCATAAAATAAATTTTCCAACCAAATTGTGTAGCTAGAGCAAAAATTATTTTAGCTATAGGTGCAAATGTTTTTTCATAATCTATGTCCTCTCTTTGTGCATAGCCTTTAGCTATGAGTTGTACCTTTTGTTTATCAATATTTCTATCTAATTTACACTTGATTTTGAAAATGCACTTGTATCCAATAATTTTTTTATCTAGTTCAACAAGTTCTAAAGTCTTGTTTTTCAATAATGCTTGATATACAACATCCATGGTGTTTTTCCAAGAATTAGACTGAAGATCTTCTTGTACTATGGATGGTTTAGTTGTACTCATTAGATCCATATTTTTCTATTATGAGCTATACTTTGTGTCCTTGGTCTTGTGGTAGATGTGTTTAGAACTCCATCTAACCTTGAGGCTCTTATTGTGCTAGTATACAACTTGGATTTTTTTCATGTGTGATGTGGTGGGGATGATTGAACCTTATCTTCATTATTGTCTTCATTGTTGTTGTCCCTAAAAAATTCTTCATTAGCAATTTTTCCATCTTTATCACTTTCAAGCATTACTAGAATTGAGTCAAATGCAAATTTTTGTGGGGAGGATGAGAGTGATTTTTCTTCTTCATCAAAGATGACATCATGGCTACCATATAATTTATTTATATATGGATCAAATAATCTATAGGATTTTGAATTATCACTATAGCCTAATAGAATGCATTGTAGAGTTTTTCATCCAATTTATGTCTCTTCTCATTTTGGATGGGCACATATGCTATATAAGAAAATACATAAAGATGAGAAATCAATGGTTTATTTATGGTCTATGCTTCTTCTAGAGTGATATGTTCAAGTGATGTAGTGGAAGCATTATTAAGTAGAATACTGTATGTTTTGTTTTTTCCCAAAAAGAGTGTTCAAGTTGAGAATATTTCAACATACATCATACCATTTTCATGATTGTTCTATTTTCGTGTTTTACAATACCATTTTGCTATGGCATGTAGGAAACTATGAACTATTGACAAATATTATGTTCCTTCAAAATGCTAAAAATTCATTACTAGTAAACTCCCCCTTGATCTGAGCAGAGGACATGGATCTGACTTCCTATGAAAATCTCAACTTGAGCCTTAAATTGTTTGAAGTAGAAAAAAACTTCATCATTGTTCTATGAAAATCTCAACTTGAGCCTTAATTTTTTTGGACCCATGGTTCCATTATAGCTTGGAACCATGGGTCCAAAAAGATCGATATGGACCAAATTAAGAGGCCCTTTGTCTTGATATTCTAAAGTACTGAATGGAGATTTGTGTTGTTTTTTTCTGACCAACAAGGATATATTCGAGTGGATTTCTTCAAGGAAGGAATACATTTGATCATAGTTTTATTTTTTAGGACAACAAGATGTCCAAAACTGAGATGACCATATCATTGATGCCAAATTGATGTAGAAATATTAGAATTTCTAGTTAAAGCTAGATAGCCATGATGACCCATGTGAATTTTAAATATTTTTCATATTCCCCTTCCATATACAATAATTTTAGAATTCTTAGTTCTTTCATGAATGAGGTAGACCTTGGATCCTTATTGCTTGTTGAAATCAACATTCAAGTTGTGGTTGAGTAATTGATTGACAAAGAGTAGGTTCTTCGTGAGTCTTGAAACATGCAAGACTTCTTTAATCCTACTTGTGTGAGATATTAGTTTCAATTTGATGTCAATAATACCTTTTATATCATATGATGTGACGTAGCCTAAAGAATATTTTACCATATGGATGGAACAATCTAGAGTATGAAATTAACATCTTTGATCTATCATATGTTGGGTTTCTCTTGAATCGATATACCAAACATCATTGAGCTGACTTAATTGAGCATGTGCAACAAATACGTGCTCTTTTCCTCCAAAATGATCATCTTTAGCAACATTGCTATGTTACTGGCACATTGTTTTCCAAATTAAATACACTGGTAAATTTTTTGTTGTTGATGTCTATGCTTGTGAGAATTGTTCTCTATTTCTAGAAGCATTATTAAGGTCTTATGTATCTTTTGAGTGACCACTTTCCTTTTTGATTTGTAAGTAGTAATTAATATTCTTCTTGCATTGTGTGTGAGACCTCTAGTTAATGAAGTATGTTCACTAAATTTTTAAATATTACTATTTTCTCAGTGATATTCAAGGTAGTCACAAATACATTGTATTGATAAGGGAGAGATATTAAAATAATTGGAACTAGTATCTTTTCAAATATATTTTTTCCCAAGGCTTATAGTGATGCTCGTAGTTCAATAATTCTCCTCATAAACATTCAATTTTTTCTCCACTCTTTATCTTTAAACAATGTAGCTAGCTTTGGAGAAATAGGATTCAATTATGGTTTCTTACCTCAAAAATTATCTACAATTTCTCCCATGCATCTTTAATTATGGTAGAATCTTGAATGTATGGTTGTACTTCATCAACTACTCCAAACATGATAATAAATATCACTATTCTATCTGCCTTGTTTTTTTGCTTTTATATTAATAAAGGGTTTTTTTGAAAGGAATCCCAAAAATATTATTCATAAAATATGGAGCAGTAGGTAGCCCAAGATGAATTTAAAGGTTACTTATAAATTTATCAGGTCTCACAACCCAACTAAACTAATCAATAGTCCAACAACCAAATTTTCAAAGCCAACTTTCCTCAAAGAAACCATTAACCACAATCCAACAGACAACCATGACTATAAAGAACATAAGAGAAATAGGCCATCTAGGCCATGTAGGATCCCAACCCAACAATAACACTACCATAATTGATGAAAAATGAGTTTGTTGTATCCAATCTGCCTCAAATAAAAAAGGACCATCCAACAACAATTTGAAATTTAAAAAAATACAAATACCACTAAGGCTAGGAACACAAATCTACTCCAAGAAAATTCAAAGGAGTCCAAAGGTATGGTTCTTGCCCACAATAAAGGAGGACTAACCAAGCCAAGGGACTTACTATAACACAAAATCCAAAAAAAACTCTAGCTCACCAAGAGAGCTCCCCCAAAAATTGGGCATACATCTCAAGACCATAAAAACTTTTACTGCTGAAAATCACATCCTTAAAATTTGAAACAACAACCAACAATATAGATACTGCATTAAAACACCATTAAATCCCTCAATTTCCAAGGGAAAAGGTTTTGAGAGAAGAGCCGTAGAGACCTCCCCCAAATTTACTAACTAAGAAGGAAAATACAACCCTCATTGGCTTAGAATAAATAAACTCAACATATGCAAAATTTAAAAAACTTATGGATCCAAAAAATGACCCAACATCTGAGTAAAACTAGAAATACTCTGGATCCACTCAAGGACCCACGATGTTTAAAAATAATAATTTTGAAGCCAACTTTCCTTGAAGGAACCACTAACCACACTCAAAATGACAACCATAATTGTAGATAACATAAGAGGAACATGAAATTTAGGCCACGTAGGCTCCCAAACCAATAATAAAACTCAACCAACAAAAATTGAAAAGGGATGCCATCCAACAAAAAATTTAAAGTAAAAAAATGTAAATCTTGCGAAGGTAAGGAACGTGAATCTACTCCAAGAAAATTTAAAAAATTCCAAATGCACAATTCTTGCCCACAAGAAAAGAGGACCAACTGAGCCAAGGGACTTACTGTAGCACAAAATACAAAAAAATTCTAGTTCACCAAGAAAGCTCCATCAATTGTTGAGAAATTTTACAATCGAAAAGCACATCCTTAAAATTTGAAACAACCAATAACACATATACTATATTGAAACACCACTGAATCCACCAATTTCCAAGGGAAGAGGTTCTAAGAGAAGAGCCATAGAGACCTCCCCCAAAGTTAATAACTGAGAGGGAAACTCCAACCCTCCCCGACTCAGGATAAATAAACTCCAACATCTACAAAATCTAAAAAACTTTTAGATCCACAAAATGACCCAACATCTAAATAAAATTAGAAATACTTTGGATCCACTCAAGGAACCACAGTGGAAGAAAAAGCAACCCCTCTTCAATATTTGTCTCCTAGAGGAAATCCATGATAAGAGTTTCATTTATGGGTTTTGGGGACCTGTTTCTTACCTCTCAAAGCCACTAAGGCTTACTGGAAAAATGATTCTATTTTAAGCTTCTTAACTCCCATATCTTTTCCCATATTTGCTTTTAGGGTAGTCTGGGACCCATCAAAAATATCCAATTCTAACAATTTCTTCTTGAGGTATTTGTTGTAAGGTCTTCCAACCTTATTCTCAACTTCGATATCGATCGAGAATTTCCTCTAGCTACGAGTTTTGGGATCCGAATATCCCTTAACTAGATTGATTTTTGGAGAACCCTTCAATAACTCAAAGGGATGAGCAACCATCTAAAAAATAGGTTCATCCTCCCCCAAACAACCAAAATAATTATGGAGGATATTGTTGGACACTTAGAATTTAGTAATAAGTTTCGAAGGGCTTATGTCAAAAAAAAATCCAAAGAAATTACATTTAGATGGGTTTAGAGTACCAAGTCCTCATTAGACACCCCACCTGATGCTTCTTGGACTACATCATCTGCCAAATTCTACCTATGACTATTCACAAGGATCATGTCCCCCATTTTGTGGAACTCCTCCACCATCGTTTGGAGTTCCAAGGGAATTGAGGAACTTCTAGGGTTAGTGTATTTTGGCCTACCTATTTTATTCCTTGATTTTCCATTAATCATAGGTTTCTTGAAGGATTTTTGGATCTATTTGTTAGGGTTTTCACCCCCTACATTAGGTTTTGATCTTGAACCTCGCTAAGAATAGTGCTCTAGAGAACGAACTCATATTTTACATCCTAAAAATATACTAGGTCTATTTTCGTATACAATAGCTTGAGTCCAATAGCTTAGAGGGGTTTCTAATTCAAACAAAGAGGGGAGCTTAGATTTTGGGTCTACCATCACGCAAATTTGGGCCACGATCATCCTTGTTTTTGCTCTGGTAGTTGAATCAATAAAAACTAGATCCCCTATTGTATTGGACATACCCCTAATAATATCCTCATGCCATAGGTGGAAGGGTAGACCTAAGAGATTAAACTAGAGGGGAACTGAGTTAATATTCTAGGTATTCAGATCAAAATCAATCCCCCATTTTATGAGAAATAGTCCTCTTTTATCGAAGAACCAGGGGCCTCTACCCAGAATTTACTTCAAATCCTCTTCATAGTTTAGTTTAATAATAAAGAAAGCTTTAGGCATCACAACTATTTCTAGTGATCCCAACAACTTCCATTTGGTTACTACCCATTTTTGGATGGAATATAGATCCGGTCAACCCCCTTGAAAATTTCCCACCAAGTTCTCGGTGCCTTCGTTCAACGTAATATTTAACAAATCTATTATAACCCTAAACATGTTCTAGATCGAGGAGAGATCAAAAATATATTTTGATCCACAACTCTTACTACCTATCACCACTGAAGCAAATAAATTTCCTAGGTCAAAAGGCTTAAGAAGCACCTAATACCCCAAGCTACAAGTCCCACCCTCATAGGTGACAACAATAAACTTATGATTAACTACATGACCCATATGCCCCTCCTAACATACCACCTCACTTACTGCATCGTACCTTTTGTAGACTCCACCCAAGAGCCTGTCCTCCCAGAACAAGCCACTAAAGCAACCACCCCCATAGCCAATAAACCACCAGAACCAAGGACCTCTTGGGGTCTCCTGAACCCCTCCAAATAAAAAGCTTTGTCTACTAACTCGTAGTATGAATCTAGTTCCATTCCATATAAACCCTCTGATGTTGCTACTCATATCCTAATCCTCCTGTGGAATCTCCACTCCACTCATATCTAACTTCTATATTCCTTGTTGAACTTGGTTGGCTATTCATATTTTTCTTTAGGATGGTAATGGTCTCATCTATAACTTCCCATAATTCTTCAAACTTGAGTTGTGTTCTAAATTTGGTCTTCTAAGCAACATAATTATTTCCTTGCAATAATTGAAAGTTGGGACACAAGAAATTTGGTGCTCCACTAGCCATATCAAACTTTCACAAAGCTTAAAAATTTCTCTTTAAATGAATCAGCCACAAAGATATAGGCTTATATATATATATATATATATATATATATATATATATATATATATATATATAAGCCTATACTCATGACTTAAATGATACCTTGAATTGCTAGAAAATAGTGTCTCATCAAGAAAAAAATAAGTAGAGGTAACATTTCTTCCTCTAGAAAATATTCCTTGGAATATTCCAACATTTTACAATAATAAGACTTTCTTTTAGTCTCTTCCAATTAATAAAATGAAACACCTAACAAATATGGGCTTTAATAACCCCCCCACAATTCATGTGGGATAAAAGAATTTTAATTTGACTTGTATGTGAAGTACGTTGTTGAATGTCATCACATTTTATAAAGAATCAATTTAATGCCATGTGTAGCTACCTTGTTGATGAAAATTGCTTTGTGAACGCCTTTTGTCTGGATGAATAATATTTGGTTGAAATGAGCTATGGTATTTGGATGTTAATTAATTTTTAGATGTTGCTTTTACCTTAGGAATAAATGTAGTTCCAAAGTTTTGAGTGATGGATTCTTTGGACATTCAAATCTCATCAAATGGTTCTTGTATTTGCATGTTTGGATTGCAATTATCACTATTTGATTAAGTCTAAGATGAAGCTTGAAAACATATTCTATTGAAAACATCAAGACAATTCTATTGATGTTCACGTTTGGGTTTGTTCAAAAATTCCAATGTAATCAACCTCCTATATTTTTGCTAAAGTCATTTGTTACTCTTGTGAAGATCTGAAACATGATTTGTTAAACAAGAACTCATTGAACTATGAGCATGATAGCTTTGATAACCCTACGAGTTTGAACATCTACTTCGAACACCATTCTAAATTTTTTCCTATTATACCCTTTGATGCCTGGTTTTTAAATTTGGATGGCATAATACTTTCTTAAGCTTATCCTTGGTAGGATTTCTTATCTTGATATCGCTTCGTAGTAGGGGTCTAGTCCGTGGTTGGGTTCTTATGCCTTGATACCAAAGTTGATAAAAAATGTTGGTGCTTGGTAGGGTTGTTTACCCTAAGACCAAATTTGATAAAATGTTGGTCTTTGGCATGGTTTGTTACCCTAAGACCTTTTCCTAAAATAGAAATATCTTTTGAGGCTTATTTGTATCAAATATTGAGAGATATATTAGTTATCTTTCTCACTAGGGCATTGAAACCTACTTTGATACTTCTAATGCTTAGATGCTTTTATGATATTACATTATGGATGAAAAATATTTTAATAAAAAGCTTTGCTCAATATAGGCATAACAAACCTTAACGAATCCTAAAACTACCCTTGACCTTTAATGCATAGTCCTTGTGATGGGTAGTTATACCACATTCATTGCCACATGGACTATGATGGAATAATTCCAAACTATGAGCTAGTGGAAGTTTTTTAGTTTGTTAGGTCCACATAGAAAGTCTAAGTCATGTTTTTTAGAATATTAAATCATGATCATGTATTTCATGTACTATAATATTTGAGTTATTTTTTAAAGTGTGTGATATATTCTATATATTATATCATTATATTATTAGTTTTACATTTCAATTAGTTTCATGGTCATTGGGGTGCATTATTGGTGGTACCCAACACCCTTACAATTTTTTTAATGAGTTTAAATAGGTTTTTATGAGGGGTACTGGTCCCCTCATACTGAGTGGGATTTTAACCTTGGACCTCTAAAAGAGAGTACAAATCCATTTCCATTGTAGTAAGCTTACAATTCCCTTACAAATTGTTTTAATTATTGGGGATAATCTTGTTTTTTACTAGTATTCATGGATAAGGTAATGGCGATTGATAAGTTTGAAGGATGAAATTTTCATACATGGAAGGTAAAGCTTTAGTTTCTTATAATTGAAAAGATATTTGGGATGCCATAAATGGAACCATACTAGATTCACAAATCCATGATGTGGCAACCAAGTGGACTATAAAAGATCAAAGAGAAACAACTAAGATTTATCTTGGGCTCTTAAATGCATACTTACATCACATAGACCTCTCAAAGATTATGAAAGAAGTTTGGAAATACCTAAATACATTATTTAGTTCAAAATAATCAAGCACAAAGATGAAACTTAAGTAAAATAAATTGGACTAAATATAATGGAAGGTGATGATATCATCCAAGTAAGTTTCACTCTTTGATGAATCAACTAGCTGAAATTAATTCCAAGGTAGAAAGTGATGATGCCAAAACTATTTTGCTAAATAGTATTCCTTCTACTTAAGCTAATATTATGTTCACATTGAACAAAATTAATTTTAGTTTGGAATATGTAATTTTGTCTTTGATTAACAAAGAAAATCTAGTTAAGAAAAATGACTTGATTAATGAGAAAAGGTATTATTTGTAAAGAAGTAAAATAGTAAGGGTCCTTCATCCAAGGACTTATTTGTGTGCTTATACTATAAATAATGAGGTCATATAATGATGAATTACATCCAATTAACCAAGGGCCTAATCAATGGAAAGATGAAAACAAACAAGGCAATGATTGCAATTAAAGATAATAATGAGGAATGCGGTCTTGTAGTACATGACAAGGACTCTCTCCATGAGGACAATAAGGTGGAATATATTTATTAAATTTATTTAATATTGATCCTTATGAATAGATGTGTGTGTCCCTATTCATAAGAGAATGTTCAATATGGACATAGTTCCTATTGAAATTATGTTTGATGTATCAAGTAGAATCCCATGCCACACTTGTCTATGATTGGTTGTATGTGTCCCCAATCATAACTATGGTGAATACTAGTGTGTTTTCTTGTTTACAACTTTGATGTTGGATAGAGTGTGTGTTTCTATCCATTTGTGTTGTATAACCATGGATTGTTGAGATTGTCCCTATCCTTATTTAAGAGTCCAACGAGGCCATTCCTAGTGAAGAAGCATAATGAGGTCATTCCCACTATTGCATGTTGTTATTAGTTGAGTGGGTCCCTATTCATACCATATATTCACTTGATTAACTATTGAGTGTGTTTTAGTTCATAGTATTGTTATTTGTAATATTTCTAATATCCCTACCCATGTTTGGATCAGGATGTAATAATGGGTAATGTTGAGATTTATTATATTATATAATGTGATAAAATTTATAAAGGTCAAAATTAGTTGAGTAGTTAGAACCACTCACATAGGATTCTTGTGTTGTTAATTAGTTGTAATTTTCATCAATTATGAAAATCAAGTCATTAGTGTTGTATTATATGTAGTTTTTGTATATTGGGAACATAATTTATATTTTAATAGCTCATCATTGAAAATATAATCAAATAATTTCACAAACATCCCTCACACACGAAGAGGAAGAGAGAGAGTTTTGGGGATGGCTTTATGACCCAAAACCCCTATATTTGTTTAATATCCTAACCATGTTGCGAGGGGTATATATTTTTGCTTGGGATTTCATTTTGATCAATTCAAGAAGTATTAAAAGCCTTAGAGAGAGAATAAGCAACCATATCATAGATAGGTTATCAACAACTACACGATAAAAATTTTCAAAGGCCGTAAAAAATGGAACACAAAATATTTGCTAAAAATAATAATTTCTATTTTTAGAATTTTGTAGCCAAAATGCATCTCTAAATATGTTGATACATCAATATAAGATAAAATGCAAAAGGATAAGTCATACATATGTAATTTTTATTTAATATGAATTTCATAAATCATGGATGGTGAGCCACCATACTTTCATATAAGTGACCTTCTAGCTCATGGAAGGTAAACAACCATATTTCCATGTGGATGACCTTCCATATTCAATCTAGTGTATTTCTAATATAGAAAAAATACTGTATAAAGAGAGATGTATCTATTACTATAAAAAGCATAATTAATGAATGTAATGTTATAGCCTCAAATATCTTCTTAGAGATTGCTTGCATTGTACCTATTTTCTAGGCAATAAAATTATTTTATTATTTTGCTTATATATCTGTGTTGTGATTTGTTATACTCTATTATTTTTAAATTACACTATTTATTGATCTTCCTTAAATCAAAATTATAAGTTGTAGATTAATCGTTTTAGAGTAGTCTATCTCTTGACTGTATATGCATAAATACAATATCAAGATATCCAAATTTTGGGTATTTAACTTGAGATCCCTTGATGACCTCCCTTGTCATTCTAAACAATCTCAAATGGAAACTAGAATAGACAACACCAAGATAGTTGTTCCTTTTAAGGAGATATTAAATGAAGCCCTCATGAAATAAAGGAATGAGATGATCAATCAATTTGCTCAAATTCTTCAATAACTTGCTACTACACATTCTAAAACCTCCTTTGCATGAAATATCACTGCCTTAGGACCATTTAGTACTCCCACACCTTTTAAGATGCATGTGAATTTTTATATTCTTACTTTTAAAGGAAAATTAACTTTGATGCCAAGAAAATTGGTTGGATCAATCATCTTCATACTAATTTATAAACAAATTCTTTAGTAGTGAAAATATCATTTATGCACTCTTAAAAGCGTCATTACCTATTTGAAATTGGTGGAAGTACATTGCAATGGATCAAGGATGAGAATGAATGAAGAAGTGGTGTTCACATGGGATTATTTCATGGAATCCATCAAGGAAGAATATTGTCCTATGGGAAGTTATGAAGACCACTACAGAAAATGGCAAGAATTTTATCAAGGTAAAGACCATTCTCTTCAAGATTATACTAATGCTTTTAATTCTATGGTAGAAAAAATAGGTATTTAAGATAACAAAAAGAATTGAATCCTGAGGTGCCATAGTGGGATGCAATGGTACATTCAAGAGGACATGAATCTCTTCAAATTCAAGATATTAGGATAAACATACAAACTTGCTATCAAATTGGAAAGGACAAAAACAAAAATAAAAAAGAAGGAATAATAAAAATGAACCAAAGCACTAAGTACAATCCAAATAAATGCAACAACTCTAAAAAATCAATACAAAGGGTTCAACTATAAAATTAAAACTAAAAATAAAAAAGGGCTTCCAAGGAAATAATTTCCAAAAGGTCAAGATTGGCAAATGGCATGATTATTAGAAAAACAATCAATATTTGAGGGGGAGTGTCAAGAAATTTAGTCATTGTTTGATAAGTCCCAACCCTATACATGCATTTAACTACTACCTCCACATCCACATGTTGAGGATAGAAGGAAGTAGATCATGGAAGTTGAATAAAATGTGATCATTTACACCACACATGCTACACCAAAGGGGTCGTGAGAAGAGTTAGAATAGGGGGAATGCCTATTCTAATAAAAAATATGGATTAAGGGTAAGCCATTACATTTAATAATTTATAGTATAAATAAAAAAAATTGATTTCTATTAATATTATAAAGTATTTGAATCTACCACATCATACCAATAACCATATAATATTGCATGGTTACAATAGGGAGAGACATTCATGTCACTCAATAATTTATCCTCTCTTATGCCATAAAAACTTTAAAAGATAATGTTTTGTGTGATATTATATCCTCGGATGTTTTTGATGTGATTTTAGACCAATCATTCATGTGGAAGAGGTAGTGTTTGTATAAGTATAGACTCCAAGGTGTCATCATCACTCTTGGAGGTTAGTGCTTCAAGATACTAGAGGGATATACTCATAGCTTTATTTCCTTAATCAATGCCAAAAATATAGGAATATAATATCCAAAACAAGGAAATTCAATCTTTTGATGATCAACCTATAAAGTAGAAGGAGGACTGTTGCTACATCAACTGTAGAATCTCCATAATAGAAGTGAATTGACTAGATTGTAGAAAAATATGATGATTTATTCAAGTCACTAATTGAGATTCCATTTCATTAGAAGGGAAACCATTCCATTAATTTTATCCTTGGTTCTCCTTTACCCAATGCACCTATTTATTGTAGATCAATCTTTGAAAATGATAAAATTAGAAAATAGATCCAAGAATTAATTCAAAAGGGGTATATCAAGCCAAGTACATAACCATGAGGTAATTCAATTGTATTGGATTTGAATAAATATGGAATTTGGAGACTCTATAATGAATATATGGATTTAAAGAAAATCATTGTGAAGAACCACTATCGACTACCATGGATATAGTACTTTTTTAATAAGTTAAAAAATTTAAGTCTACATAGGTTTTTATGAGGGGTCCTAGTGCCCTCTTACCGAGGTTTGAACTTCGGTCTCCTAAATGAAAACCCAAGGACATACCACTACGACATCCCTCACGAGTCAAAATTTAAGTTTATTCAGATTTTTATGAGGGGACCATGGATATATTACTTACTAGACTAGTTTTATTTAAACTTAAAATTAATAATTATTAATAATTAGTATTATTAATTAATAATTAGTAATATAAATTAATAATTAATAATTAAATAATAATAAATAAATAGTAAATTATTATAACTTATTTTATTATTTTAGAATATTTTTGCAGTTGGATCTTATATTTAGCATATGGAAAAATTGGGATAACTTAAGAAATTATCTTATTCTTAGTTGAGTCTAGTTATATTTTTGAAGTGCATGCATATAAATTGCATAATGTAAACTCAATGTATGATGCCCATAATTATAAATGAGTGAGTGCTAAAAATATAATTCTAAAAATAGAAAAAGAAGGTAAAAATAAAAAATAAAGAAACTAGATATAGAAAAGTCATGTTATTATTGGCATGTAAGATGTCTATATATTGGGTGTGAGGCACCTATTGTAATATGGATTCAGTTGTAGAATTTAGTTGAATGTAATCAATTCAATAGATATTTATTGGAGAAAGAGTTGTGTAATATTTAGAAGTTCAAATTTGATGTTTTGAGTTGAACATATGTTATGTAATTTTCTCTTCCATGAATAATATAGATTTTAGAGGTTTTCAAGCCTAATAGCTTATATAATTTTAGGTTTTTTATTTTATTATTATTTTTTATCTTTATTTTTTACTTATCTTGAGACTCAACTCCCTTTCACATCCCCTTGAGTTCTCACATTTGGTATTAGAACAGGTTGCAAAAAATATATGGAGGAGAAAATTGTTTATTAGTGAAAGATTTGTTCTAGTTTTTCTTAATAAAAAATCTAGATAAAACGTTTAGAGAGAAAATCTCTTCATCAAGTGAGTTATTATAATGGCATTTAATATCGTATCAATGAATTATTTTTTCTTCAAATAGGAGAACTTTGACTATTGGAAATATTAGCTACAAAGGATCTTAGTGTGGAAAGAAGTTTGGAATATTGTAGTAATAGGCTATGAGGCTCGTCAAGACTAGAATATTTTGGCTCAAGATGCAAAGACAAGTAAGAAATATGAGGAGAAGCTTAATGCAAAATCATTTTTATACATCTAGAGTGCAATTGATCCTAGCATATACCCTTAGATTGTTGGTTGCAAGAATGCTTATGAAGCTTGAATAATATTGAAGAGAGGCTTCATGAGACACAAAAATGAGCCCACTCTTTACATAAAAACTTCAAGTGATGATGTTCTTTATATTTGTTTACATGTTAATGATTTGATCTATATAGACAATTTAGGAGACATGTTGAAGAGCTTTAAGGAAGCAATGATGGCTGAGTTTGAGACAAGGGATCTTGGTTTGAGTCATTTTTCTTAGCATGGAGGTTCACCAGTCACATCGTGAGATCTTCATTAGGTAATCCATGTATATCTAGGACATGTTGAAGAAATTTATACTATAGGATTGCAAGCCTATGGATACTCAACTAGCTTGTGGTGTGAAATTGATGAGGGATGATGGTAGTACCAAGGTTAATGAGAAGAAAGATAGTATGGTTGGTAGTTTGATGTACCTTGATCAAATATCACTTTTGCATTCTCATTAGCAACCAAATTCAGATTGGGTAGGATCAACAAATTATAGAAAATCTACATCAGGGTATTGTTTCTCTTTTGGTAGTGGGTTGATTTCTTAGATTTCTAAGAAATATACCATAGTTGCTTTATCTTATATAGAGGCAAAGCATGTGGCATTAGCTTCATAATGTACATAAGGAGTGTGGTTGAGAAGAGTTCTTCAAGATCTTAGAGAGGCTCAAGATGTGCCAATAGAGATATTCAATGACAATGGAGGAGCAACTTAATTGTCTAAGAGTCCTATGTTTCATGCAAATATGGAACACATTGAGTTGAATAATTACTTTGTGAGAGATTTGATATAGGAAAAAACTATGGTTGTTTAGTATGTAAATCTAAAGACCAAGTGGCAGACATCTTGATCAAGGGGCTATTGAAATAGGCCCATACAACATTGAAGGAGCTAGATATTTCTCCATTTTATATCAAAAGGGGGAATGTTGGAGATTGTGATGCAAAATTGATTAATTAATAATTAATAATATTTATTAGATCCGAGGTGTAGACCAATTGGTTCGACCAAACCTCATAAGGGGGGCAAAGATCCAAAGTTCAAATCCTGGACCTCATTAGACTGAACACTTATCTATTTCCTGGTGCTTTCAGGAGTGTAAAAGGTTTAAAATGATTATTGTGTGGTGGTTATAGGGACAAGATACACGAAGAACTGTGTGGTAACTTTTGGGGTAGACAACGTAGAATACTATGGCGGCCATAAAATCTATACAACCTTCCTAGATTCATGGCAACTATCGATTCCACCATGTAAATTAAAAAAAAATTAGTAAATTTTAGGGGATAAGATTAAATTTGTTCTTCCCTTGTCCAAAGTGTGGCACATCTTTCGAATTAGTCTTCTTTTTCACATGTGGAAATCTAGAAACAAGATAGTTTTTCAGCATCAAAATCCTTCTGATGAATTTTCTCTAGTTGACAAAATAGAGGTGTTTCAAGATACATGGTTCCAGATTTGCAATCAGCAAGCTAAACTTGACATTGAGCAGGCGCACATGAAGGCACTTTTGGATGACTGGAAAAATGCACCTTTCTCAGTTAGAAGGGTTTTTCCAAACAACACACAACAGACATCCTGTTCCTGCTCGAGGTCTCATCAACTGCCACGTCTGGTGCATGCACAGGGAGGTTGGGGACATGACATTTTTACCTACAATGATGGATGAAATGCATAGCCAATTCAATCACCTTCATGTTCTCCACCCAGAGGTGCCTAGGATGAGCTGGTGGAAGTTAATGGTGGCACACAATATCGTGCTTGGAATGCAGGGGATATAAGTGCACATAATCGCCAGCTTGATAGATCTCGAGGACATGGGTGGGGAGATTCAAATGTTCATGAGGATCAGGGACACACAGATGGATTACCGCATACCTTGGCCATTCTATGGGACTCCAACATAGACGTGCAGCCACAAACTTTCTGATTGCGTGCAAGTTTCATTTCCTGTTTGATTGATGTTGCCTAGTTTGTAGTGAGCTCTAGTTTGTGGTTTCCCAACCCGTGGTTAGGGTTGGCTTGTCTCTTCCAGGGGTGTGATCATTGCCACCCGCCACTTTTTTTCATGTTAAACTTTATTATTAATATAATTTAGCTTTTCATTAACAAAAAAATTAGTAATATTTATTATTAATTATATAATTAAAAATAGTAAAATGAAAAATAGTTATTATTTAAAATAAAATTATTATTTATTTATTTTAGAATATTTTTGCAATCGAATCTTATTTTTAGCACATGTAAAAGTTGGGATAACTTAAGGAATTAAGTTATCTTATTTTTAGTTGAGTCTAGTTGTATTTTAAGAGTGCATGCATATGAATAGATTAATTTAAACTCAATGTATGATACCAATAATTATAAATGGGTGAGTGCTAAAAATAGAATTCTAAAAAATAGGAAAGGAAGATAAAAATAAAAAATAAGGAAACTAGTCTTCTCAAAAGGGGTGTAAACCCTAGATGCAATAAAGCTATGGAACAAAGTGATAAATTTGGATAAAGTATTCATGAAAGGTATGAAAACCCTAGGTGTAGTCAATTTTTGAAGGAAGAAGGTTGTTTGTAGACCATCTCTTTAGTCAATGAGAAAGCCTCTTCGATCAGAAGAAATATCCCTCAAGGATATTTGGGTTCACGGGTGGATGAACCTTTGCCCTCTATCAATATTTTGAAGGATGAATTTGGGTTGAATTTTATTGATCATGAATCTTGAAGAACTATATACAAACTAAAGGGAAAAAGACCAAGCCTAGAGGAGCTCAAAGGATACATTAAATATTGGTGGATTAGTACAAAATTCCAACTAAATTTTCTACCCAAAAATTTCTTTTCTAGTTTTTTTTTTTCTAATTTAGTAGATAGAGATAGGGTAATGGATTATAGATATAGTTTGTTTTTAAGACAAAGGGATTTCTATATAAGACCTTGGACTCCTAGTTTCAACTCCTTTACATAAGAAGTTAATGGATTCCCATTCTAGGTGAATCTTTATGCTTTCCCTATGGAGTTTTGGGGAGAGAAGATATTCACAAAAATCGGTAATGCCATTGGTGCATTCTAGTATATAGATGCCCAAATAGAGAAAAATTTGTGTAGTAAAATTAATGAGTAAATAAATATTGTCTATTTGGATGGATGTTTTAGTTATTGGACCTCAATCCATTACTATCTCCTCAAGCAAAGGGGAATGCATCCAAAATATTGAATATGAAAATTTCTCCTTAATATATTATAGTTTTCAACAATATGGCCACTTGAAGAAGAGATGCCCAATCATACAATCATGCTTTGATTCCTCCTTGGTGGAGGAGAAGGCCCTACATGTGAATGATTCAAAACCTTCAAATATCCTAGTTCAAAAGAAATAATTTCATCCTCCAAATGCACCAATTGTCCAACAATAATCATGCGAGCAACAAAAGAATCAACCCCAAAAGGAGAATTTGAATCGGATCATTGATAAAATCCAAATGGTTACTAAAGATCATCTAGACAGTTCCATGGAAAATATTAGCACCTTAGATGGTATTATTTAAGCTAATTATGAAACAATCGGTGATAGTCAATTTTCTAAAAATGAAGATCCTACAAAATGTGTTACAACTAGATATTACCTTAGGAGCTTAAAGTGCAAAAATGCATTCTCAGATCTTGCTACTCTAGAGGAGGAAGAATCTCTACTATAGAAGAAAAATAATCGAACTAATTTTACTCTTTTATGGATGACTGTTATGTTTATTTTCCTTCTATTTGTTCGATTTATGTGTCATGTAAGGGTTGTTCTTGTCGTTAGTTCCTAAAAAAGGAGTTGATTATGGAAACTTAGCAGTTTGAGAAAGATGGAGAATATCTTTGATAGAAAGGAAAATATGGGTATGATTTAATTAACTTGTTAGAAATGTAATGAGATAAATGTAATATTTTGTTTTTGTAATGGGAGTTGCCCCCAATATAAGCCACACATAGCTTATTAAAAAAATAAAGAAGGA
The DNA here is from genome assembly GCA_028583015.1 of Wollemia nobilis. Classification (NCBI taxonomy): domain Eukaryota; kingdom Viridiplantae; phylum Streptophyta; class Pinopsida; order Araucariales; family Araucariaceae; genus Wollemia; species Wollemia nobilis. The sequence continues at coordinate 34,882,793 of JAQPPZ010003077.1, read as the reverse complement.
AACTAGATATAAAAAGTCATGTTATTATTGGTTTGTAAGATGTCTATATATTGGGTGGGAGGCACCTATTATAATATGGATTCAGTTGGATGTAATCAATTCAAAAGAGATGTATTGAAGAAAGAGGGTGGTTATGTAGTATTCTAAAGTTTAAATTTAATGTTTTGAGTTGAACATATGTTATATAATTTTCTATTCTATGAATAATACCAATTTAAGAGGTTTTCAAGCCTTACAAATTATATAATTATATATGTATTTATATTATTTATTATTTGTGTCTTTAATTTATCTTGAAATTCACCTCCATTTCACATCCTCTTGAGTTCTCATACAAAGTTCTTAACAAAAAATAATCCCAAATTTGGCTATAATCAAATATTCACCAAGCGCAATGATGTGTGGAAGGCAACACTCAAATCCAATATGGGTTATTTGAGTAGTTGGTTATGCCCTTTGGATCAACCAATTTACCTACCACATTCATGATGAAAATGGATGATATCCTACATCCCTACACCAACTTATTTATGGTATTCTACATAGATGCCATTCTTATCTATTGTAAGACATGAGAGGATAATATATAGTAAATTCAACAAGTAATTTAGACTCTTCAAAGACACAAGCTATTTACTAATTTGTATAAGTGCTCATTTGGCATGATGAAGTTTCAATATATTAGGTACATTATTGATAAAGGAGTCCATGTTGATCCTAATATAATTTAGGTAATTAGAGATTGATTTGCCCTAAAGAGTATGATATAGCTTTGCAACTTTTTGGATCTTGCCAATTTCTACAAAATATTTGTATTGAGGTTCTCACATATTGCTTGGCCACTACACCAAGTGACCAAAGGAGGTGCCAAATCCAAGTTTCATTGGAGAGATACCCAGTAGAGAGCATTTGAGAAGTTGAAGAACCAATTCTATTCATATCCTACACTTTTTCTAACTAATATATAATATGCTTTAGAGGAAATGATTAATGCATTAAAGTATTCATTGAAAATTGTCCTCACATGACATGGGAATCCAAATGCATATCAAAATGAAATATTCAATGAAGTAGTTCAAAATATCCTACATATGACAAAGTGCTATATACCATTGTCCAAGCATATAAATAGTGGAAGCACTATATCTTTGGTAAGGAAATAATAATCTATATAGATCACAAAGCTTTGGTGTTCATTCAAATGAAGAGTAAGATAAGAAATATACGACATAAGAAGTGGGGCACATATGTACAATAGTTTTACATGGTCATCAAGCATAAGAAATGAAGTGACAGTTCACCAATAGATTGTTTGAGTCGACCTCAAATCATAACACTTTTCACCATTCTTGATTCATGTGGGCATGAGGCTTCCAATTGGTCCACCTTGTATGAAATATATTCTAATTTTGTCTATATATCAATATATTTGTGTGGGTAATCATGTTAATTGTTTTTATATGAAATATAACCTCCTCTATTAAATGGGGTTCATTTGTGTTTTAGCTAGTGAGAGCTCAAAGGTGATTTGGGAATCACACTTTAGCAAAGTAGTAGGTCATGTTAGGATGTAGAAAATATTAAAAGTTATTCAAAATTACTTCTAATGGCCCAAAATGACAACTGAATTCAGAGTTACATCAAGTCGTATACCCCTATAATGTTGCCAAACCAATCAATAACAAGGACTATACACACAATTGCTAGTGCTATTTGAACCTTGAGAATATGTGTCATGAATTTACTCTTAGGTTTACCCACATCTCAACATGGTAATGATTGTATTTTTATAATAGTCAATCATTAAAAAATGACTATCATAATTCCTTGTAAGAAATCCATTTCAGTTAAAAATATTACTAAGCTCTATTTTAGTCTATGTAGCTCAACTTTGGCTTGCCAAAGTCTATTTTATCTAATAGGGATAGCAAATTTTTAAGAATTTTTGGTACACCCTATGGATTACAATGGACACCAAGTTGACCATGTCCATAGCCTTCCATCCTTGAACTAATGGTTAGATAGAAGTTGTGAATTGATTGATTGTGAATCTTATTCAAATATACAATTCTAAGCATCCACACACATGAGATGAGATATTCCCTAATATTCAACATGGGTACAATATAGCTCTACATAGATCTACTAAACACAACCCATTTCATGTTAGTTTTGGGCTTCAATACTTTGGACCCACTGGCATAGCTCTCCATGTGCAACACATGGAAAGAAAAAGTAAAAAGTATAGTATGATTTATGGAACATATTAAACATATCCAACAATAGGTCCATGAAGTCTTGGAGAAGATAAATTAGAAATACAAAAGATCCCATGGCTAGCATCAAGTCCCACATAAACTCATGGTTGGAGATAAGGTATGGTTATATCTTTAAAAAAATATACTTGGAGAAATCCATAGGAATATTATACCTTTTTTCTATGGACAATACACCATCACTAGGAATATGGAAGAGAATTATGTTAAATTGAATCTTTCATATTATCTTGTTTGCATCAAATATTCAATGATAAACTTCTCAGCCCTATCATCCATCTATGTTGTACACTTTTGTAGTAATATAATAGTTTGATATTCAATAACTAAATCCAAACAATTTAGCACTACTGGAGAATGATCAAATTGTTGATACATGGACTAAGACCACAAAACATAGTTCATTTAGATGTAAAAAGTGGTTTAGATAGGAAAAAATTGGTCACCAAGGGGAATGGACCATAAAAATTAAGATTAAGCAATAATTTTCACACCTGATATCAAAATTTGATGTAATGGAGACCATTGTTTTCAATGGGGGTGAATGATCTAGGCATGCAGCCATTTTTGGGCATACCTTTATGCCCCAAAATACCTAAAATATATTTTGTATCCTAGTAAAAATGTGAGGGGCATAACATTTTACTTGGGACAATGTTATGGGAGAACAATAATTTTTAGCAATTGACCTTATTGTAAACAAGGTTTCCAACAACATAGAAAAAACACTATGAAGTTCATTAAAAATACAAAACAAATTATTTGCTAAAAATAGTATTTTTCTATATTTAAAATTTTGTAGCCAAGATGTATCTCTAGACATATTGACACATCTATGAAATATAAAACACAAAAGGACAAGTCACATGCATGTCATTTTTATTTAATACACACTTTGTAACTCATAGAAGGTGAACCACTATATTTCCATGTGAGTGACCTACATTCAATACAATGGATTTCCAACACACCAGAAATATTATATAGATGTACCCTTGAATATAAAAAACATGATTAATCAATGTAATTTTATAGCCTCACATTGCTTCTAAAAGATTGCTTTCATTGTATTTTATTTTTTGAGTAATAAATTCATTCTATTATTTTGCTTACATATCTCTATTAGGATTTACTAGACTTTGTTATTTTTGAATTGCACCATTTCTTGATCTTCCTTAAGTTAGAATTATAATATTTGAATCATGTACTTATTCTATACAAGATAATTGGCCTATTATAGATGGTGATCTAGAATGATACTTTGACATGACATTTTAAAAATTTAAGCGACTCTATGATTAATATTGTAGTGCTTTCAGTTGTAATGGGAAAACAAAAAATAATAGAACCAAAGGGTAATAAATGTTTTCGTACGTAATGTGGTGAGTTTATGATCCTACTAAGGTCTATAAAAAATATTATTACTATTTTGTATTAGTTACAAGGTAGGTACGTAGTGGGTTTTCTAAAGTCCATAACCATAAGGCCTACTTACCTAACCCTCTTGTGCTTATCCCTATGCATTATCCAATAAATATTGATGTTTTTGATTCTCTAGTATACATCTTACCCCCATAATCCACCCATTTTGCTGCAAAGTATAGCAAAAATAGAGAATCTCAGGAAAATGATATTGGACCTGCAACATAGAAAAGTCAAAACAATGAGAGATTCATGGGTTTTGAGACCACCATGGGTTAGAAATCCAAGTACATATGACCTTGCAAGTTGTAGTGAGTGGGTTAATATGATCATTGTATAAGAATTAATGTCTCAAATGGACAAGTGCTATAGGTTACACTTTTCTCCCTAGAGTATAAAAGGCTTAGTGGAATACTCTTTTAAAAATATAAATTTTCTACCTAAGCACTCTAATAATGAGTGATATTGATTAGAGAGACTTCAAATTATGAATGGACGAACAAAGAGATATGAGTGTGCTGACACTGCTATCTTGGAGGAGGATATCAAATGATATCTATACTACCAAATTTACCCCCCCTAAAAGCTAGAGGAGGACATGCATTTTAAATAGGAATTCAAGGGCTAAATTTTAAAATATAATCTACTAGAAAGACTCAAAGTTGAACTTGAAAATTTTCTATAAAGTCAAATTTAGAGTTAAACATAGAAAGAATATGGTTGAGTGATTATTTAGCTAATATCATTTATAATTTTTCCACTTTTAAACAAATGGAGCATATGGAGATGGGATTAGTGGGATTTTTGATGGGATGGATCTATAACAAATTTAACCACTATTGGGTAGATGGATTATTCCAAAACAACCGTGATAGAAAGCCATTGATTCATTGTTGAGATTTGGGGAGTGAATATAGGGACACAATTTGCTTGCATTCTAATTCTTGATGAAACGAATCCTAATGAATATGTGCTATGTAGGCTTTAACTGACTAAGATAGTGCATGAAGTAGAGGTGGGAGAAGCTATGCATTAGGATAGGATCTATGGTCACCATGAATACATCATAGAGGACCATCCCATACCATAGTTATATAGATAGTTGGGATTGGAAAGATAAATTTTATTTCTCTTTTTTTAGATAGACATATGTCTAATATAGAGAGAGGGTATTGAAAGGGTTATTTAAATAAGATACTATAAGGAGAAGGGAACATAACATACCCTAGATATGGATGTTACCCCAGTTAGGATGATACCACTAGCATGAGGGAAGGATGACATCAAGGAGTAGGAGCCTATTATCTGAAGGAGGAGAATTTTCCTCTAGAATTGGTGGACATAATAGTGCAAACCATCTAGGAGGGAATTTACCTAGAGATCAAGGGTGGAGGAAAGGTCAAGGAGTAGACACAAAGTACCTTGGATATTAGTGATACACTCAATGGCCCAAGTAAGTACACAAATAATTTTAAATTATGACATTGATATTGAATTTTTTTCTTGAATACATCCATGAAAAGTAAAATAAAATAACATAAAATGATATGAATAACTAAATAGGCATTAAAATGCAAGTACCTCAAATAGATGAGTCTAGTTATGGGTCTCTCTTAGCTAGATACTTTGATTCCACCTAATATTGTTGCTAGGTCATCATCTACACAGTTTTCCTAGTTTATTGGAAGACAAGTAGATGTGTCCATACTAACATATCATGTAAATGTTGTATTAATATTTTAGGTGAGATAGAGTGATGAACACAAGAACATGGCATTGCTAAGGGATAGAATCAGATGGACAGATGAGAGGTGTATGTTGATAGTAGAACATGCTATGGTGATGGAGTAAAATTTGATGGATATATCCTTCTTGATGGAGCAACTAGGATATGGAGAGGGAGTAACACCTGAGTTGTAGTCTAGATCAAAGTGACAAGGGTTAAAAATTCAACAACTCTAGACGACATTTTAGGATATAATGGGAAGTGTGTAACAACCTTATTAGTGGAAGGGTGATTCATAGACTATAAAGACATGCATATGATATACATGGATAGAGATGTATGTAGAGATATATATATGCATAGAACTTTGGTGTACCCATTGATGGATGTATGTATATTGTTTAATTTTTATATAGTGCATTTTTTGATGTGTCATTTTGTATGTTATATTTTCATACACTTCATTTATTTCATATTCTCCTTTTAATATTTTGATTATTTGATGAATTACATAAGAAAAATATGAACGATATTACCTCTTGGAAGTAATGCATATGGCTGCATGTTGTAAGTATTAGATCATTATCATGTATGCACATCTAGAATATATAAAAATATAGATTAACTAGTTATAAGAACTCCAAGGGAATCACTTTCTTTGCATTCCAAATTCTAATCAAGGGCGTAGATAAGATGCATGAATAGCACCACCTAAAAGAAGAATGAACCTCATTTTAGGAATCATAAGCTTAGTATTCCTTCTTTGAACATAGTGATACAATGCCATATTTGGAAAAATTTTAGCCAATGGATGAAATAATAATGCAATATCATGTAATATTCCATATAATATATGCATATATAGTAATCCATGAAGGAGGATTAAATATGAGAGAATGCATACCCTATGAAGGAGGTGTAAATAGTAATAGTGCATGATCTCCTTGGAATGAATAAAAGAAAGATCTTATAGAAGAGATATACATATTGTAATGATGCAAGTATGGAGAGATAAATATAATAGAAAGTTAAAATATGATAATAAGCTAGTCACATATTATATTTGCAATGGGATTTTATCTATTTTCCTTTACCATTTCCTTTATTATTATCCTTTCTTATTTTAAATATTTTGTTCATATTTTTTGAATGGAAAGCATTATTGTTTCGTTTTATTTTTTTGTAGATATGAGATCCTAAAAAAGCTACACTTCCAGCCCCTAGTAATCATTTCATATTTATTTTTAGGATAGTGCAAATCTCTTCAAAGGATTAGCCTAGCCATAGTAGTAATCCTAATGGAGTTGCACTGCTAATCCTTGGGACTAGTTATATAACAACTATGGGGGTGGTGTAGTATTTTTGTATGTATTAGAGTAAGATATTTTTATAAATATTTTTTAGAAAATAGACAACCCATGAAAAAAACAAGTATATGCTAGGTAAAATTTGTTGAAAGTGTAATCCAACTTATGGTCAAGGCTGACATTGTATGATGTAATCTTGTATTGGCTTATGAGTAAACATTGTATAAATGTATTTAATTTATTGTATATTATTTGACTATGTAATAGCTGTGGACCATAGTTAACCTTGTATGGTTATAACCACCATATAAATTATAATCAAACTAGATCCCTCTTGTTATATTAGCTTAGGTTAATTGGGGTTTTTAGTATAGTTAAAAATACCCCCACTATTTCATCCATTATATTAGAGTATTGTGATTCTTATCTATGGATAATATAGTAATTATTCGGTGCTCAAGGGAATCTATCATCTATATATTTATTTTTTTAATTTTTATGATTTGTTTATAAGATTTGAGTAAATGGATTGCTTCTATTTGTTACTAGAAATTGATGTGAAATTCGACATGATATTAGAGCAAGTATGGAGTGCCATAGCCTGGTAAAATAGACAATTTGTTTGGATCCTTCAATATTTCTTCTAAATTCTAGGATGATCTACTTTTTAGAGATTCATCATCACATTAAATAAAATAAGTAAAAGGAAGATCTAATTTTTTCTTTCTCTAATTATTCTATTCCTTTTGGAGAATTTACGCCTACTCTAGGTTATTTTATATTATTAGAATATTTTTGTATCTTTTTTGTATAGATTCAAACCACTTATAGAAGAAAAACTAACACTTTGAATTTATAAGGGTATCTTAGCTTCTTCATAGTTTTTAAATTATAATTTCATTCATGGCCAAGGCCAACATTGTATTAAGTGTTTGATAGGCCTAAGTAAATTTTACTGTATAATGTATTAATTATTTGCATTTTTTATTATGTAACCTATATGGGCCACAATTAACCTTATCATGGTTAAACCCTATTTATAGCTTGTAATTAAATGTAATATATCATATACTACCTTCTAATTCCAAGGAATTAGCCATGCAAAATAGATTTTGCAAACCTAGGAATAGTAACAAAACTTGTAAAATTGACAAAATTCGATAAAATCTCAAATGGACCGATTGGATCAAAAGAGCGATTAGCTCACAAAATGGAGTGATTCGCTCACAAAATGGACCTATTGGATCAAAAGAGGGATTTTCTTACAAAATGGACTAATTGGCTCAAAAGAAGAATTCTCTCATAAAATGGAGCGATTCACTCATAAAATGGATTGATTGGCCCAAGAGAGGGATTCACTTACAAAATGGACTAATTGGATCAAGGGAGTGACTCACTCACAAAATGGAGCAATTAATTTGCAAAATGGAATAATTAGCTCAAAAGAGGGATTTGCTCGTAAAATGGACCAATTGGCTCAAAAGAGGTTTTGCTTGCAAAATGGAGTAACTTGCTTACAAAATGGATTGATTAGCTCAAAAGAGGGATTTTATTACAAAATGGAATAATTGAATCAATGGAATGAATCACTCATAAAATGTTTCAATCAAAAAAAGGTGCCAATTCACTTACGAAAAGGTATCATTTCTCTTAGTAAAAGGTGTAATTTGCTTGTATAATGTGATTGAATCGCTTGCAAATATAAGTGAATCAATCATAAATATGAGCAAATAATTTCAATAGGAAATTTTTAACAATATAGCCAATTAGGTTATTTGCTATCCTTGGAACATAAGGAACATTCTCTAGTGTGCATTCTAAGAAATATTTTGTCATCAAAAATCTTGATTGGTATACTTTGTTTCACTTGAATAGAATCAAACCAATATAGGTTACTAGTCATGTGATTGTTGGCTCCTAAATCAATATACCAAAAGTTATCTTCATACCCAAATTTTGGTTTTGTTTGATTTGCTTGTGGTGATTCATTATATCTCAAAACATGTTTGTGACAATATTCTCTACTTATTAATTTCTTAATAAGCTTACCTCTTTAATCACATGTTAATTTGTGAAAGGTATTTTTGATGCATTCATTATTATTTTCTATATTCAAATATCTGTAAATTATTTCTTTATCTATTTGGATGATATCAATAAAGTAGAAGACCTTTTATCTCCCTAATTTTTATTTAATTTTTAATAATCTCCTTTCTTTCTTTAAAAAATATTTTATGATTTTTCTAAATTCACTTCAGAGAGGATAAATTCTATAACTTATAGAATAACATTCAAATAATTTATCTTTGCCTTTGATCAATATTCAATATTTTTATCAAGTGATTCAAATAATTTCACCTATCTTGTTTTAAACCTATACCTTCAATAATGTCTTCTCTTCAAAATAAATCAAATAAAATTTTCTTAAAAATTAATAGTTCAACACTTTCAATAATTAATTCAACTTTCTTCAAATCTATCTTCAACTTTAATAATTTTTTCTTTCTCTTCAACATAATTAATTTCCTTTGTAGTAGAAATCAAATTTTCTCCTAAATTTGTTTCAATATAATTTCTTCTTCTTTACTCCACAATTCTCTTCTCTTCAAAATTTTAGTCACATATATTATTTTAATATGTTCATTTCAAATTTCCTTTTCAAATATTCTTAAATTTTTCTCTCAATATTAATCTTCTTTCCTTTTAAACCTTCAACTAATAAAATTTCTCTTATACTTTTACTTTCAATTTCCAATTTGAACTTCTTCTTTCCAGTAAATTTATTGCCACTTTAATTATTCTCCTTTTAATATATTCCTTTCTTCACCTTATAATTGTGCATCTTTAATAAATTAAATATACTGTGTCCCTTTTAATTAACCATTCATTATCATTTGAAAATTATTCTGAGGTGATTAAAGTTTATACCTTAGGTAGCACTTTCCATCAAATTTTCTAGACTTTGGCACCAATTATTTCTGTTCATATTGTATTTAATTATTCTTGGATTAATTTGAATAATGTCATCCTTCTTACCTTCAACTTGAATCCTTCTTGGTGTTACACCTTTCATGTTGGTGTTATTATAAATCCAATTAGACTTATCTATGTGCAACATTACAGTGGCCTATGCATATATATTTTTTGATAAGTAGCTATTGTATTTACAATGGGTTTTAACTAGGATTCCAAAACCTGATTACATAAGAGTTGGAAATAACATGCCGAGAATAAGCCATTACAACAAAATTTTGGGCCCAAGGCACCAATACCCTGAAAATAAAAAACAAACAGAAATCCCGCCCAATGGGAACAGGTAAATTTGAACAATCTCGCCCAGAAGGAAACCACCAATTTCGAAGGAAAGTAAGTTTGAAGATCCCGCTCAGCGGGGAGTAGCTGAAAACCGCCATCATGTAAATCCTGCCCAGCAAGAAGCATCAAAAAACCATTATAATATAAATCCCGCCTAGCGGGAAGTAGTCAAAAAACCACCAAAGAGTGAATCCCGCCCAGCGGGAAGCAGTTGAAATCCATCCCAATGTAGATCCGGTCTAGTGAGAAGCAGTAAAAAACTATACCAAGTGAATCCCACCTCCCGAGAAAACCAGTAGGAAATGAGAAAAATCCACCCAGTGGGAAACCTAGCAGTTCTGGAGAATCCCGCCCTGCGAGAAACCATCCCACCCAGTAGGAAACCATCCTGCCTAGAAAAAAGGATTCATCTCGCCCAATAGGAACCAGCTGAAAACCAGCAAAGAGGATATCTCGCCCATAGGGAAGCAGCTAGAAAGCACCACCAAGAGAATCCTGCCCCGAGGACAACCAACAAGAAAAGACAATAGGTTAAGGGACGATACATGGACTGGGGATCCCAAGCGGGAAGAGGTAACAACCACAAAGATGAGATCCCTGGGAGCCTAGCCTGGGGGATCTAGGGTCTGCATGCATAGATCAGATCCCCCCAAGATTTGAAAAATGTAGCAAAACCCAGAGAACCCCAACAACAGGGGCCAAGAATCCCATCCTTGCATAGGAGAAACTTTAGGGAACTAGGACTGAGGCTGGGAACAACCCAGGTAGAGAAAAAGCCCCCCCCAAGGCCAAAAAAATGCCCAGGGTGTCCACCAAGGAGCAGAACCAGCACGAAGAAGCCTCCAAGTGGGAAATCAAAGAGGGCCCTCCCCACAGGGACGGGACCAACAATAGCCACAGGATCCCAGAGAGGATTCACTAGCAAAAGGGGGAAAGAGGCCCCCCCAGACCACCCCCAAAGTAGTAAGGACCTCAAAGGAAACCCCAAGAAGCCATAAAAAACCCAAAAAATCACCCCCACCACCCAAAGAACCGTAGGGAACCAGATCCATGCCAAAAACCTATAGAAAACCCCAGGGGGAAGCCTGAGGGAAAAAAAGGGAAAGGATCTCGAAAATAGCAAAGAACCTTGGGAAGCACCAAGCCAAAAACTCAAACAAGGAAACCCTGACCAACTAGGAGAGGTGCAAAAAGAAGAGAAGGATCTCCCTCAAGGAGATCATCTACAACAAACAATCCCAGGGAGGGATGACCTGGGATGAGCTAGGGACTGGGCAGGAACCAGGGGAAGGGGAGTAGGGAAGGGATCGGGACCCTCCCCTCCAAAAGTTAAATATTTTGTGGCAAAAGGTGATATTGGTAGTGGCCTATGAATATTTGACTTGCATTACTCACGTAATATTTCCTCTCTAGCCTACATACTTATGACACTTGGCTCACTTGCTTCATCACTCATCTAAGATTTTCTCTTTGGAATACACACCTACACCACTTCTCTATCATTAACACTTTATTTCTTCTATCTCCAAACCTACAGTCTTCAATGTCTTCACACTTTCCTCTAGTGGTATCCTTCAAACATCATAAACTCATAATTTAAAAGATTCAATGAGATGCTTTACACTCCTTGTTCTTCATAATCATCTAGCTAGTATTTAGTTCCCTTATTGAATCACTTATCTAGTATTTTATTGATATCCAACCACACTTGCTTATCCTGAATATTGTCTATCTATTCTCCTTCACTACTCCACTACCAAATATCTAACTTCTTGAATGATATCATACCATGAAGCTACTCTCAACTGTAGCACTAATGGCTTTCACAACATCAATAATGTGGTTCCTCTCATAATAGTGGATCTTCTCATACTAATGTCTCTTAAAAATACTAGCTCCTCTCACAATAGTGCCTTTGATACCATAGATAGCATATAAGCACTTTTTAACAATATAAATAGATTAAAATCTCACACAATCGATATGCACAAGTATTCACATAAATAGATAAACTCATTGTTGTTTCATGAATTACATGCTTAGTATTCCAGTACTAATGGAGTAATAAAATTTCATTACATAAGTCGCATATAATTCCTCTACATATAGCCTTTGCAAAGACTCTTGACATTTTATCTTCGATAAACTATTTATCTCCTCAAGCATATAGGAGATATGACTCTTCATATTTCTCATAACGGATCGCATAGTCAGCATAATGATTATTCCTAGAGCTTTAAATTTATGGCACAAAACAACCCACCCAACCTCATCATTTTTAATGTACCTCTTTTTTACACAATAGAGGTGAATGTTCTAAGAAAGTCAGCCTCAGCTAGAGTGATATCTTATGCTAGACATGAAGGTTTTCTAAATATGCATGTTAATTTAAGACATCTAGTTCATCTCTGATGGTGAAGAGAAAATATTGGAATGATAAGTTTGTTGGGTTGAACCTCTATGCCAAAAGGAAATGCAATTGGCAATAAATTCTCAATAGGTATAGTTATAACTTTATTAGGTATATTTACATGGTGAAGGTAATAAAAGGTATTGAACCAGCCAAAGTAGAAGCTGATGGCAAAGTTTTATCAATTTTAGCTAAGGGTTGTCTACTAGAATTTTTAAAGAAATTTAAGGAGCACAACACCAAATTAGTGATGGACATGGCTTATTCTTTGTACAAAGGTAAGGTGGCTATGAGAGGTTTGAACTGCTTGATCTCAATTCCTCTTCTAGTTAAAATTATGGGAGTCCCAACCCAAGGGGAGTGCATGGATAGGAAAAAATATTCTCTAGCAAAGGAGTTGGAGATTTTTGGGTGAAAGGTAGGTAGACTTAAAAAATATCATAATGGATACAAAACCAACTCCTTTTGAGAGCCATGGAACAGGGTGATCCTTGTTATCCTAGAAATTTTCACCCTTGAGTGCAACAAAGAGGTGGTTGATAGTTTTCACTTGGCTCTAATGAATCATATCAAAGGGAAGAAACACATGAATATCCTAGGTTTTCTCTTCAAGGAGCTCAAGAAAATATCAATGAATATTCAAAATGGTAATGTATCTACCCTAATCATCAAGGATTGTTCAAACTAATTTTTGATTATATCTCTAGAAAGAATGACTCTTCCTCTATGGACAAGGGTGGTGTGGTTTCATTGGTTTTACTAAAAAATACTATTATAGGTAAAAATGAGGATATGTATTGCCCTATAGCTATTTCTAGGAAAGGTGATAGCTCATCCAACGCTAGAATTATGATGATTTTGTAGGTTTAGTGCACGAAGCCTATGTAAATAGCTTATGGTGTTGACAACGTTTTGGACAATATTGGGAATATAGTGGAATTTGAATTGGACATGCTTATTAAATTAGAGGGATATAAGAGTATGCCTATTTATTCAAAATGGAAAGATGGTTAGAATTACCAGGATGATGGATAGAAGACTTCCTCCCCTTCTGACCCTTTATCCTCATAGAAATTTGAAGATAGTGACTCAAAATATTTGAAGGAGATTAATTCGGGTAAGAAAATGAAAGGGAGCTCGAGGAAGAAAGCCAAGGTGGAAGTTAAGGGTATGAGGATATCGGTTTGAATTAAGTACAAAGGTGATTCAATGCAAAAATTTGTCAATTCAGGTGACTCAAAAGACTTTGATGATTTTGTTGAGCCACTTGTCTTGAGGGGGAAGAGCTTGAAAAAGGTTATGCTAACTAAAAATAATATTTAGTTTGATTCTCTTATTTCACATAGCTCTTCTGACCCCATTAATTAGGAGCTCTCAAGAGATCTGTTAAACATTTTTTTTTCTAGTCAAAGAGATCTCCTGGAATTTGAATGTTTCATCAAACTTCCTATTGGTCCCCAAGGATGTTTCTTCTCAAGATTAAGCTTCAGGTCTAGTTTCTTTTTTTTCAATCTGATTAGGTTGTTTTTCTTGCCTCAAATTTTTTCTTCTAACCTTGTGGGGGCCTTGTTTGTATTTTTTTGATGCTATTAGTTTGTAGTGGTTGGTCTTTCTTTGCTACCATGCATTCACTTCTAATGTAAAATGTTGGGGGGCTTTCAAAACCCATAATTTTTCCATCTAATAAAAAAAATTCTCATAAGAGAAATATTTTCATTGAATCCTAATAATTGCAAGCCTCTAATATTTATTAAATGACAAACTCTAAATAACTCATATTTACAAGACTCTTTTCTCCTCACATTATTACAAACCATTTACAAGTACCAAATAATATAATAAACTCCAACAATCTTGAAGAATATCTTTTAGAAAGCAACTTTTTTGGTGTTTTATGGTACACTAAATTTATTTGGAGCTTTCTAGTCCTATTAGAGGAATAAATAGAGGCATGTAAAATTTGGAGGTGCAACATTATGCTAAAGTTTTTTTTTTTTTGAAAAATTGAAAAACTTGTATTAATACAAAAGGCAATTACACAAGGGAGAAAACTCATCCCAACCAACATCATAGAACTAGACAACAAGCGGAGATCACAAATGCAATGCAAACCCCCACAGAGCACAGAAGACAACAAGGTGCGAAAACGTGACATGTCACGAAAACGTGACATGTCACGAAATCGCGACAATCAACCTCGTCACGGCTGCAGCAGCGCCATTAGCCACGACAACGCGACATGTCACGATATAGCGACATGTCACGATATCACGACAGACAAAGCCCTCCACGTTCGATCGCCAAAAAAGTCACGAAATCGCGACAGCAACTCCCTCCGACGGTCTACCATCACAGGCGTCGCGAAATCGCGACAGGAACTCCAGGAAGCATCAAATCTCTAGAAAGGTCGCAAAATCGCTACGGAATTTCTCTGAAGCGCCCAACCAGAAAAAATGTCACGATATCGCGACATATTCTCATCTTGACTCCCAGTCCGCAAAAGTGTCACGATATCGCGACAATTTTTACCAAAGTCATGAGTGTGCCAAAAGTGTCGCGAAAGCGCTACGAATTTTCCTTTCAGATCCCAATCTTCAAAACTGTCACGATATCGCGACAAGTTATCCTCATTGCAACTTGTGTTCAAAATTGTCGCGATATCGCGACAATTAATCCGGATGACGCCAGTGTGCCCCAACTGTTGTGAAATCGCGACGATTTTACCATGCAGCTTCCGATCGACAGAAATGTCCCGGAATCGCGACGATATGTGTCCTTTGCTCAAGTTCACCAAAACGGTCGCGATATCGCGATGATAATCCTCATTGCAGCCAATCTTCAAAATTGTCGTGATATCGTGACAAGAAATCCAGATGACACCAGTGTTCCCCCACTGTCGCGATATCGCGACCATTTTACCATGCATCTTCCAATCAACAAAAATGTCGCGATATCGCGACGAAATGTGCCCTTTACTCAAGTTTACCAAAAATGTCACGATATCGCGACGATAATCCTCCTTATCATCCCTGTGCCAAAAATGTCACGATTTCGTGACATGTCACGATTTTACGACATGTCACGATTTCACGACATGTTCTTTTCGAAGGCTGGGAAGGCAGAACCTGTCGCGATATCGCGACAACTTCCAACAAGAGGCCACGACGCCGCTACATGTCACAAAATCATGACAAAAACCTTCCTTAGCAGCAAAAACTTTTCTCATTATCATAGATAGCATTCAAGGCCTTACCGAATCCCAAAATCCTCCACAGGCATATCACTATGCATCTGCACTCCAACTTCCTTCTCAGCACCTATCTTAGCAAGGAAATCGGCCACCTTGTTGAAATACCTACTCACATAGATGGGAACCACATCATCTAATTCTTTCCAGAGATCCTTTATCTGAGATACAAGACTCCGCAACCTCCAGGCTTGCAAATCAAAGTTCCTCATGCAATCGAGAGCGCCCACCAAAATTTGGGAGTTGGACTCCAGAATTATCTTTCTATGGCCCTGCTTGACAGCCCAGATAGAAGCAAATTTAACAGCCAAGGCCTCTGCTTCATTGTTTGTGGCATGACCCAGACCGTGCAGTTCCCAGTAAAGCACGTATCCACCATGATCACGGAAAACAACTCCAGTACCAGCACTACCTGGATTTCCTTTTGTAGCTCCATCAGTATTGATTTTGATCCAGCCTGCTGGGGGAGGGTGCCATCTAACCTGAGCCTGTCTTTTAGGAGCAACAACTCCATCAAGCAAAGGCACAGAAACAGACTGGTGTTCCTCCTCAACGTAGATGGCAATCTGTTTCCACCACTTTGCTCCATATAACCTTGCCATATTCCATCAAGTGAAGAGAATGTTTCACGAAAAATGCGAGCATTTCTCTCCAGCCACACCTGCCACCAGATAAAAAGAAAGCCCAGTTCCCAACCAATTCGGAGAGCTTTGGATTTAAATCTGCCTCTTTTCCATCGGTTCCAAATATTGGTCCGAGTCACCTCATTGTTGGCTTGAATTTTGAAGTGGGAAAACCAGCGCATCCAAATCTGCCGTGAGAAGGGGCATTCAAACATCAAATGATCAGCAGTTTCCTCATGCTTGCGGCATAGAACACACTGAGAAGGACCGATGATGCCTCTGTGTCTAAGATTGTCAAAGGTGAGAATTCCATTGTGCATAAGTTGCCAGGCAAAAAAATTCACCTTCGACCAACCCTTGGGGTGCCATATCTTCTTCCAAACATGGACCGGGAAGGAGTGTGGGGGGGATCTAGAAGAATCTGGTTAAATCCCTCCTTCACAGTGTAAACCCCAAGGTTCCCAAAGCCCCAGGCAAGTTCATCTTCTTCATCCCGCCCAGTAAGAAACCTGGCTTTCAAATTTTTTTCTAAGATTGGTGCCAGGTCCGGTGGGATTGGAATTGGCCACTCTTCCAACCTCTTGAAATTTTTGAACTTGTACTCCCCAATGTGGCTGTTATTGAAATAACTCTCAATATGAATCCAGCCCTTGTCTTCTATGGCTGATTTAATGGGTTGCAATTTTGGAAACTCAGCAATGATGGGAGGGTGCTGATCCCAGGAATCAGTCGAGAAACAGGCCTTCTCCCCTCTCCCCACTTTCCAAAACAATTGATCTTTGATAACTTGAGCTCCCAGCTTGAGAGTCTGCCATACTAAGGATCCATTACCCTCCAAAGGGAAACATCCAAGATCATTGGGGTGAGCATGGCCAAGGTATTTGCTAGAAAGAATTCTGCTAAAGAGGGATGTTGGCTGGGAAATCCACCTCTAGTACAATTTACTAGCCAAAGCTTGATTATTAAGCTTGGAGCTTCTCAGTCCCAACCCTCCTTTATCCTTGGGCTGGGTGACCTTATCCCATCCAACCAAGGCCCATTTCTTCTTCCCTTTTGCACCCTCCCATAAAAAACTTCTGGCCATTTTTTCAAGCTCTTTCCAAATAGAATGTGGGGCAGCCAGGATGGAGAATTTATATATTGGCATTGCCTGAATAACTGATTGTACGTAAGTTAGTCGGCCTCCATAGGTTAACCATTTATGAGACCAATGATTCATTTTCTCTTTGATGCCATCCAAAAGATCCTTCAAGATATCAATTTTTTAGTTTTTTGAAATGCAGTGGAACCCCCAAGTAAACAACAGGTAGAGAAGTCCTAGGAAATCCCAGGATCTCAGTAACTCTTTCCTGTAACCTTCGGTCAAGATTGAAGAAGACCACTTTGGATTTTGTATCATTAATGACTTGATTTGAGGCCCGAAGGTAGATGTTTAAAGTATCTCTAATTCCTCTTGCTTCCCTGAGGCTGGCCACTCCAACCAATCCTGTGTCATCCACAAACTGTAAGTGGGTCAAAAATTTTGTCCCCACTTTAATACCTGTTATCACACCTAGCTGTCATCTTCTTAGGAAGAGTCTGCCTAATCCTTCTGCTAAGATGAGAAAGAGGTAAGGGGAACAAGGGTCCCCTTGACAAAGACCCCAAGAGGCTCCAAAAGGAGTCGAGGGGAGCCCATTGATTAGAACAGAGAAATAAGGTGTGGAGATACAGCTCAGGACCCAGGCAATCCAGTCCTGAGAGAAGCCAAAGGCTGCCATCATCTTTGCTAGGAAGCCCCACTCCACCCGATCATAAGCCTTAGACATATCCAACTTTATGAACATTCCTTTGTTGCCCGAAGTTTGCATTGTATGGATTGCCTCCTGAGCAAGGACCACTTCATCCAAGATCTGTCTTCCTTCAACAAAACCCCCTTGCTCAGAGGAAATTATTTTATGGAGAATAGGTTTTAGCCGTTCAGCCATAATCTTCGTGATTATTTTATAAATAACATTGCATAAGACAATCGGTCTAAAATCAGAGAGGTGAACCCCCCCTCCCCTTTTGGAATTAAAGTGATGAAGGTGTGGTTGAGAGCCTTAAGCATTCTTTTATTAGTTCTGGACTCCTCTGCGACAGCCAAAACTTCTTTCTCCAGAGTATCCCAGAAGGCCTGAAAGAATTCTATAGGAAAGCCATCTGGACCTGGCAATTTTCCCGTGCTCATCCCAAAGACCACTTTCTTTAGTTCATCACTGTCAATGGGTCTAAGGAGAGTCTGATTCTCTTCGTGAGAGATAATAGAAGGTATGACATTAATAACTTCATTTTGGGCTTCCACATCTTGTTCCCCACTTTCCTTAAAAAGGTTTGAGAAAAAATCCATTGAGTGGAAATGCATTCCAGGGAGAGTATCAAAGGAGTGTCCATTCTCATCGTGAAGGACTTCCATGTTATGCATTTGTCTCCTTGCACAGGCTGAGTGGTGGAAAAATTTTGTATTTCTATCGCCTTCTAGTAACCAAGTGATTCTAGCTCTCTGTTTCCAATAAATTTCCTCTTGATTATCAATGTCCTCAACCGCTTTGTGCAGAGCATCATCCTCAGCTTTAAGGTGCTCAGTAATGGTACCTTCCCTGAAGTGTTTTTGCACCTCCTCCCATCTAGCCATCAAGGGGGCCCTTTGGAGCTGGAAGTCCGACTTATTGTTTTGTCTCCACTGTTTCAATTTACACTTGACAAAATGGAGCTGTTTATGGAATTTGAACATTGCAGTCCCCAAGGGTAGGCGGCCTTCTTCCCACCACTGTGGAATTTTCCTTCGGAGATCCTCCTTTTGCAACCAAAAATTTTCAAATTTGAATGGCTTATGGTGTTGACTTGTCATCGGCCCTCCCTCCAATAAAAGGGGATAGTGGTCCGAGACTGGACCTTCCAAAATCCGGAACTTAAGATTCCATTTAATAAATGCCTCTTCGGAAACCAAAAACCGGTCTAACTTAACCTTCCCACTCGTGTGGCTCTCTCCTCTTGTTTGTCCAAGTAAAGTAGGTTCCAGGGCCTTTGATATCAACCAGATTAAAGGCCTGGATTTGGGCAATCAAGAACCGGTCCCCAGGATCCAGAACTGGGGCACCACATTCCTGATCCCTAATAGACAATTTGGCATTAAAATCCCCAGCTATGATCCAATCAAAAACTTTTCAGGAAGACCTCATGTTGTGTACAGCTTGCCATTGGAGTCGCTGGCCATCAAAGCATTGAGCCCCATAGAAGTTTGTAATAAGAACATGTTCAACTGTGGCATTGTTTCTAAACAGAGAAGTGAGAACACCCCTCCAAGCTATGTGTTCTAAAGCTGTCCATACTTGAGGGTTCCAGAGAGTAACAATCCCCCCCGAGGCACCCTGAGTAGCCACATCCATATAATCAGCACCCCGCCATATTCTGTTAGCAGTATTGCACATAAGATCTACAGAAATTTTTGTCTCTTGGATGAGCAAAAAGTCTGTTTTATATTTTCCTAAAAGTCCTTGAATAGCAGATTGATGGGTTATGCTGTTTAAACCCCTAAAATTCTAGGATTGAATAATCATTGAGGACCTTGTGAGCAATAAGACTCAATTGGCCTCACCGATCCCCCATTGATCAGCTTATCTCCTTGTACTGCTAGTAGATCCTTATTGGATTTTTTGCCTGCTCCTTGGGAATTACTGTTTTTAGACCTCTTCTCCACCTGGGTAATCCCTAGAACCGACATTTCCCTGTTCTTTTCAGAGCTTCCCATATTGACGTCCTTAATAACCGGCTGTGCTGGGGAGTGGATTACCAGTGTCCCTGAGTTCTCTGGCTGCCTTGTTCCAGAGGGTTCCATAACCTGTTCTAAGACCGAAGTAAAAGAAGGGAAAGCCTGAGAGTGAATGTTATTATCCTCAACATTCCCATCCACTCCTTCCATAACTTGGTCCTCTTGATCTACTAGGGATTTAAAGATTTCATACCGATTGGTTGGTTTAAGTTGTGCCTGCTCCTTGGAATTTTTCTTTTTATTTCTCCTTCGCTTCGGTTGTTCAAAACCATCATTCTGGAGATCAGAATCCTAAGGAATACTAGATGGATCTTGGACAGGGGTAAACTTGCCCTCTCTGGGGTGATTTGGATTTCCAAGTGGCGCCTCCACTTTTGTGCTCAGAATATTTGGGTAGAACCTCGCCAGATGGCCGTGCTTATGGCAGACTCTACATCTAAAAGGTAGTGCCTCATAATCTAACTGTTGTATCCAGGAGATCCCTGTAAACTCAAGTTCCACCTCGACTGGTAGAGGCTGGCTAATGTCCATTTCAACACAGATCCTAGCAAAGACAGCTGTGTTTCCCTCTATAGTGTCTCTGGAGACTCCTATAAATCTGCCTAATGAATTACCAATCATTTCTAAAACCTGCTCACCCCAAAACTCCATCGGGAGAGCATACGATCGGATCCGGACCGGACTGTCGTGGGTTCGATACGAGGGTCAAAACCCACTCTCCAAGGTTGAACAAATAACCCGGTTGGGCCATGGTTCCTCTTCTCGTATTCAAATGCTCTGTTTCTATCCGCTAAAGAAGAGAAACTAATAATGAAATATCCATTACTAATAGGCCATAAGGAGTACTCACCTAGTGGCTCCCGGCTTTGTCTAACCCGGTGTGCGAGAAAGTTCGAGTGGGACGGATACCCATGAATTTGCAAATCAGGTCGTGATGAGCACGATAGGAGATTGTGTCTTCGACCAGTTTCGGTTCTATAATAATCTTTGGTCTGGAAGTTGATTGCGGAAGGCAACTGTTAACTTGGTGTGTGGAAGCACCCTTGCCAGCGTTCTTGAGTAACGTCTAAAAAGCAGTCCTCTGCGCTTCACCAGTGGAGGGCGAGGGGTTTTCTTTCAGCATCTCAGCGTAAGAACTCTTTTTTCCAGCAGAAGAGACTAGAGGAGACCCCATCGGGCCCTCTCGTAACATCTTACAAGTCTTCAGAGTAGTGCAGAAACAAACAAACTAAGGCTCTGGGAAGATCTGTCGGGCCAGAGGCCCACGAGCAGCACCCGACGCTGGTTCAGAGGTTTTCCCGCCAAATCGCCAGAGTGCAAAATCGAACTCCCAAGAGCATCAAAATATTCAACATTATGCTAAAGTTACCCCAAATATTTAATTTAATTAAAAGTAACTATTTTTCACCCTAGGTAACTCTGGGGTAAATTATTACTATAAATAGGGGCCTAGGGATACCATAGTATTGATATTTTGGCCATGAGAATTTAGAGCTACACTCTATAAAACCCAAATTGGGCTTTATAATCATGAGTTTGTAAGAAATTAACAAGTCTTTGTTTATCCCACTAGAGGCATTGTCCTGGTGGTTTGTCAAGTACACGATGGTTGGGTATGACCCTTTTAGCATATCATATTATTCAATTATCAATTTCATAATCAAACAAAGGGATGGACATTGATGTTATTATTTTTTAATGTGTTGGTTGATTGTATGCTATCCTCTCTATGGTGTAACAATAACATTTGCTTTCAACTCTCACACTCTAAACTTCATGTATTTGTTGGATTTTTAGCACAGGTCCCAATATACAAGATCTAATATAAATTAATATTGAAGCATGCAATAATTTTATCAATATAAATTAATCACATTTATGAAATAATAACAATATTTCAATATAGAAAACACAATATTATTGATTAAATATAAAGGAGCTTCATTTTCATATATTTTTTCTCATCCAATACATGGAGCTTTGTATCCATAATATAACCTTAGAATATGACTTTTCAATACTTGACTATTACTCTCGTCACATATCTAGGAGATGTATCCTTTCATATTTCTCATATATAATAAACCTCTCATGTCTCTTGACTTTACATCTTTACTTGTATACTTGACACCTACACACATGAATCTTGACTTTATACACACTTATACTCTTTATTACATGAAACTTGTACACTCTCACACTCTACACACTCTACACACTTGCACTCTTCATTAAATGACACTTTTACTCTTTCACACATTGATAGATATTTTAGAAAAAATATAAAATACACACCCTAAACTAATAACTCACACCCAAGTCTAATATTTACAAATATACAATGGTACCATGGGGGTACTTTAGCATAGTACCAAATAATGTAATATTCTTCAACACCCCCTTGTATTACATTATTTGGTTTTTAAACACTTTAGTATTCAATTTATGATTCTTGTCTTTGTCCTTCAATTTTGGTTCTGGCACTACTTGAGGTTTTGGCGTTGATCTACTAACCTATTTTATACAATATTGATTAGAATTTCTTTATGACCATAAAAATATTATAATATATCCATGATCCTATTCCACTATGATTTCTTGATGCATCCATAGTGTAATTCAATTTTATTTTCATGATCTATTTTTGGTTTAGTTCTGTCACAAAGTTTAATTTCCTAGAATGATCTAGATTTTAATTTATACCTTTCAATGGTTTTAGTTATCTTACTTTTTTGCTGCTTTTATTTTATTAGATAAAATATCAGTGCCATTAGAAATATCTAAATGATTTATATTTTCCTTTTTTCTTATCAATTTGGTCTTCATATGTTGTCTCTATAATCCTTTCTATAAGGGCTCTAATTTTATTTTCTGTAGCTTCTTCTATCTCTTGAACCTCTTGACCATTGTTGTTGCTATGGATATTTATACTAAGTATGATATCACCTTGGATGAAAATTTTGAAAAGTTCTATTCATTTGATTTATTTTATTCAAAGAATTAAATCTACAAAAAATTGTAGTATGACCTTTTTTATTGCATATGGGACAATATCTCCATTTCAATTTAGGCTGAGACTATGATGAAGTTTCAATGTTACTTGGTACATTTTACTTTGATATCAAGACATTATTAGTCATCTCATCCTTGACTAAATTTTCCACCTCATACTCTTGAAGAACATTTACTAATTCATCAAAGTTTGTTGTCTTATTTAGAACTTGAAGTGAAGTGACTAAATGCTTGTAAGTTTCTGGAAGTGCTCTTAATATAACTTGGAAAGGAAGCATGTCATTTAATTTTTCTCCTAGAGTTAATAACTTAGCCTTTAAATCAGCTATTCTTTGAAGAAAGAGTTTTATACTCTCTCCACTATTAACCTTTAATGAATACAACTATGACTACAAATGTAATATAGTAGCCTTGCTCTTTCCGTCAAATATTGTGTTTTTTTTTTCCAAGCATCTTTTGAAGTCTTTGCTTCACTTATGTATGGATGGATTTCATCAATTATCCCAAATGTAATCAACATAAGGGATTTTGCATCATTTTATTCAAAATTTTGTTTTTATATTTCTTCTTCTGGCTTGTCCTTTGTTCCATTCACTATATCCCAAAGTTTCTCAATAATGAGAATTGATTTCATTTTATTTTTATATGATGAAAAATTTGGTCCTTTCAGAAGTTGTGATTCTAAAAGGAAAATCTTACTATTCGACATAATGGAACTCATTTAAATTTCAAATATCAAATTTATCAACTTTTATAACTCCCAAACTTCATAAACAATCAATCAAATTTCTTAAATCAATCTTCAATTTTCAAATTTCAATTAATAATCAATTCAATAAATCAATGATCTACTTATAACTCTTAAATGATCAATTTCAAAATTTAATTCTAATTTCAAATGATCTTTTCCTCTCTAACTCCTTTTCATCAATTTTAATAATATTTTTTTTTTATAAAGTTAATTCAACCTTATAACTCCATTTTCAATAATCAATTATTAAAAAAATACTTTTTGCACCTTGTAACTCCAAAATAATACTATGCATCCAAAAAGTTCTCAAAAATGCTTTTAAAAAACAAAAGTTAATTTCATACCTTAATGTCTTGCCATATTCATGTTATTCATCAAAGCTCTAAGAAATCGTACTAGGCATTACACTAGGATCGAATCCTCCAACTTTAGCTCCTCTTTGAATATTTCAAGTTCTTCAAATCATTTTGTCTTAGGATTTAGGCAACAAATGAATTTTTTCAAGTGGTTTCTCCAAAGACTTCACCCAACATTTTCAACTCAAATTTTATGATTGTAGGTGATCTCCTTCAAATTCATACGTCCTCCTAAGATCTTCAAGCATTCACTTTTTCTCTTTAAGTGATATCCTTCATTCTTTAGGCATTCACTTTTGCTCTTCAAGTGATCTCCTTCATTATTTAGGATTTTATTCTCATAGGCACCACATATGGTTCTACACTACCCTTGTGATATGAAGCTTTGTAGATGATTTTCTCTAGTTTTCTAATCTAGAATCAATGCATCTCTTCAATTCTTCACAATGACTAGAAAAAACAATCTGCCTTTGGCTGGAATATAGTCTAACTTCTACAACTTCAACACTCACTTTTTGAGGCAGTAATATTTTATGACATTGTCTATAAATATAGCTCTATTTTTATCCAATAAACTTTAGCTTCTTCTTTGGCCACAATTTGACTTTTCTTTAGACTTCTCATAGGCACTCCATATTATTTGAAATATACCATCTTGATGCTTATCAATGAATGAAATTCATCTAATTATCCTTCAATGTATTCAATATGCATTCAATATGAGTCACTAGCTCAAATTTGTTCTCACAATTTAATAAATAACTTTAATAACAATTTGGGCAACCATACCTTCAACAAACCCTCTAAATATTTAACTTCCAATTTGATTAGAGTGCAATTTTGATACCATTGATGGATTTTTAGAAAAATTAAATCATAGGTCCCAATATCTAGGATCTAATATAAATTAATATTGAAGCATGCAATACTTTGATCAATATAAATCAATCACATTCATGAAATAATAATAATATTTCAATATAGAAAACTCAATATTATTGATCAAATATACAAGAGCTTCATTATATTTTTCATAGATTGTTTTTCATCCCATACATGGAGCTTTATCTCATTAACATAACCATAGAAAATGACTCTTCAATACTTGACTATTTCTCTCCTCACATATCTTGGAGATGCATCCTTTCACATTCCTCACATATGACAAACCTCTCATGTCTCTTAAATTTATATCTTCACTTGTATGCTTGACACCTACACACATGAATCTTGACTTTCTATAAACTTCATTGCCAAAATGTTCATAGAAGTTCCATACAACCATCAACAACAACTTCAACAATAGTATTTGCATACTTTTACAATCTTCAACAGTTCCATAGCTTCAATAGAGTAGACAATTACAAGTATAGAAAACAACCAGTTTGCAATTGATAATAGTTTGTCAAACAAAAAATAGCTTGTAGTTGCCAAAATAACAACCTATAGAGCAAGCTAATTTTAGAGAAAAATATCTATAGAGCAAATAATTATCTATGCTAGTTTGAGTGCAAAAAGTACCTAGTCTACAGAGCAAGTCATTATTAGTAAAAAACAATTATAGAGCAAGTTGTTATTAGTATTAAAAAATAAAATCTATAGAGTAGCAACTTGCATTTTGATAGCAGTTCGTAGAGTAGTAGTTGCAATTTAGTAGAAATGCTAAAATGACCAACCTGCAATTTGGTGGCATTTCATTTTAAAAAAATCTACAATTTGGTAATAATTAAAAAAAAAACCAAGTTTTAATTTTTTTTAGATTTGAGGTCATGGAATTACCAATATTCATTGGAAAAAAAGATATTGATGTTCGAGAATGGTGGATGAAGTTTAAATCTCTATATTTTGATGATGATTATTGGTAAGCCTACCTTGGAAAATTTTTAGACAAAGAAGCTCTTTCTTGGTGGGTAAGTTTTATTAAGAAAAATCAAAATTACACTTGGGATGAAATGGAGCAAGCATTTTTGAGTTAATGGGACCCATATAACAAGATAACACTACAAGATATATCTCATCTCAAGGAGCAAGGAATAGATAAAATCTAGGAAGCTATTGTAAGGAAATAAACTAAATAAGGAAGCACAACTTGGATGTCAGAGGAGTCAAACAATATTCAAAAGGATCTATGCCTGCCACAATGCATAGAAGAAATAAACAAAATAAAAAGATAGACCAACAACTATGTAGAAGAAATAAACAAGCAGATAATTTATGAGAAAATAGCAAAAGAAAAAGAGTAGGATGATACTGTATAGATTGAAGGAAGGACCAAAGGCTGTGTAGAAAATTTTGAAACTAAGAAGAAGTTGATAGAAGAGGTAAATAGTCTTCAAAAGGAATAGGAAAAAAATAATAAAGAGGACATAATAGAAGAGAAAAGTATATAGATGATAACGTGCAATTTGAAATAACCACAACATTGGTATCAAATAAACTAAAGAGTGGTCAGAGGGATTTGTTCAATTTTAAAAATTCTATTTTACAGGTTCATGGTTACATCCAGAAGAAAAATGTTATTATTTCTATAAACCCTAGTAGTAGATACAATGTCATTAATATAACTTAAAATAAAATAAAAGACATACAACTTGAGGATACAAATGTTCAAATTTTTGAATATCTAAATATCACTATGGACAAATATATTTTACATTCATATTTTTATGCTATTGAGTGGATGAAAACATTGTTCTTGGTTATCCTTGATTAAATTCTTGGGTTTCATTCATAGTAATATGCAAAAGAAGTTCATGAAGTTTTGGTATAGAAAAAAGAAAAAAATAGTACAAGATATTTCCTAGTGTAAGAAGCAAGAATCCAAGGAAAACAATAAGTATTTATAGTAGGGAAACAAGTCGAGAAACCAATAGAAGGATCAAAAGTTGAATCTACGAAAATAACAACCTAGGAAAGAAACTTGTCAAAAAAACTATGTCAAATATACAAGGAAAATCTAAAATAAATTGGGAGTCCAGAGTCCAAGAAAAAGCAGAGTCCAAGGATAAACCAAAATATGGGAGCATGATAGAGGGGTATAAATGAAAAGAACCAAATACTAAACAATTAAAGCTAATAGAACATTAGCGTAAGGTTGTAGTATATCACCACCCACACCACTAGGAGCAACAACAATCTTGGAGGTATGGCTTAAGACAACAATATTATGGTTCTACATGGAATAAAAAGGGAACCAACTATGGTAGTGTTTGGAAAAGAAATAAAGTATAGTAACTCTAGTTATCAGAGTTGTGCAACAACATCAAAGAACAAATGGACCCATCATTCGAGTTGCCAGAGTAGAGAAACATAAGCATGAAGTCAAAAAAGTAGTGTTGGATACTTAGGTGGCAAATGAAATCAAGTATGGATGAAAAAGAGTGATACTTATTACCAACATAAATATGCTTCCAACACATGGAACCAAAGGATTACTTCCAAAAATTAAAATGGAAGAAGAGCGTATCAGCATCAACAAAGACCAACACCAATCAAAGTTTCACTGGGATGGATGGATGATCAAGATCGATACCTATTCACAACAAGGATCAGAAGGTCATATTATTTAGTCTCTTCTTATGCTTCAAGGATGAAACATTTTATAAAGGGTATGGGATGTTAGCTCCCCAAGATAAGTATTTAATATTGTTGAGCAAGGTGCAGCAACAATATTTTCATTGTTGTCAACACAGTCAGATAGATCTGTTGATGCAGTGGACAAGAAGTTCAAAGGCTAGTCAGATGCAGAAGACAAGAGTCCAAAGGCTATTTAGAGTATGGACAGTGAGTTTCCAAGAAGATTGAAGTAGCCCATTTGCAAAAAGATCAAAGAAAAAGACAAGTAAGAAAAGTGTCATGATATCGCGACATATACAACAGGCAAGAAAAACTATCGCGATTTTGCGACATGTTGGAAGAGAGAGAAAAAGCTAGAAAAACTGTCGCAATTTCGTGACATGTTGGAAGAGAGAGAAAAAGCTGGAAAAACTATCACGATTTCGTGACATGTTGGAAGAGAGAAAAGAAGCAGGAAAAACTGTCGTGATTTCGTGACATGTTGGAAGAGAAAGAAGAAGTAGGAAAAACTGTCGTGATTTCGTGACATGTTGGCAGAGAAAAAGACAAGTGGAAAAACTGTCACGATTTCATGACATGTTGGAAGAAAAAGAGAAAGCAGGAAGAAGTGTCATGATTTCATGATAAGTTTGAAGAAAGAGAACAAGTTTGAAAAGTTTTGCGATTTTGCGACATGTCGCAGTTTCGTGACTTATTGCAAAGAAGGTTGTACGGATGAAAAAGTGTCGCGATTTCGTGACATATTGCAAGGAAGGTTGTACGGACGAAAAAGTGTCATGATTTCATGACATATTGCAAGGAAGGTTGTACAAATGAAAAAGTGTCACGATTTTGCGACATGTTGTAGGAGAGAGTCCTAGAGAAAAAGTGTCATGATTTCGTGACATGTTGCAGGAGAGAGAGTCCGAGAGAAAAAGTGTCATGATTTCATGACATAATGCAGGAGAGAGAGTCCAAGAGAAAAAGTGTCATGATTTCATGACATGTTGTAGGAGAGAGATTTCGAGAGAAAAAGTGTCATGATTTCGTGACATGTTGTAAGAGAGAGTCCGAGAGAAAAAGTGTCGCGATATCATGACATGTCGGGTTTTCATGACCCGAAGGCAAGAGAAAGTGCTAAGGAGAAAAAGTATTGCGATATCGTGACATGTTGTGTTTTCATGGCAACAACAACAGAAGAGTTACAAGGGCAGTTGAAGCAGACGAAGACCGATGTAAGTCGACAAAGATTAGGGTTTGCAGCTAACTAAGATTAGGGTTTGCAGTTGACTAAGATTA
This sequence comes from Wollemia nobilis, assembly GCA_028583015.1. Taxonomy (NCBI): domain Eukaryota; kingdom Viridiplantae; phylum Streptophyta; class Pinopsida; order Araucariales; family Araucariaceae; genus Wollemia; species Wollemia nobilis. The sequence continues at coordinate 34,853,704 of JAQPPZ010003077.1, read as the reverse complement.
GGGTTTGCAGTCGACTAAGAATAGGGTTTACAGCCGACTAATATTAGGTTTTTGATCTTGAAAATATTGTTATAAAAGGAAGGCTATTTTGAAGAGTTAGAGAGTTTGAGCAGTGCGACGTTCAAAGACAGTGCACAGAGTGCGAAGTTCAATTGTAGTGTGTAGTGTGCAAGTCATAAAATCATTCTAAGTGCGAAGATCACAAAGGAAGTAGAGTGCACAAATGGGAGAAGATGAATATTCGACAGTTAAGCAGCAGATTGTGCGAAGTGATAGCACAAAGAGAGCAGAGTGCGCATAGAACAAAAAAGTGAAGCAGACCAGTCAGGGTCTTGTAAAAGCAAAGGTATCTTACTATCATTCTTCTAGTTTCAGAATTTAAGTCCAAGTTGGTGCTTGGCATAAGGGGTTGGTGCTCCTTCTAGTTGGTGCTAGAAAATCAGGGGTTGGTGCTCCTTTCTGTTGGTACAGATAAATTAGGGGTTGGTGCTCCTTCCAGTGGGTGCTGGTAAACTATTTGTAAAAGTTATTGCTTTGCAAAGGCTGGATTTGGATGGTAGTCCAAGCAATCATTTTTGAGGAGTAGCCACATTGGTGAACCTTGTTAAAATCTTGTGTTGTGTGATGTTCTCTTGTTGTACTTGCTATATCTATTTATAAGTTTTAACTATTGCTGTTTTAAGAGCTGTTAATTCATGATTAAAGAGCTACACTGATTCACCCCCCCTCTTAGTGCCATTGTAAGTCTAACAATTGGTATCAAAGCCAAGTCCCTGTACAAGCTTAACCAGCTAGGGTGATCTTGGAAATAACACAATGGCAGGTGGTGAAGGCTTCTCATCAAACAAAGCACCATTGTTTAACGGATCTAATTATGCGTTATGGAGATTTAGGATGCAAAAATATCTTTGTGGTTTGGGATACGACATCTAGGATTTATAGTTAGTGGATACACAATTTACACCACTCCTCCAAAAGAAGCGGATGAAAATAAATTGTTTGAGAAAAATTCGAAAGCAACGAATGCCATCTTGTATGGATTAGCAGACAGTGAACTAGTAAAGGTCATGAACTATAAATCGGCAAAAGAAATATGGGAAAAATTGAAGAGTGTTCATGAAGGAGATGATAAGATCAAAGAAGCCAAGTTACAGACACATCGAGCTCAGTTCAAAGCATTGAAGATGAATGACGATGAAAACATTGAGGCATTCATGTTGAGAGTTAATGGAATCATCAATGCAATCAGAGGACTCGATGACTCTGCTATCGTGAAAAAGGTATTAAGATCTCTTCCTCAAAGGTTTGATTCCAAAGTCTCAACGATAGAAGAAGCTAAAAATCTAAATTATTTCAGTATAGATGAAATGTATGGTTCTTTAAATGCATATGAGATGAGGATAGGAAGATCTAAACCCTCTGACAGAGAAGCAACTTTCAAATCCCTTAAAAATAAAAACACAAAACAAGAGTCTGAGGAAGAAGAAACATCAGATGAAATGGAAGCAAAATTTGTTAGAAAATTAAAAAATGGGAAAGGAAAATACAGAGGGAAGCTTCCATTTAAATGTTTCAACTGTGGAGGCATTGGGCATTTTGCAACTAAATGTCCACTGAAAGAGAAGAACAAAAATGATGAAGGATCCCACCAAGAAATAAGTGACTGGAAGATGAAAACAAATTTCAGAAAATGCAACTTCAAAAAGAAAAGTTTCATCTCCAAGAATGTTAGTTCATCAGAAAACAGCTCCGATGAAGAGTCTGAAGAAGAAAGAGATGAAGCTCTTTTTATGGCATTTGAAGAAGCTAAATCAGAAAAAGGAGTGACCTCTGAAGTTTATGGTGAAAATCTCGAGGCTGAAGTAGACTTAGAAGGTGAGTTGATATCTGCACTTGAAGAGTGGGAGATAGAAAAGAAAAAGAATAAGAAACTATCAAGAAAGCTTGAGGATGCAAATGAAATCATAACCAACTTAAAAGTTTAGATAGAAGAATCTAAGAAAATCTTCGAAGATCTCGAAGTACAAATAACCATGAGAATAGACTGTTGGTTTGAGAATGCAGCTAGAAGAGATGAACAAGAAAATTAGTTGTTATCACAAATGTGAAGAAAGTTCTATGAAGCTGGATAAGATCATAAATGACCAAAGACCTGTAGGCATCAGGTTTGGTCTGGGTTTTATCGAAGGAGAATCATCAAGTGGATCAAAGGCCAGAAATGTAGAATCCACAAAGAATGAAGATAAGAAATAGGTTGATCAAGGGAAATTGCCTCATGCAAAAGAAAGCAATAATGCCAGGCTCAAAAGGAGAACTGACAATGATGGATTCACAAATGTCACACATCAAAGAAGAAGAAGACCTATGGCTCCTACGGTAACATGGCAAGGACCATATCCTAGATTCAATTATCCCTTCTCTGGTTTCTGTTTTAAATGCAATGGCTATGGGCATAAAATATCAAAATGCAAATATAATGTAAGACCAAGGAATTTCACCAGTAGAAATGTTTTTTCTCCTCTGATGAATTATATAGTAGAATGTTATAACTGTCATAATTTTGGGCACATTGCAAGAAACTGTAGAAATACATTTACATCAAATCAGTTTCATGGAAGAAAATTTCAACCATACAGGATGAGTCAAAATAGAAAGCTTTCCAGAAAACATGCTCAAACTACTGACAAGGGAAAGACAAAACAAGATCCCAAAACTACTATCAAAACAATGTGGAAAGGAAAAGAACGACTGAAGGAAGAAAAAAAATCCTTAATCGTTCAAACTGCATTCAAAGCATAGAATAAATATGTACCATGGATACTAGATAGTGGATGCTCCAGTCATATGACAGGTGACAAACATAAATTTGAAAAGTTACAAAAATATGGAGGATCAGTAAAATTTGGAAATAATGATGGAGCCAAGATAGTCGGCAAAGGCTCAGTCAAAATTAGTAATGGAAGGATTAAATTAGAAGAAGTCTTATTTGTGGATGGATTGAAACATAATTTATTGAGTGTAAGTCAGATTTGTGATAAAGGTCATCAAGTAGTCTTTATGAAGCAGGGTTGTGAAGTCAAAAAAACCAATAGTGGAAAATTGATAGCAACAGGGTCAAGAACTTCTGGTAACCTGTATACGCTCTCAGAGACTTCAAAAGGAGCTTGCTTTATTGGACAGGAAGAAGAAAATTGGCTATGGCACAAGAGACTTGGTCATATCAATTTTGATAATCTAGTAAAAATCACCTCAAAAGGGGCTATAAGAGATATTCCCACCATCAGCAAACCTGCAAACAACATTTGTGCTTCATGCCAAAAGGGGAAGAAAACTAGAGTCACATTCAAAACTAAAGAATACTACACAAGCAAACCGCTGGAACTAATACACACTGATTTATGTGGACCCATGAGAACACAAAGCATAAATGGTGACAAATATTTTATGTTGTGCATTGATGACTATTCTAGAATGACATGGATATTCTTCTTGAAGCACAAATAAAAAGCTTTTGATATGTTCAAGATTTTCAAAAACCAGGTTGAGAATGAAATAGGAAAGAGGATCAAATTTTTAAGATCATACAGAGGAGGAGAATTCATCTCAAAGGAGTTTGCAGAATATTGTGAAAAATACGGTATTAGGAGATAGTTCTCAGCAGCAAGGACACCTCAGCAAAATGGAGTGGTAGAAAGAAAGAATAGGACTGTGCAAGAAATGGCACAAACTATGTTGGTTGAAAGCAGAGTAGCAGACAGATTTTGGAAAGAAGCAGTCCATACTGCGGTGTATATCCAAAATAGGTACATGCTGAGAACACATGAAAGCAAAACTCCTTATGAATTGTGGTTCGGTAAAAGGGCAATAGCAAAATACCTCAGAGTGTTTGGCAACAAGTGCTATATCAAAAGAACTGAAGACAATCTTGGCAAGTTTGAAGATAGAATAGATGAAGGTATTTTTGTTGGTTACTCACCAAGAAGCAAAGCTTACAAATGCTACAACAAGAGGCTAAAGAAAATTGTGGACAGTGTTGATGTTAAGTTTGATGAAGGTAAAGAATGAGTAATTAGCTATGAAATGAACTACCCAATTTATGAAGAGGTTATTGAAGGAGATGAGGAAAAAAAAATTGAAAAGATACAAAAAATTGACTTAGATGATGTAATTTGTGATTCAAAAGCAGAAGAGAATAAGAAATTCAAAACAGGCAGCTAGCAGAAAAATCATCCTAGAGATCAAATAATTGGAGACCCCAAAGTTGGTGTTCAAACAAGAAGAAGAGTAGCAAGTAACTACTCTTTATTATCCAACATTGAGCCCAAGAATGTTGTTGAAGCAAGCAAATATGAAGGTTGGATGAAGGCTATAAATGAAGAATTAGACCAGATTGAGAAAAACAAAACCTGGGAGTTAGTACCTAGACCTATGAACAAAAACATAATCGGGACTAAATGGATCTTTCGTAACAAAATGAATAAAGACGGACAGGTAGTCAGAAATAAAGCAAGATTGGTATGCACAAGTTGAAGGCATTGAATTTGAGGAAACGTTTGCACTAGTAGCTAGACTAGAGGCAATCAGAATGTTTCTGGCTTTAGCAGTCTACAAGAATTTCAAAGTTTATCAAATGGATGTGAAATCAGCATTTTTGAATGGGAAACTTGAAGAAGAGGTTTATATTGAGCAACCAGATGGGTTCCAACTTGGTGATAATCCAAACTTTGTCTGCAAGTTGAAGAAAACTTTATATGGCTTAAAATAGGAACCTTGAGCATGGTATGCAAGACTAGACAACTATCTCACTCAACAAAGGTTTAAGAAAGGTATGGTGGATAGTAACCTGTATGTCAAAACAGAAAATGGGCATCTTATTGTTCTTGTTGTATATGTAGATGATATCATATTTGGCAACAACAAAGATGAGTCATGTCAAGATTTAGCGAATAAGATGCAAAAAGAATTTGAAATGTCAATGATTGGTGAACTATCATATTTCCTCGGCTTGCAAGTTAATCAAAGTAAGAAGGGCATATTTATTTCTCAAGTTAAATATGTAAAAGATATGTTAAAGAAATTCACAATGGAGGATTGTAAGCCAGTTAGCACTCCCATGACGACAGGCCGCAAGTTGAGCAAAGATGACAAATCTCCACTTGTTGATCAAACCATGTACAGATCTATGATTGGAAGCCTACTATACTTGAAAACTACCAGACCAGATATTTTGTAGGCAATATGCATGGTAGCACGCTTTCAGGCCAATCCCAAGGAGACTCATGTGACAACAGTAAAGAGGATTCTTCGGTATCTCAAGGGTACTATGGAGTATGGGTTGTGGTATCCAAAAGGTAAAGACTTCACCCTTATATCATATTCAGATGCAGATTGGGCTGGATGTGCAGATGATAGAAAGAGTACCAATGGAGGTGCATTCTATCTTGGAGACAGATTGGTTGCATGGCACAGGAAGAAGCAAGAGTCAGTTTCTTTATCAACAATAGAGATAGAATATATTGTAGCGACATGTTGTACATAGGTTTTGTGGATGAAACAAACCCTAAAATATCTTGGTATTTGCTTCAGTGAACCAATATCAGTTAAGTGTGATAACACCAGTGCCATTAACATCTCCAAGAATCTAGTTATGCATTCACGCACAAAGCACATTGCCATCAGGTATCACTTTTTGAAGGAGAAAGTTGTAGAAGGTGAGGTTAAATTGGATTTTGTTCCAACCACAGAACAAGTAGCAGATATCTTCACAAAACCATTGCCCAAGGAAGTGTTTGAGTACCTTCAAAAAAAATTGGGAGTGGTCACACTTCCCAAGAATTGACTAGCTACAGGGATCACATTCTTAGGGGGAGCATTTAAGTATTTGATTATTTTTTTTCTCATGATCATAATTTGTGCTAAGTGTAACAAATTGTGCCTGAGAATGTTGTGCATGGACTCAGGGGGAGTCTGCAGTAGCCCTTTGGTATTATTGACAAAGGGGGAGAAGAGTTACAGAAAATTGCACATGTGTTGCCAACAATTCCAAAGGGGGAGATTGTTGAGCAAGGTGCAACAACATTATTGTCATTGTTGTCAACATAGTCAGATAGATCTGTTGATGTAGTGGACAGGAAGTTCAAAGGCTAGTCAAATGCAGAATACAGGAGTCCAAAGGTTATTCAGAGTATGGACAGTGAGTTTCCAAGAAGACCGAAGTAGCCCATTTGCAAAAAGATCAAAGAAAAATACAAGTAAGAAAAGTGTCACGATATCGCGACATATACAACAGGCAAGAAAAATTGTCGCGATTTCGCGACATGTTGGAAGAGAGAGAAAAATTTGGAAAAACTGTCATGATTTCACGACATGTTGGAAGAGAGAAAAATCTAGAAAAACTGTCATGATTTCACGACATGTTGGAAGAGAGAGAAGAAGCAGGAAAAACTGTCGTGATTTTGTGACATTTTGGAAGAGAGAGAAGAAGCAGGAAAAACTATCACGATTTCGTGACATGTTGGCAGAGAAAAATGCAAGTGGAAAAACTGTCACAATTTCGTGACATGTTGGAAGAAAAAGAGAAAGCAGGAAGAAGTGTCACGATTTCGTGACAAGTTCGAAGAAAGAGAACAAGTTTGAAAAGTGTCACGATTTCACGACATGTCACAGTTTTGTGACTTATTGCAAAGAAGGTTGTACGGATGAAAAAGTGTCATGATTTCATGACATATTGCAAGGAAGGTTGTACGGACGAAAAAGTGTCACGATTTCGTGACATATTGCAAGGAAGGTTGTATGGATGAAAAAGTGTCGCGATTTCACGATATGTTGCAGGAGAGAGAGTCCGAGAGAAAAAGTGTCACGATTTCATGACATGTTGCAAGAGAGAGAGTCCGAGAGAAAAAGTGTCACGATTTTATGACATAATGTAGGAGAGAGAGTCCGAAAGAAAAAGTGTCATGATTTCGCGACATGTTGCAGGAGAGAGAGTCCGAGAGAAAAAGTGTCACGATTTCACGACTTGTTGCAGGAGAGAGATTTTGAGAGAAAAAGTGTCACGATATCATGACATGTCGAGTTTTCATGACCCGAAGGCAAGAGAAAGCGCTAAGGAGAAAAAGTGTTGCGATATCGCGACATGTGTTTCCGCGGCAACAACAACATAAGAGTTATAGGGGCAGTTGAAGCCGACGAAGACCGATGTAAGCCGACAAAGATTAGGGTTTGTAGCTAACTAAGATTAGGGTTTGCAGCCGACTAAGAACAGGGTTTACAGCCGACTAAGATTAGGTTTTTGATCTTGAAAATATTGTTATAAAAGGAAGGCTATTTTGAAGAGTTGGAGAGTTTGAGCAATGTGACGTTCAGAGACAGTGCACATATTGCAAACTTCGGTCATAGTGTGTAGTGTGCAAGTCATCGAATCATTCTAAGTGTGAAGATCGCAAAGGAAGTAGAGTGCACAAAGGGGAGAAGATGAATGTTTGATAGTTAAGCAGTAGATTGTGTGAAGTGATAACACAAAGAGAGCAGAGTGTGCACAGGATGAAAAAGTGAAGCAGACCAGTCAGGGTCTTGTAAAAGCAAAGGTATCTTACTATCATTCTTCTACTTTTAGAATTGAAGTCCAAGTTGGTGCTTGGCATAAGGGGTTGGTGCTCCTTCCAGTTGGTGCTGGCAAATCAAGGGTTGGTGCTCCTTTCTGTTGGTACAGATAAATTAGGGGTTGGTGCTCCTGCCAGTGGGTGCTGGTAAACTATTTGTAAAAGTTGTTGCTTTGCAAAGGTTGGATTTGGATGGTAGTCCAAGCAGTCATTTTTGAGGAGTAGCCACATTGGTGAACCTTATTAAAATCTTGTGTTGTGTGATGTTCTCTTGCTGTACTTGCTATATCTGTTTATAAGTTTTAACTGCTACTATTTTAAGAGCTGTTAATTCATGATTACAGAGCTACATTGATTTACCCCCCCCTCTTAGTGCCATTGTAAGTCTAAAAAATATTATAATATTGTATTAATATTATAATATTATATTAGATATAATTATCCCACATGTATGGATAAGTGGGAGTGGTAGGTAGTTGGGCATTATAAATATGGGCAAAGACTCATAGAGAGGATATGAAGAGAAGAATATTGTATTTATCTCAAGTTGAGATATTGTAAGGAGTGGCTTCCTTCCAATAAGAAGCATTGTATGGTGTTGCCCTACCTTAAGGGTTTGAAATATAAATTGAGAATATTTGAGTAATTTGCATTGATTGTGTTGTTTTATTATTTATTATGGTTATTTTTATAAACTATAATAATTTATATTTGTGAGAAAGGAGTTTAATGACAAAAAGTGAGTGATTCACTTGATTTTGATCAAATTTCTAAATTTTTGTGAAAGAGAGTGATTCAATTATCATAGCAAGAAAATCACTCAACTTAGAAAGAAAGTTGCACATTTTTGTCTATGCTTCCAAAAGGGATAAAAAGTGAGTGATTCACTTGATTGTTTATATCTAAACCCACTTTTGCTTAAGATTCTATTCATTTTTCAATTTTTGTGCTTACATTTTATAGGTTTGTTGTGAATTATTAGTGAATTATTACTACTTGATTTTTATTTGACAAACACAACTTCAACAATATTTGAACAAACTTGAATATGACCTCATATGTGCATCTTCCATGGACCAAAGCACTTAAGGTATATTTTAAAGTTAATTTTGTATAATTTTGATATAATAAGTGATTCACTTGACAAAGCAAGCGATTCACTTGACATAGGGTGAGATACAAACAACTAGATTCTAGCAAATGCTTTGCTTAATACGATCTACAAGGACAATTTTTTTCTTTACAATTTTTTTCTAAGTCCAATTAAAAGGGAGAATCTATCAATAAGGTAAGTGATTCGCTTGAATTTTTGAGCAAATCATTCATTTTATTTTAGTTTAACACTAATGCATAAACAATGAGTAAATTACCTAAAATTGTAAGTGAATCACCTAAAATTGTGAGTGAAAGGATCTAATTTGAAATAAAATTGCTTGGATTGATAGTTTTCTAAAAATATTGTCTTGAAAGTGAATTATGTAAAACTATGAGCGAATTGCTCCAATTTGCAAGCAAATCACTTGAAATATGTAGATTTTGGAAATTTTTAAATTTTCTAGATTTTGGCCCCAATTTTTATAGATTTTGACCCCAAAATTCTTTCTATGTAGACATGTACATGGGAGGATCTAGGAATATGTAGTACATTGTGAACTTTAGTGATATCAATTAAGCATTTACTTTAAAAGAACAATCCAAAATTGTTTTGCTTGTGTCTTTAATATTTTCAAGCTTTGCGTAGCATTATGGTAGTTCAATCATAGGTAAATCCTTAGATAGTATAAGATATGTCATAGAATCAAAGTCCTACAACACCTCAACACCTATAGATTACCCAAGGTTAGTAAAAATTTCTATAGAACCCATAATAGAATATTTAATTGCCTTTGAATGAACAATGGGTTTGCCACAATCTATCACCTTAGTACCCTCCATTTTATTATACTCCATATCCAACTCATGGCTATGTAATGTAATCCCATCTTAAATAATAGTATAGTCAACCTCCTCCTTGATAAAACAATTTGGGAGTGCCTCCTAGGCTAGAAATCCAATTTTCTTATTGGACCTATCAAGGTTTTTTAAATTTGTTGACCTTTTCTCCTATTCACTCAACAACTATGGAAGCACTACCTAGATTTGATAGGAATGAGAATAATACTATATTTGATCACCTCAATAAGTAATCTATTCTTAAGTCAATTCACTACATCCAAGAAGAGGACATAATGGTATGCTCGTTAATATATTCTCTTAATGATAGAACTACCTATGGTTTAGGGGATTAATAGATAATTTAGTTACTAGTTGGACATCGATAGTGGAACAATTTACGTTTAGATTTGGTAACTTGGGAAATGGTTACTCAATTTTGTTTTAATTAAGTGTAATCTATATACATCCTAAAAATGATATATATGATTTCAATACTATATTCTTGAGGACCTTGAACTTAATATTTATAAAATATTAGGACAAAAGGAGAGCAAGCATTACCATATTGCACCAAGGGTTTATGATCTAACTTATCTTTTATGGTTTGAAATTATAATCATCATGTAGACACCAAAACCTAGCTACTTGTCCTCCATCCATGATTTCTCACCATTTCCACCACCAAAACCTAACCATTTGTCACCCATCCTAACTTTTTTGCCATTTTTACCCACTATTCATGTATATTTATATATATTTAATATTAATATTTTATATATTATATTATATATATTTAATAAATATATATTTATATAATTGAATTAATCCTAGCCATCCGATTTCATTTAATCATGTCCATCCATCCACATCAATCTATGCCAAACCCTAAATTTAATATCCATCCTTCGATGTGCTTTTATCTCAACCACACGATTAGTGTCGTTGAAACCCTAGCATGCTCTAAGTTGGATTATAAATAGGATCCATTTTAGTGGCTCAACCCCTAAGTTATTGAATTCCCCAAGTCTTTTGTATGAGTTCCTGAAGCAACCTAAGTTTTAGAGTCCCTAAGTGACTCATACCCTAAGATCCCTTGAGCTTCATCTTCCTTTGGGGTGTCCGAGTACCTCTACCTCCATTCTTGCTCACTATAATTCCCACTATCATTGCCATCTGTTTCCCCTTGCCATATATTCTTATACAACATCTTTCATGAATTTCCAAGCACCTTCGAGCACTTTCTATCATCGTTGAGTGCCTTTGGGTGCCTCCTCTCCACCTCCAAGCACCTTTGGGCACCTCCCTACCAGTCCCAAGTGCCCACAGGAATTTCCTACTACCATAGAGTACCCACAGGAATTTTACATAAGTATTCTGAGGAAATCCTAGCATTTGAGTGATGCTAGGGCATCAACGTGCCTACTACCTACAACAAAATTTCACAAGTTGGAAGACAACAAGCAAAGTAAGGTAAAGCTACTAGTTATTAACTTTATTTTATACATTTTCATGTCTATTCACTCCATTTGTAGCATTTGGTTAGGGTTTTACCATTACTTATAGAGGGAATCACATTGTGTATCCCTCACAGGTATTACTAACTATTTTGTGGTATCATTGTGTGTAGATCTGAAGGTATTACATTATCATTGGATAACTATTTAAGCTGGAGTGGCTTGGCCTCGAATATCAAGAAGCCCAATCAATTTTATTGGGAGCAAGACGCAACTAAAGACACCACCATTTGTTGTAGCTAGGGTTTCAAATAACCCTAGCAAGATTTGTAATAATTGTATCAAAAAGGATTCTTAAATCCACTATTGTAACAACGAAGTTTTTAGGCTCCCCCCATTTAATATAAATCTCATTTGTTGTGCAATATCTGGTTTATTTGAATTCTATTTTATTTAGCATTGTTTGGTGTCATGTTTTTAGCTCTACAAATGGCGATCACGGTGGGACCCCCTAAGGGTTTATGTTTATGATTTTATTTACTAATCTACTTTCTATTTTTTGTTATCTTACAAGGTTTTCAAAAGTATAGATTTCACAAATTTTGTTGGATCTAGGGTTTTTAAAAGTTCACAGAAGTTGCAGAAGGATCGCAAAACACCCAGAGATGCTCAGAGGACATCCAAAAATATCCAGGTGCATTTAAAAAACATCCAAGGATGTTTTACAGAGATTTAGGACAAATACATAGGCCATTTTTAATTTTTCTAACCAAACCCTAGTTTTTTGTTTACATTTTTTGGCTATTTTGTGTCTTTTTGATATAAAAAGAATTCCATTAAGTAATCTGGAAAATAATTAATCTTAGTTTGCATTTTAGGTTTCTTTTTTCATCCATTCACACATTCCATTTAGGGTTTCTACTTTTGATGTATTCACAAATATAGAATGTTGCATTCTGTTTGCATTTGAATTGATAATTGGCATAAATTAGAGTTGCATTTTAGGGTTAGAAGTACCTTATTTTATTTATCTAAGTAGGAACATCATTAGGGTACCAAGAGTATTTTTGTAATTGGGTGATTCTAGGCATAGGGCTGGATTAACCCTCCGGTTGTCTTTGATAGGGGGTCTTAAGCGGTATACTTCACACCCTTTGGAGAAATTGGCATTCTTTTGTTGGATTCTGACTTAGATTTATGAAATTAGTTGCTCCTAACATTGATTTTCTACATTAATAAACATAAAATTTAAAAGGAACAATTCACACACAACACATTTCACTAAAAGTAGTAGTGGTTGGATTTCATCACCAACCATTGCTTGAGATTTTATGATGGTGGGTTTCATCTCCATCCACCAATCTCTGCCCATAGAAACCATAGGATAACCCCAAGAATTTTTTTTGTATTTCATCACCAGTAAGAATCTTGTTGCCCTATATTCACCATAGTTTTTACCTTTGTTTCATTAAGAAATATTAGAACATAAAAACACACAAGACTGACACCTAAAATGAATACACATTAAAAAAGAGATAATCAATGAACAAGGTAAGCCACACTGGTTGAAACTTAGCATTGGTTGTTTGTTTCCTTTTTGCTCCCTAAATATTTTAGTTTTGTGTTATATTTGATAGTCTAATTTGTATTTTTATTTATGTTACTATGGTATTAAATATAAACCAAAAGAAAACTATAAATCAAGATAACTTAATGAAACCTTCATCCACCTTTCCCACCACTTTTGTGGTAGATTCCATGAATGTGACATAGGTAGATTTGTTTGTAGGTCCCTCACATTCCCTACCATCCACAACCTTCTATATGGCCATGCCCTAAGAGGAGTCAACCTCCCCTACCATTGCCAATCACATTACCCATATAGACATGGAAAGAGTAGAAGATTTCATGAAGTCTTCTAGTTATGTCTTAGAGTCCATTCCCAATTCACCTAGATAGGATTCTACTTTACAACAAGAGCCTATTTATTCCTAGCCCCCATCTACCTTTACCCAGGTGTATACTAATCCTCTTTTTGAGGCATTAGTTGTACCTTTTTCCTATATATTCATTCCCCAACCTTCATGTGCTACTAGCACCTCATATACCTCCACTTACACCAACCCCATGTATGAAGCACAGGTCAATGATTCTTCACAAGTTCCAGCCTCAAAAGTTGCCATACCTAGTGTAACTTGTACCTAAGACACATCTTCCATACCATAAACCTCCATACCCTTAGCTTTTGATAGAGATATTAGTGAGGTATGGGAACACTTGAACAAATTTCTTAGACAACATCAAAATGCTCAACAACAAGTACAGACAAACCCTAAGCCTTCACATAACTCTACTCAAATTATCCTTGTTAACCAGGGTCCATCTTGGGCACCATAGTATTATGTGGTTTCTATCCATGTTCCCCCACCAAGCCATATAATTACCCATCCTATTTCCATTGGCTAGCCTAGTCATAACCTTCATCCATCAACCTCATTTCATAATTCCCCATATTTTCATCAACAATCTTCCATTCATCAAATCCCATCAAATTCTCCTAGCCATCATTACCAATCCCATCATCATTTAGTCACTCCATAAAATTTCTCCACACTACCATAAAATTATCAAGTAATTCAAGGCTTCCACATTCTTGATAAATACCCTCGAATTAAGGCCATGCAGAAATAGATAGATCAATTGATTCAATTTAATCCTGGTTTTTCAAACCAGAAACTAACCTTACATCAATTTATCAATCAACCAATTCATCCTTTGGTACCATCACCACCATATCTGACAGATTTTACGGTACCTAAGTTTAATAAATTTAAGGGAACTAAGGATCCCAAAGAACATGTGAGCACCTTTTTTCATGCATGCTTTAGAATTTAAAACGACAATGCTCTCATGATTTACACTTTTCCTCAAAAATTAGGAGGGTATGCCATAGAATGGTATAATCAATTTCCAAGCCATAGTATCTATACTTTTGAGCAATTTATTGATCAATTCTTTGATCGTTTCATCCTAAATGTTAAAAATAAGATCTCATTGTTTGATGTCTATGCTTTAAGGCAACATGATGATGAATCTATCTATGACTTCTAGAACTGTTGGAGGGTTGTCATCACTAAATTTCCATTCAACCTACCAATGGATGATCTAATTAAGTTATTCACCAAGAGTTTCTTAAAACCTATCTCTTGGATTCTTCAACTACGAACGTATCAATCATTTGAAGAAGCTTTGGCTTAGGCTAGTGTCATTGAGGAGATAAAAATCCAAGAAGGCATTCTTAAGCCTAAAAATAAAGAATGGAAAAATAAGGACCAATACAAAGACAACTATTCAAGCCAACAAAAATCAACATAGGCTACCCCAACCACCCAATCCAATCAAGTTAATCAAGTAGTCATGCTCCAGCCAGTAATGGCTCAACCTATGCAATAAACACCACAATAAATTGCATATCATGTGATCCACTTGACAACACAAGCTCCAATAGTGTTGAACACAGTGCCAAATGTGGAACACCATCGCCAGTGATAGTATATCCAATAAAATTGCCAATATACCCCTTTAGCCGAGTCATGCTTCTTTTTTTATAAGGTTGTATGAGACAAATAAACTTGATTTTATTGATATTAGACTGGATGATCCCTTAAAACATGGGAAACACTATAGGAAACATCTATTTTGTCCTTATCATAGGCAAAATGGGTATGACATTAACAACTACCATGTGTTTAAAGATATAGTACAAGAACTCATTGACTTGGGAGAAATCAAGATTGATAATACTCTCGCTCAACAAAACCAAAATCTTGGTATATTTCAAACACCACTTCCTCATCACGAGGAGGTGCAACCAAATATAGGGATTTCTAGCACCAAAACTCCTAATAAATCCAATTACATTCAACAATACCAAGGGTTTTTAGGGATCATTCTTGTGGTCACTAGAGGTCAAAGGAACAACCAACAAAGGCAACCACCTCAAGCAAGTGTGTCATAACCTTCTACATCACCACCCATCCAAGTTTCTCCCAATACTTCATCACCCATCCATATTCCTAGCCAATAAAATCCTCTAAATCCACCCATCAATCGTCCACATTGACCATTCATCTCATTGAGTAGCCACTTAACCTCAAATTTAAAAATGGCTTACGCTAAATTGTTAATTTATGAGTTAATCCAACAATCTCCCCCACATGAGGAGGCATTAATGTATATTTTTAAATCCATAGAATTACAATTACAAGATCTTAATGCCTTCAACAACTTTTTGGGGAGCATCCAAACATGCATGGAGCCTTCCATAACATTCTATGACTTTGATACTAGGCCAATATCATCAGAATTAGTAGACCCTCCATTGCATTTCATGACTCTAATTAACAAAAAATATTTTAAAAGAGTGTTAATTAACACTAGTTTCTCTATCAACATCATCACCACATCCGCTCTCCATCATTTGAACCTTCCTCTATCTCACATCACCAAGTTATCTTTCAGCCTCAAAGCATTCAACGATGCTTTGTGTTCCAAAGTTGGCACTATTGTTTTACCCATTGAAGTAGGGGTCAAAATTTTACACACAATGTTTCACATCTTGGAAGGATCCATGGCATACAATGTACTCCTTCGAAGACCTTGGATGAGGGAAATGAGATGCGCCCCTTCAATACTACATCAATGTTTGAAATATGTTCATGAGTGACAAGTACATTGCATACCAGTGGATATCGAGCCATTTAAGTATTGCAATTTCATTTTAAATATGTATGAGTAAATGCTTCCTTCCACTCATATTTTTATTTCACCATCATTCAATCCATCCATCACTTCATAAATCTATTCATTAAAGGATCCCATTCCTGAGGATGTCACTATCACCAACTCTCATCAAGTTTCCACACCCCCATTATCTTCATTATTGACTATGTGTACATATGGTCACAGTCAGTCTACATCATCAATATCATTGCCATCCACATCATCAATGTCCACTCAGCAGCCTTCCCAATCCAACCCATTGCCATCACCTAATTTTTCACAAGTTGAATTAACAAATTGTGAGACATATCCATTTCCACCATTTTCCTATCCCTCATCTGACCATAGTCCTTCCATGTCATCCCAAGTCGAGGTCCACCTTACTAATCCTGGTATTGGTGAATACATGGTAGAAGACATCACCGTCATGCCCCTCACAATCCCTAGTGCTAAGGATTTCTATCACCCACGTGACCTACCTTTAGAAATAGGAGCAATCTATAAAATGGGTTCAAATCCAAATAGCATAAATTTTATATATGGAGGGATTGATTATTTATCAAGTCCAGCTCACTTAGAAGAACCTAAAGAACCCAAACTTGCTAATGAGAAACACAAGCTTATACTGAGAGGGGGGGTGAACAATATAGCACCCACTTTTTACTTTCTTTCCAAACCAATATCAATTAGTTTCCTCAATTGTAATAACCAAATATAGCAGTGTGCATTAATAACATAGATAACAATAGTAAGCAAGTGCATAGATCATCACACATAATTGAGACACAAGTTTTAATGTGGTTCCACAAATGTGGGGTAGTCCACAAGATAATATCCTTATAATATTTCACAAATAAATAGGGATCCTTATCCAAATACAAATGATTACTTTGATCTTCTAAAAGCTATGCTATCCACTGATCTGCTCAACTAGGCTATCCACTGATATGCTTAGCTAGGCTATACATTGATCTGCTTAGCTAGGCTAGCCACTGATATGCTCAGCTAGGATATCCACTAATCTGCTCAACTAGGCACTCCACTAATTTTCTCAACTAGGCTATCCATTGATCTACTTAGCTAGGCAATCCACTAATCTGCTTAGCTAGGCATTCCACTGATCTGCTTAGCGAGGCTATCCACTGATATGCTTAGCTAGGCTATCCACTGATCTGCTCAGCTAGGCACTCCACTGATATGCTCATCTAGGCAACTGATGTTGATGAGTTTTTTTATTTTTGTTCTATCTCTTTTACTGATCATAAATTTGCCTCAATGCCTTCTCACAAGGCTCAAACAATCCTGCTCATATGTTGTCCTAAATATGCCCTCAAAGCCTTCATAAAAGGCTCAAGCAATCCTGCTCATATGTTATCCCAAATATATCCTCAAAGCCTTCACAAAATGCTCAAGCAATGATGTTCAAATGTTGTCCCAAATCTGTCCCAAAAGCCTTCTCAAAGGCTCAATCAATCACTCTCAATTAGCACTTAAATCTCAGCCAAACATCAACAAAGTCAAGTCTCAATTATGAACTCAACAATGAATGGCAATGAATCTCTCAAATGGATGACAACAATGCTCAACAATGTACTCAATAATGTATGACAAATACTCTCTTAAATGGATGACAACAATGCTCAACAATTTACTCTCAAATAGATGGCAAATGAGCTCTCTAATGAAAACTCTCCAAGAAATAACAATGAGAACTTCAACCAACCAAGGATAATCTCCACAAGTGATAGCAATATATTCTCAACAATATCTTCCTCATGAAATGCTAATAAGCTCTCAAGAAACTAGCACAAATCCCTCAAGCAAAGAGCTCTCAAATAGACAACAATGATCTCCACAAGTGACTAGAAAAAAATCTCCTCAATGGTCTCAAATAGAGGCAATGTACTCAACAAGTAACCAATAATACTCTCCTCAAAGCAATAGCTAAAACCTCCTCAATAGTGGTAATACTATCAATGAACTCCACTAAAGCAATTATAAACTCAAGCATCAATTTTATCCATAAAATTGATTTTCTTATCCATCCACTTCCTCTTAATAGCCAAGGCACATAATCAAGCAATTTGTCTTCAACTTCAAACTCTAACTCATGTGCAAGTCTTCTAACTCAAGATAGCAATTAACTAGGTCTCAAGTTCCTAGTTTAATTTCATAATCAAACCATGCACTAGGACACATACATGTTCAACACTTTACAACCTTATAACTCCCTAATTTCATTAACATAAATAACAAGAACCTATGTTTTTATTTATTTAATTTCACACCTTATAACTCCACAAGTACACACAACAATTTTTAATTATTTAATTCAACACCTTATAACTCCCTATGTACACATAGATAACAAATAATATCTCAACACATTATAACTCCCGAAGAACACACAACAATCACTTATTTCCAAAAAATACCTTATGACTCTCTAAGTTTTGGCAGAAATGATTTAATGCACCACAACTTTGGAAATATCAAATATTACCATGCGCTAGAGATAAATACCTTTTTGACATAGATCGTAGTCTCCGTAATCTTTGAAAACATTAATGCTTATGCCAAAAATCAATGCACCTTTATCACCTTCGAAATCATCAATGATTTACCCAAAATTCAATGCATCTTCACATCTCTGTGGGAGTCTAACTCTATTCCTCCTTGCTAGCATTATGAAGCACTTACCATGTGAGCATTGGATCACATTGGGATTTAATCCTAAACACGTCCTTTAATATTTGCACTCAGATGTTAAAACAAAAATAATCCCTCTCAAAAAATTTTGCTCTTGGCAGGATTCGAACACATACCTTTCCTATGAAAAGATGATGCCCTGTCAACTGTGCTAATTATTCTCTCTTCTCCACCAAACAAAATAACCAAAGTTTTTCGTTGTTTTATATGCCTTCGAATGCCTTCGAATGACGTCAAAAAACTTTGATTTGCCACCCTAACTTTTGCACATCGACGGATAATTTGATTTAAACTTAGACCTTAGAATTATTAAATAAATATTTAATAATTCATCTCTTATCTTTGAAATGGGATATCTCCTTCGTTCTTTTGAATTTTGCCATGAAACTTTTTGCACTTAGGTTTAATTGAAAAAACCTTTTCATCCATCATCATTTGAATAAGTCTTAGCATATTGGTTTTAATGAAAAACCCTTCCCAATGGTTTTAATAAAAAACCTTTCCATTGGTCTAATTAAAAACCTTTCCATCGGTTTTAATAAAAACCCTTGCCATTGGTTTTAATAAAAACCTTTACCATTGGTTTTAATAAAAACCATTAATATAATATTTAAAATTAAATATTATATGCCTCTTGTGCCACAAAACCCTGTATATATCCATGCTCTCCAAAATATCGTAATTGATTATTTATGAAGTGCTTTTACCACTAAAACTCAATGTGATCCATGTGACATCAATGACAACACAAAATAACTCAAATTGCCAACAATCTCCTCCTTTTTTATTGATGGCAATGCCTCTAATGCAAAACACCACAATCATTGCAAAAACCATCTCCGAGAATCAAAGTTGCTCCCCATGACTCAATACTCTCTATGGAGGTTGCTCCCCCTGTCTCAATGCTCTCTTTGGAGGCTGCTCTCCCTAATTCAATGATATCCCCCTTACTCAAATATCTCCCCCTTTGACATCAATGGCAAAAGGGACACCTATGGGACTAAAATATATGACTCTTAAGCTTAGCCCCTCCACCACCTTCTCTCTTGAGGTGATTAATTTTGGGGTGGGAGTATTTTTACTCCCATCTTACATTGTTCCTTTCCTTTGTCAACTTCCTTCCACTTCTTTTTGATATCCTTTTCTTGATGAGTTACATGATCTTCTTGTCTTGAACCTGTTTGGAGTTGACTTCTACACTATTTTGCAATATGTCCAAAGTTATTGTATTTAAAACACTTGATATTGTAGCCTTTGGATGGTGCCCATGTTCTGAATTCTTTCTTGAAATCATTTCCATATCTATTCCTTTCTTGAACCTTGTATTGTGAGGTTCTGTTTTCATGACCTCTGAATTGTGTAGCTCTAAGACCAAAAATTTGTTGCTCATTTTCTTCACTCTGATAATATCTATGACCAATCTTGTTGCATAAGAATTAGTGTCCCTAAAAAACATACCTTCTTCCTTTAAAGTTCCTTCTAGAAAAATCAAACTTCTTTGATCCATAGTCCCTTCAGTGTATAGCCCTGTGTCCAAATCCATTACAAGAAAAACAATGTCCTTGAAAAGCCCTTTGTTCATGCCTTGGTTCCTCATATCTTTCTTGACAATTATCCTTGTGATCATCTTTGACTTGTGGATTGTATCTTTGATCCTTTCTTGTAGTATCTAAATCCTCTTCCTTAACTTTTTCCTTGCTTTCCTCTTCAAGAATTTCTTTGCCTCCTGAACTTGATTCACCTATCTCAAAACAAGACCCAAACTAGATATTTGGAGCCATAGGAGCTTTGGAACTTTCTTCATGAATCTTAGGTGCTTCCTTGCTTTCATATTTTAGAACCTCATTTCCTTTTGAGTGTGATTCCCTAAACTTGAAATATGACACATTTGGTGCTTTGAAACCTTCCTCTTCTTTCTCTTCATTTTTGTCAAACAATAAACTCGCATCCATCTCTATTGTCTTTGAAATACATGTTTCCTTCTCAGTGAAAATGTTTTGGCCTTTTGAATCATGTGATGGATCAAACTTCTCAAGTATAAAGCATCTCAATTATTTTAGATTCTCCTTAACCTCTTGTAGTTTCTCATGGATATCATTGAAGTCTTCTTTTAGATCAACTGAGACATCTGTATTTCTTGAAATATCCTCTTGTTTAAATTATTTTTTTTGGAGTGGAAGTTCTTCATCTACTTATTTTATTCCATAAAAAAACCCTTCTTCATATTGACTATCACTGAGATCGCTATCATATTCTACAACAAACAAACTCTCATAATTTCTTTGACCATGCATGTTTCCTTGATGTGTCATTTCATCTTCACTATCACTGAAACCATTACAATATCTTGATCTGTGATCTCTTTTACCATACACAAAACATTATTCTCTTTCATATTAGGAATAGACGTTCTTCCTTTTCATCATCTAACTTGTCTCTATCACTGTGATTTGAGCTATCATTTTCTTCTTCAATGTAGAAAGTTTTCTTTGTCTTAAAAAAACTTTTCTTCTTCTCATGCTTGCTTTTCTTGTACCTGTCATCTTTGTCATGCTTATGCTTTCCTTCTTCTTTTCTACTGTGACCCTATTTTTCATTATCATTGTTTTCTTCATGTGGATACTTGTTTGCATAGTGACCATAATCACCACACTTGTAGCATTTGACTTTCTTCATATCTCTGTAATTTTTGAAGACTTTTTTCTATTTGATGAAGTTAGCTTCCTCATAATTATCTTAATCACTATCTATTTCTAGATCTTTCCCTTTCTTTTTCTCTAAAGTCTTGAATGCAATTTCTTTCATTTTAGCCTGATGCTTTTCTATCCTCATTTCATAAGTTGTGAGAGTTCCTTGTAGTTCTTCAATTGTTAGCTTGTCAATATCTATTTTTTCTTCTATCGCTGGAAACTTTGCATCATACTTCATGGGAAGTGATCTCAAAACATTTTGAGTAACATTTGATTCTTTCATCTCAAATCCTAGGCCTCTCATGATGTTAGCAATCTCATCAACTCTAAGTAAAAACTTTGTAATATCTTCAGAATCTTCCATTTTTAATTTCTTGAATCTTCTTCTATGAGTTTGTAGTTTTGCTAACTTTACCTTGGAATATCCTTCATAGGTATTCCACAACTTGGTACACATTTCATTAGCTGAATTACATACCATGACTTTTACAAAGTCTGTCTCACGTAGCCCACTCAGAATACAATTCATTGCCCTTGCATTGATCTCAACTAATTTTCTGATAGTCTTATCTATCTCGGGATCACCTTCAACATTATACTCTTTTGTAACCATCTACCATACCTCATATCCTTGTGATATCAAGTAGTTCTTCATTCTCATGCTCCAAAAAACATAATTGTTACCATCAAATAGTGGAGCCTTACTTGTAGATGATCCATTCTGTGAAGCCATCTGTGTTCTTGTAGAATCTACCCTCAAGATGTTAGTCTTTCTGAAGGAACCCACTCTTATACCAATTGAAGAACACAAGATTATACTGAGAGGGGGGTGAACAATATAGCGCCCACTTTTTACTTTCTTTCCAAACCAATATCAATTAGTGTCCTCAATTGTAATTACCAAATATAGTAGTGTTCATTAATAACATAGATAGCAATAGTAATCAAGTGCATAGATCATCACACATAATTGAGACACAAGTTTTAACATGGTTCCCCCAATGTGGGGTAGTCCACAAGATAATCTCCTTATAATATTTCACAAAGAAATAGGGATCCTTATCCCAATACAAATGATTACTTTGATCTGATCAAAGCTAGGTTGTCCAATGATCTACTCAGCTAGGCTATCCATTGATCTGCTCAGCTAGGCTATCCACTAATCTGCTCAACTAGGCTATCCACTAATCTTCTTAGCTAGGCTATCAATTGATTTGCTCATCTAGGCTATCCACTGATCTGCTCAGCTAGGCTACCCACTGATTTGCTCAGCTAGGCACTCCACTGATATGCTTAGCTAGGCTATCCATTGATTTGCTTATATAGATTATCCACTAATTTGCTCAGCTAGGAAATCCACTGATCTGCTCAGCTAGGCAACTAATGTTTATGAGTTTTTTTGTTTCTATTCTATCTCTTTCATTGCTCACAAATCTACCTCAATGCCTTCTCATAAGGCTCAAACAATCCCGCTCATATGCTGTCCCAAATTTATCCTCAAAGCCTTCAAAAAAGGATCAAGAAATCCTACTCATATGCTGTTCCAAATATGTCCTTAAAGCATTCACAAAATGCTCAAGCAATGATGCTCAAATACTGTCCCAAATCTGTCCACAAATCTATCCTAAAAGCCTTCTCAAAGGCTCAATCAATCACTCTCAATTAGCACTCAAATCTCAACCACACATCAACGAAGTTAAGGCTCAATTATGAACTCAACAATGAATGGCAATGAATCTCTCAAATGGATGACAACAATGCTCAACGATGTACTCAACAATGTACTCAACAATGTATGAAAAATACTCTCTTAAATGGATGACAACAATGCTCAACAATGTACTCTCAAATAGATGGCAAATGAGATCTCTAATGAAAAATATCCAAGCAATAACAATGAGAACTTCAACCAACCAAGGACAATCTCCACAAGTTATAGCAATAGGTTCTTAACAATATCTTCCTCATGCAATGTCAATAAGCTCTCAAGAAACTAGCACAACTCCCTCAAGCAAAGAGCTCTCAAATAGCCAACAATGATCTCCACAAGTGACTAGCAAAATATCTCCTCAATGGTCTCAAATAGAGGCAATGTACTCAACAAGGACCAAAAATACTCTCCTCAAAGCAATAGTAAAAATCTCTTCAATAGTGGCAATACTCTCAATGAACTCCACTAAAGCAATTATAAACTCAAGCATCAATTTTATCCATAAAATTTATTTTCTTATCCATCCACTTTCTCTCAATAGCCAAGGCACATAATCAAGCAATTTGTCTTCAACTTCAAACTCTAACTCATGTGCAAGTATTCTAACTCAATATAGCAATTAACTAGATCTCAAGTTCCTAGTTTAATTTTATCATCAAACTATGCACTAGGACACATATATGTTCAACACTTTACAACCTTATATTTCTCTAATTTCATTAACATAAATAACAAGCACCTATGCTTTTATTTTTTTAATTTCACACCTTATAACTCCACAAGTACACACAACAATTTTTAATTATTTAATTCAACACCTTATAAGTCCCTATGTACACATAGATTAAAAATAATATCTCAACACCTTATAACTCCGTAAGCACACACAATAATCATTTATTTCCAAAAAATACCTTACGACTCCCTAAGTTTTGGCAGAAATGATTTAATGCACCACAACTTTGGCAATATCAAATATTACCATGCACTAGAGGTAAATACCTTTTTGACGTAGATCGTAGCCTCCATAATATTCAAAAATGTTAATTCTTATGCCAAAAATCAATGCATCTTTATCACCTTTAAACTCGTCAATGATTTACCCAAAATTCAATGTGCCTTCACACCTCTATGGGAGTTGAACTCTGTTCCTCCTTGCTAGCACTGTGGAGTGCTTACCACGTGAGCACTGGCTCACGTTGGTATTTAATACCAAACACTTCATTTAATATTTGTGCTCAGCTATCAAAACAAAAATAATCTCTCTCAAAAATTTTTGCTCCTGGTGGGATTTGAACACAGACCTTTCCTGTACAAAGATGATGCCCTACCAACTGCACTAATTATTCTCTCTTCTTCGCCAAATGAAATAACCAAAGTTTTTTGTTGTTTTATATGCCTTCGAATGCCTTTGAATGACGTTGGCAAGATTTGATTTGCCACCCTAACTTTTGCACGTCGGCAGATAATTTGATTTAAAATTAGACCTTAGAATTATTAAATAAATATTTCATAATTCATCTCTTATCTTTGAAATGGGATATCTCCTTCGTTCTTTCGAATTTTGCCATAAAAATTTTTGCACTTAGATTTAATTGAAAAAACCTTTTCATCCATCATCATTTGGAGAAGTCTTAGCATATTGGTTTTAATGAAAAAACCCTTTCCAATGGTTTTAATAAAAAACCTTTCCATTGGTCTAATTAAAAACCTTTCCGTCGGTTTTAATAAAAACCCTTGCCATTGGTTTTAATAAAAACCTTTACCATTGGTTTTAATAAAAACCATTAATACAATATTTAAAATTAAATATTATATGCCTCTTGTGCCAAAAAACCCTATATATACCCATGCCCTCCAAAATATCATAAATGATTATTTATGAAGTGTTTTTTCCATCAAAACTCAATGTGATCCATGTGACATCAATGACAACACAAAAAAACTCAAATTGCCAATAGCTAACATTCCAAACATGATGGGATTTCTATCTTGATATTTACACATAGTCAATTAGCAAGGCCATGGCCTAGGATTAAATGAACAGGGAGTGCATCAACCTATCGATGTTCCATATCAAGAGGTGCATGACCATTCAAGTATAGGTTACCACCCACTTTCCACCACCTCTTCTTTTGAACAAGCCTTCCAAAGGCTTAATCTCACTTCAAGAGAAGAATCTCTCCATCCTGATAATTCTGATGAGGAAATCTATGAATAATTTGAGCTTATGTCGATAATTTTAGATGAATTTGAAGAAGAATCAAATCCCATTATTCCCTATACCGAACAAGATAAATTTTATCTCAACATGTTCCCCATTCGTGAGCCCACATTTCACTTGCTTCTTCCACAAGAGTGAGCCACCCCTATGGTGAAACACAAAATCCATTTCATTAAGCTATTCCATAAGCCAAACTTGTAACATATGTACAAAAAACAAAAACAGTGGTTTTCACCACTACAAAAAATCAAAAATCAATAAAAAATCAAAAACACATTTTATTTCTTGGCATTGCATATGTCAATATCATTTAGACAAATACATTTATATGTGTTGCTTACTGCTATTCAGGTTAACCAAACCCCTAGCACCGGTTCTTAGGTTCCATCCATTTCAACCAGCCTTATACGTGAACTTCAAAAATAGAGCTTTAAAAACTCTTAGACGTGAACTTCATAGTTCCTATCGACTATCCTGAGTGGCTTTCAAACATGGTATCCGTTCGTAAGCCTAACAAGACGATACACGTGTGCACTAAATTTTGAGATCTTAACAAAGAGTGTCATAAGGATGACTTATCTCTCCCAAACATTGATACTCTTGTCAATACCTACGTTGGCCATGAAATGCTTTCACTCATGGATGGTTTTTCAGGATACAACCAAATACGAATAAATCCTAATGAACAACACAAAACGGTATTCACTACACCTTGGAGAAATTTTTGTTACAAGGTGATGCCCTTTGGCCTCAAAAATATAGGTGCCACTTATCAATGTGCCATGACATACATTTTCCATGACTACATGCATAAGATTATCAAAGACTATGTGGATTATCTCTTGGCTAAATCCAAAACTTGACAAAAACATATTGGTGTATTGGAGAAAGTCTTTGACTGAATCCTAGAGAATAATGTAAGGTTGAACCACAAGAAATGTGTATTTGATGTTACCTTAGGCAAAATTTTAGGATTCAGTCTCCAAAAGAGGCATTGAGGTGGACACTAATAAAGTCAAGGTCATCTTGGAGATGCCTTCCCTAGCTAACTTAAATGAATTGTGTAGTTTACAAGGAAAAATCCAATCGATTCATCATTTTACTGTATAATTTTTTGAAAAATGTAGGCCATTCAATCACATACTAAAAAATGGGGTGCCATTCTCTTGGATAGATGAATGTTAAAAGCCTTCGATGACATTAAGAAATATCTATCTTCTTTGCCATTCTTAGCTCCTCCTCATCCAGGGGTTCCATTTTATCTTTATATCTCAGTAATGGAATTTGCACTAGGGAAAATGCTTGCACAAAAAAATAAATAAAATTAAGAGCAAGTTGTCTACTACATTAGTCAAACATTGGTAAGCTATGAGACCCGATACACTTATGTAGAAAAACTATGCTTAGCAATGGTTTTTACCACTAAGAAACTTCTAAACTACATTCTTAGCCACACAACTTATATCATAGCTAGAGAAAATCCTCTGCATTACATGATGTCTTGCACTTACAACAAAACTGCACCACTAAATGGATAATGCTCCTTACAAAGTTTGACCTAGAATTCATTAACCAAAAATCCATTAAATAATAGCTGATCAACTTGCAAAAGCTCCACTACCTAGTGATCATCCTTTGATTATTGAGATCATAGATGATTCGGTATTTGTTTTCACTGAGCAAGAAGAATATTTCATTACGAAGGAAGACATAGATATCACATTATTATTTAATGGCTCTAAGTGTGTAAAAGTTCAAGGTGTTGGAGTCATATTTCACACACCACAAGGGGTACCTATCCCCTTGTCATTCAAAATTGACTTCCAATGCACAAACAACACTACAAAGTATGAAGCCTTAATCCTAGGTCTTCAATCAGCTATAGCTATGAGCATTAAGTGTATTAGGATATTTGGTGATTCTCAACTTGTCGTAAAGCAAATAAATGGAGAATACCAATGCAAAGAACCTACCATTAAACTTTATCATGAAGTAGCAATGAAATTTCTCTCTAAGTTTGATTGGCATGAAATTAATAGTTTGCCACATTCAAATAATAGATTTATAGATGCGATGGCCTCCTTTGGATCATTTATTCCAAAAGACTCCTTTGGAGAGGTACAACCCCTTATCATTTCAACAATATATAAATTTACAATTAATCATGCTAAATCAAAAGATGAAAATGATGTTTGCTTTATCTAGTAAGATTCATATGATCCTTGGTCAAGCCAAATAGTGGCCTTTCTCAAGTTTGGAACACTCCCATATGATATGTCTCGGACTGCCAAACATACTTTCAGGTAAAAGATAGCCCATTTCATTATTTTGGGGGACGTTTTGTATAAATGTGGTTATGATGGAGTCCTCCTTCGTTATATCAAGTTTAGTGAGGCACAAAGAGATATTGCTGAAGCTCATGATGGTACTTGTGGTGGTCATTTTAGTGGAATGGCCATTGCAAAGCGTATTTTATGCATGGGTTATTATTGGCCCACAATGGAACGTGATTGTTGCACATATGTTAAACACTGCAAAAAGTGTCAAGAACATGCTAATTTAACTCATGTACCATCACAATCCTTAGAACCTATTCAAAGCCTTTGGCCCTTTTCACAATGGGGTCTAGATCTAATTGGAAAAATTTCACCTCCTTCCTCAAGACATCATACTTTCATCATCACAACCACTAAATACTTCACAAAGTGGGTTAAGGCAATTCCTCTAATCAGCATGACAGGACCTAGAATTGTGGAGTTTATACTTCATCACATCATTTGTCATTTTGGTATACCCTTGAAAATTATTTCAGACAATGGTAAGTATTTAAAGAATAAGGATGTTCGAGCACTTTGTGAGCAATACAAAATTTAACATAGTTTCTCGACTCGTTATTAGCCATAAGAAAATGGACAAGTTGAAGCTTCCAACAAGACCTTAGTTTCTATTCTTAAAAAACATGTCAAATAAAATCATAGAGATTGGCATACACAAATTCCCTTAGCATTATGGGCTTATCGAACAAGCATCTGCATGCCTACAGAGGCAACACCATTTTAATTGGTATATGGAGCCAAAGAAATCATACCTCTTGAGCTTGATATACCTTCCTTACAAATTTATTTACAAGAATTCATAGATGACAACACTGCTAGACAAGCACGTCTTGACCAACTCACACTTATTGATGAGATGCGAGTCAATGCTTTAGAGCATTTACAAGTTTATCAAGACCATCTCAAATGTTCTTACAACACCAAAGTCCATATACATGGATTCCAAGTAGGATATCTCATTCTTAAAGAGAACCAACAAAACACCAATGCATTGCCACATCTTCATGATAAATTCACAGCTAACTGGTTAGGTCCATACATTGTCACATAAAGAGTGGGTAATGGTACTTATAGACTTACCAGTTTAGAGGAAGATGAATAACCCAAACCACTTAATGTTATACACTTGAAAGCATTCTATGCATGATTTTATTGTTATATATGTATATATACATGGATAATACAAAAAAAAATTTACATACACTTCATTCACAACATTGCATTTCACTTGCATTCACATTCCAAAAACAATGCATTCACCCACATTTCATATCGTATTCCACATTTCATAAAAATTGCATGTCATACATTGCATTCACATTCACATTTTACATTTCATATTGGGATCATTTATTAAGTTTAAGATCTTAATCGGTCAAAAAAAAAGTCATGTTGCCTTAATCAGGGGCACCTTCACAATGTCATCCACACAATTCCACTAAGCCCATTTTTCATTCGCACAAACCACATTTTCATAAAATTCCTAGGTGTTTTCAATCACTCAACCAATCCTAGTGTTTTAAGAAAACTAAAAAATACATGTAGAGTTCTTCTTAGGACCATTGCACATATACACTAAAAAAATATTGAGTTTTGGGAATTGACTCCAAAAAATTCTTGAACCAAACACAATTTTCACATCTTAAAAATATCTTGTGTCAAAGAGGGATAACATCATACTTGGTATGAACCTTGAAGTAAAAAGGGTCATCCTTTCTAGTACCATAATGCAACATAGTCCATAAAAACAATGGTTTTCACCACTACCACAATTCCAAAAATAAAAGAAAGAGTAGGGAAAAATCCCTAACAAAAACTCTAAATCTTTTACTGTCACGACCCGTTACCCTCGAACCCTATCAATAGGGCATTAATTGATCTTGGGATAAATTAATGTTCCATAGAAATGGGTCATAGACCCTAAAGAAGTTTACAAAATTCCAATTTAGGAATTTTGAAGGGGTTTAGGATGGAAAATAATTGGTGGAGAACAGATCTAAAGACAAGATAGGAAACAAAGTAACAAGAGCCAAATTTCTTATCCAATAGCTTCGAAAGAATTTTACAAAGAATATACAGCAATATGCCATTTTTTCAACCCCTTCTCATTACAATCCTTGGGTTTTTTATTGAGGTCCCAATCCTCTATGTTTTAAAACTTCCCACGATCTGTAATTGCCACCTGGAACAATACTGGAAAGTTGCATTGATGAGACTCTGGGTGAGGTGCGCAACTGGCTGCCATACCCCAACAGAAACTTCTTATCGATCTGCTGCTTGTTGTTAGTTGCTATAAATGTGTCTCTAGATATCCTGCGCGAGTGGCCAACATGCCTGTTGGAATCTTCCCCTGAAACTGCTGCTTCACTATCGCTAACTTGCCGTGCACGAAGGGACACTTTTATGAAAGCTTAGAGTGCATGTTTTTCTTTTGGTCACGATATCGTGACAATTCCTCTCAGTGCCTTCTCTCCCTTGTTTCAGTCGTGATATCATGACATGTCATGATATCGAGACGTTCCTTCCTCCATGCCTTCTCGCTTTCGTTTGGCTACGATATCGTGACCTGTCATGATATCATGCTGTTTTTCAATCGTGCCTCCGTTCTTCAGTTTTGGTCCCGAAATCATGACATGTCACGATTTCATGACCTTCCATCCTCCGTGTCTTTTCTCCCTACGTTGGTCATGAAATCGCGACGTGTCATGATTTCGTGACCTTCGGTCCTTCGCACCTTTGCTCCTTGCGTTGGTCGTGAAATCACGACATGTCACGATTTCGTGACCTTTGGTCCTTCGCGCATTTGCTTCCCTGCGTTGGTCACAAAATCATGACATGTCACGATTTCATGACCTTCGATCCTTCTCGCCTTTGCTTCCCTACTTTGGTCACGAAATCGTGACATGTCGTGATTTCGCGACCTTCGGTCCTCCATGCCTTTGCTTCCCTGCGTTGGTCACGAAATCATGACATGTCGTGATTTCATGACCTTCGGTCCTCCGCGCCTTTGCTTCCCTGCTTTGGTCACGAAATCGTGACATGTCACGATTTCGTGACCTTCGGTCCTCCGTGCCTTTGCTTCCCTATTTTGGTCACGATTTTGCGACATGTCGCGAAATCATGACATGTCGTGAAATCACGACATTCTATCCGCCGCTTCCCTTCCACTTGATCAAATATTCAGAATATTGTTTGTTCCTTGTGCTTCTACCTTCATGAGTATCTAATATTTTCTCGATCTCGTATGTGGTTGGGTTAGACGCTGGAATGCTCCATAATTCTGTACTTGGTGCCTCTGTATTGTTTCCTTCATGGTATTGCACTAAATGTGATATGTTAAAAATAGGCGAAATGTCAAGCCCACTTGGCAATTCCACTTCATATGCATTGCCTGAATCCCATTTTTCTAGTATTCTGCATGGCCCAAACTTCTTCATATTCAACTTGTTATAAGTTTTGGCTGGGAATCTTTCCTTTCTAAGATGGACCATGACTTCATCTCCCACTTCGAACTCTTTGAACCGCCACTTTTGGTCTACTCTTGTCTTATACTGAGTATTCATTTTTGTAATTTGTTTCTTCACTTCTTCATGTAGGCTTTTCATCTGTTTCACAAATTCCTTAGCTTCGGCACTGCACTTTTCTCCTTTATCTAATTTCCTCAGTTCAAAAATATTTCTTGGGCTATTTCCATATATGACTTGGAATGGAGATTTGTTTGTACTCTTGTTGACAGAATTGTTGTATGCAAATTTCGCCTGTGGAAAAACCAAATCCCATCCCTTGGGTTTATCTGCTATCAAGCATCTTAATAAATTACCCAGACTTCTATTTACCACCTGTGTCTATCCATTAGTTTGTGGGTGGTAGGCAGAACTGAAATTCAGATCTGTCTTCAACTTCTTCCACAATGTTCTCTAGAAATAACCAACAAACTTTATATCTCTGTCAGAAACTATGCTTTTTGGTAGACTGTGAAGTCGTACCACTTCCTTGAAAAATAACCCCGCAATGTGAACCACATCACTTGTTTTCTGGCAGGGAATAAAATGTGCCATCTTGGAGAATCTGTCGACCACCACAAATACGGAGTCATTTCCCCTCTGTGTTCTCGACAACCCAAGAATGAAATCCATGTTGATGTCCTCCCATGGCCTTTCAGGTACAGGTAACGGCTAGTATAATCCTGTGTTCTGCCTCATGCATTTTGCCATCTAGCATATTCTACAACTTTGCACAAACTTTTTCACATCTTACTACAGTTGCAGCCAGTAGTAGTTCTCACTCACCAAGGCAATGGTCTTATCCCGACCAAAATGTCCAGCAAGTCCCCCACTGTGCTTCTCCTTGATTAAGTTCTCCCGCATGGAACTCCTTGGAATGCATAATTTACTTCCCCTGAACAACATTCCATCTTGGATTAGAAAATCCAACCACTTTGTCCTGTCCACAATAACAGGTGCCAAGCAAGCCATCCAGGCCTCTGCAAAATCAGGATCATCAGGGTACAGACCCTTTAGTTCTTCGAATCCTACCACTTTCACTGTCATTTCAATCAACAAATTTTTCCTTCTACTTAAGGCATCTGCAACTCTGTTTGATTTCTCGCTTCTATGCTTTAACA
Source organism: Wollemia nobilis (assembly GCA_028583015.1). Classification (NCBI taxonomy): domain Eukaryota; kingdom Viridiplantae; phylum Streptophyta; class Pinopsida; order Araucariales; family Araucariaceae; genus Wollemia; species Wollemia nobilis. The sequence continues at coordinate 34,821,638 of JAQPPZ010003077.1, read as the reverse complement.
CAAAGGTATAGCTTTGAAGAAAATCAACCCACTTCAAGTGCCTCTGATTCAGTTTTGTTTGGCTGTTAATGTACTGTAAGGCCTGATGATTTGTGAATAGAACAAACTCTTTTGGCAACAAATAATGCCTCCACTTCTTTAGAGCCTGAATTATTGCATAAAATTCCTAATCATAAACTAAATACTTTTTCTGAGCATCATTGAGTTTCTCACTAAAGTAGGCAATAGTCCTGCCTTCCTGACTCAGTACAGCTCCTATTGCACTACCACTGACATCACAATATACCTGAAATACCTTGTTAATGTCTGGGAGTGCCAAAACAGGTTGTTCCATGACCTTCCTCTTCAACAGATCAAAGCTTCTATTTGCTCCTAAGGTCCACTTGAACTCTTTCTTATCTACTCTCATTGTTTCTGTGAGGGGTGCACAAATGCTGTTGAAATTTCTAATGAATTTTCTATAGAAGCTGGCTAGACCATGAAATGATCTTACCTCCATTGTGTTTCTCGGGGTAGGCCATTCGATGATAGCTCTCACATTTTTTGGGTCCATTTTCAGACCTTCTGCTGAGATGACAAATCCTAGGTACACTAACTCATTCTTTACAAAATTACACTTTTTTAGATTGATTAATAATTGCTCCTCCCGTAGCTTCTCAAAAAATCTTTTGATATGCATCAGGTGCTCCTCCAGGGTTTTGCTAAATATTAATATATCATCTAAATAGACAATGACAAATTTGCCTAAAAACTCTTTGAGTACCTCATTCATCAGCCGCATGAAGGTACTTGGTGCAGTGGACAACCTAAATGGCATGACCAACCACTCATACAAACCCTCCCTGGTCTTGAGGGCTATCTTCCACTCATCTCCTTCTCTGACACGGATCTGATGGTACCCACTCTTGAGATCAATCTTGGTGAAGTACTTGGCTCCACTCAAACAGTCCATTATGTCATCCATTCTTGGCAATGGAAATCTGTATTTTATTGTGATCTTGTTGATGGCTCGAGAGTCTGTACACATTCTCCACTCTCCATATTTCTTTGGCGCTAGCACTGTAGGCACTGCGCATGGACTCAAGCTTTCCCGAATCAGTCCCTTCTCCAGCAACTCCTGGACCTTCCTGTTTAGCTCTTCAGTTTATATAGGTGTCATTCTATGTGTAGCTTGGGCAAGCTTGATCCTGGCACCAAATCGATATGGTGACTGATCTTCCTTACTGGGGGTAAACCCTCAGGCACATTATCAGATATAATATCTAGAAATTCCTCCAACAGATCTAGGACTTCTACTGGGGTATCTTTGCATTCTATATCCCTGACTCTAGGAATTAATGCATAACACATATGTTCATGTTTTAAATCATCTAAAAATTTTCTTTCGTCAACCAAGCAAATTATGGCACTGCCACATACCTTTTCTTCCACCTCCTTCAGGGGTTTCAGCTTATGACGCATTCCATTCTTTGTCACGGAATAGGTGTTGGCACGACCATCATGAACCGCGCTTCTGTCAAACTACCATGGCCTTACCAACAACAAATGGCATGCATCCATGGGCAGAATGTCGCATAGGACCTCATCACGATAATTCCCAATACTAAATTTTACCAGGAATTATTCATTGACCAAAACTTTATGGTCTTTCTGCAACCACGTGATCCGATATGGATGCGGGTGTCTCTTCCTCTCTAGTTGTAGCTTTGTAACCATTCCCTCTGAAACTAGGTTATCCGTGCTACCGTTGTCAATAATAATATTGCAAATCTTACCCACACATTTACACCTTGTGTGGAATAAGATTTTCCTCTAATCTGCAGCCCCTTCTTCATTTAGCAGGACTCTCCTCGTAATCATTACTTCTCCTCTCTCAACTTATTCAGAATGCTCAGATCCAGCATATTCATTAGCGACCGCGGCTCTGGCATTTCCTTTCGGCCTCCTATTATTCCTTTCTCATTGCTGTGGACACTCGTATTGGTGATGTCCCTCTTCTCCACACTGGAAACAAGTTCCAAGAAATATTCCTCTTCTCTGGCCACGTCCAGCTCTGCCCCTTCCCCCTCGATAATCATTATTCTGATTACGGGGGCGGTAGGTATTTTCTCTTCTTTGTTCCTGATTGCTGCTACTTTCTCCATTCTTCTGAGAATCTTCATTCCTTCTTCCACTGGTCCTTTCACCGGTTCTTCTGTCACGACCTCTTCCTCTTTGCTTGTTCTCAAACCTCCTATTGAGCTTTTCTTCAACCTTTAGGGCAAATTGGTAAGCGTCCTCTATGGTGGTCATCCGGACCAGACTTAATTCTTCCTGAATACTTGCTCGTAACCCATTAATGTAATGGGCTACCTTCTCCTTGTTGGCCTCTAAGTGACCTATTCTGATCATAATTTTATGGAACTCTTCTGTGTATTCTTTTACAAAATTACTTGATTGCATCAACCCTTGCATTTTCCTTAGCAGGTCTAACTCATAATCACCAGGGATGAACTGCCTCTTCAGCTTTTCTGCCATCTGTTCCCATTTTTTTATTCTCTCTTTTCCTCTTTTATTTCACTCCATTCGCACTCCCTTCCACCAAATGCCGGCATGACCTTTCAGTTTGGTCTTAGCGAATCTGACCCTATCAGGATCCTCAACCTCCTCGTACTCAAAGTACTCTTCTAGATCTTTTATCCAGTTGATCAATTCCTCTGGATCAAGGTTCCCGGAATACGTGGAAACCTCCATCTTTGGCATCTTTCCAATCTGGGATATGGCTTTGTATAGTCTGGCTTGAGTAGGATCTACTGCTTCTTCTTCTTCCTCAGGTTGGCCTTCTTCTTCATCATCTTCCTCTTCACTACCTTCATCTCTTCTTGACTCCAATATTCTACGCATTTCTTCTTGTAGGGCTTGCATTTGCCACTGCAAAGCTCGGACATCTTTCGTTGCCACCATGCCTCTCCCACCAACAGGGTTTCTTCTTGGAGGCATTCTGCTCACTCAATCCCAAGCCCTCCCACAGATCCTGGTGTAACTGCCTCACGTCTGGCGATCTATTACACACTCAGGAACTTTTGGCTCTGATACCACTTGGTGGAGAATAGATCTAAAGACAAGACAAGAAAAAAAGTAACAAGAGCCAAATTTCTTATCCAATAGCTTCGAAAGAATTTTACAAAGAATATACAACAATCTACCATTTTTCCAACCCCTTCTCATTACAATCCTTGGGTTTTTTATCGAGGTCTCGATCCTCTGTGTTTTAAAAATTCCCACGATCTACAATTGCCACCTGGAACAATAATGGAAAGTTACATTGATGAGACTCTGGGTGAGGTGCGTGACTAGCTGCCATACCCCAACAAAAACTTCTTCTCGATCTGCTGCTTGCTATTAGTTGCTATAAATGCGTCTCTAGATATCCTGTACGAGTGGCCAACATGCCTGTTGGAATCTTCCCCTGAAACTATTGCTTCACTATCGCTAACTTGTCATGCATGAAGGGACGCTTTTATGAAATCTTGGAGTGCATGTTTTTCTTTTGGTCGTGATATCGTGACAATTCCTCTCGGTGCCTTCTCTCCCCTATTTCGATCACGATATCGTGACATGTCACGATATCATGACGTTCCTTCCTCCATGCCTTCTCGCTTCCATTTGGCCGTGATATCGTGACCTATCGCGATATCGTGTCATTTTTCAATCGTGCCTCCGTTCTTCAGTTTTGGTCATGAAATCGTGACATGTCATGATTTCATGACCTTTTGTCCTCCACGTCTTTGCTCCATGCATTGGTCGTGAAATTACAACGTGTCATGATTTCGTGACCTTCGGTCCTTCGCACCTTTGCTCCCTACGTTGGTCATGAAATCGTGACATGTCACGATTTTGTGACCTTTGGTCCTCCGTGCCTTTGCTTCCCTGCATTGGTCGCGAAATCATGACATGTCACGATTTCGTGACCTTCGGTCCTCTGCGCCTTTGCTTCCTTGCTTTGGTCACGAAATCGTGACATGTCACAATTTCGCGACCTTCGGTCCTCTGCGCCTTTGCTTCCCTGCATTGGTCGTGAAATCGTGACATGTCACGATTTCGTGACCTTCGGTCCTCTGCGCCTTTGCTTCCCTGCTTTGGTCACAAAATTGTGACATGTTGCGATTTTGCGACCTTCGGTCCTCCGCGCCTTTGCTTCCCTATTTTGGTCATGAAATCGTGACATGTCACGAAATTGCTTTCCTGCTTTGGTCGCGAAATCGTGACATGTCGCGATTTCGTGACCTTCGGTCCTCTGCGCCTTTGCTTCCCTGTTTTGGTCACAAAATCGTGACATGTCGCGAAATCGTGACATTCTATCCGCCGATTTCCTATCTTCTGTTTTGGTCATGATATTGCAACACTTTTTGTGTCGCGATATCACGACACATATTTTTCTTTGCAAAATACTTAGAAAATTTTTGGTTGATGCTAGATTGCTCTGCTGCCCTCGGATGCTCCTGCATCAATAATAAAAATAATAAAGCTTGTTTAATGCTAATTGCATTTAATTTAAATGCAATCAAATGTACAATTCTTATTGGACCAAATTGGGTACTAGTATTATTTAATACTAAAAGCCTATCCTATTTCCCCTCATGGCATAATTTGGTTGGTGGAGAGAAAAGTGAGATTCTCTCCTCTATTTTTAATTAGGGGTGTTTTGGAGGTTTGTGGACCAAAAGGGGACACAAAAAAAGGACCACTTACCTTATCCTTAGTAGGACCCTTTTCCTACTTTTGGAGTACACTCCACAAGACATGAAAAACCTTAATGGGACCAAGGCATATTTTTAATAATAAAATAATAATGCCACTATTTGGCCATAAGTGGAGAATTTTCCTATAAATTAGAGGCCAATTTTTGAAGAGAGGCCCATCTAGAAATTCTTGAAAGTCTAGGGAGTATGCTCTCCACCTTGGGTGGATCAGAAACTAGAAGGCTTGAGAGATTTCCTAGTTGAAGAAAGAGTAATTTTTGGAAGAGTAGAAGGGGGCGACAAGCAATAAGGATGTGGAAAGCAAAGGAACAAGGCCATGAAGAGACTACTTGAATTAGGTTGGATCTACCTTACATCTAAATCAAATATGGATGAATGAGGATATCTGTATTTGCTTGTCCTATTTGATTATAGGGTGGTTGTTAAATCACTTGTATTTGCTTGTCCTATTTGATTATAGGGTGGTTGTTAAATCACTTGTATTTGCTTGTCCTATTTGATTATAGGGTGGTTGTTAAATCACTTAAATCTGCTCGTGAATATTTTTAAGTTATACAAGTGTGTTTATAATTCTTCCATGTGATTTAAGCCATTATGATTTATAAAGTATACTTAACTCAATATCTTGGTTTAATTCATGGACGACTAGAACTACCTAATAAGGTTAAGTGATTAACCTTTATGTTATTAAAATATATCCATTAAATACCTTGTTTTGTTCGAGGGTCATTCAACAAGGTCTAAGTTGTTTCATATTCTAGATTATATACGATTGACTTGACCTGGGAGGCTGAACCAACAATAAAGGAGATTATCAAGTCAACCACCGAATGCTAATTAATCTCAACCATTTCACTATTATTGTGAAAGAGATCTCACAACCACTATGGATGGTCGATTTAACCATGGTGAATCAAATACTTATAGTATGTTAGTATCATCCCATAGCAAGTATGGGATAATCAATAGAGGGATGCGGGAACAACAATTCACACAAGTTTTACATCATCGACCTTTGACCACAAGTAATAGGGTTATGGAAACCCTGCCCGTGCATAACCACTTTTGGGATAATGATTGCATTCTACATTGAGAATGAAATGGTTCATAATTGGAGGATAAGGGTAGGGTTTAGAATGTGCTTGATGATCGTATGGTAGCTGATTAAGAATCGATCAACTGTTGTATACCTTCTAACCCCAATGATTGGGTGATTCAAACTGTAGGCTTTAACAACATCATGGGAAGTTTTTTTTTCTCTAAAATCCTAAACATTCATCAAAAGAGGCAATAACCTGTAACGACTTGGGAATAATAAGGTTTGAAATTGAAATCTCTCATGATTTTGTGGATGTGGTGATCAATCACGAAGAACTCGGTCAACGTGTTCAACTTATACCAACACCATTTCAAGTTCTTTTTATGATATTTTTCACATCAAAATTCATGCTACTAACCTTGTGTTGCAATGTGGTGAGTTTGGGAGACTTTGTTCCTTGGAAACAGGTCGGAGTATGTTTAGCACGCACCTCCATCGTAAGTAGTTGGTAACAGGACCCCTACAAAACCATAGTATGCTCGGATGATTTGTGAAAGCCTAGGATCAACATATTAAAATTTAGGTGAAAAATGATGATGTTTGTCCTTTCAAGTTCTCACTTCACTAATCCATATGGGCTATGGGAGGAAGTATGACATGTGTTGTTTTGATTGGTCGATTTTAGATAGAAGGGTGATATGAGTCAATACTTCTCTAGAAAATTATCATATAAGAGGAAATGCATCAATTTTATGTTGGAAATACCATAGAAAGGAGTTCAATAAATACTTTTCTTTAGTTTCAATATTGACCCGAAAACTTGGACTAAAGAAGGCCAATCCTAAATGGGCTTTGAAATTAGTTTGAAGAAAAAGGGTGGATCTATATACCTTAGAGGAAGCCTTAGAAAAGAGTATAAAATTAAAGGTTAGAAAAGAGTATAAAATTAAATATTAGAAGTTTGTGGTACTGATTTGTTCACCATTTTTATTGAGGGAACACTTTTAATGTTGTGCACAATCGAAGTTATGCTTATTCAATAGGGTTTTTCAAATAATTGGTCTAATTTATAAGTTAAAGGAGTTAACCTGGATTATTAGTAGGATATTGTCTAAATCTAAATATGACTTTGTCTAAATAAGGTGGACATTACCATAAACTAGAAATCATGTAAGCTTTCTTCCGTATTAAGGAAAATATAGGTAACTAAGCTTGTCAACTTGGGTAGCCAATTAAGACAAAATGTTTAAAATGTAAGTATACTATTTCATATAATAAAGGAAGCTAATGTATAAATATGAATTTATAGGTAAACATCATGGAATGTTTAACAAAATAATGAGATTAATAAATTAAAGTTATGGTACTTTAAACATCATGAGCTTCTGCGCTCTAAACGCCTCACCTCACTTCTCTCCACTCTCCTAGATGCAGTTTCTAAAACTCCCAAACACATAAATGAGTTTGGTTTCTTGTCCTGGCATCCATTTATAGCTACTTAAGGCACATTGAGATGCCTATGGATTTTTCCTAGCATACTAAAGTGCCCATGGGCATTTGCAGCGCATCCAAACACTGGCAAGCATTTTTGTAGACCAAAAGTGCCAGTGTGCATTTGGTGTCAAATTGCACAAAAGACCAATTTTTCACAAAATAGTAGCTTCTCCCAACTAAATCACTCCAAATTTCATCCATCCATACATTTCATCATTTTATCAGGTTTTGTGAAGATTCCAACTGATTTGAATGCATATTTGTTTACGACCACATATTGCAAATTCACCAAACAAGTTACAAAAGCACCCAAAAACGGTCCAAATATTGATAAAAATATGATCATAATCATTCATAAATCATCACATCATTATTCCACATCATCATTCGCATATTTTAAAAGTTCTAAATGATATTTAAGTGAATCTCGTATATAGTGTGTTTTTCTATGTACTTGGTGATTGCAACGATTTGCATCTATACAATTCGATAAGATGAAAGATCTGCCATCATAAAACTTGGTAATTTTCATCATCACATATCTCAATCAAAATAATAATTATATTTGGTACTTCACATTTTGTGTGAAACCTTGCCAAGAACAATTTACACAAAAGCTGTCATTGCTGGCCTAGTTCATGGGGCTTAAAACATGGACAAAATCAAATTTCATCATTACACATTTCCTTGAAAGTCATCGTAGCAAATGGCTTTAGATAGGGTGATTGGTTCCGATCCTAGGAATTATTTGATAGTCACTAGTTGGCCATCCAAAGTTGAATACTTTTACTCTTTACATTTTTCATCTTTGCATATCAATGATGTCGAAAGGCAAAATATTTCAACAACATAGAATCACACAAAATTTGGGGTAACCACATATTCTAAGTTTTTACACAATGGGATACATATTACATGATAATGATATCCATACTAGGAAAAATCCCTTTATATTTTGAGGTAAAAAAAGATGCATTTCTCATCACATGTTTCACAAATCCCTTTATCTATTGGGACAAAAATAGACATAAAAATTTCACACATCCCTTCATCTATTAGGGCACAAACATGCACATCTTACATCACATTTTCATAAATACCTTCATATTTTTGGGCACAAATAGATGCATCATACCACATTTGTTTCACCACTCCCCTTCCCATCGTTGGGGCAAAAACAGTATCACATTTGCATCATTCAATTGCACAATTTTTTCAATTGGATTGTGAGATTCATATGCAACCTCATTTGCAAATTGAGGGGGTAAGCTATGCAAAACTCAAATTATTTTATTCTTTTATCTTCAAGCTCATGTTCCACATCCTAAGAGAAACTACTTCCGCACCTGGCCAAAACAAGTGTCTCATGTTTTTGCATTGCATTGTGTTTCACACAATGTAGTACAAAAAGGGACATCTATAGACACCAAAACCTAGCCACTTGTCCTCCATACATGATTTTCTACCATTTCCACTACCAAAACCTAGCCATTTGTCACCCATCCTAACTTCCTCGCCATTTTTGCCCAATGTATATTTAAATATTTATTATATATATATTTAATATTAATAATTTATAAATTATATTATATATATTTAATTAATATATTTTTATAATTGAATTAATCCCAGTCATCCGATTTCATTTAATTCTATCCTTCCATCCACATCAATCCATGCCACACCCTAAATTTAATATCCACCCTTTGATGTGCTTTTATCTCAGCCACATGATTAGTGTCGTTGAAACCCTAGCATGCCCTAGGTTGGATTATAAATAGGAGCCATTTTGATGGCTCAACCCCTAAGTTATTGAATTCCCTAATATTTTTTCTAAGTTCCTAAAGCAACCTAAGTTTTGGAGTATTTGAGTTTCATCTTCCTTTGGTGTATTTGAGTACCTCTACCTCCATTATCGCTTGCCATAATTCCTATAGTCGTTGTCATCCATTTCCTCTCAGTAGATTTTATTCTGCAACATCTTTCCTCAGTCGTAAAGCACCTTCAGGTGCTTTCCATCACCATCGAGCACCTCCTCTCCACCGCAAAGCATCTATGGGTGCCTCCCTACCAGTCTCAATCACCCACAAGATTTTTCTAGCAGCCACAGAGCGTCCACGAGAATTTTACGTAAGTATTCTAAAGACCTAGCCTTCGAGCGATGCTAGGGCATCAACGTGCCTACCACCTACAAAATTTTTTTGCAGATTGAAAGAAAAAACAAGCAAAGCAAGGTAAAGCTACTGGTTATTAATTTCATTTCATGTATGTTCACTCCATTTGTAGCATTTGGTTAAGGTTTACCATTGCTTATAGAGGGCCTCACATTATGGAGCCCTCACAGGTATTAATCACTATTTTGTGGTGTCATTGTGTGCAGATCTAAAGGTGATGCATTAACATTGGATAGTTGTTTAAGTTAGAGTGGCCCAACCTCTGATATCAAGAAGCCCACTCAACTTTGTTGGGAGTGAGACACAACTGAAGACATCACCATTTGTTGTAGCTAGGGTTTCAAAGAACCCTAGCAATATTTATAATAATTGTATCAAAAAGGATTCTTAAATCCACTATTGTAACAATGGATTTTTTAGGCTCCCCCGATTTAATATAAATATTTATTGATCAATATCTGGTTTATGTGAATTCTATTTTATTTAGCATTGTTTGGTGTCACGTTTTTAGCTCTACAAATCATACACTAGCTAGTGTTGGAGAATATTACATTATTTGGTACATGCCAATGTACCATCTTGGTATTATTGTAAATAGTATATTAGGATAGTGTCTTAGATTAGTGAGTGAGTAAATATTTTATGTTATGTAATAATGTGTAAGAAATGCACAAGTGTCTTGTAAATAAGTGTTTTGTGTAAATGTGCACAAGTGTCTAATATGTAAGTGTGCACATGTGTCCTTAGAATAGGAAAGTGAAGAGTTGTAAAGAAGAGTGAAGGTCAACAGTGCAACATATGAAGAGTCACATACAATTATACATTTGTGACAAAGCATTGCAATTATCATCAAACATGCATAACTTTGTGCTTGCATTAGATCTTTATTCAATTGTATTTTCGGTATTTTATGTGCAATATTGTGAGAATGTCTATATGATTTTTCTGAGTATTCTTATGAGTTATTCTATTTTAATATTATATTTTGAGTTACTATTTGATTCATTATATTGCGACTTCATTATATTAGATCCTATGATTATTTTTCTATGAAATTTACATTAGTATTAAAGCTTCAAAAGCTAAAAAATGGTATTATAGCTACAACAAGATTGCTTGCATATGATTTGTTAAGTTACAAAAATCAGTAAGGCTAGAGTCTTTCCACAATTGCAGGAATATCTAGTGAAGACTAGGACTCAGCTAGAATTGTTCCCACTAGGTTGAATAATAACCAATGAAGAACATAGAAATTTTTCCAAAATGTTGAAGAATAACAAGTGAGGAATATAGAATCTTTCCACAAGGTTGAAGAATAACCAGTGAATAATAGAATTCATATTTTGAAAAATCAACTAAAAAAAAATTTGGTCATTTAGGAAAATAGCTAACCCTATAATCGATTTGAAGATTGAGGTAGGGAAGTTGGAATTAAATAAAAATATCTTGACATTAATAGATATTTTAGGGACATAGATAAACTTTTGGAAATTTATTTCTATCAAAAGAGTTGAAGATACTGGTACAATCAAGCTATCTTGTTTGGAGTATCAAGGAAGTTTATTGTCACCTTGACAAAGAAGAAAATTTAGGTTGCATCAACTTGAGATATTATTGTAGTGAAAATCAATCTTCAGAAGTGAGAAGCTTCCTATAGTAGATAGAGAATAATTTCATCTTCAAAAGTGAGAAGAAGGTAAAAAAATTTCCTCAAGCATGGATTGATTTAAGTTGCAGACTATCAAAAGTTTCAGGTCTCAAAGATAGACCTTGAAAAAAGTTTCAAGTCATTAAGATTATGACCTTGATAAGTATATTAATATTACCTATTCTAATAAAATATTCAAAATAGAAGGTAGTCTATAATATTGATTCTTGTACTGAAGGAAAATACCTTTATAATAAGCTTGACAGTTGGTCCAAGAGAAGAGGCCAATATAGAGTTCAAAGAACTAGATATTTGAGGCCCTTCAGAGAAAGAGGTCCATAGTGGATATAAGTGTCCCTAATAGAAAAAAGGCCATATTTGATTGATAAAGGAAGAAGGAGTCATAAGTAGAAAAGTCTTAGGAGATAGAATACAATAAGAGGAGACCTATTGAAAGGGGTCCCATAGAAGATAACAAGAGGAGACCCATTGGAGAAGGTCCCATTGAAGCTTGAAGATAGAGGAATGAGACCCATTTGAAAAAGGTCCATCATAAAGTAAAAATTGTGGTTCTTCATAGTAGAGAGAAGAGGTCATTTTTACAAGCCATTAGATAAGAAAAGAGTCTTGATATAAAGGAAGACTCATAAATCCATAGATTAAGTGTTTACAAGGAAGAAGGAAAAAGGATAGTATACAAGAGAAAATTTGGCCAAGGTAAAGAAGAAAATAATAGAAAGAGTGTTGCATAGAAAAATATATCTTAAGTTTTGGATAGAATAATAGATGAAAGGTAGCAAGATTAAGAATGTAGAACAATGAAGATATGACAAAAGTAAAAGGACAACATAGAAAGGAGTACATCCTGCAAGTTTGAGAAGACTAATATCATGAGAAAGGGAAAGTTAAGAAAGGCAAAATATACTAAAGGGAGACTCGAACTTGATAACAACAACTTGCATAGTTAGAAAAAAGAATAACCAAAAAATGAAGCTGCTATATCCACAAAAAGGGATATTACATCATCCAAGATAGCATGCAGGTATAATAGTGATTAAAGTTTCAAGTTATAAACATTGAAAAGTGCATTTAAATCTCAATGTAACAATGAAATGAGAGGCAATTATATAGGTGTAAATTAAAATTTAAGGTAATGAAGTGCTAAAGTTTATCAAATCAACCTGAATCTACACCAAGACACAACAAGTAAAGTATATTTAAAGGCTATAGATGTAGCCAATGTAAGGTAACTACACAAAATCAAACACTCATAAAATAATCTACATCATGCATGGCAGTTGAGAGCCAAGCACAGAGCCAAGTGTGAAGCAACACATGAGACAAAGAGCCAAAAGAGGAGTGAAGAGACATAGGATATAGAGATTAAAGTATAGAGACACATGAGATAGAGTGATGTAGGAGATAGAGAGCCAAGTGTAGAGATGCAAAATATTAAAAACCTAGTTATGTAAGTTTGAGTTCCAAATATTACGAAAGAGACAAGGATGGAAAGTTGAGCATAAGTTGAAACATCAACCATAATGTAAAAGAGATAAGAAATTTGAAGTGCTAAGGAGAAAATGTATTCAAAGTGCCAATACAAATTTAGAAAATGAGCACCTTGTCATAGAAAGTGAAATGCTAGGGAGAATCGAATCAATGCATAACATACTCACTAGTTAAGCATGGAAGAAGCTCAAGTGCAAAATGAGGTAGATGAAATGTTCAAGTAGTATAAGTTGTAACATATTTCAACATGATCAAATAAGGCACTTGCATTTGTGCAACTCACATTTGAGATAGGCAAAAATACAATGAAATACACAAAGCCATCAAGACACCATTCACAAAGTTAGACAGTGTTTCGGAGAATCACTAGTAGAATATCGAACTCTAAGCAGAGGTATATTAGGGTTTTGATTAAAATTTAAAATTTAAGGAGAGATAAGGTTTATTTTATTTTTAAAAATTTTAATTTGGAGAGATAAGTTAATTAATTGAATAGTTAATATATTATTTGATTTTAGATTTTGTGGAGTGATAAGTAGAGATAAATATTATTTAGTATAAATTTTTTTGAAGTGATTTAATTTTTGAAAGGTTTTATTTTTAATATTTCTTGAAATTCAAGGTTTATAGAATATTTGCAAATTATTTAATCTTGGAGAGATAAGGTAGTCTACTTCAAATTTAGGAATATTAATTTTGCAAAATTTTTTTTCTTTACTAGTTTCTAAATTATTAGGGAGACATAAGGAATTTAACTTCATAGGTTTGTGAATCTTAGAAACTTTGAATTACTTAAACCTAGGGAGTCACAAGGATGTCTACTTCAAAAGAATCATTGAATTCAATAGATCTAGAGTTTTTGATACAAAAAAAAAAAGTAAATGTCATAAAATTTGGAATAAAAAATTTGCTTGCAAAAACTGAAGGAAAATTAGATCTAGTCTCAAAATTGATTTATAGTGAAGCTATAGAAGAAAAATTTGAAATATTTGAATACTATCTACATGCAAGAATTTTTGAAGTGATTGATGATGGAAAGGATAGTATTATGATACCTTTAGATATTGGTAGCATAATGTATATGGCATTGCTTACACTCAAGTTTCATAAAGAAGAGAACATGAAACAAAAGGAGTTGATTGAATCTCTTAAGAAGAAAGCAAAAGTAGATAAATATTTTTTAGAAAATATATTTCATTCTTCTTGCAACATTGATATTCCAAGGCCATCTAATTCAGAATCTTATCATGATGCTTTAAGTGAATGTTCAAAAGTTTCTATACAAAAAGAGACATATGATGTGAAGGACAAAGGTAAAGGGAAGATTCTTTTGCAAGAATCTAATGACAATGTGAAATCTCAAGAAAGTACAAAGACTAAAGAACATGAAGCTAAAATCAAATATGAAGACAAGCAAGGAGGAGAACAAGACAAAGATCAAAGTCACATGAAGGACAAAGATCATATTGAAGACTAAAGTCTTCAATAACCAAATAATGTAATACAAGGGGTTGTTGGAGAATATTACATTATTTGGTACATGCCAATGTACCACCTTGGTACATCATTATAAATATTAGATTAGGGTTGTGTCTTAGATTAGTGAGTGAGTAAATATTTTATGTAATGTAATAATGTGCAGGAAATGCACAAGTGTCATGTAAATATGTGTGCAAGTGTTATGAGTGTAAATGTGCACAAGTGTCTAATATGTAAGTGTGCACATGTATCCTTAGAATAGGAAAGTGAAGAGTTGTAAAGAAGAGTGAAGGTCAAGAGTGCAACATATGAAGAGTCACATACAATTATATATTTGTGACAAAGCATTGTAATTATCATCGAACATGCATAGCTTTATGCTTGCATTAGTAGACCTTTATTCAATAGTATTTTTAGTATTTTATGTGCAATATTGTGAGCATGTTTATGTGATTATTCTGTGAGTATTTTTATGAGTTATTCTATTTTGATATTATAGTTATTATTTGATTCATTATATTGCAACTTCATTATATTAGATCCTGTGATTATTTTCTTGTGAGATTTACATTAGTATTAAAGCTTCAAAAGCTAACAATGGTATTAGAGCTACAACAAGATTGCTTGCATAGAATTTTTTAAGTTGCAAAAATCAATAAGGCTAGAGTCTTTCCACAATTGTAGGAGTAGCTAGTGAATACTAGATCTCAACTAGAAATTTTTCCACTAGGTTGAATAATAACCAATGAAGAATATATAATTTTTTCCACTAGGTTGAAGAATAACCAGTGAAGAATATAGAATATTTCCACTAGGTTGAAGAATAACCAGTGAAGAATAGGATTCATATTTTGGAAAACCAACTCAAAAAAAAAGTTGGTCATTTAGGGAAATAGCTAACCCTATTATTTATTTGAATATTGAGGTAAAGAAGTTGGTATTAAAGAAAGCCATCTTGACATTAATAGATATTTTAGTGATAGAAAAATTATTGGAAACTAGTTTTTGTCAAAAGAGTTGAAGAAACTAGTACAATCAAGCTATCTTTTTTGGAGTATCAAGGAAGTTTATTTTCACCTTGACAAAGAATAAGATTTAGGTTGCATCAAACTAAGATATTATTGCAGTGAAAATCAATCTACAAAAGTGAGAAGCTTCTTATAGTAGATAGAGAATACTTTCATATTCAAGTGTGAGAAGAAGGCAACAAACTTTCATCAAGCAGGGATTGATTTAATTTGTAGACTATCAAAATTTTTAGGTCTCAAATATAGATAATGATAAAATTTTCAAGTCATTAAGATATTGACCTTGATAAGATAGATTAATTTTACCTATTCTAACAAACTATTCAGAATAGAAGGTAATCTATAAGATTGATTCTTGTCTTGAAGGAAAATACCTTGATAATAATATTCATAGTTGGTCCAAGAAAAGATGCCAATATAGAGTTCAAAGAACTAGAGATTTAAGACCCTTCAGAGAAAGAGGTCCATAGTGGAGATAAGTGGCACTAATAGAAAAGAGGCCATATTTGATTGATAAAGGAAGAAGGAGTCATAAGGAGAAAAGTCACAGGAGATAGAAGACAACAAGAGGAGACCTATTGAAAGGTGTCCCATAGAATATAACAAGAGGATACCCATTGGATAAGGTACCATTGAAGCTTGAAGATGGAGGAATGAGACCCATTTGAAAGAGGTCCATCATAAAGTGAAAATTGTGGTTCTTCATAGTAGAGAGAAGAGGTCATTTTTACAAGCCATTAGATAAGGAAAGAGGCTTGACATAAAGGAAGAGTCATAAATCTATAGATTAAGTGTTTACAAGGAAGAAGAAAAGAGGACAATATACAAGATAAAATTCAACCAAGGTAAAGAAGAAAATATTAGAAAGAGTGCTGCATCAAAGCAGACATCTAAAGTTTTGGATAGAATAATGGATGAAAGGAAGCAAGATTAAGAATGTAGAACAATGAAGATATGAAAAAAGTAAAAGGAAAACATAGAAAGGAGTACATCCTGCAAGTTTGAGAAGACTAAGATCATGAGAAAGGGAAAGTTAAGAAAGACAAAAGATAGTAAATGGAGGCTTGACCTTGATAGCAACAACTTGCATAGTTAGAAAGAAGAATAACCAAATAATAAAGCTACTATAGCTACAAAAACAGATATTACATCATCTAAGATAGCATGCAGGGATAGTAGTGATTAGAGTTTCAAGTTTTAAACATTGAAAAGTGTATTTAAATATACACGTAACAATGAAATGAGAGGCAATTATATAGGTGTAAACTAAAATTTAAGGTAATGAAGTGCTAAATTTTATCAAAGCCACCTGAATCTACACCAAGACACAACAAGTAAAGTATATTTAAATGCCATAGATATAGAAAATGTAATGTAACTACACACAATTAAACACTCACAAAATAATCTACATCATGCATGGCAGTTGAGAGCCAAGCACAGAGCCAAGTGTGAAGCAACACATGAGACACAGAGCCAAACGAGGAGTGAAGAGACATATGAGATAAAGAGTCAAGTATAGATACACAAGAGACAGAGTGATGTAGGAGATAGAGAGCCAAGCGTAAAGATGCAAAAGATTAAAAATCTAGTGATGTAAGTTTGAGTTCCAAATATTACGAAAGAGACAAGGATGGAAAGTTGAGCATAAGTTGAAACATCACCCATAACATAAAAGAGACAAGAAATTGAAGTGCTAAGGAGAAAAGGTATTCAAAGTTCCAATCCAAAGCTAGACAATGAGCACCTTGCCATAGAAACTGAAATGCTAGGGATAATTGAATCAAGGTATAACACACTCACTAGTTAAGCATGGAAGAAGCTCAAGTGCAAAATGAGGTAGATAAAATGTTCAAGCAGTATAAGTTGTAACACCTTTCAACATGATCAAATAAGGCACTTGAATGTTGTGCAACTCACATTTGAGATAGGCAAAAATACAATGAAATACCCAAAGCCATCAAGACACCATTCACAAAGTTAGACAGTGTTTCAAAGAATCACTAGTAGAATATCGAACTCCAAGCAGAGGTATATTAGGGTTTTGATTAAAATTTGATATTTAAGGAGAGATAAGGTTTATTTTATTTTTTTTAAGTTTAATTTGGAGAGATAAGTTAATTAATTTAATATTTAATATATTATTTGATTTTAAATTTTGTGGAGTAATAAGTAGAGATAACTATTATTTAGTATAAATGATTTTAAAGTGATATAATTTTTGAAAGGTTTTTAATTTAATATTTCTTGAATTTCAAGGTTTATAGAATATTTGCAAATTATTTAATCTTGGAGAGATAAGGTAGTCTACTTCAAATTTAGGAATACTAAATTTGCAAAAATTCTTACTTTACTAGTTTTTAAATTATTAGGGAGACATAAGGAATTTAACTTCTTAGGTTTGTGAATCTTAGAAACCTTGAATTACTTAAACCTAGGGAGTCACAAGGATGTCTACTTCAAAATAATAATTTAATTCAATAGATCTAGATTTTTTGATACAAAAAGAAAGATTAAGTGTCAATAAAATTTGGAATAAAAAATATTGCTTGCAAAAACTGAAGGAAAATTAGATCTAGTCTCAAAATTGATTTATAATGAAGCTATAGAAGAAAAATTTGAAAATTTTGAATGATATCTATATGCAATAATTTTTGAAGTGATTTATGATGTAAAGGATAGTATTATCATACCTTTAGATATTGGTATCATAATGTATATGGCATTGCTTACACTCAAGTTTCATTAAGAAGAGAACATGAAACAAAAAGATTTAATTGAATCTCTTAAGAAGAAAGCAAAAGTAGACAAATATTTTTTAGAAAATATATTTCATTCTTCTTGCAACATTGATATTTCAAGGCCATATAATTCATAATCTTAATCGTGATGCTTTAAGTAAATGTTCAAAAGTTTGTATACAAAAAGAGATATATGATGTGAAGGAAAAAGGTAAAGGGAAAATTCTTTTTCAATAATCTAATGACAATGTGAAAGCTCAAGAAAGTACAAATACTGAAGAAATGAAGCTAAAATCAAATATGAAGAAAATAAAGAAAGAGAAGAACAAGAAAAAGGTCAAAATCACATGAAGGACAAACATCATATTGAAGACTAAAGTCTTAAATAACCAAATAATGTAATACAAGGGGCTGTTGGAGAATATTAAATTGTTTGGTACATGCCAATGTATCGCCTTGGCACATTATTATAAATATTAGATTAGGGTTGTGTCTTAGATTAGTGAGTGAGTAGATATTTTATGTAATGTAATAATGTGTAGGAAATGCACAAGTGTCTTGTAAATATGTGTGCAAGTGCTATGAGTGTAAATGTGCACAAGTGTCTAATATGTAAGTGTGCACATGTATCTTTAGAATAGAAAATTTAAGAATTGTAAAGAAGAGTGAAGGTCAAGAGTGCAACATATGAAGAGTCACATACAATTATATATTTGTGAAAAAGTATTGTAATTATCATCGAACATGCATAGCTTTATTCTTGCACTAGTAGACATTTATTCAATAGCATTTTTAGTATTTTATGTGTAATATTGTGGGCATGTCTATGTGATTATTCTGTGAGTATTTTTATGAGTTATTCTATTTTGATATTATATTTTGAGTTATTATTTGATTCATTATATTGTAACTTCATTATATTAAATCTTGTGATTATTTTACTATGAGATTTACATTAGTATTAAATCTTCAAAAGCTAACAGTGGTATTAGAGCTACAAAAATATTGCTTGCATAGAATTTGTTAAGTTGCAAAAATCAATAAGGCTAGAGTCTTTCCACAATTGTAGGAGTATCTAGTGAAGACTAGAACTCAACTAGAAATTTTTCCACTAGGTTGAAGAATAACCAGTGAAGAATATATAAATTTTTCCACTAGGTTGAAAAATAACCAGTGAAAAATATAGAATATTTCCACTAGGTTGAAGAATAACCAGTGAAGAATAGGATTCATATTTTGGAAAACCAACTACAAAAATTATGGTCATTCAGGGAAATAGCTAACCCTATTATTTATTTAAATATTGAGGTAAAGAAGTTGGTATTAAAGAAATCCATCTTGACATTAATAGATATTTTAGTTATAGAAAAATTCTTGGAAACTAGTTTTTGTCAAAAGAGTTGAAGAAACTGGTACAATCAAGCTATCTTGTTTGGAGTATCAAGGAAGTTTATTGTCACCTTGACAAAGAATAAGATTTAGGTTGCATCAACCTAAGATATTATTGCAGTGAAAATCAATCTACAAAAGTGAGAAGCTTCTTATAGTAGATAGAGAAGACTTTCATCTTCAAGTGTGAGAAGAAGGCAACAAAATTTTATCAAACAGGGATTGATTTAAGTTGTAGACTATCAAAAGTTTTAGGTCTCAAAGATAGATATTGATACAATTTTCAAGTCATTAAGATATTGACCTTGATAAGATAGAATAATTTTGCCTTCTAAGAAACTATTCAGAATATAAGGTAGTCTATAAGATTGATTCTTGTCTTGAAGAAAAACACCTTGATAATAATATTGATAGGTGGTCCAAGAGAAGAGGTCAATATAGAGTTCAAAGAACCAGATATTTGAGACCCTTTAAAGAAAGAGGTCCATAGTGGATATAAGTGGCCCTAATAGAAAAAAGGCCATATTTTATTGATAAAGGAAGGAGTCATAAGGAGAAAAGTCATAGGAGATAGAAGACAACAAGAGAAGCCCTATTGAAAGGGGTCCCATAGAAGATAACAAGAGGAGACCCATTGGATAAGGTACCATTGAAGCTTGAATATAGAGGAATGAGACCCATTTGAAAGAGGTCCATCATAAAGTGAAAATTGTGGTTCTTCGTAGTAGAGAGAAGAGGTCATTTTTACAAGCCATTAGATAAGTAAAGAGGCTTGACATAAAGGAAGAGTCATAAATCGATAGATTTAAGTGTTTACAAGGAAGAAGGAAAGAGGACAATATACAAGATAAAATTCAACCAAGTTAAAGAAGAAAATATTAGAAAGAGTGTTGCATAAAAGAAAACTTCTAAAGTTTTGGATAGAATAATGGATGAAAGGTATCAATATTAAGAATGTAGAAAAATGAAGATACGACAAAAGTAAAAGGACAACATAGAAAGGAGTACATCCTACAAGTTTGAGAATAAGATCATGAGAAAGAGAAAGTTAAGAAAGACAAAATATAGTAAAGGGAGACTCGACCTTGATAGCAACAACTTGCATAGTTAGAAATAATAATAACCAAAAAATGAAGCTACTATAGCCACAACAAGGGATATTACATCATCCAAGATAGCATGTAGAGATAATAGTGATTAAAGTTTTAAGTTTTGAACATTGAAAAGTGCATTTAAATCTACACATAACAATGAAATGAGAGGCAATTATACAGGTGCAAATTAAGAGTTAAGGTAATGAAGTGCTAAATTTTATCAAAGCCACCTAAATTTACACCAAGTAAAGTATATTTAAAGGTCATATATGTAGCCAATGTGAGGTAACTACACACAGTCAAAAACTCACCAAATAATCTACATCATGCATGGCATCTAAGAGCCAAGCGCATAACCAATTGTGAAGCAACGTAGGAAACAAAGATCCAAACGAGGAGTGAAGAGACATAGGATATAGAGAGTCAAGTATAGATACACAAGAGACAAAGTGAGGTAGGAGATAGATAGGTAAGCATAGAGATGCAGAAGACTAAAAACCTAGTGATTTAAGTCTGAGTTCCAAAAATGTTGCAAAGAAGAGAAGGATGAAAAGTTGAGAATTTTTTTTTTTTTTTAAATAGAAAACCCCTTGTGGGGCCGCCTTGGTCTGAGAGACCATGAAAAGGGGTTTCTACACTGTCAAAGTCACCCAGGAGTCACACCCGAACCTGCATGGACCAAAATTATAAATTAGATTTTGGATACCCAATTCAGCTTTTTAGTAGGGTGGATATTTGAACCTAGGACCTCCCTTGGAGGATTGCCCTCTCCTCTCCAACTCACCTACAACACCTGGGTGAGATAAAAGAAATTTGAAGTGCTAAGGAGATAAGGCATTCAAAGTACCAATCTAAAGATAGACAATGAGCACCTTGTTAGAGAAAGTGAAATTCCAGGAAGAATCAAATCAAGGCATAATGTACTCACCATCTAAGCATGGCAAAAGCTCAAGTGCAAAATGAGGTAGATGAAATGTTCAAGCAGTATAATTTTTAACATTTTCCAACATGCTCAAATAAGGCACTTGCATGTTGTGCAAATCACATTTGAGATAGGAAAATATACAACGAAATTCCCAAATCTATCAAGATGCCATTCACAAAGTTAAACAATGCAATAGAGAATCACTAGTAGAATATCAAACTCCAAGCAGAGGTATATTAGGGTTTTGATTAAAATTTAAAATTTCTAAGGTGCTAAGGATAGATAATGTTTATTTTAATTTATTAAAAATTAATTTGGAGAGATAATTTAATTAATTTAATAGTTAATATATTATTTGATTTTAGATTTTGTGGAGTGATAAGTAGAGATAAATATTATTTAGTATAATTTTTTTTAAAGTGATTTAATTTTTGAAATATATATATTTTTTAATATTTCTTGGAACTCAAGGTTTATAGAATATTTGTGTATTATTTAGTCTTGGCGAGAAAAGGTAGTCTACTTCAACTTTAGGAATACTAAATTTGCAAAAATTCTTACTTTACTAGTTTCTAAATTATTAGGGAGATAAGAAATTTAACCTCATAGGTTTGTGAATCTTAGAAACCTTGAATTGCTTAAACCTAGGGAGGCAAAAGGATGTCTAATTCAAAAGAATCATTGAATTCAATAGATCTAGAGTTTTTGATACAAAAATAAAGAGTAAACATCATTAAAATTTGGAATAAAAAATTTGCTTGTAATAATTGAAGGAAAAATAGATCTAGTCTCAAAATTGATTTATAGTGAAGCTATAGAAGAAAAAATTGATACATTTGAATACTATCTACATGAAATAATTGTTGAAGTGGTTTATTATGGAAAGGATATTATTATGATACCTTTAGATATTGTTAGCATAATGTATATGTCATTGCTTACACTCAAGTTTCATAAAGAAGAGAACATGAAACAAAAGGAGTTGATTGAATATCTTAAGAAGAAAGCAAAAGCAGATGAATATATTTTAGAAAATATATTTCATTTTTCTTACAACATTGATATTCCAAGGCCATATAATTCATAATATTATCATGATGCTTTAAGTGAATGTTTAGAATTTTCTATATAGAAAGAGACATATTACGTAAAGGACAAAGGTAAAGGGAAGATTCTTTTGCAAGAATTTAATGATAATGTGAAAGTTCAAGAAAGTACAAGTACTGAAGAACATGAAGCTAAAATCAAAGATGAAGAAAAACAAGATAAATATCAAAATCACATGAAGGATGAAGATCATATTGAAGATTAAAGTATTCAATAACCAAATAATATATTACATGGGGGTGTTGGAGAATATTACATTATTTGGTACATGCCAGTGTACCACCTTGGTACATTATTATAAATATTAGATCAAGGTTGTGTCTTAGATTAGTGAGTGAGTAAATATTTTATGTAATGTAATAATGTGCAAGAAATACACAAGTATCATGTAAATATGTGTGCAAGTGTTATGAGTGTAAATGTTCACAAGTGTCTAATATGTAAGTGTTCACATGTGTCCTTAGAATAGGAAAGTGAAGAGTTGTAAAGAAGAGTGAAGGTCAAGAGTGCAACATATGAAGAGTCACATATAATTGTGCATTTGTGACAAAGCGTTGTAATTATCATCAAACATGCATAGCTTTATGCTTGCATTAGTAGATGTTTATTCAATAGTATTTTTAGTATTTTATGTACAATATTGTGAGCATATCTATGTGATTATTCTATGAGTATTTTTATGAGTTATTCTATTTTGATATTATATTCTGATTTATTATTTGATTCATTATATTGCAACTTCATTATACTAAATCTTGTGATTAATTTCTTTTGAGATTTAAATTAGTATTAAAGATTTAAAAGCTAACTATAATATTAGAATAAACAACTAGAGTATAAGAGGTTCTCATTTGAGTAGGAAAGATACCCCACAATCCACAAATGGCCTTTGTAGCCCAAGCTTCCCATAATATACATATACCTAGTTCCATACCTAATATTTTTCCAATTCTTGATCCTCAACCAAACACTTTCATTCATCATCCTACACCACCATATATAATTACTCATCCTAGTCAAAAATCATAATCTATTGTATCCTTTCAACCACAACTTCCATCCCTCCTTGTCCCATCTAATTAAAGCAATGAATTCGACAACAATTTTATAATAAGTAAAATGATGGATGTGATCAAGGATTTGGTAAATTGGAATAATTATGCAAAATATTTGTGGTAATAATAATAGAATTTGAAGCCTCAAAAAAATCCATACTTGATAGAATATTGGGTGCCTTAGTAAAGTGCTAATTAAGGATAAAATTAGACTCACACTCATATGATTAACACCAATATGGAGATGGAGTCAGCATGGTGTCTTCCTTATGATGATAGGTTCAATCCCATAGAGTGTATTAGATCCATCACACATGCTCAATTTATTCAATATAATCAATAATGCTAGGCTCAACAGAATGTCATTACATATCAAATAATCTCCATAGTTAATATTCCCATGTTCCAACTACCCTAGGCTTTACCATCAGTGCCTACTATGCCCCATCTCAATGATGCAATCCTAGAAAATTTTAGTGCTATATAAATAGATGAGGAGTCATTGTTTAAAGATAACACTATTTGCACTAATAAATAAGGGGTTGAAACTAAAGATAAGAGGAAATATTCTAAAAAGTAGTCCATTAATAAGTAGGCCAAAATTGGGAAGGATACAATGATTGTTAAAAGAGGAAGGTTTTATTTGCAGTTATAGGACTGATTACAACACAATAAGAGAAATAAAAGGAGAGGGAGAACATATAAGAGTGAGAAAAGCATGGAAATTTTGAGGGTAGATGCCTGAAAAACCCTAGAATGTCTCCACCAATTTTCATATCATTTGGAGCAACACAGATCCTAGCGCATCCCTATGTGTGAACGATATATTTGGCAAGCGGCTATGCGAGGGTTTCATCTGGGTTGAGTGCAAGCAGCTCCAGAGGTTGGTTTTTAGGGCCCTCGGGCCCTAGAGGCCAATATTTTTGTGGTTTATGCTCAATATTTTAGCAGGAAATGTTGCAGGGGATACAAGATGGGTTAGAAATTTATCTTTCAATAGATCATACTGTGAACTTGAGTGACAACGACTTCCAATTTTCTGCACAAAAGAAAAGTGAAAACCATACCTTTCCACGGCGTCTAGGGCAAGGATTAAAGAGATCACGAAACAAGTTTCAAGCAGTTGATCAAAAAATGGCTCATATCTCAAGTGAATCTGGTGCTAAGGTGCACCCACAAAATAATTCTACTATGAAAACCCCTGTCAAGGGTAAGAATTTCGAAGACTCGGTCCCAAAAATGAATTTTAGGGATGCCCTTCATGGTGGACAGCCTCAGCCCAATGCTAATATCAATATTAGGGCTTCCCATAAACCTCTAAGAATGCCTAAGATTGATCCCAGGAAAATGGATTCGGGATGTCTTAAAGCGGTTGATGGAACTCCTATTGTTAAGCTTGATATGGGTAACATTCGGACTGGCATTGAAGATTTGGAAAAAAGAGGACTAATTTGTCGGTTCATGGGTTTTCATCCGAGTCTATCTGCTTTCAAAGTCTGGGCTACAAAAAGTTGGAAAACTAAAGGTGAGTTACAAATCTCTATTTATCCAAATGGTTATTTTCTTGTTTTATTTGCTAATAATGAAGATAGAGAGAAAAATTTTCAAGGGGGTCCTTGGTTTTTTGGAAGGGCAGGGCTTTTCATGAAGCCCTGGCATACTAAATTTAAAGCCGAAGAAGAGATGCCTTCTATAGCTCCCGTGTGGGTTAGACTCTTTGGCCTCCCTATTGAATTTTGGAATCCTACTATTTTTTCTTCAATTGGAAACTCTTTAGGAACTTTTATGATGACTGTTGATTGTACTCAAAATTTTGAACATATTATTTATGCTCGGATTTGTGTTTTAATGGATTTTGACAAACCCCTACCTAAAAAGATCACATTACAATTTGGGGAAGACACTTGGGAGCAAGTAGTGGACTATGAGAACATTCCTTTTCATTGTAGAATTTGCCATGAATATGGTCATTTGGCCAGTGCTTGCCCAAATAAAATTCTTGATCAAAAGAAAGAAGATATAAACTCAATAGGTTTCCAAATACCTAAGAAGAAGAACACTCAAAAAAAACAAGTTATGAAGGATCAATCAAAGTCATCTGCTAATATGTTTGAAATCCTTTCCACAAATGATGTCCCAAGTGAGGAAGAGGAAATAATGGAAACTGAAATCTTAGAAACACAATTTAAATATGAAGGGAAGAACTCAGAGACAAACCAACAAATCAAAGGTTTTCAAAAAAAAAAAAAGGAGAAAATTTACACAAGAAAAACAATATTTCAAATGTCAAAACTTCAAATAATGCAGGTCCCAATATAGACTCCGTTGAACCATCTAGTAAAATTTTGGTTGTGTACGAGCATTCTTCAAGGTTAGAAGCCATCTCAGATTCAATTGGAATAAGTCAAGAAACAGGGAAAAAAAATTGAAGATGGATTCTAATCAAAAAGTAGGTCGCAAGACCAATCAATATCATATGGTAAAAGAAGGTGAAAAGCTTGTAGAGGAAGGTAAGATTAATGCCCTTCCCAACTTTTTTAGCCCTGGTATTAATGAAGATCATCACTTGGAATATTAGAGGACTCAAAGGGAGTCTTTCAAAACAAAATGAAATTAGAAGAATGATTCAGATAAATCATCCACATCTTGTTTTCCTTCAAGAAACAAAGATGTCAATGGAGGATATGGACTTAATTGCCAATAAAATTTGGCCAGCTGGAAAAGTGGTTTCCCTCAGTTCCCAAGGGACTTCGGGTGGCATTGCTTGTCTTTGGGACCCAAAAGAGGTAGTTATTCACCATATGGTTGGCAGTTGGGGTTTGTTGGCTATAGCTATTCAAAGTAGACATTCCAACCGGATTATGCTCTGCATTACTCGTTTATGCTCCGACTTCTTTGGAGGAAAAAAGAAGACAGATGGAAGGATATTACTCATATTATCTCTCATTTTCCTAAAGCTTGGATCTTGATCGGAGGAGATTTCAATACCATCCTCTCTCTAGATGAGAAAATGGGGGGAAATAGAAATTTGGACAAAAGCACCGACCTCATGAGCGAATATATTGCAAACCTCCATCTTGTGGATATCCAACCGAGATAATGGCCTTATGACTTGGTCTAACAGAAGGCAAGGCTTAGCTTGTATAATGGAGAGATTGGATAGGTTTTTGCTCTCTAAAAATTTCTTAATCCATGGTCACATTCCTAAAGTGAAGACTCTTAATAATGCTGGTTCGGATCATTGGCCAGTCATGGTGGAAATGTGGAAAACCAATGTGAGTTTCTCTCCTTTTCATTTTCAATTAATGTGGCTTAGAGACATTTCCTTCAGACCTCATGTGCAACAATGGTGGAAGGAAGGTAAACCTAGGCATGGGACTAAGATGTTCTATTTTGCCAAAAGATCGCAATACATTAAATCCAAAATCAAGACTTGGAACCTGGAAAGAGTTTGGGGATGTTCATAAAAAAAAACATGAAGTTATTGCTCATCTTGAAAATTTGAATAAGAAAATTCGTTTAGATGGCCTCACAGAGAAGAGAAGTGCAGATGAAATTAAACTCACAACTCGAGTTAGAGGAATGGGAAAAAAGAGAAGAAATCTTATGGAAGCAAAAATCTAGAATTCAATGGCTCAAAGAAGGAGATCGAAACACAAATTTCTTCCACAAATATCTTCTAGCTCGAAGATCTCACAACTTTATTTCTTCCTTAAAATCAGATTCTGGAGATGTTGTTTATACTTGGGATGGCATGAACTCTATTGTTGTTGATTACTTTTCCAATATTTTTGTTGCTACTCCTCTTGACTCAGCTTCTCAACATAATGTTCTTCAAGCAATCCCTTCTCTTATCACTTCTGAGGAGAACTCTATTTTGACTGCTCTTGTTACTATCAATGAGCTTCAACAAGTAGTTTTTAAAATGCAAAAAGGGAAAACCCCAAGTCCTAATGGTTTTCCTATTGAGTTCTACCAAGAGTTCTGGGATATCCTTCATGTTGATTTATTAGAGGTGGTGGAAGAAGCCAGGAAAGCCAAAGAAATTTTGAAGGTTATCAATAAAACTTATATTACTCTTGTTCCAAAAGCTCAAGAGGTTGATCATATCTCAGCTTTTAGACCTATTGCTTTATGTAATGTTCTTCTCAAAATCATTACTAAAATCATGGCGAGAAAGGTTGAAGCCTCTTTTGCATAAGATTATTTCCCCAGAGCAAGGGGGTTATGTGGAAGGACGTCAAATAGTAGATGAGATAGTTCTTGCTCAGGAAGCCATCCATTCCATGGATATGCAAAATTCTCCTTCCATGTTCATTCGGTTAGACTTATCCAAAGCTTATGACAGAGTGGATTGGCACTTCCTTATCAAAGTTTTGAGGCAATTTGGTTTCTCTAAGGATTGGATGGATTGGATTATGGGATGTATCTCTTCAGTTTCCTACTTAGTTCTTATCAATGGTAGGCCTTCTCAGTCTTTCCCGGCTTCCAGAGGTATTAGGCAAGGTGACCCGCTATCCCCTTATTTATTCATCATTCTTGTTGAATGCTTGGGTAGGACTATAACCAAAAAGAGGGAAAACAAAACCCTTGAGGGAGTTACCATTGCTCATGGAGCTAGACCTATCTCTCATCTTCAATTTGTGGATGACTCTACTCTTTTAGGTAAAGCTACAGTTAAGGAAGCTTCTAATATTAAGCAAATCATTAGCTATTTTTCTAAGGCTATCGGGCTAGTTGATCAATGAAGACAAATCTAAAGTTATTTTCTTTCACTACTCTGCTAGACAGGAATCCATGGTCTTGGATAAATTAAGATATAAGAAGACCTCTCTTCCAATCACTTATTTAGGTATTCCCATAAATATTCAAAGGCAAAAAAATAAAGATTGGAATTGGTTGTTGGACAAAGTCAAGAAGAAAATTGGAAAGTGGACCAACAAGTGGCTTTCTTCTAGGGGTAGAATCACCTTGGTAAAATCAGTCCTTCAAGCTATTCCTATTTATGTTTCTTCCATTTTGAATATCCCAAAGGTTGTTCTTCGAGAATTGGATCAAATCAGTCATCGTTTCCTTTGGAGTGGTACTAAGGAGAAAAGAAAATGGGCCTTGGTGAAATGGGATACTTTATGTCTTCCTAAGAGTGAAGGGGGTTAGGATTCCGGTATTCAATTAATAACAACAAAGCTTTAGTCTGCTAAATTATATTGGAGGATGTTGCATAACCCCAATGCTCTTTGGGCCAATAATCTTCATGCTAAATATGCTTGAGAACAAAAGTCCTGAAGACCTTGTTCGCTATCAACTTCCTACCAAAGGTTCTCCCATTTTAGCGAGTTCTTAAGACTGGTGAGGATTTGATAAAGAAAAAATTATTTTGGATCATTCATAATGGTCAACATGCAAATTTTTGGACAGATTCTTGGGATGGTCACAAGCCTTTGATAACTCGGTTTCCCGATTGGAGGCCTTGGATGGAGGAGCTTCACCGAGCTAATTGGATAAAGGTGGCTAATTACTCGTCGGTACCATACTTGGTAATTCAAAGGTTGGTAGATATTGGATCCCTATTGAGGACTGGCCTATTCAAATCCCAGAAAGGCAAAGACAAGATATCCAAGGCATCCTTCATATGAGATCCCTCTCTTGGTCCCATGAAAAATATTGTTTTGGATGGAACAACACTACTAAGGGTGAGTATTCGGTTGCTCAAGGTTATTTGACCTTATGCCATAATAATCCCAACCATTCTTCTGACATATTTTCTCGATTGTGGGCTCAAAAGCTCTGGCCTAAGGTGAGGTTCTTTAATTGGCTTTTATTGCATCGTAGGGTGCTTACTTGGTGAGCAACTTATGAAGCATGGTTTTCATGGCCCTTTTAGATGTGAAATGTGTGAAGAGAATGTAGAAAATATCAACCATATTTTTATTGAGTGTACTTTAGCCTCTGAGCTATGGAGGAGAATGGCCACTTTACTTGGCTTACAATGGTCCAATTTTTTTACTTTTGAACAGCTTTGGAGGGATTGGCCTAATCAAGAGGGTGTTGATCATTTTATTAGGCAATTAGTTTGGATGGGTTCTACCATTCTTCTTTGGAATATTTGGAATGAAAGGAACAACCAAATTTTTAATCAAGATAGGAAGGATATTCACTATATTTGGCAAAATACCATAGCCAACTTAGTTGAATCAGTCCATCAACTCCTTAATCACCCCCAAAACTCCCACCAAAGATGGGATCAAGTGATGCAAAGATTGAAGATTAAACCTTCTAAGGGCAACCAACTTAAAGGGAATGTGAGTATTAGTAAGATGGATAGGACTAGAAATTGGCAACCTCCTCCTAAGGATTTTGGAAAAGTCAATACCGATGGAGCCTCTAGAGGGAACCCTGGAAAAGCCAGTGTGGGAGGAATTGGTAGACTTTCGGATGGCTCCCTGGTTTTTACTTTTGCTTGAGAATTTGGGTATTCTTTCCAATAACCTTGCTGAGGGGTATGGTATCCTCGAGAGGTCTTCAGGAGGCTACTAAGGTTGGATGGGAAAAGGTGTTAGTTGAGTCCGACTCTCAACTTATGATTAATCTCTTGAAGACTCCTTCTAAGAATCATAAGGTGGATTGGAGAATAAAAAGAATTATTGAGAAGATTCAGTTAATCCAGATGGGATTTTTGAAAGTTGATTACAATCATGTGGTTAGAGATCAAAACAAGAGTGTTGATGCTTTAGCTAATTGGGCTTTGGACAAAGGTGATCTTACTTGTTATGGCCACCCTCCTATATGGTGGGCTTCTCAAATTAGGGAAGCTCTTCTTTCTATCATTTCTTTGGATGGCTCCAGTTCTGAAGGTACCTAGTTTCTTCTTGTTTTTTTTTTTGCTTCTCTTTGGTTCATTCAGTTTTTTTTAGTTCCCTAGCTCATTCTATTCTTTATTTTGTTTCCTCTGTTGATTCTTGCCTTAATAGTCTTCTGGTCTAGATAGGTCATTGTTTTGTTCATTTTTTTTTTTTAGTTTTTTAAGGTGGGTGGGTTCTTTTGTTTTGTTTTGTTTTTGTGTTCTTTGTGTTGTTTTTTGTTGTTCTTGTGTTTTTGTTGTTTTGTTTTTTTTTAATGTTTTTTGTTATTGTTCTTGTGTTTTTTTCGTTCTTGTTCTTGGGTTTCTCTTTGTTTGTGTTATTTCATGTTTTTATGTGTGAGTGTTTTCTATGTATTTTGTTTTTGTTTATTGTCTGTTGTTGGTTGTTTTTTATTTTTATTTTTATTTTATTTTTTTAATTTTTTAGGTTTTGGTTGTGTTTATTTTTCATGTTTTTTTGGGTTATGTCTTTGTAGTGTTCTGTTGTTTTTGTCTTGTTTGTGTTTTGTTATGTGGTTCTTGTGTTTTTCTATGTGGTTTGTGTTGTGGTTTCTTTTATCTTATTGTGCGTGTTTGGTTGTGCTTTTGTTTTTGACACACTCAAGGAGCATGTTTTTTATTTTATTTTATTATTTTTGTTGTTATTTACTTATTTTTAAATTGGTTTTGTGTGTTTGTTTGCTCCTTGAGTATGTCAAAGGTGGTAGGCCAGGTCCGAGTCCTGGGCATTTTTTGGCGGAATGGATACCCCTACCTCCTTGGGTCTTACCCGAAAGTGGCATCCCTTTTGGGATGTTTTCCACAAATAAAAAAAAAAAGAGTGAGAAAAGGATGAATACTTTTGTGAATCAATTTATTCTTAATCTTATATAGAATCAAAGTTTGTAGAATAAAATGAAGAATTTAAGTTTCCTTGGAAGAAGAAAAGTCTACAATATAAGTAGAAATCAAACCATGATACAAGTGGCTTGAGTCCTATTTTTGAGGATGTCCTACCTAAGGGGATAACAATGGAAAATATACAATTAGATCATAAAGTATCAATACCTCCCTCAAATGATGAATTTGAGCATACAAGAGCAATAGAGAGAGGAGTTATGCTAGAACATAAATAAGGAGGAAAGACTATAAAGTCTAAAGAATCAACATGTGTATCACCTTTCATAAAATAATTTTACTTCCTCAATGAGGAAATTTTAGAAAAATAATATTAAATTCCTAAAATTCCATGTGAGATTCAATTTGTTGCAACACAAGGGATGTTTGAGAATGTTGAAAGCCATTTACCTATCCAAGATATCTTCATGTGTGATCCTCATAAATAACCAAAGGATAGTTATACACTTGCTCTCCTAGGATATGAGACTTTTGATTTCTCCTTAGGGAGAGAGGATCATGTATAAAAATGGGAGGAGAACTTTCAACTAGAATATGGGATATTTATACAAGAGGATGATGATAAAATAGAAGACGCTAAGATTATAGGGTCTAAAGAAAACTTATGGTGCCTCTTTTGTGAATATGTATCCCTCTTTGGAAATGAAAGCTAGGAAAAAAATCTATTTAGCAAATGAAGAAGGATTCACCCGTGACTCATAATATCATCCAAGTATTTCTAGAAAATTGAGCTATAATGAATGACAAAGAAGCCATTATCCTAAAAAAGGGGTATTTTCCTACAATCCTAGGTTGTCCAACTAGGGTAAAAATTATATCCCAACAATCTAATGCACTAAAGGATGACATTGGATTGATATTGATACAACATCAAAAGGGAATATCATTGTTGACTAATGTTGTGCTTCCTAGTTGCATACAATTAGTTATCCAAATTGAATATCACCATCAAATTCAATCATGAAATAAAGTAAAAATTAGTGATATTATCTTAGTTTTAGAAGTGTTAATGCCCATCCATAATTTTCACCACTTCAAAAGATAAGGGAGGTATCAGTTACAAGATATTTGGCATTAAAAGCTAGATCATGAGGGAATTATAAGAGAAAAGGTTATTTTAACTTCCTAGATTATGATACCCACTAAGTGTATTTATTATTTTGGTGAAAAAATATACCATCTCCTATAATGTCACCATGAGGCTCTAAATTGGAGAATCCCTTTTGGAAAAGGATTTACATATGCATCATTAATGTTATTTGACTTACAATATTTACATAGTTGTTGGAAAATCTTTAGCTGCAACATTGGCGTCAGAAGGATCAACAACTATTTTTTAAAGAGACACTCAAGTCCCTATTTATTTACATCCCATTCATCTAATATTGGTTAAAGATATTTCTAATATTGGTGGTTTCTCCCACAAAATATGATAAAAGGAAATTGAAATTTGGGAATGCAATGATAACAAGGCAATTTTTGAAATCTAGATTATTTTAGGGTAAGTAGGCATTTTCTTCCCTTTGAACCTACAACCCAATGGATAAGGCATAATCTAAGATTAAAATTATTAATAGTCTAGTATTAGAGGTAGCAAAATATGTGAGAAATTTGGTAACTTAGGGAAATAAAGGATAAAGGGATACATAGGAATGATGGATAATGATCAAGAGAAGGGCTTTGAAAAGGAATATTTACAAGTATACAAGGAAAAGAGTGGAAAGAATGAAAGCTATTAATTTAGAAGTATAAATTTCTTCTACCATATTTCTCACAACCATATTCACTTCAATTTTACCCCTATTTCATCTACTACAGTATTTGATTTATTTTTTTCTCTTTTTTCTTCTACTCCTACTTCTTGAAATCCACCTATTTTCTTATATTGCACACATCCCATCCTCAAATTATTGTATCCCTAGTCTTAATATCAACAACAAGTTTACCTATTTAAAATGTATGGTCATTTCATATGTCATATCCACTCCAATTTTCCCTATCATCATTCATGTCATCACCTACTATTCCATCCACCTTGCATCCATCCTTTGGTCCCCCATATTACAAGTGTTATTATGTCATACCATGTGTCATCATTTCAATTCCTCTCATAATTCATCACCACTCGAATCCCACCATCACATGTCAGTATTTTAAATTGGTATCCTTACCATCATTAGTCCAAAGGTTACCATAGGTATAATGACACTCTTCTCCACATAGAATTAAAACTTTTTAAGGTAATTTGCACTATGAAGGAATATTTTGGCATTAACATCTATTAGTTGTTTCCTCACTTGGTAAAAAGATATCATATGGGAGAAAAGATAGAATAAGTTTTAGGAACCATGCAAGGGATAAGAAATTAAGTTGATTAAAACAACACTAGTGAAAAGAGACACAATATTTACTACATATGTGATTCACCTATCCTAGTTGATGAAAGAAATAGATGAGCTATTGGTCATGAACACACTTTCAATTCAAGATATTGGTGGTGAGACAAGTTAAGCCCCTTTGGAACCATATGTGTTAAGGAATATCCCACATATCATAATAAGTGTGAGACCTTGCTCTTAAAATATAATTATGTATATGGAAGAGGGGCTAATATCCAAGGTAATGTACATTGAAGATCTCCCCATAAAATAAAATAAATGAAGTAGTTGGGTAGGTCAGTTAAGAAAATGCTAATCACATACTTGAAGGACATGTCCTACATGAAAGGGAAACCCAAATAATACAAGATGCATATGATTCCCTTGAAATGATAGTTAAATAATTAAGAAAGGAGATGCAAGAATTGATAAATAAGATATTATGGTGAAAATAAAAGTGGAGGTTCCCATAGATAGTGTCGCATAGTGCTTCTAAGAAGATCATTGAGCTAGAAAGAAAATTATGGAATTTAAGAAAATGAAGAAAATCAAGGGAAGATCCCCTTGTAGAATTAGTATGAGGAGTTAGTATCAAATACCAAAATGTAGATGATAATGCACTAATTGGTAGGTAGTTTTAAACATATTACCCTAGAGCTAAACAAAGGTGACCCATAGCTTTATAAATTTGCAATAAGGATTTGAAGACTTTATGCCTAAGGATAAAGGTAATGTCTAGGATCTCTCACCAATCAAGCTTGGAACCATGCGAAGTCACCATAAATGTAGTATCTCATTAAATACCTTATAATTCAAAGGAATTAGCCATAGAAAATAGATTTTGCAAATCCAGGAATAACAAAACTTCTAAAATTGACAAAATTTGTCTATCCCCAAAATGGATTGATTGGCTTAAATGAGTGATTTGCTCACAAAATGAAGTGATTCACTCTCAAAATAGATCGATTGGCTCAAAAGAGGGATTTGATCACAAAATGGACTGAGTAGTTCAAAAGAGGGATTCACTCACAAAATGGATTAATTGGCTCAAAGAAGTGATTTGGTCACAATATGAAGCAATTCACTCACAAAATGGACTTATTGGCTAAAAAGAGGGATTTGATTATAAAATGGACTAATTAGCTCAAGGGAGTGATTTTTGGGAATAGAATTTAAATTTAAATGCTTTATTGATATCATTGTTAAAAAAGCATCATACATTGCAAGTACATTGTTTATGTTGCATGAGATTCCTATAGAATTTTTTAAAATAATAGGATAATAGGAAACCTTAACAAGAATATTTCCAAATCCTATCCATAGTTTGTGTTGTTAACTCAAGACATCATGGCCATCCATTACAACAGCTGGATGTGCTTGATGCCCATGTTGCATGGAGAGCACGTAGTTTTGGGAGTTTTGACAACATGGACCATAACTCAAAGGAAAAGCTTCAAGATTTTTTAAGGCTATTTCCTTATTGATGTTATATTTGATGCTCAAAATTTTAAAATACTCCTAAGCTACTAGGTTTTAAAAATGAAAATGGAAAGAGAAGGAACATAAAATAAATAATCCTAAGCTAAAGGTGGCAATGCGCCAAGATCACAAAATATTCTATGTATTAGTGGGATATATGAACATGTGCATCATTCATGATAGCTAAAGTGAACATAGTTTTAGAACAAAATAATTTTACCCAGAAACCTTATATAAGAACCAAGGAAGATACTAGCCACAACTATTTATACAAATTAACATACACAAAAAGACTAGGTTAGAACTCTTTATCTATATGTGAAATATTCAATACATATATATTAGAAGGAAAGAGGCTCTAGGCTTGTACATAAATTGAATAAAGGTTTAATTCTAGATTAGTACATATAAGAAGTGGAGAAAAATGCATTCAAGGCTAGATACTACACATGAAAATGCAATTCCCCCCCTTTCCCAATCTCAAAGCTAGGTATTTATACATCTCAACATTTCAAAATTCAAAATTCTCTCTTATTTGACACAGGTAGAACCTACATTGTCCATTGTTGCT
The DNA here is from genome assembly GCA_028583015.1 of Wollemia nobilis. Taxonomy (NCBI): domain Eukaryota; kingdom Viridiplantae; phylum Streptophyta; class Pinopsida; order Araucariales; family Araucariaceae; genus Wollemia; species Wollemia nobilis. The sequence continues at coordinate 34,786,027 of JAQPPZ010003077.1, read as the reverse complement.
AGGCTTGAGGTACAATTCTACATTTATTTTTGGTAGCTTTGAAGCTAGTTAGAGGTCTTGTTTCATTAAATTCTTTATAGAATGGTTGCTCCTTTCAAATGTAGAATTTATGAGCCTTCCCTTATGTGGAAAATATAGTATTTGGAGATGATAATTGAGGTGGCTTTTTATTTCCATGGAAATATCTTTCCAATCCTAAGGCTAGCATTAATCACATGGAACCCACTCTTTGCTTACCTTACTCTCAGAGTACTTGCTTTAATCAAGTCTCCCACTAGATCCTATTGGTGCTTGCTTCCATTGGCTCTCATTCACAATCCTAGTGACTGGTATTTTTCTCATGAAGCGGACTTTGGGATATCTTCGAAACTCTAGTTTTTATATTATATGGTTTTCTTATTTCCAAGGGTCTAATTACTAGAATTACATTGACCTTTCACTTGAACTCCTAGGGATGTGGTTTCCCTTGCTTTTCTGACCTTTCCTCAAAACTTTAGTTTGAGTAATAGCATTATGTTTTTTGCAATCATATTATATATGTAGTGAACATTCACTATAGTTAGCTCATAGAGGATCTCCATCCTACTAGTGATGAAGTACCCAAAATTTAGTATCCTTATCCTTGGGTGTGAAGTCATGACTGGATTTTGTTCATCGCCTCTATAAATTCTCTCCATTCTCTTTCAGAAGGTAGTCTTACTTAGGTGAGATTAAAGTAAATTTTTTTGAGGTTGCACAAATATTTTGGGTGAAAGGGATGACATCACCTATAGTTCTTCGAAGGTATATCTTGAGCTCAACTATAGGTTTCACAACCTAGGTTACCTTATCATCAATGTATGAGTTTGATGGTACCTCAATGTTTACTTGTTGATTCAACCATTATTGAAACTCTTGTTTCAAGAGGACTTCACCATTACAATTTCAAAGGGAAGGGATACCTATTGGTATTAGATAAGATATGCACTCTATCCACTCTCCCACTATATAGGTTAGATAATTAAACTAATCTTCATATTATTATATTACCTGCTCTACCAATGGGACTTTGACAATCCTATGGGCTATTGCATCTCAATTAATAATTCTTGTTGCTACCCATCACTAATGACTAGTTTGAACTATCAAGGTTTCGAATACTTGTGCCTCATCAAACTAAATGACAACAACTATTATGATAGGTTCAAGCTCCTTGCTAATTTTTAAATTCTAGAAGGAGACCATCTAGATAAACTCAAGTATAAAAAAATACTTTCAGATACCTGGATGACCATCCTCCATAGTATCTGATTAACATTAGATATTTCTTCATGTCACTTACCTTCTACTCTAGATCTATGACTTTCCTCTTTTGTTCTTCTAATGTTATTTTTTCTCCCTTTAGTTGAGTCATGATATGGGTAATTTTATTGGATTGGGAGGATTTGAGTGCATGCATAGTCTTATCTATCTCTTTCTTCTTTCCCACTAGTTTCCTTACCTGATTAAGGTACTCATGGCTTACCATATTGTATGTCTACTCATATAATTTTACCTTATCCTCTATTTTGGTGTCCTTGAGGTTGATTTCAATGACAACCACTCAATAATATTGAGTTTTCTTCTTACCTTCTACCTTGGATATGGTAGGCATAAAATAGATCATGATCAATGTGGCATTTTGAGGGAGGTAGAAATCCTTACTTTGGTGGTGGAGGGTTTCCCTACCTACCATACCACTTTTATTGATCATTCTATTGTTTATGTGCTCAAGCCTATTGGTATCGAGGTAGTAGTTCAAAGATAGAGGTGATAGCCATGGGATTGGATGTCGATAGCTATATTTTTGGGAGAATTATCAAGAGCTTTAGAAAATGTAGAGGGGTTGATTGAATCATGAGAGAGAGAGAGAGTTGTAAAGGCATATTTGATGCTTGGGGATGGGATGGAGAATTGGCTAGATTAGGAGGTGATGAGTGGTGGAGTGACTGGGGTGATAGAGGTGAGAGTAATGATAGAATGGGCACTTAAGGAGGGCATTACCAAAATAAAAACAAGTGGTAGAGTGGATGATATTTTTGCCATTAGGGGAACCTCTTCTACGTGTGGTGAAATAACTTTAGGGGATACCTTTAAAGGTGGTGTATAGATGTCCTCAGATCATGTCTTGCTTTCCTTTTACTTTATGGATTATTTGGTATCAGGTGATGACTTCTACTTATTTTTAGAGACTTTCCCCTATCTTGAATCTTCTCAATATCACATTTTTGGTGATGATGTAGGTTAGTTTTGGGTGGTTGAAATAGGGGATCCTATGGTAGAAGTCTCTATAAGATGTGCTTCTAGTTTTGGTGGTGTATATAGTATATCCTAGATAATAGATTGATGAGGGTCTTCCATCCTTATTTATTGACATGACTTCTTACTTGGGGCTACTCCTTAAATGTCTTCCCAAGAATCACTAGGCTCTAGTTCTGTACACCATCTAGTTCTGTCTATGTTTTTGGATGGTCTGGTCTTCTCTTCAACTGAGATATCACTCCTTAGTGAACCAATAGCTTGTAGAAACTTGATTTGATTTATTTTCTCCTATAGGTGGCACAAATTAGGTCTAGCTACCTCAATATTTCAATGGAGATCACCCTCATGGTCACATGTTTTGATAGTAGGTAAACTAGTTTAGAAAAGCTATACATGCAAATGATAGTAGTGTATTTGAGGAGAAACAATCACCTTGGTACTAGAGATGGGTTTTTGGTGCTATCCTCTACATTGTATTGGGGAATGGTTCCCTCAATGGTGCTTAGAATTGACACTAGGAATTCATCCACAAAGGTATAATAGGAGAAATACAACAAATAAATCCAATCCAAGTGGATGTGGTATGCTTTTAGCCATCCATATCCTTCATATTTAAGATCAAATTCTCATACAACCAAAGGTTTTGGGCCAATGCCAAGTGCACCAAAAATAAGCAATACCTAAAGGCTAGAATACTATTGAAACTTTGTAGCCCTTCAAGGACTTAATTGGCTATGAAGGTGCTAAAGTCAAAAATCAATGACATGTCAGTAAGGACACATACTAACATGTGTAATATTCCAAATTCTTCTTGAGATACATTATTATCACTATCTAAATAAAAAGGGAATTATTTCATGCTTAGGAATTTGTAGGTGTCATTCTTAAAGGTTGACTAACTTAGGAGAAATCTAGGCATAGAAGTCTTCTCTTTTTGGAGATCAATATTCAAACTGCCCAAAGGGTCTATAAATTGAGAGCAATAATAGCTATCTCTAAATTTATCTCAAATTCTTCAAGGATCATCAACATCTCCTAGATGTTCTGGTCTGAGATGGTTATTTTAATATGACTATCATCACCTTGTTGTAGCAAAAAATGATACAACATGAATGTACCCCTAATTTCAAAATTTTGAAGGTCATTAGAGGTCCATAAATTTTGTGATGTTTTAATAAAAAATTCAAATCCTAAGCTATAAAGCAACCATAAGCATCTCAAAATATAACAATGGATTAATATGTTTCAAAAATTGATAAAGCCTTCAAAATGCTTAAGTCATTCACTTTCAACAACTTTGTCATCATGTTAAGTCATCCTTCATAAAATGGCCTCAATTGCAAAAAGCTTTGAAACTACCTTGCACCCTTAAGAAGTAAAATAATCCTTTTAAATAAGCTTAAGAGGTCCCTTGCCCATATTTCCCTAAGTCTACAAGATACCGGCCTAATCGGTTGAAAATTGGAAGCAAAGGAAAGGCTACCAGATGAAATAAAGCTTAGCAAACCAAAAAGAGATCGATCGATCAACTTATAAACATAAGGCCATTGCCAAAAAATAGATATCCAAAGAATTGAACAATAAAGTATTTTAGTCGACGAGAAGAAAATATTGACTGAGTGGCCAATTGACCAACTGATGGAATCAGCACAAAGAGCCACCATTCGATCGATGAGAAGAAAATGTGAGTTGAGTGATCGACCCAATGATTCGATAGGAAAAATAGACCACTCGACCAAAAATAGATCTGAAGTTCGAAAACACATGCACCAGCATTTGGCCGCAAATATTAAGAGATAAACCAATTAATTTGGTGTGAAATTATCTCAACTGAAGCTAAATTTGAGAACTTGGTCAAATTTGAAAACCCAAAATTCAATAGGTAATCATCTGAGAAGTGGAAGCAACCAACTGATCATGTGGCATGAAAAGGGATTGTCAACCAAAAGCACATCGATGACCAAAAATTGATCGACCAAAATTTGATAGAGATCAATGGTCAACAAAAGTAGCCTGAAGCCTATCAGTTGAAAAGATGATCAAACACCTTAGTCAAATTTGACCAATTCATTCAAGCTAAGACCCTTCAGTAGAATAAAGAAGCCCATGTGACAATGTCAAGGCCATTCGATTGAATAGTAACATGGATAAACCGACTGATTCCAAGTGGGACTAAAGATGCTTGATCGACCAAAGGAGTGATGTGGAAGAATCTAACCTGTCAAATTATTTTTGGTTGAGAAGAGATTAATGCTTGGATTTGTCGACCAAACAGATCACAAACATCAGAGGGTACCAACCGAGCAAGGTAGATAGTTGATATGGATCAGACCAAATAAAGGTAAAATGAGCAAAAATCAAGTTACATGTAACATAAATCCTCGCATGCATTTTGATTTAATTATCATTATTATGTTGATACCCCAATAAATACTGGTATGATTTTAATGTAGCATGTAAAAGGGTACTTCAGGATGCTTGGCTGAAGAGTCAATAGCAAGTAGCCAAAATCACCATTCATGAAAAATCACAAAGGGGCCGTCAATCGAAAATTGATAGAAGATGAGGTCTAACTGGTCGACCATATAATAAATGAGTGAGAAAGCTTTGGCTGAATCACAATGAATCACCAACTGATGATCTATACAAGGGAAGTAATTAAAGTACTGATCAATTGATTAACCATCGATGATCACCGAAGCACAAGCCTCTCAAAATTCATAATAGGCATTAGTCGATCTATCACATGATTGGAGCAATTATTTATTAAAGCAAGATATTATGGATCCTCATATGAGAAAGACAAAAAGGCACTCAAATTAATGATGATTTCACTGACATGACTAAGAGCCAATCAGGAAGTTGTAAGCATGCAAACCAACTATGGACCTTTTCCTTGAATCTATCCAGGCACATGCTTTAACACAACATGAGATAATTGGATTATTTAAAATGAAATATGTATATGATCATATAGTTAGTTACATAAATTAACTAAAAGAAGAAATATCCATGATAGGTTGATCATTATGGAGAGTGAGATGGTGAACCAATTATAGCAGTAGTATAGTGGTGGTTGGTACGACATTAATGATGCTTCATGCACAAACCAGTTTAAAACACACTAGTAGTAGCAATCAACTTACATAGCTAAGATTATATTTGAACATTATAGAGCCAAAGAACCTAGTCGTAAAGAATCAAACCATGGCCTCTTCAAGTGTAGTTGCTCCCAAGACCAATATAAAAATCTTAGAAGAGAAATTATTGTTTAATAAAATGACCACAAGGAAGACCGCAAAGCAAGTATGGGGTGAGGAAGAGCTCACCAAATTCTATTTTCAATAAGGCATTTTCTAAAGAACATCTTCAAAAAGGTGTATACAGACAAAGATAAGAGCAGTCCTCACTGCAATAAGTGGAGGACCAATTTGGTGAAGCTATTGTGCCCGAGAGTGCATTTATTCCTTGAACTGTTGTCATGGTTGGCCATTTCATATGACCCAAGGACCAGAGCTATAGTAAATGGTAGAAACAATTCTATCTATAGAATTACACCAAAAATAATTGAATAAGTTTTTGGACTGGGAACAATGAAACTTTTTTACGATGCAATAGTAGTATCAACACAAGACCAACACATGATCGACACCATATTCTATGGAAAGTTGTTTAACTACGACAAATTAGTGTCAACAAATTCTTAATTCACATGTGGGTGAAATATTATGCCAACATGATCCACATAGTTATGGGGGTCAAGGACCTAAATTGGGTCAATATAGAGGTCATGTACCTGATAGTGTATAACAAGACGTGGAAGTTGTTGATGTATAAATGGCAAGACATAATATGTGATACAATGGACAAAGAGTTCAAAGAATTATAGAAGGTGATAAAGGATAATAGATATTTCATTTCCTATTTCTCCCACTACTCTTTTCTAATCCATTTGATTGTCAGGTAGTTCAAAGAGAGTTCAATCACCTAATTAGGGGGTGTGCCAGGGGTAATCAATCAAGATAGGCTACCTTGCATATATGAAGGTACCTCCACTTATTCAAAATTTTATGGTAAATTTTTGATAGCCATGTATCATGTGATCATTGAGAAAGAACCCCCTAGAATGAGCCCGAGCATAGTTAAATATCTTGAAGAAAATAAAGCTAGAGACTTCTTTCTCACCAAAAAATTTAGCTTCATCAAAACATATGGGGCCAAGTTGCCACCCAAGGCTTTACCCACATTCTATCCTAAATCATTGGTTGCCTTAGAGATAGTGATACAATATATAGAAGAAGCCAGATTGAGGTTTGGAAGGAAACAAACAAGGATTCCTTGGGTCACTGTGCCAGGGAAAATATGATAGTATGTTTACAGAGGATATTCTAGCATGATGAAAGCCCTGTTGAAAATGGATTCCTACTATTTTTTAGAAATAACATAGAGGCCATATGAACTGGATGAACGCTACAAGGATATTATCGTCGAACCAAAACCCCTCACACATAGAGAATATGAGTTTTAATATAATATGTTATAGGCTCAGAAGAATGGGGTGAAGTTAGAAGAAATATGAAATAATCAAAACCTGACGAGGGTACATACGCATATAGAGACAGTAGTAAATAATTCCATGGACCTCAGATTGATAAGATAGACTAGAGTAGATAAAATAATGCTATAGGTATTCACCATACCCCAAAGGAATTCACAGATCCCCTCATAGAAATTATTAATCAAGAACCTAAAAAATTTGAGATATTGATCGAGGGGGTGACCCAAATGACAAAAGGTACTCCTGATATCTCTACCACTTCTCAACCTATAAACATAGACAAAGGGAAAGAGATTGTTCTTACCTCTACTAAACCAAGCTAGCTTAAACCTAAAATCTTAGCAATGACTTTGATGACCTTGTAGCACTTGCGATAGATAGTCATAGGTTCATCCTAGGCAAAACTTGTAGCCTTCAGGATAAATAACAAATAAATTAAGATCTTTGTAATGGCTTGGGAATAATACAAAAAAGTGGAGGATTTGCTAACATATTAAGAGACTACCAAATAGATGTTCCCAGCCCATCAAAATATCCCCCTCATAATAGAGCTAAAATTAGAATAAATACTAGCGAACCTGTGAGCATCACTCTAATCAAAATGGAGGAAATCACAAATTTCACCCTTGAGGAGGAAGAACATATCCAAGATATAATGGAAGGGAAGGTGATAGAAGCATAGAAAAAAAGTAGAGTTGGATGTTCAGTTCCTTCATCAAGTTCCTACCCTACCTCCAATACCACGATCACCATCCCTACCCAAGGGGTACATTCACGTCAAATAAATCCTTAAATAGGGGATGTATAGATAGAAGGAGACATAGTTGCATTGTTAAAACATGAAGTGCAAGTACATGCACAGACTGCACTGGCCATTGAAAATGAAATAATAGTTTTGGAATACTAGACAAAATTGTTACAAGTAGAAAATGAAAAGCTAAAATTTGAAGTCAGTAAAGATGCCTTTAGGGAGAAAACAATTACAAGGCCCAGTGCTTATAACAAAATATAAATAAAATATGGTCAAGATCATAGAAATAGAGTCATAAATGATTGAGAGTTGTTGTAGGGATTTTGGAGCAATAATAGAAGTGAATAAGAAAATAAAACCCCTGATAGAAAAGGCAGATAAAAATATGGCAACTATTTCCCTAGTGTATGAGAAGTGTAAGACTAAGTATGAACAAATCAGATCCAAACAAGTGATCACAGTGGATGGTCAAAGTCATAGCTACCAAATAGAATATGAAAAAGTCACCAGTTTTATGGTCGATAGACCCCAATGGAATTATGCAATCAAGGAACTAGAGAATGTGGAGTGAGATACGATTAATAGATTGAAGCACCTCAATATCAATCTCCAAAAATTTCTCAGTAGATGAGGGTTCAAAAAATTTATCATAAAAGACATTTAGGAGCTCTCATGTGAATAAAATTATGAAGATAAATTATCTAACCAGCTCATTTCTTTGTCAACAACTACCCTTGACATAGTCAAATTTTTTAGATCAAAAAAACAGTCTTAAGAGAAGACAAGACCAAGGGAATAAGGGTGTTAGATAGAATTAACACACTCAGTGCAATTGATGAAGAAATATGGATACATATATTTGACTTGGTTGGTGCTAGTCAAGAAGAGAAAGACACAATCAAGAGAAGCCAAAAGACATCAGAGTCAATAAGCAGTGTGGGGTTCGCAATAGGGAAAAAAGGAAAAGGAAATGTGGATGATAACTAGACAAAATTTTGGTCTATTAAGAATAAATTCTAATTTTGAGATAGCCAATAATAGGTTGTATAACACCTAGTCTATAACAAGGCAGGAGATAGCACCAAATGGAGTGTCCATATTAGAGCAATTTTTATAGTTATAGAGCCACCACAACTATAAGAAGGATGTCCACAACCAGAAAAATCATCAAGCTTTTGACATAGCATATTTTTGCTAAGAGGTATACTTGAGTGTCTTGTTCTTTGCTATTGTATTTCCTTTGTGTATTTCTTATTCCATTCCTTATTCTTCCCATTACTATGCAAGTTTGGTAGGAAAGTGTCCAAGAAGCTGAGATTATTTCCATATTATTGAGCTAGAGGTCTAGAGACTCGATTGTTACCAGATTGGAATGGGAGAGTGAAAAGTCCTTGTTACGATATTCGAACGAGGATTTTTATTGTATTAATATTTAAAAGAGTTTAATGGCAAATTCAAGCCAAATATTCATGTAATCAATTCTCATATTAATACAATTCTGGGCTTCTTTCCTATTATATTTTTGTCATTAGTTTTATGTGTGTCTTCATTATGAATTACATTATTTGAATGTATAATGAACATTTATTTCGTTGGTCAACCATTATGTTTATTATGATATTTGAATGACTGTAATTGCACCAATTATTTATTTTTCCCATTCTCTCTATTTCACTAAAGTGTTATTAAATCTTGCTACAATAGCCCAAAGGATTAAGGCACCGATCATACATAAGGCATAATTGAACTGTTATTGTTTTAGCTTGGTCAACTTTATAAAAAATTTAACTCAACACCATAAATATGGAAGAGCATGAACATAAAACATTAAAAACTTTAAGTTCACCTCAAGGGTTTCCTTACCATACCTGGTCTATTTAAATATTAAAGAACTCTATTACTAGGTTAAATAGGCAGGTCGAACAAAGTCTGTAATTGCTTGTTCAAAGCTGTTTTTCCTTGTAGTGTGATAGCTTATCCCAAGGATGCAGGAAAAATCTCCAACATGCCCATAAATTTCCTATGTTGAGAGTCATAGTGGGAAGTGCATGCTACTACCATATCCTAGTAGTTTTTCACTTAAGAAACCATATAATGGACTAGGTAGCTTGTCTAGATCCTTATGGAAAAGTACCTAGCTTCTTTGATAAGGCTCTTATGGTAGGTTATTTTTCTCAAAATTTTGGTGCTTTTTAACAATTTGGGATCTGATACCTTTTCTGTTGCATTAGTGATAAGGCAAGTTTAGTCTATTTGAACTATGTGTGGGTTTTATTATTAGTCTAGGAGTGTTTTGCCTTGGTAGATGAATTTCTACTTCTATATTCCATGGTTGCTAAAGATTGTACTACAATTTTCTCTTCAACCACTTGATGGAACTCAATGCTTTAGGACTCTCATAGTCTTTGTTGCTAATGGCATGATGTAGAATATTATCAAGAGATGCAAGCATTAATAATATCATTTTTGGACATTATCAATTTAGGCACATACAATCCTTCTTCAATGTGGTTGGCTAGAGTGGCTAGAGCCTCCTTGGCCTATATGCCCCTCCCTTATGTTTGGTTGATTTTGAGATTTTCCACCAAGATGTGATCACCCTTTCTTACAAATCTACTACACTGAGGGATCTTCTCATCATATTCATTGAAGGTCTAATAGAATGGGATGCATTTTCCCTAACCACTATCCTCATTTTGATATGACATACAAGGCACTAGGTGTCTTCCTTGGGGTGCTTATTCAAATGATTTTCATGGGGTAAGAGGATTTGGCAATATTATTTTGGGTTACTTCCTCATCATTTGAATTGATTGAGGTGTATGACACATGCCTACTATGGGATACCAAGGATAGCTACTTAATTTCATAATGCTCAATTTTTTACTATTCACATGGCTTTGATCAATAGAAGTTTCATTGTGAGGCTAGAAAGTGTTTTTATTTGTGTTGGAATCATGGGAATCAAATTGCTTAGGGATTTCAATCTCCTTAGGATATTATTTTGGTAGTACATCTCATGTAAGGTACTAACTAGATTTGTGCCAATTCTACCTCATAGTTCCATAGAGCATGTGGAGTTATCATGGCATTTCTATAATAAGGATGACTAGACCACGAAGATATCATTGGAAAGATTAGGCCCTTCTTCTTCTTGAGAATTTGAAGAACACAAGCTTATACTGAGAGGAGGGGTGAAAAGTATAAGGTCAACTTTTACTTTTCTTTCCCAAATAATATTATCCAATATTATCAATGGAAATATCAATAGTAGTAACTAAATTAATGTATAAATAATCACACGCAATAGAGACACCAATTTAACGTGGTTCACCCAATGTGGGCTACTCCACGAAGAGAATATTTCACTAAAATTTTCTCAACAAATATATTGGGAATCCTTACCTATTACAATGTTTATGGACATCTGTCCAAAGGAGATACCAATCCCCTAATCAAGTTCATGGATCTCTATCCATAGGAGACAGAAATCCCCTCTACTAGTTCGTGGATATCTATCCACAGGAGAACTCCTTCTCCTCTACTATGGCTGGTGATCTTCTAGAAGACTACTACCTCCACTGCACTGGCTTATGGATCTCTCTCTACTAAATACCTCTATCCTCACTCAGAAGACCATTGTCCTCACTGCACTGGATAATGGAGCTCTATCCACTGGAGATTGTTGTCCTCTACTCTATCACCTCCAAATCCTGCTCTTAGCTCTAATCAATCTCTATCTCAAATCTGTACTAAACACTATCCTCGATCTAGCACAAATAATCTCTCAAATATATCTCTGGTTTGACATAAATTTGCCCAGAAATCTACACCAAACTCTATTCTCAAATATGTCCTCAAGCCTTAACACAAAGCTTGATCAATCACAAATCAAATTTTCTCAGATCTACTCCAAGCCTTAACTCAAGGCTTGAAAAAATTAGTCAATCAATTCTTCTCTCAAGTCTTCTCAAAGACTTATCTCAAATCTATCCATAAGTCCTCTCAATAACTTTCTCAATCTGCTCAACAAGTCTTCACCAAGACTTACCTCAAATATGCTCAACAAGTCTTCACCAAGACTTACCTCAAATTTGTCCAACAAGTCTTCACCAAGACTTACCTCAAATCTGCTCAACAAGTCTTCACCAATACTTACCTCAAATCTACTCAACAAGTCTTCATCAATACTTACCTCAAATATGCTCAACAAGTCTTCACCAAGACTTACCTCAAATATGCTCAACAAGTCTTCACCAATATTTATCTCAAATCTACTTACAAGCTTTCACAAAATCTCACACAAATCTATCCTTAAGATTTCACAAAATCTTACTCAATTTTGTCTTTAAGTCCCCTCTAGGACTTACTCAAATCTGCCCATAATATTTCACAAAATATTATTCAAACAATTGCAAAACTTGCATACAAAACTCAACTTAATCTCTTTCAAAAAACCTCTTCAATACCACAAACAAGTTTCACTCAGAATCTTGTTTAACCATAAGAACATATAGAGAATGATTAAAGACTCAATATGTTTCACACTCACTATTTTTTGTACTCAACAAAACACTCTATCATTCTCAAACTCTCTCTCAAATTAATTCAGAATAAAGTATAATTTGTTTTACAAAACTTGAACCATCACTCCAATGCATTCAATCAATAATGCTCAATCAACTTCACTCAAAAATTCACCCAATGAAACACAACTTGCTTACAAACCCTAACCAAGTGTTTCACTATACTTCCAATCAATTCACACTATAGATCTCAAACCTTGACTCAAGATAATTCCAATTTCACATAACAATGATACTCATGATCTTTCACAAACCTGAGTTCAAGATAGTTCTCAATCTCACATAACAATGATACTAATGTTCTTTCACAAACCCACAAATCATGCACATTAAAATTTACTCAAAAATTTCTAATAATACTCAATAATCCTTTTCACTTCACCTTTGCATTTCATAACATTCAATCTAACAATATTTCACTCATAAGGAAGATGTGCCCATACCTTTTGTTTTTATGGAGATATATATTCAAAACCTGTCTTAATCACAATCAAATCCTCTTTGCCAATTTCTAGATTAGATAGCAAATTTTTATTTCAAAAATTTCCACATAAATTTACTCTCAACAAGATGCTTAATCAAATCAACAAACACTTCTCATATCCCCTTTTATAATACAAACCTTATAATGTAAAAACGATTTAAATTTCACCTTATATATCCTATTATATTCCTATTAGAACATCCAAAAGAATATAAATTATCATGTACCCTTATAACTCCAAGGATGCAACTTAATTAAATTTTTTTCACCAAATAATACACCATAAGATAATATTTTAATTTACTCATCTTACCCTTATACCTCCCAAAACAAAGAAAAATATTACTTGGCTTAATTGCTCCGCGAGGTCTTTCAACACCACCAATCCACAATACTTTTCTTTTAAAGGGGTATACTCTACGATATTCAACCTACAGACCTATGCTTCAACAATGCTTTCACAAGCGCTTTAACCGACTGCTCTATTGAGCCTCTTGGAATCCAAAAGAGGTTCCTCTCAATGATGTTCCTTTCCTGGTGCAATGGAAATTTCTAAAATAAAAACACTAAATGAATCCCACGTGATTCGAACCATGGATAAACCCTTTTGGAGAACCTTTCAAATCAACTAACAACCATATCCTCCACACTATTGGATGAGGTTAAAAGAAAAAATAGTATATTTGTATGCACTATCATAACACTCCGAAAACCCCTCTTAGGATTGGTTTCAACAAGCGCGCAACCACCAAAAAATCACTTTAAAACCCTCTTGATTTCTATGTGCATGCTCTAATTTTATATTCACTGAGTTTTTCTATCAAAGTATGTTTGTCCTCAAAAGAGGATTTCGATTAACTTTTGATATTAACAATATTGCACATACTTCAATTACTGTACATATATCTAAAGTCCTTCGGATGAATTATATATATATATATATATATATATATATATATATATATATATATATATATATATATATATATATGCATTGAATTCAATATTTAATCTGTTGGCGCATTTAGCTCTTAATAACATTGTCTTCCAAATTGAGAATGTCGGCAAGAGAGGTTAAAACTTTAATTTAAAATATTTAAATATTAAATTATTTAATTCTTAAATTTAAATAATTTAAACTTTAAATTAAATAACTCTAAATTCTTGGTCATGGTCTTAGACTTGGGCATCCAATCTTTCTTTAAATCTTGGGCCCAAAAACAATTTAAACTTCTTTCTTTTATCCAAATATTATAATTTTATTATTTATTTTTAAACTTGATTTTCTTTCCTTGGGTCTTCAATATTTTAGGCCTCTTTAGGCATATAATATTTAAAATAAATATTATATCCTTTTTCCTTTTAACCACTTCATTGTATTTTGGAAAAAAAAACTTTATGACATCAATGATGACAAAACTGAACATCAAACCTTTTGACATCAATGACAACAAAACTTGCTCAAATTTGCAAAGCATTCAGGTGCCTTGTTACCTTCGTAGGATGATGGAGATAATTAATTAGAGGAACTTACTAGTGCAATCATAATTTCCCTAGTTATGCATCCTAGGGCTCACAACTTCATGCTACAACCTCACCATATGTTCAACTATGAAGTACAATTGAGTAAGTGGTGGGGTATGGGATCTGATTATTATTTCAAAGAACTTGGTTGAAGAGATTAAGATTTAGAAGGGGGTGTGAGTTGGGCTGGTTTAACTTTAGTTGAGTATTTCCTTGATAACCATAGTCCTATAACTCATTCAACTATGTTTTAAGAAAATGGGAACTAATGCTATAAAGGAAAACTTAATTAAAGCTTGATGTCCAGGACTAAAAGTTTACCTTCAAGTGAAAATATCCATGCATAGTGGGAAGTCATCAGTTGGAATTTGGTTGATCCTTTTTTGATGTAGACCAAAGGAATATCAATCAACGCCCAGCATCTAGAATCTCTCTCTTTCAATGTAGCAAAATTTAACTTTGCAAGTCAAGTTTTATCTGAATATTTCCTTGCCTACATGTAGCACTCTAGCTCTTGCATCTATGAACTTCACAAGGTGGAGTGCTTATGCATTTGAGGGATGCTTTAAAAAGCAATACCCCATGAAGTCTTCTTTTCTAGCATAATAAATCCTATTTACAAACAAATCCACTCTCTCTCACTATTTCTCTCTCTTTCTTGAAATAAATTTAATGGGTGTCTCTTTAGGTAAATCCCATTGACTAGGATCAAGAGATACTATTCACTCATTGTTAGAGTTAATGTAATGTGCACTATGCTAGTTTGACACTTGTCAGTTTCATTGACAAGTGTCATGTTCATCATATAGGCTTATGCCTATATATTGTAACCTTTTTATCAATAAAATTATCCCATCAGTTTCCCTCCTGAAATTTGGTATCAGAGCAGGTTCCCTCTCCTGCTTGTGAAACCCTCAAGGGGGGATTTCCCTCATGGAAATCCTCTCTCCCCCCTCATTTTTTTTTTCCATTTTTTTAATTTTTTACCGAGGGATTATGCTCTCCATCATTTGATGGATCAGAAACCAGATGGTAAAAATTTTAAAAGTTTGGGAAATTTTTTCAATTTTTTTTAGATGGTGTTGAAATACATATTGCTTGCATAAGGGTTTGGTAAGAATTTTTTTTTTAGTTTTTTATAGGGCAGTCGAGCCATATAAGAGTGTTGGTCTCTGTCGAAAATGCACTCAATACAATAAAATGAGCCATAGATCCAAATAGAAGGAGAGAAGAAGAAAAGAAGAGAATCTTCTGAAGTGTCTTCGTCTGTAGTCTTCAGAAGTAGATCCGGAAAAACCTCGGATAGAGTCTAGGGTGTCTTTGTATGTAGTCCCTAGTATAAGTGTCCTTATGGTGACCATGTCATCCCACCAAAATGCATGGGTAACCAGCCGCTGCATTCGCCAAGTGTCTATAAAAGATCACTAGGTACAAGGATCACATATAATATATATAGGCTTATGCCTATATATTAATCCATTTGCTGCTGGAGATGAAAGCAGTGATTCAGTATTTCCGATCAATGGCGATGTGGTGGTGAACTATTGTGAGGATGAGCTACAGAAATCGATTTCAACAGTATGGAGGAGCTAAAGTTTTTTATTAGAACTGAATAAAATGGAAGTTAATGGGCAGTATTTGGCTATTGAAATGGCAAAATCATTTCCATTGAAAAAAAAAAGAA
The DNA here is from genome assembly GCA_028583015.1 of Wollemia nobilis. Lineage (NCBI taxonomy): Eukaryota > Viridiplantae > Streptophyta > Pinopsida > Araucariales > Araucariaceae > Wollemia > Wollemia nobilis. Next base: position 34,770,160 of record JAQPPZ010003077.1, on the reverse strand, counting down.
CCATCAGGTGTAGTTGCAATCACAGGGTCTACTCAGCATCTACCTCTGCCATTGATGATGTAGAAAGCAGTTGCAATGCAGCAATTGCAATTTCAGTAGGTGTTGATTATGCAACAATCAATGGCCTCACAACAAGCTGCCAACCGTGCTGCATCAAAAGTATACAACTAAAATGGCTTCAGCTAGGGTTTTTGAAATAAGTAAATGGTTGAAAGCAGATGGAGATGACAATAAGAAAAATCTTCAGATAAGATCTCATCGCCATGACAAAATTGATGTTCTGAAAGGAGAAGGCATGGTACCATTATCTGCAGTTGTAGTGTAAGAGATTTTTTCATCGTATTTTCCCAACTTGCTAAGGAAGAAGCTGGTTTTGGTGGCTGCATTGCCAGATGAAGATCATCCACATCATGTTGTTTTGCTCCCCTATCTTCCCTATATCATCAACTTGGTCATGGTTATTATTTCCCTGTGAAGTAGCGAAACCTGGTGAACTAACTGCTTGAGATGTAGTGCCAGCAAGAGAAACCTTCAAAGATGTGCCATTCAATGCTAGGACACCTACAGCTACAACAATGACAGTCTTATCCTTAAGGAAACCAAGCCCCCAAAAAACTTGATGTTTCTGAAGGGAAGGGCTTTGAGAATTCTAAAGTAGAGGCGATTGCTGTTGATGTTGTTACTGTAATATCTGTAATTGTGTCTGCTGTAACAATATAGTTTGTGGTTGAGATGAAAACTGCTTCTGGTTGGGCGACACTGTGAGATGAGACAATTGAGCAGCTCCCAGGTGTGTAGCACTATGTCCTTGCTGCTGAACTTGCTAAAGGCACTGAATAAATTTCTCCCTTTTGATCAGAAGCACTTGCTGCATCTCCATGACTTACGAAATGTCCGTCGTGTTAGGGTATCGGTCCTGGTTCTGAGATTTTGTCTGGCATGTAGTCTGCTCGCCCATGTGGCGCTGTGTTATCCATAAGAATTACAAGTGATGAATGATGCAAAGCTACAAGGAAATCTGTTATGGATCGAATCCAGCAGCAACTCTAACGAGTTGAGGAGCGATGGAAACTAGTTGCAGATCATGAAGGAAGTATGTAGAGATAATGAGAATATTAAGGCTAAAGACGATGCTGGAGCGATCGAGATTCATCAAGAAAATGAGGCCATGGAATCAGAGTGGTCGTTGCAAGGCGTGATGCTTAGCACCGTCATCATGGGGAGCCACGACTTCGAGGCATCCAAGGGTGAGGAAGAGGTGGAAATTATGTCTATTGACAGATGTGTTTCTTATGCCATTAGAAAAAGATGCATTAGTGAAAACAGAGGAGGAGATTGTAATGACCGCGAAAGGGGATCTCTGAATGCTATTTTTTTTGGCATTTTTTTGTTGTACTCGAGAAAAGGCCCTACAATTTTTTGGTGTTTGGTTTAGGCCCTCAATTCCGTCGACGGAGTGCGAAGTGTGTCAATGAAGCTTGATCGCGATTCTTTGAATCACCGTAGTTCTGGAGGGCCATCGTAGTTCTAGAGATCTGGGAGTGGCAGAGGTGACGGCCACGTGGACGTCATGCACCAAAACAGGCCACTCGCTGGGCATGGTGGTGGTTGCAGAAGAGGCAGAGATTTGCCATGCTGGTTTTGGCGATTCTTTCTGCAGTTCGTGTGGCAACTGATAAACAGACAAGAGACCATTAGTCAAACTGGGAGACGCATCACTTTTGTTGAAGTTTGCTGGTGTGGAGATTGTGATGAGTTGTTTTAGTGTCGTCGACATTCTACAGTTAAGACTCTTCTAGTAGTCTTGGTCCACTACGTTTGCCTAACATAGAAATTTGAGAGGAGTTATTATGTTAAAAGGGGGTTATTTATTATAAATCATGGGAATATTGTAGGCAAGGCAAAAATTAAAATTTATTTAAAACTTAGTGGGGCCCATATGAATATGAAAAGTTAGTTATCAATGAACGAGGTATTGAATTTTTTTTAATGTATTTCCACAAGGGAAGTGGAAAATGCCCACATGTAATTTTCAGCAAATGAAGGCCCCTTTGATTATGGAATATAGGGGTATTTATAGTCGTTGGAAACGGTTTTTTTGCGACGAACACAATGGTGGTGTCATATTGTAATTTTGAGGCTATTTCACTTCACTTTTTTAGCCTCAAAGTTTTTCTACCTTGGAGTGCACTCTCGGTTGTACCCGACACTCCCAAGGTAATTTTATATGTGATCCTTGTACCTAGTGATATTTTCTATACACTTGGCGAATGCAGCGGCTGGTTACCCATGCATTTTGGTGGGATGACATGGTCACCATAAGGAAACTTATACTAGGGACTACAGACAAAGACACCCTAGACTCTATCCGAGGTTTTTCTAGATCTACTTCTAAAGACTATAGACGAAGACACTTCAAAATATTATCTTCTTTTCTTCTTCTCTCCTTCTATTTGGATCTATGGCTCATTTAATTGTATTGAGTGCATTTTCAGTAGATACTGACACTCTTATATGGCTCGTTTTTCCTTTAATTAGGTGTATTTTCGACAGAGACCGACACCTTCTAGATTGAGTTCACCATGAGGAGGGATTTCATACTCATGGTGACTACGAGAGGCAACATCCTCTGAGGATGACCTGCAGAGGCAACAGACCCAGAAGTGGCTGACCCTGAGGCACCCATGATGACCTCGAGGCACTTAGATGGCTGACCCAGTGGCAACAGACCCGTGGAAGTGGCTGACCCTGAGGCAATAGACCGAGATGTATACACAGTGAATCTAGCATTATTCATAGTTGGAGAGCCAAGCGCAAAGAGCACGAGCCTAGACCAAAAAGAGGATGATAAGTTACTTTTAGAGAAGTCAACATTAAGGGGGAATGTTACCTAATGTTGACTTGTTTTTTTCTTTAGTTAGGATAGTGCACATTAAGGGGGAATGTTAGAGTTAATGTAATGTGCACTATGCCAGTTTGACACTTGTCAGTTTCATTGACAAGTGTCATGTTCATCATATAGGCTTATGCCTATATATTGTAACCTTTTTATCAATAAAATTATCCCATCAGTTTCCATCCTGACACTTGCATGGGTAGTTCAAATGTGTTATTCAACTTGAGTCTAATTATGACATGTGATTCGCTCTAGATGGATTCAAACATAGTGTGATGACCTAGTTTTCTATGGTCTTAATCCCATTTGAGAACTTGGTCGCCCACATGGAAATCTTGTACCACAAATTTTTGGTTAAATCATCTCTTAACATTCTCTTGGTTCCTCTATAAGTGCTTCTTGGTCATATCTATTTGTTATTCAATCTTCAATATTTATCCTAGTATTAATGATATGGTATCATGTTCTTGGAGCTCTAGTTGATGTAGTAATTGTAGTGAAGACAACTTGATGGAGGTGGTATGCTTAGCCTCCCAAGCATAAACCAAGGAGTATAGATAGTAGATTATACCTTTCTTTGGGTAATTATATCTACCTACAAGGCTTGTTGGATGTGCAAATTCCATTGCCATTGGTTGCTAGAGCCAATCCTCTTTAGTATGTAGAGTAGGTTCTTTATGAATTCTCTAGATTATTGTCCGAGGAGGTCTTAATATAAAAGCCATATTGAAAATTGAATTAAGTTACCTCAACTCAAATAAACACCAAGTAATTGTTAGTGATGATGGTACTAGGTACACCAAACCCAATGATAATATCCTCTAGGAAATTCATAATGACTTTATCAGTGGTTTCTTTCAATGGGATCGCTTTTGTCCATCTTGTGAAGTAATCTATGGTTGTTAATATCCAATGGTTGTCTTCACTTGAGGGTATATTGATATATTAAATTAAGTAAATCCTCCATTGGGATAATGATTTATCAACAACAATGGGCTTTAGTATTAGAAGGGAATTTTTTTCCTTTCGATGAAGAATTTGCATTTGTAGTACTCTCTCATTGTTGGTGCATGTCACTGAACATAGTCAACCATTAGTACTTGGACCTCATGATTTTTACCATAGTAGTATGTTTTGAATGGTGTCCATCAGAGAATCACTAGTGGAACTCTTAGAGTAATAAAGACAACTTGTCTAATTTTGACACACCTTAGGAGAATGCCATCGAAGTTCCTCAAAAAAAAAACTTATTCAATGAGAGTGTAATGAATATTTTGTAGTCTAAAGGATCTCCTATAAATCTAATTCAAGTCTGGTGGATATCAATCCTATTATATGTAATCATTTTGATCTTGTACCCAATCTTGGGTTTCTTCAGCATCGATGAACAAGTATGTCTTCAACAACATATTGGGTAAGATTTTGACATAATGCTCTACCTCTGATAATTTAGTTGTCTTGATTTTAATGTTATAGTCAAGCATCCTAGTGATCCACCTTGCTATTTTATCATTAATTTCTCCATTCATGATGTAATCCTTTATACTTGAATGAATGATAATAGCAATAATTTCATTGTTTGAAATCAAGTGCTTGAAATTATTTAGACCCTAGATTATAACATAGACCTATTTTTTCACAAATCCATATCACTCCTCGTAGCCCTTTATAGTTTGTAGGACTCCATCCTAACACTATGATGTAATAACACCTTCATAATGTGGGGAATCCATTATAATATTTTGTAATAGTTTTTGAATGATATTATGTAATGTTAGGCACCTAGATAAATGACATCAGTCTATGTAATTGTTATAAAGAATGTAATTGTTTTGTTTGGTAGAATATTCTAGCTTGGGTGGCATTTTGCATGTAAGCCAGCCTTGAGCATTGGTTAGGGTTATGAAGAGTCTTTAAAAATTCAAGGGTAAATAATGGATATATGTTTTTGCATAACTTAAATCAAATAATTGAAGGAGGTTTCCCCCTCAAATAGGCCTACAATTCTATGTTATTTTTGATGGCTAAAAATGTAAAATTACACTTGCACCCGCATACAACATCAATATGGGAATTTCATCTCATGTGGGATTGCATAAGAGGAAAATACCTCTAGAGAGAGCTGGCTCTCATAAAAAAAATAAAAAATTGCAGGGGAAAGGGAGAGAAGAAAATAAAACTACAAAATAGATAAAAAAATATGAAAGAAAAGAGATGATACGCCAAAATAAAATGGGTTGATTGATCCACCTAAAACTCCTCAAAAGATATAATACAATAGATACAAAGTGTAAAACAAATCATGAATCAACTGCAAGAGGTAAGGTTGGTGAACCAAGGGCCAATACCACATGAAATTCAACCAAACTGGAGATACATAGAATATAGTTAAAAACAATCTTTGTATTATTTTCCATAGTGTTACAAAGGTCAGCAAGTGATAGAATGAACCAACCCATAGAAAGAACTAGAGAATATCTTTCATAGATAAGAGATACCTTTTTTGATCTTCTATTTTCCAACTAGATCATCCATATTAAATGCTTCTTCCAGACTACAAATTTTCCTATCTACTTTCTAGGTTTCCAAAAATGCAAATATATTTTTCACCCAGACAACTCGGATTAAATGCTTATGCCAAACTGCAGATTTTACCACCTACTTTCTAGATCTGCAAGACATTGACATTAATTCTTATCCACTTTCTATATTTACAAAATTGCATAATAATTTTCCACTGTTAACATCTCAATCTGTAGAACTACACATAAATGCTCACCCACTTTCAGATTTGCAACACTGTAAAAATATTTTCCACATTTGACGTTCAATCTGCAAATCTACTAAATTAATTGCTACCCACTTTCCAGATTTACAACATTATAAAATATCCTCCATCCAAACGTCTAAAATATTTACATTTTAGAGAATTTGGACTGCCTATGAGAGGAGGAGATTTAAAAATATTTTAATAAAAATTGCATGGTATTTTTATTTAAAAGAAAAAAGTCTTCATGTGTTTTTTTAGGAATTGGCAATGGTCAAACCAAGAGCACATGCAGTCAAACTAGGAAGTATGCACAATCAAAATAGGAAGTATGCATAGTCAAACTGGTAAATATGCATAGTCAAACTGGGAAGTATGCAAAGTCAAACTGGCCAACTAAATATAGGCACCTAAAACTGGAAGATACACACCTAAAATTGGAAGATAGGTGCTTAAAATTGAAAGATAGGTGCCTGTAACTAGAAGATAGGTGCATGTAACTGGAAGATAGCTACCTAAAATTGGAAGATAGACACTTTTAACTAGAATATAGGTGCCTGCAATTGGAATATAGGCACTTGTTATGTGTACCAACCGCTTTTTCCAAGATACCAAAAATGATAGTTCTGCCAAAACTTGCTGCTTAAAACTCCCCACTAGCTGCCAGCATGAACTTGTCCACCACATACCACCATATTTTTTAATTGGTGCAACCATTAATGAATTTGAGTGGGAGGCTTAGAGGACACATACTTGCAATGTGAAAAGAACCTAGAAGACCAGGTAGCCTTATCCACTGGGCACAGAGTCATTGATCATCTTTAGATTTTAAAAAATAACTGAATTTCATACTTGCTTTGTAAGGTAGAACTGCTGGAAATAATATTTGCAATAGAATAATAAACTACACAAAAATAAAATGCTAGAAAATAACATCTGCAATAGGAAAAAAAATTACACAAAATTAAATACCAAAAATTAGCCAACATAAAAGAAAATAAAACATGCTTCATAGGAAGCAAGAGGTGTCTTAGGACACTTAGGGAACACAACAAAAAAGAAAACTAAAACTACAACAACCTACCCTTACTATTTCTAAATCCCCTACTCTACAATTCCAATTTTGAAACAGATTTCATGTCGTAAGATTTTAGGGGAAAACATAATATTATTGTTGTTCTTACATAGGAAAATAACATGCAACTCATATTGTGCCCCCATAACTACAATCATATCAACTTCTTGATTGCTCTTTCTAGGGATTGTTTGGATATTCAAGGCATAAAATCGTTCAAGTATATTGAACACTATATGTTTGTATTCTTCTAGAAGCTTATCCTTAATAGCACAATAACATTTGATTTGTTGCACTAATAATTTTTGAATCACCAAAAAATTGTACCAATTTTACACCTTTCTCTGCTTGTAGGAGACCATGACTTAGAGCTTCATACTCTGTCATGTTGTTAGTGCAACTGAACTGAAGGTTGAAGGAATGGAGGAATGTCTCCTCAGAAGGAGAGGTTAAAAAAACACTGGAACCAACATCTTGTTTACATCTAGTTGCATCAAAATGCAACTTTCACACATCTTCTACTTGTTGTTCTATTTTCAAGACCTCTAGCATCGTACTCCTTTCCTCCAAGATATAGTAGGTTCCCATGCCAACCTATTGAAAATCATCATATGGATCAAATCCATATAACACATTTGCTTACTCATCGAGCCAAGTATTAGGAATATGAGGAGGTTTGGTTTGTGCATGTACCTCATTAGATGCCATTTGTATTAGATTTGTAGCATCTTCAATAGTATTTTTAGTCTCTTTAAGTGCTAAAGATACTTGACTCATTGCTTCTTTAAGGAGATCTGGTTGTCTTGGCAGTGCAAGAGCATCCCACATAAGAAATTCCAAGATAGTATTCTTCATTTGATCCACCAAGTTAATAGGCTGATTATTCTATGTTTGTTGGGTAGTCCAATAATTCCTTGGTCTCTCAACATCTAGGTAAGTAGGCCTGTTTTGCCATGTTCTAATAGGATGCTAAATTTGAGTCTATTGATTTCTCCAATTTGGAGTATCCTTGAGTGCGAATGTAGGTTGTTTTTTGACATTGGTACTTGGAGGTTGAGGGGATATGGTTACTTGTGATATAGAAGGACCATTAGTTACAACCGTCCCTTTAGACCTACTATTATAGTTAGATTATACTTTCTTCTTAGACTAATTACCCATAGTTTGGTTCATTGCACAATGCTCATGTTCTTTCTAGTACATCAAAATGCAATCAATAGTTAATGTAGAAGGATGTTGATATTGATGTTGTTCCAATGTCTAATAACTAGGATCTTGTGCCACTAAAGCACTGCTACTATTTCCATATGCACAACCATTTTGATCATGAGGTAATTGATAAGGAGGGCACCATCCTTTTTTCTTAGCTAAGTTGTTTTGCAACTAAGGCTTGATTTGGGTTGGTAATAGTAGAAAACTATGCTTGTAAAGGCCTATATGGGTGTGAATGATTTTGATATGGAGGTATATGCTAATAAGGAGGGTAGTATGGCTAGAAATAACCCTTTTGAGGTTTATTTTGCTACATATCTAGATTATTCAGCTTGTTACCCATTATTCTAACCAAATTCAACAGATCATTCATTTGGTCATTTGATTGACCAAAAGTGCTAGGTGCATTCTCATTAATTGGCAATGGATTAACTACTAGAATATTGAGAGGATAATGGGTTGGGTATAGTCACATTTGGAAATAGAGGCATAGGATGCCTAGGGGAAATCCTACCACATTGCACTAAATAATTTTCAACTTGAATAACCTTTCATACGCATCATGCAATGTATTAATTCCCATAGTTTATATGCTCACACTTATATCAGAAATCAACACTCTTAAGAAATATAAAAAAGTATATTGTGCATTTGGCCTTACCTCCATGGGTATTATGTCCCAAGTCCTTTGGAATCTGAAATTGAAATCTATAATCTACTCATTGGGAGCTCTTTTGATGGTAGTCAACTACTCCATACGTGACAATCTATTTGATTTATCTTCAAAATTCTTGATCAAATTACCATCCAAGTCATCCCATATTGGGTATGAATAGGAAGGCTTCTAAACCACTGAAGGGCTTTACCTTTTAAAGAAGATACTAATAGTTTAACTGCCACATTGTCTTCAGAAACATTATGCACTAAGCATATATTTTACATATCTTGGAGATGTTCCATAGGAGTGATTGAGTTTTCTATAGTATAATAAGGTAGAGCCTTAAATTTTGATATTGGAATATTATCATGTGCTATCAGGGCCAATGGACTACCCTGATTGAAAGAAGGATAAGCTCTAGGTGGTTGTGATGAGGCCAAATAATACCTCATTTTTACCATATTTTTGACATATAAACTTGCCATAAATTAATGCATAATATAGTTTGCTACCAAATATTTGATTAAAATATGTTATTTTGTTAGTGTTTGCATGATTTAATGCTTAGAAATAATATCTCCTGTTTTGACTATTTTTTTGCATGATTTTTGTTGGTAAAATAGCATAGAAAATTAAGGGCAAATAAGCATGTGATTCATGATTAAACAAAGAATTTTTGAATTTTTTCTCACCTTAAAATTTAGTTATCAAGGTAATCTAGTGCCAAAATAGTCTTTGCTGTAAAAAAGGGTAGTAACAAATTGTGCACAACATATAAAAACCAACCAACTATCACATTAAAGGAGCACCTTGAAGCGGTCAAAAACAAAAAGAAAAAGTAGTTGTAATGTGTTCAAAGATACCAAATAAGACCTATTATCCACTTGGATGCATCTCCACATGATATAATTGGTGCCAACAACTTTTGACAAGTATGCAACCTGTTGCAACAAGAAAACTACAATTTTTCTTGCATAAAAATAACTGTCAATTGATCTTTTTGATATGTGAAAAAAAGGGCTGGAGAGGTGAAATATTGCACACACATATCTAAAATCATGCCCAAACATCCCACAATAGAATAAAAACACACAAAGGAGAAAATATCTCATTTTTAGCTCACTATCCAAAAGCTAGAAAAAGTTAGTAAAACTACATCTTCCAAAAATATTTTTTTGGTAGATTTTCAAGGAAGATTGAGAAATATTGTACGTGGGAAGATGTTGCCAATTGTATTAATCTATTTTTGGTCTATTTTCCATCAATTTGGAAGCGAGGATAAGCACACAATTGGATTCTAACCTAAATCAGGATTATGTCAGTTGCAGCCAAGCAGCAAATCAGGGAGCAACAACATAGAAGATTTATTTGTAATTTTCCACCTATGTTGGGAGTGTGGAGGACTTAGTATAAATATATCCACCTATCAAGATAGAATATAATAGGGTAGTAGAAGGTAGTAGGAGTTAGAATTCAGAGAAAGTTAGCAAACATAAATAGTTGTAAAAGTTGTAAAGTAACAGTTTTGCAACAACAATTAATAAAATGTGCAACATTATTCAATTGTCTTAATTTGTGAGTGAATGTTTAGAAATTATATTTTTGGAGTTATTTTACCTTATGTTGGACCAGGGAGTAAGGGCCTACTCTTAGGGCTGGTGGAAGGAGGCATTTTGCAGGTTATTTTATAGTTTTCTTTATTGCTGTAATTTTTGCTAATTTCTTGTTTGATTCTTGTAAACACAATTTCCCCTATTTTTAGCACATTTTTCCTTATGCTTTAAATGTGATGTATACGTGTGGATTTGTATCTAGTTGAAACCTTTTTATGTGCATTTATTACTTATATTTTTTAGTAATTTTAGCTCTAACAACTTTTCACCAATTTTGATAGTTTTTAGCAATTTATCCTGTTTTAGCAATTTGGTTTCAGAAGTTTCAATTTCAGCATGGTTAAACTTAGTTGGTTTAAATTTAACATTTTCCATTGATGTAATTTTAAATTAGCAAGTGTAATTTAGTTTTTATTTCAACAATTTCAATTTTGTAATTGCCAATTTCTACAACTGTAGCTTAAGTGTTAAATTCTACAATTTCAATTCTGTAAGTTAAATTAGATTCAATTTTACAAATTAGGATTAGTGTAACCTAAAAAAAATCAAACAAACATCTATTTCACTGAATAAAGCTTGTGAACTAGTTGCTTGAACTTTATCTTGCCAAAAAATTCTATCATAGACAGCCTTGGACACCATCCTAGATTTGACAAATATTGAAAATTAAATGATGGCAATAATGACACTCATCATTTTTGGTACCGTTGTCAAGGAACATAGGTATTTTTAGGAGATAAAATAGTCAAAAAATTGTTGGTTATGCTAAGTTGTAAACTTTAAAGTAAAAACCTAAAACATAGTAGCTTGTATGAAACATAGTTGTAAAACTGATAGTTGAAATTCATAAAGTTAGAAACACAAGCATATCAAAATTTCAAAAACCAGAGGAAGAAAAATTTCATAACAAAGAGGTTGAAATTGTGCCAAAGTTGTCTGAATTTATTATTCCCAAAAATATTGAAATTTTTAAATAATCACAATCATCTACTTCAATAAATGTGGGATTCCTTGAGAAATCATTACAAAGAGGAAAAATCAGTAGTTCAACACCACCTTCTTTTGATAAATCCATAAAATCAAGATAATTTAATAATATTTATAATTATTTTTAGGAAGCCATAATAGTAGGATTACAAGAGAATCTTGGGAGATCCAGTAATGTGCTCCACCCTAGTGCAACTAGTACACCTGCCATAACTTTTCAAAACCCCATTCGATTAGATCCTATTTAAAAATATCCTATGAAAGTCATTTCACCTTCTGTGTTACAAAATTTCAAGGGAGTTACATCTAAAGATCCTGATATATTTTTATTTGAGTTTAAGATTGTATGTCAAGCTCATGATTACACTGATGATAATCAAAAGCTAAAATTGTTTCCTTCCATTCTTAAATAATCAACCCTATGATGGTTTCACCATAGCACCTGATTCAATTTGAACTTGAGATGAGATGGAAAATATATTATTGGAGAGATATAAATAATATTGTCAATTCAAGAATCAAAATGATGAATTGCTTAGAATGAAATAAGAGTAAGATGAAATTCTAGAAGATTATCTAGACAAAATTTATTTTGTTCATAAGAGATGTGGGGGTGTTGAAACTGAACTTACCAAAGCCATATTATTGAGAGGACAACAAGATGAATCAAGATATATATTGGATATTATGGGAAAATGATATGCAAATACACTTGAATTCAGGAAATCATTGAACTCTGTAAGAACTATTCTCATTCAAGGCATATAAAACACAAAATTAGTAGCAATAGAAATGATATGAAAGAATGTGCTAATCTAAAACTTGATACTATAGACAATATTAACACAACATTAGATGAAAGAAATGTAAAGAATGAATCCACTAAATATTTAGCCATCTATTGTTCAAGATGTAAGAAAAAATACTCTCTTCATGAATATCCTTTGAATAAAACATTTATATCTACTACATGTAGCATTTGAAAAAAAGGACACCCCATGAATCAATGTGATTTGTTACTAGGACTTAAAAGTATCTTTGAAAAATAGTCTCAACCTATGAAATATTTCAATTTTATTGAACAAAGACAAGGGGGTAATTTTATTAAGTTTCCATATCAAAATTCTTCTCAATTTCCTAAACATTGGGGAAATAATCCTTGGTATATGTCATGGTCTACTTCAGGTCCACTTCAAAAAAATTCAAGTCAACCACCATGGGCATATCCCCAAGAGTGGTATTAACCTAGATGGATGAATTAAAAATTAAATCAACAACATTTTCCATGCTTGCAACCAAAAATGCAGGGACACCAATGTGAACAACAAAAACAAGCAAAAAAACCTCCACTTTCAGTTCAACCTATGGCCAATCCAAATAATGTTAAATAGGCAACCCCTATATTTATGGCTGAATTTGAAAATACAACCATAATAAATATTAGTGACTGTGACAACACTCAATTGTGTTCAAGAAAACCACTTCTTGAACCTATTCCACTTATCAATGTAGAAATGGGACCTGAAGAAAAGAAACATGAAAACCTATCTACATTGAAACAACAAAAAGAACATCAAAAAGAAAAACAAAACCTCTCTCAAAGTGATTTAATGAAGAAAGTATCATATCTTGAACAATTTGAGATATCAAAAATAACATCTTAAAACTTATACATGGTAAAAGAATTAAAACATTTTATATGTTACAATCCCTTTACTACAAGCTATTAAATATGTACCAATCATTATTATGATTGTTTAAGATATGTGTTTTAACAAACCAAGAAAAAAGAAGAAAATATATCCTAAAACCATACAAGTAGGTGGAAAATTAGTAGACTTGCTTGCAAAAAAATTTACTCCACCTAAGTATGATTATCTAGGAAGTCCATGGTTTCTTGAATCATATAAGAAAAATGAAAAATAACATTTAAAATTTTGCCACCATAATTGTAAAGGATAATGTATAACAGTTGGATTCATCCAAAAGGTTTATATTTGATGAAAATATTCTAATCAACAAATTGCATGATTCAGAGCTTAAATATGAACCGACTATTGTCCAACAATTACTATTCAATGAAGAACAAGAACTTAAAAATGTGTCACCTATTACAATACAAGACAATTTTTGGCATTTACCACATGGATGTATCATCATCTTCTTTCATATTTTCATTTCTATTTATCAAATTTAATTCCTTCAAAATTTGTTTTTGATAGAGATATACAAATGTTCCATTCTTTTATACCACCCCATTACTCTCTTAATCTATTAATGCATAATTTTCAAAGAATCAATTTAATACATCCTGGTACAAAACAAATTGAAATACAACCAAAAACACCTTTGAAAACTAGTAGTTGGTTGACTAATGAACAAGAAGAAAAATTGTTTAATGCATTGATCCAACATCCTAATGCTTTACTAACACTTCATACATATTTAAAATTTAGAATTGAGTTGTTGCAGGTACAAAACAAAATAATTTTGTAGTTGAATGCATTGGATGAGCTTTGGTTGGAGGCAGTTCACCAAACAAAGTTCATTCAACAACAATGGAAAATGTGGCATGATGATCACATTAGAAGCAACAAGGATGAACCATAAATGTTTTAAAATGGAGCTATTCAACATTTTCTGGTTGATAATTCAAGGAGGACATTAGCGGTAAATGGGCATCATTTACGATGGTTCCATAAGCCACTACCAAAGGTGGAATTTTCTTGATATTTCTCATAGTTAAAATTGAATATGATAGAAAAGGTTTCCTCTTATGATAAATATTTTAAATGATCATATCTTTGAATCATGAAAAAAAAATAAAAAAAAGAGAGAAGAAAACAAGAGAGAGAGAGAGAGAGAGAGAGAGAGAGAGAGTTGTAGCATAAGGCATGTCCCACAAAATTAGGATGTATGAGGATATGCATAAATTTTAGCAAGGAGGAGAAATAATGAAGTCAATACTTCATTTTCAGCAATAAGGAGGAAATGATGACATGAGAAGATTCGTATTGCTCATATGGAAAGAAAGGTTGATGCTTCATTGTTGTTTTATTGTAGAAAATAGATGTGTTCTTGCAAAATAAGGATCGTTCATATCCCAATAAAAATGAGAGACATTCTCTCTCATTGAAGCCTCATGAGAGTGGTATGAAACTAAATGGTGCGAGAAGCAGGATCATTTTTATATTGAATCACTTTTTGATTGTAAGGTAGAAAACCCACAATAGAATTAATTATATATATTTGTTCGATGATGCCTTATTATCATATGTGGATTGCATTTAAATACCTAGTCTAATAGTTGTAAGAGTGAAGGGTTGTGACCCTAGAATATAATGAATAAATAATATAAGTAATTAGGACATGTTAGGAGGGTCCTAACATGCCACCCCCCTTAAAGGAGATTTGTCCTCAAAGCTAGAAATTTGGAAATTACTGCTAGATATCTTGAAAATTTTCCCACGTTGCGTCTTCTAAAGGTAGACCTTTCCAATGGATTAAAACTTCCGTGATATCACGAGTACAAAGGTGACGAGAGCGGCGATCCAAGATAGCTTTTGGCTCGACTAGAAGTACTCCATCATCGAATAATTTAGGGAGAGTGGGTTGTGTCGTGATATGGACTCCCACTGCAAGCTTAAGACAAGATACATGAAATACGGGGTGAAGTTTGGAAGAGGGAGGAAGCTCTAGTTTGTAAGCAACGGTTCCAATACATTGGAGAACTTTATACGACCCGTAAAATTTGTGTGTTAACTTCTGAGAACCTTTTTGTTTAAGAGAGGATTAATGGTAAGGTTGGAGACGTAAGAAAACCATATCATCCTCGTGGAAACTACGTTCGCTTCTATGTTGATCGGCTTGCTGCTTCATGCGATGTTGGGTGGTGTGTAGGTTCTCTTTTAGGATCCGTAGTATGTCATCTCTATTAGCAAGTTTCATTTCCATCGCATGGACTTTTGTAGTCCCTGGAATATAGGAAGTGAGGTATGGTGGTGTTTGACCATATAGTGCTTCATAAGGAGTCATTTTGATGGATGTATGGTATGAAGTGTTATACCACCATTCCGCTAGTGAAAGCCACTTTACCCAATGGAGTGGTTGAGTAGAAAAAAACATCGAAGGTATGTTTCCAAGCATTTATTTACAACTTCTGTTTGGCCATCGGTTTGAGGATGGTAAGTGGAGCTCATACGAAGTTGAGTACCTTGTAATTTGAAAAATTCCTTCCAAAATGTGCTAGTGAAAGTTGGGTCATGGTCACTAATAATTGTGGAGGGCATACCATGTAATTTAAAGATGTTATCTAGGAAGAGGTGGGCTATAGTGCTAGCGGTATAAGGATGAGCCATAGAACAAAAATGGGCATATTTAGATAAATGATCAGTGACTACAAAAATGGTTGTTTTTCCTCCTGATTTTGGTAATCCTTCAATAAAGTCCATAGAAATATCTGCCCATGTTTTTGTGGGTATAGGAAGAGGTTGAAGTAATCCTGGAATAGCGAGGGTCTCCCCCTTTTGTCTTTGGAAAACTTCACATTCTTTTACAAAGTTTTTGATGTAATTTTTCATTCCTACCCAATAGGAGGTAGTGGCTCTTTTATAGGTTTTTAAGAACCTTGAGTGGCCTGCAGTGGGTGAGGTATGTAACTCATGAAGAATTTTTTCATGATAAGTTGAATTGGGGGTGAGGACCATCCTCCATTTGTATCTTAATATATTGTCCTTCCAAGTGTATGGAGTTTTGCTACTAGGATTATGTTGAAGTTGTTGAATTAAGGTGTGGATAGTAGTATCATTTATCCATTCTTCATGCACCTCATATACCCATTTAGGAATAAGGGAGGAAAGAGCATGGACTTGAGGCATATCTTCAAATTTTCTAGAAAGTGCATCGGCTACCATGTTGTCGTTTCCATTTTTATATGTAATTTCATAATCATAGCCAATAAGTTCAGTAACCCATTTTTGTTGTTCTGGGGTATTAGTCCTTTGTTCCAAAAAATGCTTCAAGCTATGATTGTCAGTGCGTATAATGAAATGTTGGCCAATAAGGTAAGGTCTCCAATGTTGAATAGCATGGACAATCACCAACATCTCTTTTTCATACGTAAAGCAAGCTAAATTCTTAGGAGAAAATGCTTTGCTTATAAAAGCTAGAGGTCTTTCATCCTGCTTGAGTACGACTCCCATTCCTATTCCTGAAGTGTCACTTTCAATGACGAATGGTTTAGAAAATTTGGGCATGGCTAGAACAAGGGTGGTACACATTACAGTTTTCAAGGTGATAAAGGCCTCATCCACTTTAGACGACCATTTGAAAGCGTTTTTCTTAAGTAATGCTATTAGAGGAGCAACGATTTTACCATAATTTTGGACAAATTTTCTATAATATCCCGTTAGTCCAAGAAACCCACGTAGAACTTTTAAGGTTTTTGGAATAGGCCAATTTTTCACCTCCTCAATTTTTGAAGGATCTACCACAACTCCTTCCTTTGAGACAATATGCCCTAAGTATTCAATTTCTTGTTTTCCAAAGGAACACTTTGATCTTTTTGCATAAAGTTGATTTTCCTCGAAGATTTGGAATGCTTGTCTAAAATGGTCCAAATGTTCTTCCCATGTTTTGCTATAAATCAAAATGTCATCAAAGAAAACTAATATAAATTTACGAAGAAAAGGGTGAAATACCTTATTCATTAGACTTTGAAAGGTAGAAGGAGTGTTGGTCAGGCCAAATGGCATCACCAAGAATTCGTAGTGCTCTTCGTGAGCGCGAAAGGCTGTCTTAGGAATATCCTTTTAATTGACTCGTATTTGGTGGTAGCCTAACCGTAAGTCTAACTTGGAAAAATAAGTTGCCCCGTGGAGTTCATCTAATAGCTCGTCTATGACCGGAATAGGAAATTTATCTTTGATGGTCATTTTATTAAGCGCTCGAAAATCGACACATAAATGCCATGAGCCATCCTTTTTTCTAACTAAAATAATTGGAGAGGAGTAAGGGCTTTTGCTAGGTCTAATGACTCTTGCATTAAGAAGCTCTTGTACTAATTTCTCTATTTCGGTATTTTGGAGGTATGGATAACGATAAGGTCTAATATTAGGAAGGTGATGCCCTGGAAATAGTGGAATGGTGTGATCGTGACTTCATTGTGGAGGTAGTCCTTTTTGTTCATTGAATACCACCTTATGGTGGTCTAAAATATTTTGTAACTCTGGTGTCTCGTCTTCTTTGTGACTAGGTTGAATTGAAAATAATTGGGTGACCTTTCCTTTGTTTCCTCTTTGGATAATTTTCTCCATTCTATGTGAGCTGACGATTTGGGAAGGTCCTGATTTCAGGCCTTGGATAATATAGGTTTGGTTCTTTGCTGTGAGTTTCATCCATAGTTCATCAAATTCCCATTGGACTATGCCCAAGGTTCGTAACCATTGTACGCATAGTACAATGTCGCACCCACCTAGGGGTATGATGTACATGTCGCCTTTCATGTTATAAACCCCCATAGTTAGTTTTATATTTATGCATTTTCCTTTGCATGCAATTTTTTTGTCGTTTCCAATCATCACTTCAAAGTTATTGCAAGGGTATATAAAACAATTTGCTTGTTTAGCCACCTTTGGATCGATAAAATTATGTGTGCTACCAGAATCTAGGAGCACGGTAAGGTTTTATTTCTTAAAATACCCTTTAACTCACATTGTTTGAGGGGCAAAAAATATGGCAAGGGCGTTGAAGGAAACATTTGGTGCATTTTCTTCGTCACTTTCAAGTGTGTTGGCTAATACCTCTACTTCGAGTTCAGGTTCCTCTTTAGTAGAATTCCCTTCCTCTGTGGCATCTAGAATATATAATTTCCGTGAGGCACATTTATGATTTATGTCAAATTTCTCATCGCAATGGTAGCAAAGACCCTTAGATTGTCTTTCCTTTATTTCCTCAAAACTCAGACGCTTAATTGGTAGAGCGAGGTTAATTTTGGGGGCTGTGTAGGAGTTTTGGGTTCATCCATTTTGCATTGGTTTGGGGTTGGTATAAGTGTTTGATGGTTTCCACCAAGTTGGTTTTGTGAACCGATTTCATGCCTTAATTTTGTCCTCCACTAATTTTGCCAAGCCGATGGTCTCTAACATGTTTGTAAGGTTATACATTTGCACCTCTATTCAAATTTCTTTTTTTAATCTACTGACAAAACATTCTTGAAAGAAGGCAGCGTCTAATCTGGATGTTCGATTAGCTAGACTTTCAAATTTTGCTTGGTATTCGCTTACCGTTGTGGTTTGGCATAATTTAGTGCTGGCCCCTGTAAAGCTTTGAAACTTGCTAGGGCCGAATCGCACTAATAGATTCTGTGTAAAGGTTGACCACGTCGGAGTGCCGTTAGTTTTATCGAACCATTGGTACCATTGGATGGTGTCATTTTCCAAGTGGAAGGAGGTGATATGCACTTTTTGCATTTTTGAAATTTGATTTAGTGAGAAATATTGATCTGCTCGATAGATCCAGTTTGTAGGGTCTCCTCATTCAAATTTTGGGAAGTCTAATTTGGTTATCCGTGGTAGAATGGAATTTTGTGGACCTCCTAATATTGCTCGGTTTGATGACTCGTGGTTTGGTGAATTTGCATGTGTTGTTGCCTGATTTTGACTGATGGCATCAATTTTAACATCCATTGCAAATATTTTCTCAAAGAGTTCTCTTGTTGTACGGGTATTCTCCTCTCTTTCCTGTTGAACTTCTTTAGCAAGCCTTTCGTGTTTCTCATGAATGGAATCCAGTGATCATCATCCTTCAGCCATTGCGGTTGGTGTAGGTGAACAAGTGAGCAAAAAAAAAATTAATTTTAATTTTTTACCTTTGCATTTAGGATGTCGAAAACCTTGATGCTGCGTTGAAGATTTTAGCTTTTTCAAAACAGCCACCGGTCACCATGCGAAAGGTCGAGAAATTTGGGTGTAAGACAACTTAATTTGTACCTTAGGAGAAGGTTTAGTTTTATGCAAGGATTTTGACACGGATCCATGAAGCGTGAATGTTGTTTGCATCCTCGCAAATGTGGACTGGCTAAAATGTGCGGCGGCAAAATTTTTTAATGGTGAATTTGCTCCTTGATCTAGCTTTGATCCAGATGGTATGAAACTAAATGGTGCGGAAAGCAGGATCATTTTTTATATTGAATCACTTTTTGATTGTAAGGTAGAAAACCCAAAATAGACTTAATTATATATATTTGTTCGATGTTGCCTTATTATCATATGTGGATTGCATTTAAATACCTAGTCTAATAGTTGTAAGAGTGAAGGGTTGTGACCCTAGAATATAATGAATAAATAATATAAGTAATTAGGACATGTTAGGAGGGTCCTAACAAAGAAACATTCTCTCTCATTGGAGCTCCTAAAAAAACAAAGATGAAAAAAAATGAGATGAAAAAAAATTAAAAAAATGAAAGATGAAAAAAACGAGATGAAAAAAATTGAAAAAATGAAAGATGAAAAAAACAAAATAAAGATGAAAATAAATGAAAAAAATTAAATAATTTAGTAGTAAAAACCTTTTTTGAGGTGCTATTGAATTGGAGCTTACATGAAAACTGGTTTTCGGTATGTTTGCCTTCTTGATATATCCATCATTATTCCACCATTGTCCAAATCTCACCTACTGCACATGTGTTTAGTTTTTGGTTTCATATAATCTCCTAAAAATCATAGGAAGCAATGATCTGCAAGGTGTATGATAATTTTTTAGGATAGTAAGGTATGTGTTTCTTGCATTTAGTCATAGTAAGCATTAACATGTGATGTATGATAATTAAGTATTTGGCAAAAACTATTTATAAATTTGGTAAAACAATGGAAAATTTTATTCAACATGTCAAGAAACACCCTATTCTACCCTCGGTTGCATGAAAAATTTAGTTTGACAGCATAAAAACAAGAAATTATAGAGCTCCGAAATGACCAGAGCTCCTAAATGACCAAAAAAAACACCCAAACTTCCAAAAAAAATACTTGAACTACCATAAAAAGCTCTAGAACATCCAAAAGAAATTATTGGAGTATAAACCAACTTAATACATGCAAGTACATCACCTAAGAAAGAGAAAAAATATATTTTTTTATAAAATCTATTATTACAGTTCATATTGCAAATATTAAAGTTTAGGTTGAATTGCTTCCAATTCATGAACCTTCACCAATGGTAGCACATCTACCAAATATGGTGTCATTAGCAAAGCATAATGAGGCCATAGTAGGTTGGGTATCTTGTTACCATGCATTGAAATTGCATTTTACAACAATAAAGCAAAAAGTTGCAGACTATAAAAATTGTTGAATTACAGAATTGCAGAAATTATAGGAACAGAACGAGAAGTAGACTGAAAAAAATGTAGAATTGAAAAAAAAATGAAATACATGCACCTAATTTTAGAATGCTTAGTGTAGTGCAATAAGGAGAAATTTCTTAAGTGACAACTAATGAGAATGTGAACTATTCGATAATTTTCAAAAACTGTAGTAATTTTTAGACTTTCATTAATTTTAGATTTTTTAGTTCAACAATTCTTAGAAATTTTTTAGAAATTTCAAGACTTATTAGTAGTTTTTCAGAATATTTAAAAAATTTCAAGATTTTTTTTAGAAATTTCAAACATGATAGCAAATTCAAAATTTCAACATTTTTCAAAAATTGCAGTAATTTCAAATTTTTAGCAATTTCAAAATTTTAATTTTTCCAAAAATTACAAAAAATTTAGAAATTGCAACATCTTCATCATTTCTCAAAAATTGTAGTAATTTCTCAAGTGGCAAAGGATGTTCAAAAGGCTAAAACTTGAATATTTCTATGGCCCACTAGGATGCATGAGGGCATGCATCAAGTTAAGTTGGGGGGAATGATGAGGTCAAATAATACCTCATTTTTACCAAATTTTTGACATATAAATTTGCTATAAATTAATGCATAATATGGTTTTTCTGCCAAATATTCGATTAAAATATGTTATTTTGTTAGACTTTGCATGATTTAATTCTTAGAAATACTATCCCATGTTTTGATTAGTTTTCTGCATTTTATAATTGTTTTTTGCATGATTTTTGTTGGTAAAATAGCATAGAAAACTAACAAATAATAATATTGTGATTCATGATTAAATAACATATTTTTGAATGTTTTCCCACATTAAAAACAAATTGTCAAGGTAATCTAGTGCCAAATAGTATTTGTTATAAAACAGGGTAGTAACAGACTGTGCACAACATATAAAAACCAGTCAACTGTCACATTAAAGGAGCACCTTAAAGCTGTAAAAAAAATAAAAAAAAGCAGTTGTAATGTGTTCATGGATACCAAATAAGACCTATGATCCACTTGGATGTATTACCATGTGATCTAATTGGTGCCAACAATTTTTGACAAGTATGTAGTCTGTACAAGAAAACTACATTTTTTGCACAAAACAACAGTCAATTGATATTTTTGACTTGTGCAAATAAAGAGTTGGAGAGGTGAAATCATGCACACACATCCCTAAAATCATACCCAAACATCCCACAATAGAATAAACATGCACAAAGGAGAAAATATCTCATTTTTAGCTCACTGTCCAAAAGCTAGAAAAAGTCAGTAAAACTGCAACATCTTCTAAAAACAACTTTTTGGTAGATTTTCAGGGAAGATTGAGCAAGTTGGTACATGGGAAGATGTGGAAAATGGTATTAATATATTTTTGGCCTATTTTCCATCAAGTGGGAAGTGAGGATAAGCACACAACTAGATTCTATCCTAAATCAAGACTAAGTTAGTTGTAGCCAAGTAGCAAATCAAGGAGCAACAACATAGAAGATTTATTTGTAATTTTACACCTATGTTGGGAGTGTGGAGGACTTAGTATAAATTTCTCCATATACCCATGTAAAATATAATAGGGTATTAGAATATAGTAGGATTTAGAAGTCAGAGAAAGTCAATAGACATAAATAGTTGTAAAAGTTGGAGTTTTGCAACAACAATTAATAAAATGTGCAACATTATTCAATTGTCTTAATTTTGTGAGTGAATGTTTAGAACTTATATTTTTGGAGTGATTTTACCTTATAATAGACCAGGGATCAAGGGACCACTCTCGGGACTAGTGGAAGGAGGTATTTTGTAGGTTTTTCTTATAGTTTTTTTTATCGCTGCAGTTTTTGCTAATTTCTTACTTGATTCTTGTAAGTAGAATGTCCCTTGGTTTTAGCATGTTTTTCCTTATATTTTAAGTGTGATGTGTACGTGTGGATTTATATCTAGTTGAACCCTATTTTTGTGTACATATATTACTTATATTTTCTATAATTTCAGCTTTAACAACTTTTTAACAGTTTTCAACAATTTTGACAGTCTTTAGCAAATTTTCTTGTTTTAGCAATTTAGTTTCAGTACTTTCAATTTCAACATTGTTAAACTTAGTTGGTTTAAATTTAGAATTTTTTATTGATGTAATTTAAAATTAGCAAGTGTAAATTAGTTTTTGTTTTAGCAATTTCAATTATGTAATTATCAAATTTTGCAACTGTAGCTTAAATGTTAAATTCTACAATTTCAATTTTGTAAGTTAAATTAGCTTTAATTTTACAAATTAGGATTAGTGTGGCCTAAAATAAACAAACATTTATTTCACCGAATAAATCTTGTGAACTAGTTGCCTAAACTGTAACTTGCCAAAACCTTCTATCGCAGACAACCTTGGACATTGCCCTAGATTTGACAAATATTGAAAATTAAATGATGACAATAATGACACTCATCAGGTTGTTGAGCCATTAATGAAATAGAATTGTAGATACTATGATTAAAGGGAAATGAGCCAATAGGATGTGGTGTAGAAACTCGATCCTAAGTCCTTCCTCTTCTTATTTTTCTCAAGGTATTAAAATAGAGCTGTTGAAACTAAAATCTACTTTTCCTTCTTGAACTGCTTCTTGTAGACATACCCCTCATAAAAATGAGGGTGAAATCAAGGATCTGCTTCTTTTAACCAGTAGAGTCACCAGGTGCTTAAAAAATACTTCAATAAGTAGATAACAGTCAAAAGAAACACCAAATCTTGACTATTTTAAAATATAACTAGATATGTGCAAATATTTTAATAAAACTGTAGATTTATCCCACCAAGCATATCAAAAATGTTGATGGTTGAAAATATACGCTTACACTTACACATACATACAACATCAACATGGGAATTTTCCTCTCGTGTGGTACTAATTGAGAGGAAAATACCTCTAGAGAGAGTTGGCTCTCATAAACAAAATAAAAAAGCTTGCAAGGAAAAAGAGAGAGAAGAAAAAAAATTGCAAAACAGACAAAAAAAAAGAGGCAATACATCAAAATAAATTGTGTTGATTGATCCACCTAAAACTCCTCAAGAGACACAATACAATATATATGAAGCGTAAAAAAAATCATAAATCAACTACAAGAGATAATATTGGAGAATTAAGAGCCAATACCACATAAAATTCAACCAAATTGAAGATACACAAAATACAGTTAAAAATAGTCTTTGTATTATTTTTTGTAGTGTTACAAAGGTCAGCAAGTGACAAAATGAACAAACCCTTAGAAAGACTTAGAAAATATATTTTATAGATAAAATACACCTTTTTCGATCTTCAATTTTCCACCCGAACCATCTGAATTAAATACTTTTGCCATACTGCAAATTTTCTTGCCCACTTTCTAGATTTACAAAACTATAAATATATTTTTCACCCAAACCACTCGGGTTAAATGCTTCTACCAGACTAGATTTTTCTACCTACTTTCCAGATCTGCAAGACATTGACATTAATTCTTATCCACTTTCTATATTTACAAAATTGCATAATAATTTCCTATTGTTAATGTCTCAATCTGTAGAATTGTACATAAATGCTCACCCACTTTCAGATTTGAAACATTATAAAAATATTTTCCATTGTTAACGTTCAATCTGCAAATATTCTAAATTAATTGTTACCCACTTTTCAGATTTACAAGACTAGAAAATATTCTCCACCCAAACATCTAAAATATTTACATTTTAGAGAATTTTATTTAAATATATTTTAATAAAAATTGCATGGTATTTTTCTTTAAAAGAAAAAAGTCGTGTTTTTTCAGGTGTAGGTACTAGTCAAACTAGGAGAACGTGTAGTCAAACTAGGAAGCATGCACAATTAAATGAGGAAGTATGCACACTCAACCTGGTAAGTATGCATAATAAAACTAGGAAGTGTGTACAATCAAACTGGTCAACTGAATATAGGCACTTGAAACTAGAATATGTGTGCCTAAAACTAGAAGATAGGCATCTAAAATTGGAAGATAGACGCTTGTAACTAGAATATAGGCACTTGAAACTGGAAGATAGGCACCTATAACTAGAAGATAGGTGCTTGCAATTGGAAGATAGGCACTTGCTATGTGTACTGACCACTTCTACCAGATTTCAAAAAATTGATAGGCTTGCCAACACTTGTTGCTTAAAACTTCCCACCAATTGCTAGCATGAACTTGTCCACCATATACCGCCATATTTTTTAATTGGTGCAATCATTAATGAAATTGAGTGGGAGGCTCAAAATTTATTAACAGTTATGAAATATGAGATTTTCGCATTTACATTTCATATTGCAATATTCTATTCTTCATGAAATTACTGCTTTAATTGCAATATTTATGTGTATGTGCTTATTTTAATTATATTTCTACTAAGTGGTATCAGAGCACTTTCCAGTGTCATGTTCCATCGTGAATATGATATTTCTTCCCTGCTATTTTGACTATTAGGTATAAATTTCTCATGTTTTCATTTTTTTGCATAATATCCTATTAAAAAAAATTAAGTATTTTTTTTCGTTTAGTTTTAATAGATTAGAAACCTATGTCAAGGGTTTTAAAATATCATGGAGGAGTTGTTATTAGTTAAGCTAGATTTCCCATAAAGCATCTAGTGAAGTGAGGGGTAATCAAGCTCCAATACCTAGGCCTCAGAAAAAATTTGTATATAGAATTGACCTCCCACATATCTTTGAGTATATAGGGAAGCCCCCAAGGTTTAGGAGAAACCTTTAGCCCTAGCAATATTTTTTAACATGTATTTTCCATAGAGCACTGAACACAATATTTGGAAATATCATTAACCCATACTATAAAAGAGATGGATAGTCAAGAACAATTATCTATGATAGTCAAGAATCATAACAAATAAGAAAAGTATTAATAAGAGTCTACCAAGACAATCATCGAAGACAATGAGCTACAATGTCAATAATAAAATAGTGTCAGGCATAACAATATCAATAACAGATAATGTAGATCCTAGTAAGAGGTTTTTGGACAAATATCAACTTTATGAGTGAACCAAGACTTTAGGAGAAAAACCAACAACACTTGAAGATAAAAGTCCCCTAGAAAAAAAGTTTGGGTATGTAACGAACCTCCTTGGTAGGGCTTGTTCTTGATACTTGATTTATGTATTGATGTGTGGATATCAAATATATAGCTCATTTTATGTTATCAAGATATGTTGATAGATTTACTTTATGCTTTTATTACATTACTTTGGAATATGGCATTTATGATAAAATTTATGGTTGTAGGACTAGGTACTCTCATGGGTGGATTGGTATAAGACAACCACTAGAGTTGAGAGAAAAAGAGAAATGATGGATGGCATTCTCATTGACATATCAAGGGTAAAAATAAACCCTTCATGTAGGTGCATTGCAAATGTGTATATATGATTGAATGTACCATTGGGAAAGGAGGTTTCTATTTAAGCAAAAGAGCCATCCTTCATAGAAAGGTGATAACATTGCAGTTATCATAAAACCTTCTACTTAAGGAAAAATTTGTTGTGCATTTTGTTTATTACATCTTAGTTAGGCAAGGACAACTTAGCAAGAGGTCTTACGCTTTTGTATGTGGAATTATTGATATCGATGCTAATGGTTAATATTAGCATTCGATAGTAATTGAATTAATTAGGTGAACAATTGATTTAATTAATATTATTCTAATGTGGGTGGCATTATAAGAAATGGATTAACTACTAATGCTAGAGTGAAGCATTATTTTATTTTTTAAAAAGAGAGAAATTTGTTTTAACTTTATTAAGCAAGGATGTTTGCCTTTATGCTAAAATTAATATTATTCAAAACAAATTTATTAAAGTTCTAGTCCATGCATTGTTTTAAGATATATTAAATAAATATTTTTATATTGCAGAGAGGTGCTTTGATATCTTGGAATTATGGTGGGGATGTTGGAGTCTTGGTAATACCTAAAAACCAAGATATTGTGAGAACTCTTGAGCTCCCGCGCTTGACCTGATATTGGCATCGTTTATAAGAAAAAAAGGTAAGAAAGGAAACTTGGTATCTCAACTAGAATATGGAATTTTGGTAGCTTGCTAAAGTCTTGGAGTGGATTCTCAAATAATTTTTAGGATTCAGTGAGTTGAATCCGGCTATATGTGTTCCATTGTTATTTTAGTTTATCATATTTCTATGTTTTAATGGAACTCTTTCAGATTTTGTTTTCTTTAATGCTTATCCTTGTTGCATGTTCTTGGTGTTAGATGTCTACTTGGTTATAGGTATCCACCTGGTTATAGTTGTATGTAATTTTTAAATAGACATGTTATTTTTATGTTAGCCTATAGATTGGTTTTAGTCTTGGTTATTAGAGTGGCCTCAGGTTTGCCTTGAAGTGTTCGATGTCATCCTTGCTAGAAATATCATTCTTTTTGCTCTTGTGTTGTAACAAACCAATCAGTGTATTGTTTAACACCTCTATGGTTGATGTCTAGCTATACGAGACGTTAAGCTTGTGTATTATCTTTTGTTCCTTCAAAAATTCCATCCTTGCACTTGGGTTGCTATTGGTTTAGGGTTAATGTCTATGTTATGGTTGAGCAAAACGAGGATAGTTGGAGTAGTGTATCAAGTTGATGTTATTTGTTTTCCTTTATGGTTTAAGTGGATTGATTTAAGCACATGTTTTTATATTGGTTTCTTAGATAAATAATATTATGCTTTTTCAAGTAAGTAAATGTGCCTATCATCCAAAGAAATGAGAGTAAAAAATAAAAAAATGACTATTGACTCTATTTAATAGAATAATAGGTGGTTCTTTATTTTTATTTTTTTTATTTTTTTGGTGGTGGCCACAAGGGGTAAACAGACTGTGACCACGAGGGAACCATTACATAACATATCCGCAACATGTGAGGCAAGATATTTTAACCTGGGCCTCTCAGCAACTAGAGAGGTTTAACTACCCACTTGCTCTCCAACTCCTCTACATGGGCGGATAGGTGGTTCTTTATTTAATAGGGAAAAGATATTCTTTGTTATTGAATATTTTATTGCTGGTTTTTTAATATGGGTTGAAATTTAATAATAGATGAATTTTGAAGACCTTTATTTCTATAACTTAATATTATGGAAGTTGATTTTTTTAGAAAAATAAAAAAAATGGTATTTTGGGAATTAGTGTAGTTCCATTGCATATGTTATATATATTTTCTGAATTTTAGAAAATACTAAAAGGATGTTTTTAGAGGCATTAAATAATGGATTTATTGAGACTTATGTAGATAAGGAATCCATTATTGAGAGAAGTATGGGATTCTCTCTTGTTTGCACGGAATGTATCTTGCATGGTTGTTGTGTTCTTGCATAGTGCATGTTAAGTTGCATATGCATATTTAGAGCTGTCTTGATCCATAAACATACTTCAAGTATGTTGATGAAGACTCAACAAGTGGAGACCTTGAAGAAGATGTATAATTACATATGTTTATTTATGTTCTTAAATATTGAAATGTAATATTTTGGGATGAGGATTATTATGAGTTTCATGATTATGAAGAGGGAATGAATATTTTTGTAAATAGTATTCTTGTTATATTATTTTTGGAATTTGAGGATTAAGTGTTGATATTCCTTAATGTAAAGATATTGCAACATTTGGTTAAATGGAAATAATGTATGATTGAAAGGAATTATGGAATCTAGTTTATGAATTATGGTTATAATTCCTTTTAAATGTTGGTTTATTCTTTACATAGAAGATAAATGAAATGATAAATGCTAGTTTTGTGATTGAAAGTATTTAGGCTTTAGAAAAGTGTTATGATGCATTTAATTATGTTTAAATATAACACTTTATTTCCTTTGCAAGATAAATTATTTTATTTAAATGCTTAGACTCTTGGGTTTTGTATGGGATTTTTGGGCATGAATCTAGAGCCATATTAAAGAAACCCTTGAGTCAAGAAGATAATCCAATCCTAGGAGGAGTTGCGGTGATGCAATAAGTAGGTAGTTGTTAATCCTAAGAGGAGTTGCAATGATGCAATAACCAAGTATTTACAAATATGGGAGGAGTTTTAGTGATGCAATAACCACATAATTATAAATTATACACCTTGAACGGTGAGGCTCAAAATCTTGTAATTGTTCTATTTTTCCTTGCAACTCTTGATTTTGTTTAAGTATAAATTTAGCTACTATAGATTTAATTTGATATCCTAATTGTAGTATGACCTCTAGGTCCCCTATAACTTGCATCTCCCTTGTGTATGGGTTTATTTGAATTTATTTAATATTTTGAGGCATCGGGTTGGTTATAGCTATTGTTGATTTTTATGAAGTCTAAGTGTTTGGCTCTTTGACTACATATTTATCTTCTCTAAGACCATTCCCATCCTCTATGGCTTGAAGTTGTTTTTCTCCAATGGCATCAACAATAATGACATCTTCCATTCTTACTAGAGTCAAACTTGTTGGATTTTTCACTGAAGACGGGAGAGCAAGCCTAGCCCTTTTGTGTTCAAGGGATTGAGTTGGGTTTGTTAGTCTTATTTGATGTCCTTAGAGCAGATCATACAATCCTCCAAATTTTATTATCTTCTTCTACACTAACAAAGATATTTTGAATTCCCTATTGTTAAAGACTAGAGCCTTAGGTACAACTTTTGGTATAGTTTTGAGAAAATACATTGCTAGACTCAATTGGCTCTTTCAAAGATTTATCGACTGAATATTTGTAGATGAAATAGGGATGATCTTTGTCTGACCAAAGTCCTGGGTAGTAGGATGATATGGTGTAGGGAATGCAGCCACATTTTCTTTTCCTTTGCCCATGTCTATGACAATATCTAGAGTAGGTTGATTTGTTGGAGGGATTTCTATTGTTGTTTTAGTTGTATCAACAAATTCCACCAATATTTCTAGATGTTCAACTCCTTGGTTGACAACTTCTATAATAGGGTCTTGGAGTTCTTCAGGAGTAATGTGGAACAACTAGGGTAACTAATTCAAATGAAGCTCTTCTTAATAAGACCAATTCCTTAGGGTAATCCCCTCCATGCTGAATCTGAGTATTGTCTCTCCTTTTATATATGTGCTTTTCCATATGGAATCAAGAGCATTACCCTTTTGGATAACTTTTTGGATCTCATCCTTGAACTAGTTAGGTCTATGATGTACCCATGTATACTACCACTTTTGGACTCCTTTTTGGTAAACTAGTTTTGGATCATAAGGTCTCCAAGTGAGTTCTAGGAAACCAAACTCATCCATTTTTCATATTGCTTTGAGCATGCTCGAGTACCCTTTGAAAACATAGTGGCTAAATCTACTGGGGATTATCAACCATGAGATTTTTCTTGTTTTCTTTCCTACTCTCATTTTTACCTCTTCTATAGTTTTTTTAGCTATATCAAGTGTAACTATCGACATAGGACAATATTTAGGCAAGGCTTTGGGAGGTATTTTTACCCCATATAGCCTTACATATGTGAAATCTTCTATCAAAAAATAATCTCCCACTTATTTTTCTCATAAGAAAGCTACAAATCCAGAACCTACCCTTGACAGGAAGAATCCATAAAGTATCTTTGATAGCTTTAGCAACATTCAATTACAACAAGAGACAAAGATCAAATAAATAGAACATCTTATTGAATGAATAGAAAATGATACATTCAAGTAGAGATATGAGGCTATTTATATAGGAAGATGGATTCCTTAGCCAATAGTCTACGTAGTTGTACAAAAGACAAATTGCACATATACAACTTACACATTGAAACTTGTGTAGTTATTACATTGCATGAAGTAACTAGATAAATTCCCCCTGAAGTAATCTAATATAACCAAATGATGTAATATATTCTAACATCCCCCTGTATTACATTATTTGATATGAAGTTCTCTTGAATCACATAGATGATTATTGAATATTTGAAACTTGATTTTTCCAAGTGCCTTTGTAAAGACGTCTACCAAATGTTCTTATGTAGGAACATACTTGAGGATGATATGCATGTTCTAAAAATATTCTATGATAAAATGATATTGTGCTTCAATATGTTTTATTATTTCATGTATGATTGGATTCTTGATCATATTTAGTACTCCTTTATTATCACAAAATATCATAGTGAATGTTCATTTGATTCCCATGTCAGATAATATGTATTGTAACCATAGAGCTTCACCAGTTGTATCTCTAGCTGCTCGATACTCTACTTTAGATGATTGTGCTACTATATGTTGTTTCTTGCTATGCCAAGATATAGGACTTGATCCAAGATAGAAAATATAGCCTGAGATAGAATTCCTATCATCAATAGATCCAACATAATTTGAATCTGAATATCCCTATAGACAAAAATATTTGACATCCTTCATATAAGTCAATCCATAGTCTGTAGTCTTCTTGATATATTGTAATATTATTTTTGTAGCTTTCCAATGACTTTCCCTTGGTTCTTGCATGAACCATGAAAGATAATTTACTGCAAATGCTATGTCTAGTTAGTTTTTTTTAAGGTATAGAAGACTTCCAATCAACTGACGATACATTGTAGATGAGACCAATGGTGTTTTATCATTTTTGGATAATTGAATTTCTTGTTCCATTGGTCTATATTTAGGCTTACACTTTGTCATTCAATACTTTTCAAGGAGAGCTTTTGCATATTTTTATTGAGTGATAACTATTCTGTCCTTTCCTTGATGCATTTCTAAACCAAGGCAGTACTTCATTAATACTAGATATGTCATTTCAAATGCCTTTTCTAGATACTTTTTGATATCACTTATTAAAATCTCTAAACTTCAAGTAATTACTATGTCATCAACATATACTATGAGGATCAAGATATCATTTCCATATTTACTAGTATATAAACTAGGATCTAACGAACTCATTTTGAAATCATGATGTAGTAGATGATTATTGATCTTTATATTCCATGCTCTGGGAGCTTGTTTCAAGCCATATAGAGATTTATTCAATTTGCATACGTTTCTTTCTCATCCTTGAATAAAAAAACCTTTAGGTTGTGTCATATAGACTTCTTCTTCTTAGTCACAATTAAGAAATGCACTTTTCACATCCATATGATGAAGTTTCCACCCTTTATGTGTAGCGCTTGCATAGACCTTTTGGATAGTAGTCATTCAAGCTGTTGGTGCAAATGTTTTTTCATAATAAATTCCTTTTGTTTGAGTATATCCTTTTGCTACTAGTTAATATTTGCATTTTTTGAGTGTCCCATATACTTTGTATTTGATTTTTTAAACCCACTTCCATCCCACTACTTTCTTTCCTAGAGGTAGATTTACTAGATTCCATGTCTTATTATTTTTTAGTGATGCATATTCAATTTCCATAGCTACTTTCTAGTGAGTCTTTCAGTACTTGAGAAGTTGATATCAATTCTACTGATTTTCTTAGCATTCCTATATTTATTCTAGTCGTGCTACGAGTTTTAGGTCTTGTAGAAGTAAGATCTGGCATTATTTCTAGATTTGATTCTCTAAGAATGTCTCTAAGCCATATTGGTTCTTTTCTAGATAGTATTTTTGCTGCTTTTGTATCTTGTTCTTGAGATTTTAATTCTGACTCTATACTCATTATGTCTTCTTCAGTATCATTTATGAGGACTTCTATGTCACCACTGGATTTATCTACGTTGATCTTAGATTTTTTATCAAAGACCTCATCTTTACTTATGTAGACTTTATTTGTATATGGATCTAGTATTCTGTATCCTGTAGATTCATTGTCATAGCCAAAAAATATTCCTATCATAGTTTTGTCATCTAGTTTAGTCCTCTTTTGTTTTAGAACATGCATGTATGCCTTGCATCTGAAGACCTTTAGATTTTCTATGTTGGGATTTTATCCTTACCATACTTCTTATGGTGTAATATGCTTGAGTACCCTTGTTGGAAGTCTATTTTATATGTGGACTATTGTTTGTACTACTTTGGTCCAAAATTTATGATTAAGATGTGCTTCTTTTAACATAAATCTTACCATTTCCATTATTGATCTATATCTCCTTTCTACAATTCCATTCTACTGAGGCGAATATACTGTAGTAAGTTGTCTCTTAATTCTATTTCTTCAAGAAAAGAGTCAAATTATTTGGAAATAAATTCTTGTCCTCTATCTAAGCGAAGTGCTTTTATGGTCTTCCTTGATTCTTTTAACACTTGAAGTTTGAACTGTTTGAAGTGACTAAAAGCTTCTAACTTGTACTTCATGAAAGATACCCATATTTTTATACTGTCATCATCAAAAAATAATTGAAAGTATTTATGTATTCCAACACTATCAACTTTCATTGGTCCACATAATTCTATATATATTATTTCTAAAGGCTGTTGAAATCTATGTTGATGAATTTTGAAAGGAATTCTATGTTGTTTTCTTGCTAGACATTCTAGACATACAATAGTTTTTGGAGAAAAGTTAGGTAGACCTTCTACCATTTGATATCTAAATAATTCTCTCATTGATGTTTTACTGGTATGTTCTAGTCTTTTATGCCATAGTTCTGAAGTATTGGTAGAAAGAGCTGAGTAAATAGCAATGTCTAGAATAAATAGACCATTTTTGTATGATCCTGATGCTATCATTCTTCCCTATCTACAAATGTGATATTGTTTTCTACCAGTGAGAACCTTGAACTCAATGGTTAAGTATTTATCCATAAGTTGAGAGATAGAAATAAGATTAGTAGTTAATCCTGGAACATATAATACATTTTTTATCATACCTCTTCCATCCTTAAGATTTACGAGAATATATCCAATTCCTTTTACTTCATATGTTTTGCTATTTGCTACAAAAATTGGTTTTCATTAATATTTTTCAAATATTGAACCAATGTATGTTTCCTGTCATATGCTTACTTGCACCTGAATCTATATATCAATAATCCATGATACTGTTTTTATACCTAATGTCTCCCAAGTATGTTTTGGATAGTGCTATTATAAATTGAAGTTCAATGTTTGGTTGATTTTGTAAATTTTTGTAAAAAATGAACTTCTATTATCCCTTATTGCTCCTATTGAATTAAGCACTTTTCCAAAAGAGGCAGGGTTATGCATAAGGGGTTGGAATCAAAATGTACTTGTAAAAAATGGTTAATCCTAATCAAAATAAAGGTTAATCATGGAGAATACTAAGCAAATCAAATTGAGCATATTCATACCAAAATTTGGGGTATTTGAAGCCCTAAAATGTAAGATCATATTTGGGGCAACTTTTGACCTATTAAATCATTTTATAACTTCATAAAAACACCACCATTAGATCAAGCTTGAAAAGAGCTTTCCAACGAGTACAAATATACCTATGTTTGGATATATATATATATTGTGGCAAATTGAACCTAAGAAAAAATTGGTTCTGAAAATATTAGGCGAATGGGTCGACATCGAGGGTCCTCATATTCGCTAATTTCCAATTTTGGAAATCCTAATATTCACCCAATTTATGAATATTCACCACTATGCATAACCCTAAAAAGAGGTTATAATGTTGGATCTTTTATCTCCTTTTGAGAAGTATGAGACAATAATTTTATAAATTTCCAACCTTTGAAAAACAATGATAAACCTCTCTTTTAAATAACCCTTTGGAAATTAATTTAAGTGTATCTAATTTCCAAAATTAATTTGATGTAGTAACCCTTATGAATCCCTAATTTTTGGAAAAATTAGACCACAATAATATTTACAAAATATTAAATAATCTAACCCAAGTAGAATCCCTTATATCTCCTAGGTTAATTTGCAAAATATTATTTTAGTTTGGTAAGTTATCTCCTATGTCTTTTGCTTTCATAATCTCAAAATTTATCCTTGATTTTAAACCTTATATATCCTTTATTTGAAATATATATTAAATGATATAAATTACTTACATTAGCTTATTTATCACCACACTTTAACAACTCTAAATTTAGCTGGAAATAACAGCTGTAATACACAACTTTTACACTTGAGATGATGAGTGTGGATTGGGTCGGCCTTGCATTCAATCCTGGAGTGAGGAGCACTATAAATTTGAGAAGGTTTGACCTTCTTTTCTAGGAGCCTTTACCGTCTCTCTTATCTCTCATCCATGTTGTGCTTCGAATGTGTTTCACTGCGCTATTCTTATCCAGACCCCTTTGACTGTGCAATTCTATATTATTAACTCTCTGTCACTTTGTGCTTAGATGCATTTTAAGGTGGTGAAGGCTTTGACAAGTATCATTGAGCATTACATACAAGCTATCTCATTTGTAATATATCAATCATTTGGTAACACTTTTCTAGCTTCTTTATTGCCTTGTAACGTATTGCTAGCTTCTTGGTCACCTTGTAACGTATGAACACTTGTGTGGGTTCTTATAACTACTTTATGAGTTTTCCTTGGATTTTAAGAAATGGATGGAAACTTATATAATCTATGTCAGGTGGCTTTAAACCTTTCTATATGGAGTTCTTTCACTGTAACACTTCCAAGGAGAGTATGACTCCTTTGTGTATACCTCTTCTTTTCTTGCTACATTTCTTGGAGTGCAAGCAATCTCTTTTCTTGCTAGTCAATCATTAAGGTGATTTTGAATCTTTGAATGGCACTGTAGGTGATCCCTTTGGTGAAAAATATTCACTAAGCTAGCTAACTATGGGTATCTCATATGTTATCCTCATTTAATATTCCCTTCAACATGCTCCTTTATGTTGTTCTTCCATGTTGATTAAGGTAGAATCCGTTGCCTTTATGCTTATAAAAGAATTCTCTCTTTCTATCTATGTAAATGTAGATTGATGATCACATGATATGTGCATTTATTTTGTAGGTTTATCTATGAAGTGTGAGACCCTTAAAATGGCTCCTTGTGTCATGGATGAGGAGTGCTTGATGTTCAAATTTTCTTGACATCCAAATTTACTTGACATTTGACCTTTTTTGACATTCAAATTTACTTGACGTTTGGCCTTTCTTGACTAGATTTCCTTGTAGTGTTTGTGCCTTTAGTGGCACCTTCAATATACCCTTTTCCTACAAACAATGTAGTACAATACTTTATATTATTCTATGATAATAATACGTTCTTATTGCACCTTTTTTGAACTCCTTGCAAGTCTTGTAGTCTGATTTTGTAGCAGATTTTGAATGCACAAATGAGGGTTTTGAGGATGTCTCTTTGGATAGACTCCTTGCCCTTGTTACTTGGATATTTAATAATAGATCCAAGCTTCACATATGCTATAGATAGAATATTTTTATACTGCTGCACTTAACCTTGTAGTGGTTTGGATTTGAGACTCACCAAGTCTCAATCTTTGAAGCTTATTTTGGTTAGTTTTTATTCACTTGTACTAACCAATTTTGGTGGCCTCTATTGGCCACTATTTGTTGTATATTTTTGTGCTTTAAGAGTGTATTTAGACACTTGATACAAACTAGATTTTGTACCCTTCACAAAAGCACACAACTACTTTCTTTTGAGAGTAATAATAGTGCAAATAAATATAACAATTTTAAAATAACAATTTTCACTTTTTAATGAACTATTAATTTCACCTTATCACTGTTGAACATTTTGAGTCCCTAAGCTAAAATATTTTCATTGATGTCAAAAGGTTATTTGATGTCAAAATGATCTATGATGGCATGCACTATGTTTTGTGAAAAGTGCAAGGAAATTATTTTTGTGAAAACCAAGGCAGGCAAAATAAAATGTTTTATTTAAAACCATGGATGGTAGATTTGAAATGGATTTTTCTTAAAACCCAAGTTGGCTTTTTGTTTCATTGAAAAAGGTGCCCCGGTGATGGAGATATTTAATTTTAAATATTTAGTTTAAATTTTAAAATTAAAATAAAAGTAATCCATTGACGTCATCGAATATGAGGGAGAAGACTATAAAAGGATGACTAAGGTTTATTATTCCTCATCCTTGCTCTTGTGGTTAATATGATTATTAGAAAGCGAAACGAGCTCATGTGAAAAATGTTTAAAGGTAGAGGTAGTGAATAATTTGAGGTGTGGTAGAATCCAAAGACATCGTGGGTAGTGTGGCTTATTGGTAACTCGAGTAGCATAAAGGTATTGGGAGGCAAGTGGTTGAGTGTTCGAATCACGTGCACTTCATTTTTCTTGAGAAAGGAGGAATATGTTTTGTGTTGGCTATTGCATGGAGGATAAAGGAGAGTGAGGTGCTTTTGGTATTGTGTGGAGTGCTAGCTCACATGGTGTGCAAGCGTCTGTTAGGATGCTGGAGCCGCAGGACTCAGGTTTAAATCCTGTGAACTCCCTTTTACTGTGTAAAAGGAAAATAATGTGTTGGTTGTGGTTTTTCATGCACATGCTACCAAGGTTTATATGTTGTGTTTTATATTCCAAAATTCGTGCCAAGGTATGCATTAAATTTGTAAAATAAAATTAAAATAAATTTTTGTTTTATTGGGTGCTAAAAGTTAGTTTAAAATCTGTGCATAAATTTTATAGTAAAAGTGGTTTTTGGAGAGATAAGTAGGTAGGCATATATTTTAATTTCTTTAAGGTATAAGTGGTTTGGGGAGTAATAAGGATTATTACTTATTTGGCACATTGTTGAGATGTTATTTGGAGAGTGCTTTTGATTATTGAAACATTCTTGAGAAAAATATTTTGCTTGAGGGTTATTGAATATATCTTTGGTGTATGTGATTATTGAATTGGTGTAAAAAGATGTAAATTGAGTTATGCTTTATTTTAAGTCCACTAACCCTCATTGAGATTGGAAAGGAAAGTTGTGTTGAGTGTGGCAGATTTTGTGGATAACTTCTTGGCATTAATAAGGTATGGGCAATATTATCTATTTATTGTTTATGGTGGTTGATTTCTGAAATATCATTGGAGAGAAAAGGATTGATTGTGGTTTCCTTTTCGAAAGTTTTGGTTTAATGCTTCAAGGTTTTTTGGTTTGAGAGTTGTGATTAAATATTATTTTATAAGTATTGTTGTTGAAGCCTATTGGTTATGCAAAGAAATTGAACTTGAGTTAGAAAAGAACATGAGTATCATTGTTATGTGAAATTTGTGGTTGAGCATTGTTGGAAACATTTTGAGTTGATTGATTCATGCTTGGACTAGGGTTTGTGAGAAAGAGTTGTTCCTTGTGGTGATTGGTTGAGTAGAGTTTTTTGAGCCTAGTCAAGTGAATGTGTGGAGTGGTTGTTCAAGTTCCATAAAACAAACTATTCTATATTATGATTTGAGTTGAGATTGAGTTGAGAAATAAATTGAGTTTGTGAATAGAACATATTGAGTATCTAACAATTCTCTTTATGCTTCTATAATATTGAGCTGAGTTGAGATTGATTTGAGTTGAGATTGGGATTTGAGTATAGAACATATTGAGTCTCTAACAATTCTCTTTATGCTTCTATGAGGTTGAATTGATATATTGATTGAGCATTGAGTTTAGAACATATTGAGTCTCTAACAATTCTCTTTATGATTCTATGTGATTGGACAAGTTCTGTGTGAGCTTGTTAAGCTGATTTAAGGTAAGTCTTTGAGAAGTCTTGTGGATTAATTTTGAGTAAGATTTTGTGAAAGCTTGCTATGCAAACTTGAGCAAGTCCTAGAGAGGACCTATTGAGTAGAGTTGAGCAGGTTTTGAGTTAACCTATTGAGCATATTTGAGTAGGTTTTGAGTGATCCTATTGAGTAGATTTGAGCAATTTTTGAGTGAGCCTATTGAGAATATTTGAGCAGGTTTTGAGTGAACCTATTGAGAAAATTTGAGCAGGTTTTGAGTGAGCCTATTGAGTAGATTTGAGCAAGTTTTGAGTGAGCCTATTGAGCAGATTTGAGCAGGTTTTGAGTGAACCTATTGAGAAAATTTGAGGAGGTTCTAAGTGAACCTATTGATAGAGCTTTGGAGGTGACAGAGTACAGAGGATAGAGTCTCAGTGGATAGAGATCCAACAACCATGACAATTGAAGACAAATCTAGGTGAGGATTCTTCAAGTGAAGAGAGATCCACAAGTTAGAGCAGTAGAGAGACAGTCTTCTAGAATATCACTAGCCATAGCAAAATGGGAAAGAGTTCTCCTGTGGAAGAGATCCACAAACTTGAGATTAGGGGATCAGCATCTCCTTTGGACAGAGGTCCATAAACATTGTAATTAGGAAGGATTCCCAAAGATATTGATTGAGAAATTTTTAATAAAATATTTTCTTCGTGGAGTATCCCACATTGGGTGAACCATGTAAATTGATGTGTCTCTATTGTAAATGGTGTTTTGTGCATTGCTTTGATTACTGCCACTAATACTGCTATATATACACTACATAATATTGAATTAAAATTTGAATTGAAGGAAAAAGTAAAAAGTGGTCTTATACTATTCACCCCCCCTCTCAGTATAAGCTTGTGTTCTTCAATCACTCCAATCAACTCTCAAGAATAATGCACTTAATCAATCTACTACAGCTAATCAAGAATAATCTGAAATGAATCTTCAAGAATTATTTTGCAAGTATATTATAAGCAAGGTAGTAGGAGCTAGTCTTCTTTTGATTTCCAAAGTAGATGATAGGTATTTGATAGATACTTTGAATTTCTAAAATATAATCAACTCCTAAAGTGCAAATGAACCTTAAAGAAACCTTTATATTTTTTCCCTTTTGAAGACTTTAATAAAATTATCCTTATTACAACTTTAATCCAAATTAAGGTGCTTAAACAAATCTGATAAGTAATCCACTTTTAATGAATCTACTTGCACCAATAGTTGCTTAACTTTTTCTGAAAGCCATTTTTATCATTTTTGTAGAGGATGTAGATCTTGGTGTCTAAGATAACCAAGTTTTTGCCTTGTGTAAGATCTTATAGCTCTTTGTAGACTCGTCTTCACCAAAGGATGGTCTCAACGTCTCCTTCATGAGCCTAGGATTTTGGTGGCTTGTTCTCCTCTTGTAGTATCCTCCTTTCACTATATATTTTAAGATATATTTATTTTTTATGCTATACCTTTTGCTATGAGATGTAATCTCCAAATATCCTTGATTTGGTAGGCTTCTTATGCCTGAATCTTCCTTCAATATTCTTATCGAATTTTAACTTCAAACAGGATCTTCTTCTCAAGATTTTAAATGTCCAGAGGTCTTCTAAGATTTGACATTCCTTGCCAAATTTATTTTCTTAGGCTTGTTGTTGGATGACGATAATTGTCCCAAATATTATAATTATAAGAAAATTCTCTGATATCCTTATTCTCGTCAAGCTCTTCACATGATATAAAAATAATAGAATTTTCAAATGGTAGGTCCAAAGGCACATCTGTTTTGCAAAAATTATGGTAATGACTTTCACTATTCCTATCTAGGAACGACCGTAGCTCTGATACCACTAATAGCTTTAGTAGCATTCAATTACAAAAAGGGAAAAAGATCAAAGCAATAGAACATATTATTGAATGAAATAGAAAATGTTGCATTCAAGTAGAGATATGAGGCTCTTTATATTGGAAGATGGATTCCTTAGTCAATGCTCTACCTAGTTGTACAAGAGACAACTTGCATATATACAACTTGCACATTGACACTTGTGCAGTTATTATATTGCATGAAGTAACTAGATAACTTCCCCCTGAAGTAATATAACATAGTAAGTGATGTAATATATTCTAATAATATTATGAATAGTGATGAGGAAATTATCGAAGAACCATGCATAACTTGAGCCTCTTCTTGTATACAAGGAATCTTGTCCTATGTATCATCAACATCTATCTCTCTTAATTTATTAAGGGTTTGTAAATCAAGTTGTCCTACTAAGATATGGAGTAGAATCAAGTAATATGAAAAAGGTAGGAGTTTCTCACACTCTTCCTTAATGGCCTTATGTAATTTAACTAGTTTAGAATGCATCTGGTCACTTATGGTATTTTACCATCTGTACATAGGGGGAAAATATTCTATTACATTACATAACTAAATACAATACTTTCCTACTGACCACATTTAGGTTCTTCACTCCCAGCATAATGTTTATCATGTCGACATAGTCCCTCACCCAGGGTTGTAATGCACCCTTTAAAATTGGAAACTCATAAGATACTAGATCATTTGGCCCAAACAAATGTGTATAATAATGTGTAAAGATAATGCTATGGGACTAGAATTTTACTACCTATTTTTCTAAATTGGCATCGACTCACCTAAGTTGAAAGACATTTCTAAGACTTTTAGGTATTATTTTAAAAACCAATCAGTTGATGAAATCCTAAAACCCCTAGTACTCATATCATACACCACCATTAGCCAAGCCATGAGGTCCAAAGAAAAATAGACCTTTGGGCATATCAATCTTCCCAAATTACTATCCCATATATTTTGGTAAGTAGGTTGCCTCTTATATGAGCTTTGTGCTCATTTAAATAAACCCTTGAGTAGATTCAGGTGGAACTTATGGTCTTATTTTACCAACTCAAAACTAAAAATTATCTTATTATCTAATTCCAACTATTGTGTGGGGGTGACATTCCTCTCAAATATTGATTTCTTTGAAAAATCTATTATTTCTTTGTCAAGGGAAGCTATCCTTTCTACTAGTTGATATGGATAAATATTAGTCAACAACTTGATTTTGGCTACAATATAAGTGAAAATAGTCACTAGTGTACTAGAGGAAGCCATATCATTTTTGAAAATACTTTGTGAGGGTTGTTGATAATTGAACAAACTCAGGCCACTAAATAATCAATGGGTTCCTGAATTCAATCTTCTATGAACATCTACTATAAGTGATAAGAAAATATTTATTTTATGTATTTATGGCACTTTTGAGTCTATCTTCACATGCTTAGGTTTTTAATACTACCAACTATATTCATCTTCTCCACAATATAAGTCTCACCATATTTTCTTTCTAATAACATTAATTGTTGTGGCATGCAAATCACTTGGTTTGCTATTGTTTTAGAAAGCTTTATTTGGTGTGCCATACTTTATTTGAATTGTGACTATTGGTTTCTAGGAGATTGGACACAAGTTGTTAAAACATTTTTAAATATGCACATTAAATTCTCATTTTACCTTTTTGTCTTTTTCTTTGTAAAAGGGTCTCTTTGTCACTATCTTGGTTCTTTGTATTTTTCTCTTGTATGATACAAACTATTGATATAGGCATAAAAGAATGCAAAATATCTATTTGAATCTCCACATTTTTATAGATTAATATGGCTTGTTCATCCATATTCACCATTACATGCGGGTCATCGATCTCATCGTTGATGAATACGGGATGTTCTTTTTTGTCAGGATTTTCATAATAGAAATCACCCATTATGTTAGCCAAAAGAGAATTAATTTTAATTGACTAGACTTACAAATTGGATGGAGGTCATTGATATCAATGTTAATGAACATAGACCATTTGATGATTTGTATTTATTTTGTGAAATTGAAATCTTTCATCTTTTATGCCATTAATTATTAATGTGTGTTCATCTTCGCTTGAATTATTTCAAATTTTTCTTTATAATTTTGGCCGATGAATGCTTACCATTGATTTTCCTATGAATAATTGCATGTTGATTTCTAATATTTTTGATATGTCCTTTTTGACCACCTATAATTTTGACAAGATCTAAATTTTTTTTATGATGGGTCTATCTCTTATTTGTATTCATACATCATGCAATGCCTACAATTCATCTAAGATCCTATTGCATGCATGTCATCTATCTGTCTCAATGTGAACCATGCACCTGACAAGTCCTTTTGTCCTTGTATCACCTTGAATGTGCACCATTTTATCTTAGGTTGATTAATGTAGACCATCAATTTTTGGAGAATAAGAAAAAATGTTGGGTCTTATGCAAGAAAATTCAAATGCTTTCAAAAGTATATTGTGAGACTAGATATCTATTGGGAATTCATCTCAATGGCTATATAATGAGACCAGTAATTTTATAACACACAATCTGACCTTTAAAGATCTTGTTGGTTGCATCAATAGGAGTTGTAGATCTGATAATGATCTATGTAGACTGCTCATCTATGTACAACTTTTCAATGGATTTTTGTCTCTTTTGTGCTCAACTTATTGGGTTACACATGTCTTGCACATGTTTGATATGGAAACTTTTGAGAAAATATGGATCATCTATCAAATAAAAAGTGATTAAGCATTTTGAATGTTGTTCATATTTGATCAAGGCATGTCATAGATCTGGTAACGATCTATGTGGACCATAGGATATGAAGAAAGTTCATGGTTTTTGCTAGAAGGGGGTACATGTACATAAGAAAATTTTATGCTTTAAGATAACAATTTAATTTTAATGCCCCACAACTTAGGATTTTAGACCTTTGGAAAATAATGTAGCTAGGGAGTGAGAAGGAATTATTCAGACTTAAAATAAGCTCGAGGGAAATGTTAATATTATTTAAGCTTTGACCTTGGCCACATGGAATAAACGAAAAAACTTTATGGACCTTAGGACTTAGGGAATTCAATTGCTAGAAAATTCAAGGGGGCCAAAGCTA
Source organism: Wollemia nobilis (assembly GCA_028583015.1). NCBI lineage: Eukaryota > Viridiplantae > Streptophyta > Pinopsida > Araucariales > Araucariaceae > Wollemia > Wollemia nobilis. The sequence continues at coordinate 34,727,058 of JAQPPZ010003077.1, read as the reverse complement.
GTGGATTAAATATTTGCTCTTTTGGCTAATGAATCTTTACCAAAAGAAGGGATTTATGGTTTGGATAAGATTTTGAGAGAACAAGACCTTACAATTCAGACTTAATTTTATAAAAATTAAAGAGACTTAAGGGGAAATGATATTGAACAAAAGAATAATTGCAATAATCAATATGAACAAAATAAAAATATTAAGGGAATATATATTTTTGATTAGATAGTAAATGAAGTTTTGAAAGGGACCCACCCTTTATACAAAATGAAACTGTTGGATACAAGGTTCACAACCCACAAATCTGATGGATGAAATAAATAAAACGATCCATAGATATAGTGATAACTACAAAGCCAAACCAGATATAAACAACTAAGATAAAATGACTAAGTAATAGAGCTTACAAATAGAAACAACTAGCAAATAGGCCAGCGGGTCCCCCAAAAAATCAACAAGATTGGATCCAAAACTAAAATATGTCGAGCCTAAAAAAATTTGAATCAATTCTCACCCAAAACCTCCCTCTTTTTTGGGTTTGCCCATGAATATCTTGGATGAAAGAAATAACCATCTGAAAATATCCCAAGAGAGTTTTATGTTTCCCATACAAATCGCCAAGGAAGTGTGAAAGGCTAGGGAGCACTGAAATCATCACTGGGGAAGAATATTTTACATCATTTCTATCATTAGAAACCTTTTGATCTTTTCTTTCTGGTTGGTTGTCCTTAGAATTTGACACCGCAACTAAAGACAAAGATTTCCTACATTTTTCCTTTTTTGAAGTCAACTATTTGGAACACCTAGAGATGCCCTCAATTGTGAAATTGGGCATCACTTCCATATCACTCCTATATGAAAGAACCTCCAAACTATAAAAAACCCTCTTAGGAGCTAAAATTTATAGATAAGTAGAACCAAAACCCCATTTTTTTGAGCAATTGTTAGACATTTCATCTCAAACACTTTCAAGTTACAAAATCCTAAATTTCTTTGGGTATCTTTTACAAAAATCTTGTTTTTGACATTTTTCTTTCACAAAACTTATCTTCTACATTTAATCACTTTATAAAATTGCATTTTGGATACTTAGCACTCTTTTAAAAGGTTAGTTTACCATAAATAATCTACATTAGGCCTAAAGGAAACCTCAAATATCTTTGTTCGTATCGAGCTAAGATAGATTTTGATCTATTCTTGTATATATAAGGCTCTTATACGACATCTATTCATAACCTTAATAAGCATATCTTGACTAGTGTAGATAATATTGCGCCTATGCAAACCTTAGTACAAGTCTTTGCCGAAATCAAACGAATTTGCTTAATCCTCTCTTAGCATAGGCTTTTTTGTTGAAAAAAAAAATTAGTGTAAATTTGCTTTCAAGTTTTAAGCTTTCAAATTACATTCATGCTTCTTGCTTTCAAATGCATTTCATGCTTTTTCTTTCCAATTGCTTCCATGCTCTTTGCTTTTATTCTTGTGCTTTCAATTTGCTTTCCAAGCTTTAGGATAAATTTGCTTTCATGCTTGTGCTTTCAATTTGTTTTCCAAGCTTTAGGATAAATTTTATTTCATGCTTTTTGCTTTCAATATACTTTCAAGATTTAGTGTAGATTTACTTTTACATGTTGTAGCATAAAACTTTATTTCAAGACTTATCATAGGTTTCATTTCCAAGTTCTAGTATAGATTTTATTTTTTCAAAAGGTATTATATTTCTGTAAATTTCATGCATTTGGTCAAATATCTTTCTTCAAATAGTTGCTTTTGTATATTTTTCTTTTTTAAGTAAAAGTCAACACCACACACTCTTATGCTTTTTACACATTGCCAAGGCTAGACTTCATCACCAACATCCAATTGATACCAACAATATTTAATTTCATCTCCTTTCATTGGCTCACCCATTAAATGCCATATACCCCATGAGTGGTTTTCTAGAATTAATCACTATAAGATCCCCTACTCTTTTGAGATCCTCAGGGTAGGTTAGGATTAGACACCCACACTCATAGGGCTTCATATAATTCATGAGTAGGTAACTATTATTTTTTACTAAGCCTAACCAAGGTTGAAGCAAAATCCTGGTTGGGACAATAGCAGGTTTTAGACAATGTCACCTCTTTCATAAGATTTCTTTTATATTCTCCTCTTTTAGTTGCATTTTTCCATACCCATCAGTACCTACCATTCTCCTATCATCGCATACTTACCCCTTGTACAACTTTGGGTGTTCTAGGGACATGTGCTTCGACATACCTTCTTAGGATTAATTATCCACCTACTTTTTTTTAGGTTGGCTCTCATCATAAAAAACACACGAAAAACACAAAAAAATATGCTTTCTTGTTGTTTGCCATAATAGTTTACCGTGACTAAGTAATTTTTGGTACAAAACCATCCAAAATAGTCTTGAAATAAACTTACTGGATTTTAATAGTCTGCTCCTACAAATTCAAACTAGACTACCTCTTTTGTACATTTTCACACTGTAAGGTATGAATTTGTTTCATTCACAAGTTAAGGTGTGAATCTCAAATTCAATGATTATAAAGGTCTAAAAACCTCCAAAAATAAACAAAAAAGCATCATTTTCACTTAAACTACTCTATTAATTTTATTTCACACATAATCATGTTTCTCACCCATATCCAAGTGTGTGAGAAAGCTCATATTATTCTATAATATGACCATATTGCATCATTGCAACCCAACAATCCATTGATGCAATCAGATGGAACCACCTCCATTGCTCCATCGAATCCACCCACTAGTTATTATAAACTGAATGAAGGCAACATGTCATAGGTTGAATTATCAACTTCGGTCCTAACCTTCTCTTTCTTTTGAGGATCAAACACCCCCTTCTTCACCCACTTTTAGACATCCATTATTACAAAATCATTCTCAACCTATTTTGGGTGAGGACAAAGTTTTCCTTCACTAAATTGATCCTGATATCACCATAATTACCAAAATTGTAGGAATGGTGTCAACTGATCACCTCTCCACTCAGGATAATGAAGCATCCTCATTGAAAAATCTATAGAAACAAAAAGTGTTGCAATATCCTCAAATTACACAACAACAAGTAGTGTTGTAACATCAAAAAATTATATAGCAAAATCAAGTGCTACAACATCCAAAAATTCTACAACAACAAGTGTTGCAACATCAACAAATTCCACAATAACAATAGGTGTTGCAACATCCATAATTTTTACAGCAACCACAACTTGTTGCAACATCAATAGATTTTGCAACAATAACAAATGTTACCACAAAAAATTCCACAACAACAAAATAGTTTGCATCAACAACAAATTATACTTTAGCAACAATTTACTTCTACCTTAAATCCTTACTTTCCTCCCATATCCAATTTATCCACTCCTCCCCAATCATCCACTCCTAATTGAATGTCTTCCTATTCATATCCTCCACCTCCAAAGTCTTCCAAACTTCCACATATGGGATCCTACCTTAAACTCAACCACCTCCCTTATGTTCTTCCACATTCCATATTCCTCAACCTCCTTCATTTTTTCCACCTCTTTCCAATCCTTTCTATTATTACAATCTCAACTATCAGCCCTATCTCAAAAATCCATCACTCTACTCTACTCAACCTGACACTTTTATTTTTTGGCCATCTCCTTCTTCCCAACTAAATTTATTCACCTCATCATATTATGGGAAACCTTATTCTAATAAACTACCTCCCCTACCACCACACCAAAATCAAAATTATTTCTTCACTTCTCCCCCTACTTGGTCTTCCACCCCTTCTCAAAAACAAATTCCACTACATCATCAAACATCTCTATCACCACAATAACCTTTGATTCAACATTTTTCTTCTTTATAGCAACAACATGTACCAATATAAAAACAACAAGTTCCAGTCCCACAACACCAAATGACAATACAATAATAGCAAGTACTAGTACCACAACACCAAATCCTTCATCAACAATAGGTTCCTGTTCAACATCAATATGTTCTTGTTGTTTAGTCTCATATTCCATCAGTTCAATATCAATCTTTGTCAGTACCAAATCAAACTCTTGTCACTTTCAATAATCAATGGTAATACCAATAGTAGCAATATCTACCCCAAGCACATTATCCACATTTTGCATCATAGTCCTATAATCCACTCTACCAATCAGAGCCACCCATTCTCTAGACACTAGTCTATCCTATGCAAACACCACATGCTCCTTCTGATGAGTTCTAAATTTTGAGGGAAAAAATAAAAAACTTGGACTTGCACACAACTGGTTATGGGCCTAAAAAACCCACTTATATCCATTTCTGCAATTATCCTATCAATCCATTTGTCACTATCCACCCATATCCTTACCGGTTTGAAATACCAAAATTTAAATAATTCAAAGGTAAGGAGGATGTAAGAGAACACATCAGTATCTACTAGTTTTCTTGCTATAAAATCAATTGTAGTGACCCCCTCATGCTTCATACATTTCCATTGTCACTTGGGGGTCAAGCCCTAGATTGGTGTAATAATTTTCCCGGGCATAGTCTATTCACCTTTGAGCAATTAGCCAATCTATTCCTAGAACACTTCTTGATTAATATCAAGAAGAAAATGTTATTATAAGACTTGTACAACTTACAATATTTTGATTATGAGCCTATTACAAATTATATTTCTAGGTGGTAGGTCATCATTCATGATCTAATATTTTCCATACCACCTATAGAACTAGTCAATTTGTTTGTAAATAGTTGCACTAAGAACATATCAACAACTTTGTAAATCCAATAACATATTACATTTGAAGAGGCTATTGCTAAATAAAGGTTATTGAGGACATCAAAGTCCAAGTAGGGAATATTAAACTTCATAAGAATTCAAATTACCCTACCAAAATTAGGGTTAGTAGGAATCCTACCAATCCTAGTGCACCTAAACCACCACAAACAAATCAAGTGGTCTTAAGTGAATAGCCTACCTTATTGCACCAATAATCTCAACTATCATGACAAGGTCTTTTACAAACCAATCTACCTCATCCATTAAATCAACCATTGGATTGTACTCCATGTCCTCCTTACTAATTGCACAATTGAATGCATTTGCCTGAATCATTTCCCAACTTGTTTCAAAGATTATACAATTTTGGACACATTGCTCTGGCTAACATAAAACTTGATGATCCCAATCATCTAAAACCATGAGGCTACAACAAGCATGCATTTTATGAGTATCATTGAAAATGGAACATGATATTAACTCTCACCATATCTTTCGATACATGGTACAATAACAAATTTGATTGTGGAGCTATACACATTTCCAATCCTCTCACTCCTCATAATCAAAACTTGGATATTTACCAAAACCCCTTCTTAAACATGGGGTATCCAATACTCACATCGACACATCCACATCATAGGATAGAACTAGGTAGGTAGATCATGTCAATAATGGTCCATTTCAACAAGGCTTCATGGGAATAATCAATGTTACCACATGCAACCAATGCTACCCTTTGTGCATTGGCCCACAATGGGATTATCCTCCTATACTAATTTCTTCTAACATACCATCAATATCGAGTGCCCCTCGTAATATACCATGTAATGTCATTATAATTCTTAAAAATGTTTCACATCAACTCTACATTACCACTATATGATTATCCATATACGACCTTTTGCAACAATCATAGCCTCATCACAAGGCTCTAAATTATATTCTCTGCTCCATCGATCTTGAAATAAATGACATCAATTTTTTTTCAACTTTGTTGGCAATGTACAAACATGCATGCAACCTTCTATCATTTTCTACGATCACAAGATAACCACTCTTGAACATGAGGGAACCAATACCCCTATGCATATCATTACCTGTATCAATGATGTTGCCTATAAGCATGTCCTCATTGACATCAAATCATCCATTAGCATTATTTCTATAGTTTTTCTTCATCATCTACACATTCCACCCACTCATCTTGCTACTCCTACCCTTGATCTATGATATTTTATGGCTCTATGCATCCCATAATAGGTTCTATTATGCTGCCCATCCAGTAGGTGTTAAGACCATATCTATGCTATGCCATACCATTAAGGGGGAAATACAATATATTATCCTCCTAGGGCATCCATGGATTAGGGATATATAGTGTATCCCTTCCACATTACATCATTGATTGAAATATATTCACAACAACCAAGTGCATCCCATCTTACCGATGATGATCCATTTTAATTCTACAATATTATTGTCCTTCTTCCAGGTCAGCCCTTATATTCTACTCAACTCAACCCCACTATAATACAACCTCTTGCATCCTCACACTCTTCCATCCAAAAACTAGGCCAACAATCCCACGATCAATTCCTCACCTTCCTATATAAATCCTCTAACTCATGTACTTTCTCTACTACACGTTCATGAAACAATTCACACCCACAATTAGGATCTTCCTCTTCTCATTCTCTCACTTGCCCTCCATCTCAATATTCCCATTTAGCTCCCATATAGCCATGACCTCATCCATATTCTAACATTTCCATATTACCCACTCCAAATACTCCTATTCATCCACCCCCACTCAAAATTCATCTCATGCCAACCCATCTTCTAATGAGCCTCCTTCTTGTCCACTTTCCAATTTGCAGATGCAAACCATCCCATATTATCTACACCCTTAGAATATCATTCTTGGGAATAACGTGTTGGTTTATTGGACACCCAACTCTACCAGTCTACTCCATCCATATCCTCTTCACCCATTCTACTTCCTCATGATTCACAACCATCATCATCATCTCCACACATGTCGTCATCCTTTCAACATGAGCATTATGTCATGCCTCATATTTCTATACTCATGACCAATCCTGATTCTAGAGAGTATGACATCCATAATGCTCATGTGTCTCCTCCCACTATACAATCCATTTGTGACTTTGTTTTCCCTATAATGCACTCTTCAACATCAGTGTTGTCATTCATCTTGGTACACCCACAAATAATACAAATTTTATTTATGGAGGCTTTTATATGTCCTCTAAAACACCTGAGCCTAAATAGCTAGAGAACAAGTTCTATGATAGTCTTGACCACATGTCCAATCCAAATTTTGTAATGTGTTACTTCCAATGCTTTAATTAGAATGGAATCAGACTAGGGTGGTATGAACAAGGATCTCAAACCATTTTTGAACCACATTTTCAACAAATCAAAGACAAATTAGGTATAGGCTATCAATGTGATTGTACCAACATATTGGTGGATGAAGTCCACCATCTCACCCTTGATCCTATAGAGGATAAATTTGATAATGAGCTCGAGTGCGAATTTCATAGAGATTATATTTCTCCTCATTCCATAGTAATCATTACTTCTATATTCTTTCAAGATCCTTCACCACATTGTGCTACTTCTACTTGTGCCATAGATGATATCATTCAACACTTTGATGTGCTATCACTCACATAATCTACTTCTGATGAAGTCACTCCTTCTGTTTCTCCATTACCTATCAACCCATTATCTTTGAATCACTCTTGCTCCCCACCAGTGATTTTGTACCCCTACCTAAACCAACCATTACCTTCATCATCATCTGATGTTTCTTCTACTCACTCGACTTCCTCAATTTCCTTGAGTGTTTTTATCAATATGATCTCCATAGATCTATTCACCCCACTTTGCTATGATGCTCACCTAGATCATATCATTTGTACAAATCCAGATTACATTGATTTTGATCACATCTCTTCTAAACCTTCTCTACATGACTTTATTTCATCTAAACACTTTCTACACTCAACAAGCACCCCCTTGTATTCAATCCCACCCCATATTCTATTTGTCCATCATATAGATGTCTCTCATGATGATGAGGCTTCTATCCCTAATGTCACCAATGACTTGCATCTCATCCCCATTCTTGCTCAACTCTAGGATGGCTCCCACATGCTTGTGGAAGACACCATTGACATTGATATTGGTGATGATCCTACAAAACCTCACATCATCAAATAATTCAAGGGTCTATCCCTTGAAGAAAGAGAGAGTTTTACCATGCTCCTCAAAGAGTATAAAAATATATTTGCATGGTATTACATTGACATGCTTGATCTTGACCCGTCGCTAGTCGTTCAAAACCTTAAGCTCGATGATAGAGCTAAACCTATCTAGAAAAAGCTTCATAAGATGCATCCTATAATTGCTTTTATGGTGAAGGAGGATTTACAAAAGCTCCTCGATGTGGGATTCATTCAACCAATTGATTACCCTGAGTGGGTTTCTAACATGGTCCCCATCGCAAAACCAAAGGGAGGAATTTGGATATGCACTAACTTTAAATATCTCAATCAAGCATGTCCTAAGGATAATTTCCCACTCCCCAATATTGATACCTTGGTCGACTCTACAATAGGTCATGAAATGCTTTCCCTCATGGATGGGTTTTTAGGATACAACCAAATCTAGGTTAACCCTCAGGACCAACATAAAACATCTTTTACCACTCCTTGGGGGACTTTCTATTACAAGGTTATGCCATTTGACCTTAATAACACTAGTGCCACATACCAAAATGCTATGACATACATATTTCATGATTATATGCATACAATTGTGGAAGACTATGTGGGCTATCTACTCATAAAATCCAAGAAGTGTCATCGACACATTGATGACCTATGCAAAATCTTTGATCATCTCTTGGAACACAATGTATGTTTGAAACCAAAAAGTTTATTTGGCATGACCTCGGGTAAACTTTTAAGATTTATCATTTCTCAATGTGACATAAAAATTGACCCACAAAAAGTGAAAGCTATCATCGATATGCCTTACCCTACAAATTTGAAACAATTACATAGCTTGTAAGGCAAAATCCAAGCGATTCATCATTTCATTGTCCAACTGTATGACAAGTTTAAGTCGTTTAATCATCTCTTACAGAAGGGGGTCACATTCATTTAAGGCCATGAGTGTTAGACCAATTTTGACACTATCAAGACCTATCTTACTTCTATGCCTATATTATCTCTACCTCACCTTGATTTCCCCTTCCACTTGTACATATCCTCCATTAATTTTTCTCTGGTGATGCTATTAGCCTAAAAAATAAGGCCAACCAAGAACAAGGTATATAGTATATTAGTCGCATGTTGGTAATCTACAAGACATGGTACACCTACATGGAAAAATTGTTCATTTCTATAGTATTTTCCACAAATAAGTTGCATCATTACACGTTAAATCATACAATTTATGTTGTAGCTTGGGAAAATACGCTCTACTACATGATGGGTTAATTTGTAATGTTAATTGAATTTGATATCAAATTTATTAGTCAAAATTCCATAAATTGCTGGGTCATCGTCGATTAGCTTGTAGAAGCTCCTTTAACTAATGATCAACTACTTCTCATCAACCTTCCTGATAATTCAGTGTTGCATACTACTGAAGCTAAACAATACATGGAACTTGAAACATAGATAAACTTGACCTTATTTTTTGATGTCTCTCACTATGAACAAGGGGGAGGCACAAAAATATTCTTCTTTACACTGCAAGGGTAACCATTCCCTTTTTATTTCAAATTATACTTTCCTTACACAAATAATCATATCAAATACAAAGCACTCATCTTTGGTCTTAAAACTATGCTTGCTATGTGCATCAGATGACTGCAAATATTTGATGATTTCCTTCTCATTGGCAATCAAATAAAGAGAATTTATCAATGTTGATACCCCATGCTTAAATAATACAAGCAATTCATTGATCAATTACTCTTCCAAATTGAGTGGTATGATATCGATGTTTCTCCATGTTCTACTAACCACTTTGTAGATACTATGACTTCTCTCGGTTCTCTCATACTATAAAATCCACATGATACAACTACTCGTGTATTTGTAAAAACACTTCATAAATCATCCATCTCATTGTAAACATCCTTGAATGATGTTGGCATCAATTTTGTTCAAGTCAAACCTTGTGATCCTTGGTTTTCTCAAGTCAAGGATTATATCAAATTAGACATTCTTCCTATAGATTTACCTCATGCTAAAAAATGTACATTCAAACACAGGGTAATCCACTACATATTTCTAGGGGACATACTTTATAAATGCAACTATGATGGCATTATCCTGCATTACCTAGAGCCACATGAAGCTCATCATGTTATTACGAATTCCCACGATGATACTTGTGGTGGTCATTTTAGTGGTATGGTCATAATCAAGCGCATTCTATGCATGGATTATTATTGGCCCATCATGGAGTGTGACTATTTTTTTTATGTCAAGAAGTGTATCAAATATCATCATCATTCTAATCTCACCCACTTACCATCTCAAGCATTATAACTATCCAATCTATGTGGCTATTCTCTCAAGGGGGCTTGGATTTCATCAAAAAAATCACTTCCACCTCATCAAGCAATCATAATTTCATCATTATAACCATGGAATATTTTACAAAATGGGTTGAGGTAGTTCCTATCATCCAAACAATAGGTACTAAAATTGTTGACTTCATCACACAACATAATATCTATCATTTTGGTATTCCTTAAAATATTATCTTTGATAACGATACACATTTGAAGAATAAGAATGTCCATGAATTATGTTATAGGTACAACATTCAACATAGCTTCTTAACTCCATATTATCCTTATGGTAATGGCTAACCATAAGCTATGAATAAAACTATTTGTGTCGTTCTTCACAAAACTATGGTACAGTCTCATTGTAATTGCCATAATCAAATTCCATTGGCACTTTGGGCCTATCAAACCAATATTAGAAAACCCACTAGGGTAACACCATTTTCCTTAGTCTATGGCATAGAGGCCATCATGCCCTTGGATCTCAGGATCCGTTTTTTGAGGATCTCACTATAGGAATTCATTGATGATGATATGACCCATCAAGAAATATTAGATCAACTAATGCTTCTAGATGCACACCCAATTAATTCTATTGAACATACATGCATTTATCAAGAACATATCCAACATGCCTATAACAACCAGGTACATTAATGAAAATTTCAAATAAGATATTTGGTCCTCAAAGAGAATCAACAAAACACAAGTCAACCATGCCATCTTCGTGATAAATTTGCACCAAACTGGTTAGGACCATACATTATCATGAGTAAATTTGGTTTTGGAGCTTATCATCTTGCCAATATTGAAGACCTCAAGGCATCTAAACCCCTCAATATCATCCACCTTCATGCATTTTATGCTTGATAACATTCATCAAGGTTCTTCACTTTTTGTAAATTCCATTTTGAATATTACAAAAATAAAAAATATAAAAACAATAACAACAATAATAAAAAGAAAAACAAATCCAAAATCGTCCATAAATGGTGTCTTTTGTAGTTCATTCTTTTCTATCACTATTTTCTTCCATGTTCCTTCCCTCCTAGTTATCGATCAATGTTGTATGGTCACGCTTCGAGTAGTTACATATTGTTGTTTTGGTTCTCATTATTTTCCTCTTTCATCCTAACTCATTTCATTCTCAATCAATGTTGTATGGTCATACTTTGAGCTTCTACATACCTTTGATTTGGTCTTATCTTCTTCTCTTCCCTTCTTCCCTCTACTTATTTTTGTTCCTTGTCAATATTGTATGGTCATGCTTTGAGCGGCTACATACCTTTGATTAGTTACCTTTCTTTCTTCCCTCTCTTCCTTCTTCTATTGTTCCTTTCCCTTCTCCTTCTCTTCCCACATTTCATCCATTTCATATGCATATTTTCAATGTTTTTCCATCACAATCCCCTTCCATCAATCATGTTGATGCCACCAAAAATTTGCAATTTCACTTTGCACTCATCTCCACATATAGAGTTCCACACCTCTTCCAATCACCTTTTTTCTTGCACATATCATCATGGGATAATCTTGGGTAGTGATGTTTTATCAATGACATGCTAAGTTATGTTACTTTTTGCATACCTAGTTGTATTTTTACAATTATGTCACCATCAAGGTTACTATGTTCTCATGTCTTGTTTTATGTTATATATAGCATGCATATATTCACCCCTTCATGTGCATACATACACACATTGCAAATAAAATGAGAAAATTATACAGACATTAGTGCAACTGTTATAATGTCCAATCCTAATTTTACAATACTGGGTTATGGAAATATTTCTGTGATTTAACCATATTTAGTTAATTCAATCAACATTTATCCAATATTGTCAAATTCTAAAACACTTCAAGGATTCCCTTGGATGACTTGAATTCTTTCATGGCCAAAAGCACATATCAAATACTAAGTAAATTTGAACATAGGAAGGGTAGAACCTTGCATACATTGGCAACCTAGCAAAAGTTACATTGCTCATCCTATCATTTACATGATATAAACCTAAGGATTGACAAATGGACAAGTTGCAAAAAATAAAGAGCAAGCAAAAAATGAAAGAAAATGCTTAAAAGAGCACGACAAAGGCAAAAAAAAGAAAAGAATGCATCAAAAATCTTGAATCCCTAAGGTCCTCAGGTCCATATATTATGGGTCTAATCTCCATCAAGGCTATAGACACTTGTCTAGAAGTGGAGCATGCCTTACAAGTGGTGACATGTCTGTCACATTAGTGACCTTCTTTTGTACAAACCACTATGCACTTGTGGATGAGCTAGCTTAATTGACTAAGTTTACAATTGGTTAGTCCAACCTCACTCAAAATGGATAAATGAACATCACTTTACACACATTGGTCCATGATTGACTTGAGCTTAGTCAAGATAGTTGTGATTTTTATAGGATATTGATCGACTACTAGATGGGTTTGATTGTTCAAACTATGGTGTTTGACTCTCTTGAAATCCTCCTAACATCCAACATTTATGGAACAATGGAATAGATAGCATCACAACTAGTTTCACCAAAATACAAGTGCACTCTTCATTATAACTTCACATCATAGGATCAATATGCATAGTCCTCCATCCATAACCTGCATCACTTACCAACCCATTGTTTGCTTCTAAATCATAACATCCATTGCATATTTTCTTGTCTCATATTCAAGGTGTCTTATGCGACTACCTGCCATTGATTTATTATCACTCTTTAAGATTGTTCAAGTCTTACTCCATGTATTCTAAAATATGTCTATACCTTCATTTGTATACACATAAATTCAATCATTCACACCATATGCATCTATGTCTACTTCATTTATCCATCTATAAAAACATAAATCATTAAAGCATACTCATGTCTACACTACATCAACACATTCACACAATGTTCACAAATGTCATAAATGTTGCATCATCTATATCATATATCAAAAATTTCCCATGGGCTACAATATATGTCGTACCATACATATCAACCTCATCTCATATACATATACATATCATACATCAAACATACAAAAATTATGGTATAACTACCACCCTAAAAAATTAATCAACCCTATTGCTCACCAAGAGTCTCTCCACTCCCCTTGTGTGCACTAGGAAGATCATCCACTCTCCTCTCTACTATAGCTATGCTATGCTCTAGGATAGATCCCTCAGCCTATGATGCTATAGGATCTACCACTCATGGACCCATCAACACATGGATGGTATAATTTATTGGCTTTACCATAAATATGTGTGGGATCGAGAGTGATATCATGACTTTGAATATGATTACGGGGGTATACTCTATCTAATTATATCTAATTATAATTGTGATCTCTTAACACCCTCCTACATATATGTGGCCTTTAAGTCACCCTATAGTCACTACAATATCTACATCTCAACACTTTGTACCCTCAAATGCTCCACCTCCTCCCATAGGCTCGCCATCTCATCCATGGCCCTCTCTTGTCACCCTCACCTCCTCCAACTCTTGTCACAATCGTGTGGCCTCCTCTACAAACTTATCTCTCTCAACTCTCACTCCATATCTCTCTAGGATTAGAGAGTCCCTCTCCATCATCCATGTTGCAACCTGACTCTCCCAATCAGGTCTCTCACCCACCAATCTCACCACCTCCACTATCGTTGCATCTCTCCTAGTATAGGAACTATATCTATATACTACTACTACCTATAGCTACTCCTATAATTATTGTCTAGATGCCAATGCTACATCCCTGTTTGTGGTTATTTCTTCTTGCTCTACAGTCCATGTAATCTCTTTATCAACCATTTGGTCCTCCACTTGTCATACTCTATATTGGAGTATTATGACCTCATATTGCATTTCTAACATCTCCTATAAGCCAACGGTCTAATTAAACTTGGGAACCTATGACCTAGCTGCCTCATCCATCAACACACTTGCCATATCATACATCAATGTCATCTCCCCCATGGATATTTCCTCATCCATCGATACACATATCCACTCATACATCAATGTTATCTCTCCCATGGGAGCTTACTCATCCATCAATATGCCTCTTAACTCATCCATTCTTACATTCAATGGGTCTACATCACTCTCCATTCACTAACGAGATCATTGCCTAAGCACCTCTAAATCCTTCTCCTCCTCCTACTCCTCACCTAGCCCCATATAAATATTAATTGATATGGTTGGACTCTCACCTCCTAACCTAGCATCCTCAACTACTACCTCTATGCTACCTATTATCCACCCTAATCTTGAGGCTACTCCTCTCACTACCTTGTTGAAACCGTACACAAGTCCTATACTAGGCTCCCACCTTTGAGTCACCCAACATGCATAAAACTCTAGAGTAGTACCTACATTATCCACAATAGGTATCACTATCAACTCATCCAATGTGATGTCCAATGGAGCCTCTCTTAGTCATGGTTTACAATTCACTCTCATCTTCTATATCAAAACTAGTGGATCTAGAAACCCTTATTGTGGGTCAAACTAGAACACCACCCTGAAGAATGAAAAGAACTCTACCTAACTTGTATATCAAAAAAGGACCCACTTTTCATATTTGACTCATGACAACTCCATCGTATATTCAATTCATACTGGTCCCCCTCTCCATAACCATAAAATTATATCTATAGTAACCAATCTATCCAACTTCCCTTAATAATACAACTCATTGTCCTCAGGTTTCCACCTCCCTCACCTCCATAAAATCTCTCTATTTATTCTACACCATAAAGTATAGGGTATACCCTCCCTCATCATTGTATGTGCATCATAGGGTAGATCCCTTAGCCTCACCATGACCATATGCTCCCAGGCCCATACCTATAGCAGCAAGTTGCTACTCAATATTGACCTCTACATACTCTTCAGGGAATGAAGCTACCTAAATGTCTACACTAGTAATGCTATCCCCCACATAAATTGGATCCTATGTTCTACCATATCATACACCATGTCAATCACATTCTAGGGGAATTTTACCCCTAAAGTGTCTAGAAGTGCATAGCTTACAATCAACAACATTGACATGGTATGTATGTTTGACAACATCCTATCCTTCCAATACCCCTTATAAGTGACTCCTCCCTCATGATCTATGCCCTCCCATATATCACAAAATACCCTCTACAATATACCATCTCATAAATCCTTGTTCTTCATGGCCATAACTATCACCCCCACTATCAAAAGTTGGTATATCCAATAGATGTCCTCTAGGGTGATCATTATTTTCCCTATCAATAAATGAAAGGTGTTCCTATATGGGTCCCATCACTCACACAACATTGGTAGATAGACATGATTTGTATGCATCATCACCATCTCTCCTAAACCATAGAACCCCATATTCTACAACCATGCTCCATCTACCGACAATAATACCTATCTCAAATCATCTAACAACAAGAAAAATTAATGTCACAGGTGCACCTTATTTACCTACATCCATCCATCCAAATAAAGTTTCATCATTAGTATTTTGAAATGCAAATAGACATGTTTTTGTAAAAAAAAACATTCATATGGATCCATATGATTCATACATTCATACATATTCATAAGAATATCAAACTGTGAGCATATTTAGGTACCCATTTGCTCAAAATCTTCCCCATGCATAAATTTTCATAAAAATGCAATAAACGAATACAAAAAACACATGCACACATTCATGCATACCAAAATATTCAATATTCATCAAACACATTCGAAATGCCATAATGCATGCACCCCAATCCATTTATTTTATTTTTTCCCATGCAATGCTAAACATGCTATGCATTTTATAAAATTTTATTTCACTAAGAAATTATTCCCTAGGATTCATTTTAACCTTATTAGTGTACACAAAACCAGGGCAAATAAGGTCTACTTACCGTAACTACACTCTCTCCAATACTAGCACTTGATGCACCTCTCACCATTTTTTGCCTCCATATCCAATATCCTATAGGAATTCACTTCATAAATTCACCCTCACCTCTCTCTCTCTCACTCTTCCTCCTTCACATAGCACAAATGACAAATGCACCATGCAAATGCACTTATATAGCATTCCTCCCTAGATTTGCACCTGAAGGTGTAAATATTTTAGGTGCAAATTTGATTTTTCCAACTCCATTGGCACCTACATACTCTTCCATCACCACATTTGCTAATATTTTCCACTTTCTTTCATTTTCTCATCATATTTTTCATCATATCAAGTGATTCATCACCGTCTTCTGCTTCTTTCACCATCAACTAGTCACTTGAGGGGGTAGACATTCAATAACCAAAAAGCTATGTTATGCATGACCAATAATCAAACACTCAATCCTGGATATCACATTTGTCCAACAATATTTTCCTAAGATTATCACAAGCCCTCATTTTCTAGGGTAGAAAAAATAAAATTTCTCTTCTCACCAAACTTCCAATTCAAACAAATATTTGGTAGACCTAATGCCTATGTTTGTAGATTGATCATGGATAACCTTACTCAGAGTGGTAGTCATAATACCAATTGAGAATGAATAACCTAACAATAGTGTACCTAGGACATTAATGATTTTTCAAATAAAATTAATATCCCAACAATATATCAAAAGCAAAGTTTCAAAGGCATTCATCCCTTCCACATGTGGGGCATCTTACATTAATCATAAAGAAAGGAAATATTACATTTCCTCTCAAAGCAATCATTGCAACACCATAAAAAGTTGTAATCAATCACAAAACATCCATTGTCAATTCACCTCTTTCATAATCAATCATGATTTCTTGTGTCAAATTCATCTTCTTCCTCAAAATCAAACCACCAAGCTAGTGTCACGAGTTTTTGCACTGCACCGTATTTTCACACAATACAGTACAAAAGGGGGAAAATGTAGACACCCAAAAGTTGCACATGGTCGCTTCCCCCATCATAATTGCTAATAAATTTGGAAAATTTATAAAATTTACAAATATTAGCCTCAAACCACTATTCATTTATCAAAATCACTATTCATGCACTATTCACAAGCCCCCTTTGGGCCACTAAAGCTCTTTTCTATGCTTAAATCTAGATCCCCATGCAATCACCATCTTAACTTAACCTCAATTAATATTTACCTTGGTCAAATGCCACCTCATAGTCAAACTCCACCCCATGGTCAATTTGATTCATGGTCACCTCACTTAGTCTACTGTTTGACTAGCCTAGCCTCCACCTCACCCGTTTGGTCCTAGCTAAACCTATGGTCAACCTAATCAGGGTTAACTTCAATCCTTGATCCATACATATCCCCATGTGCATTTAGGGCCTCAAATGATATTTGGATATTTTTGTGTCCCAAAGCATGGGAGACATAGTGAGTCACCCTCCACCTCATCCAAAAGTCAACACTTAACCTATCATCAACCTAACCCTGGTTAAACTTAACCCTTGCTCCATTTCAAATCCCCATGTGGATTTAAATTCATAAATGACTTTTGAAGACTTTTTGGATTTCAAAGCATGGGTAAGGATGAGTCATATTCCACCTCATTCAAGTCAACAAAAAACCCATGGTTAACCCTACTATAGTTAGGGTTTAACCCCAACTCCACTCCACATCCCCATGCTCATTTATGACATGTAGGTGGGTGAGGGATTCTCTCATACAAATGCATTTATGGAGCATGCCACATCAAGGGATACCTCATAGGGGACACCTCAAACCCTCCCCTTAACCTAGGCAAACTCTATAAATAGAATTCTATTTTCTTCATTTTGATCAACACTCATTTGTATACCAAAACTCTGCTAAAACTAGCCTAGACAAACTACACTACAATAACACTCACCATATATCCCTACATGGAGACCCACTTGAAAATACTAACATACCATGTTGCTTTATGGGTTGTTTTCAAAGATTGTAGATTCAAGAGGTGACTCGATAGAGAACAAAAGTTACAACTGCACCAATACGATCTTTCAACCAAAATCTTCAGTTTTTAGAAAACACAGTCAAATTCACACAAAAGGGTATGAATGCTTTCATTTATACCTTAAGGTGTGAATCCTTGGATAAGAAAAACTCTCTACACCAAAATCCTACTACAGCCCTCAAAATTAGGTAAGTGCTTATGTTTTACCTATTTTCCATCATTTCATGCATTTTAATCATGTTTTAGCCTAGTTTAAAAGTATTTTATCCATAAACATGAGGTATCTAATCAAGACAAGTTTCCAAATGTTCTAACAAGTTTTTATAGGTTTATGCAGGTTTAGGGACACATGTAGCTAATAGTGGCCTGTGAGCAAGCACACTCAAACTGAGGAAGACAAGGAGAACACTTGTATTTGTTTCACAATATCTACTGAAAGAGGGATTTCCTTGTGGAAGAACCTATTTTGTGGCCTCTCATGGTCCCTTTGTAAAAGGATAACATTTTAAACCCCTTTTCAATCATTAATTGCAAGACAACTAGTTTTCTTGTATTTCATGGACATTATAAAAATAAGGTCAGAGGAAATATTAATATGATTTAGGCTTTGACCTTGGGTGCATGGGATAAATGAGAAAAATTTAGACCTTAGGACTTAGGGAATTCAATTGCTAGAAAATTCAAGGGTGGCAAGGCTAGTGGATTGAATTTTTGCTCTTTTTTCTAATGAATCTTTGTCAAAATAAGGGATCTATGGGTCATATAAGACTTTGAGAGACCAAGACCTTACAATGCATACTTGATTTTACAAAACTTAAAAATACTTAAGGGGAAATGATCTTGAGCAAAAGAATAATTGCAATAATCAATATGAACAAAATGAAAAGATTAAAGGAATATATTGTTGACCTATAAAATACTAGAAATATAAGGACTGACCTAGGGACCATTGCAATTTTAAAAAACTAACAAATTTGAGATAAACTTGAATTATACCTAATAAAAATACAACATAGATTTAGGATATGGAAAGGCATGATCAATTTTAAAAATATGGGTATACCTTAAGTTGGATTTTGAGGATCCAACAAGTACATTACATAGGTGTTAGTGTTATGAGGATCATTACATACTCTGGACCAGGGGTTTCCCTTGGATGTAGATGTTAGCATATTTTATTCTTGATCATTACATATATTATTAGATTTTTCAGCTGCATTGCTAGTAGAATCTCTCTATACTTTAAAAATATAGGTAAACATTCTAGGTTGATATATTTTAGCCTCTCATATTTCAATAGCTATCATTTTTTTGCTCAAATTATTTAGTGTAGTCAACACTTCTTGCATCATTAGATATTCTTTTGGCTCTAGTGCAGGTAATGTTGGTAAGGTTGGTATTGGAGGTAATGCCTTAGAAGCAAGAATGAGAGTTATTGAATAGAGATGTGTAATTTTAATAAGGGTTTGTTTCTGTTGAGTGGGTTGGACCATCTCTAGAAAGTATGACATGACAACCCTATGGGGTAGTCTTCCAACAAAAATTAAAGCATTCTCTATAGTCACACAAACTTGATAGACCTGAGGGAAAGTCATCACATTAGATTTCTATGTCTGGAGATATATATTGGGACCTAAAGCTATGATATAATAGATGTATGGTAGAGAATTAGGTGGTCTAATATCGTAAGGAATATTTTTCCAAGTTTGACTAAACTTGATATTGAAATCAATGATGACCTCCTAAGGATGTATATGAATAATAGTGAGTTGGGTGAGTAATGAGAAAGGGTTAACTAACTCATTAAATTCTTTGACAATGGGTTCAGCTAAGTCAACCCATGAGAATTTACTTTTATATTCTAGAGTATGATACCAATGCAATACCTTTCCTCTAAATGATAAGACAATGAGTCAAACCATAATGTCTTCTTCTAAGATATGAATTATGGCCAATGAAATCATATCTTGGTAGTGTTCATATGCTATTTTTCTTGCACCATCATAGGTGGGAAAAACTTTCAGTGCTTTCTAAGGGATGTCATTGAGATGTGCCAAACCAAGTGGTCCAATAATGTTCCATTTAGGGAAATTTTGAGGAGCTTGTTGCTATTATCAAGCCATGACTTCAAAACTAGACATACTTAAAAATTCTTGAGGACTAGAGTATGTAGAATATACACTTTTTGATAGAGGACTCAAGAAATTGTAATGGATTCTCAAGATTCTTGGTCATTGACCTTGTAAACATAAAAAATAAAGTGGCAATTGGGTGTCTATTAGCCAATTATAAAGCAACAAAGTTTCTAGGTGAATATTTGAATGATCTTGAAGAGCAAAGATTCACCAAGGTTCTAATCAATAAAATAAGTGGAAAAATTAATAAAATTTATCCTATTGGGCATGACAAAAAATATTGGTCTAAAAAATATCTAAGTCTGTGAAGTGTACCCTAGACTTTAGCCAACATTGGATGACTAGGACTTCTCCAGGTTCAACCTTCGAAGTAGGTTGACTCCTTTAAATTCTTGTAAAATTGCAACAAGGGATTAAGATGAAAGTAAGAAATGGAAGGGTTAGAAAGGAGTAAGGATTTAGAAATTTTTTTGAATGATGGATGGGGTATAGCATAACAACATTGGATACACACTACATAATAACCTAATGTAATTATATTTTGAAGAAACTTAACATACCAACCATTGTCAAATATATAATAGATTTTATTCAATTACAATTATATGCTTTAATCATTCCAAAGACTTCATAAAAAGCAATCCAATAGTGGTCCAAAGAGTAGAATTAATTTTAACTAAATAAACTAATCATGAAGTGTAACATAAATGACTTAAAACATAACATTCATTCATAAAAACCTATAATAACAATCATAATGGAGACCAAAAAACTTTCACTTTTCATTAATTGCTTGTAGAGATTACACAACACATATCTAGGCAAATGCTATAGATCCTGCCTTCACTTTGAGGTGCACTGGGCTATTTATAGACCACTTTTGAATCTTACAGTGTAAGATTTACAATATTGTTACAAGTTTGTTAGATAGATAGCCTAATAGGGAGAACTCTTAGGAGCAACTATTATTTTGTATTGCATTGGTTTGGCTACTTGTATTGCTAGTGTGGCCATTTTAGATTTTGCCTTGCATCTTAATTCAAATGTGTTTGCAATCTAGTTTGTGGATCTTCAACTATCTTTTGAAAATGATGAAGCTCCTACAAATATTTGTTAGAAATATCACTCTCAAGCTTAAAAATCTTGGCTTTAATAGTTGGAAGGTATCAAGTTAGTTGAAGCTTTGAAAAGGACATTCTAGGATTGTACATATCAAAGCTAGGCTTGTGATAATATCAAACCTTTTAGTTGTTTGGAGGACCCCTTAAATCAAATCCAAACTTTTTGGGTGATTTTATGATGTCATTGCTTGATAAGACCTAATTTCGTGCATTCTATAGCTAGTGCTTTGGTCTTTTGGCCTTATGCATTTTGGGCCTTCATGGATCTTCTATATTGGTAGCCTGATTTTACTCCACTCTAGTATCCTTTGCACATTTTCAAACTTTGGCATGAAAATAGTGACATCATCGCTCAAAGAAGTTTGAGGTTTTTACATTTTGACTTTAAGTTGAGAGGGCATTCTTAAATTTATGAAGGGATTGTGTTGCTTTATATTTTCAAAAATTTATATTTATTCAATCTTATGTATGTTAGCATAGTTTTGGACTTTTAGAACACTGTGCTAATGCTATTGCTTAATAGGGTCCAAAATAATTCAATTTTATATTTGCACATTTCCATAATTTTCTTTGGGAGATAGATAATTTTTTTGAAGAAATGCCTAACCACCTTGAAGCTTATTTTTGGGTGGAACCATTGGAGTATTGGTTATCTATGTTGCTTGGGTGTTCAAGCCAACTTCAATATATCTTCCTTTAGTGATGTTCAAGAAAAATATGAGTAAAAAGGATTTGAAAATGAGAGCATGAATTTGACCTACAATTAATTGTTGAGGGTTTACATAGTTGGGATAATAGAAATTTAGATAAGGATATTGCCAGGTGTATGGGTATCCCACATGGTTGTTCTAAGAAAGCACAATATCTTTAACTAGGTTGGAAGGAAACTATTAAAAAGAAACCAATATGAGTACCATTTGATGTTTAGAGGATTTAGTCTAACCAAAATCTATTATGGGATGATGAGAATATCTCTGATAGCCATTGAAAGAATGCTAATAACCTTGGTTTCTTGGTTGAAAAGGAGTCTTTGCATAGTTCTAGTAGTGGATCGTCTAAATATTCTATTATCATTCAAGGGCTAAAAGCTCATTAGACACCGTTCTTAGTAGGTTCTTCATTTCATCCATCTCCAAATATTATGGATCAATATAAATTTGAATCAGAGTAGGAGAAAGTGTTTGTACCATATCTAGATTCATAGTAGGATGCAATTAAAAATTGGTAGGTTGCATAGTTGGAGGTGGTTGGTAAGGTAGTTGGATATTTATAAATAGAGGCATAAGAGGCTTAGGAGCTAGCCTTAATATTTTAATAAGGTCTATTTTCACTTGAATGACTATTCCATAGGATGTTGGTAATGTGTTCCCTCCTTTAGACTTTACCATCATAACTATCTCTGAATCAAAAGCTTTCAAGTAATAAATAAAGGCCATACCTAGGGGTGCTCTGATATCATCAAGGATTCCACACTAGGTCTTGTATTACTAGGTATTAAAATAATTCATGGCCTCCATCAAAGCTCTTTTGATGGTCACTAGTTGCTCTAGGAGGGATACTCCATTTTCCTTCTCTCCAAATCTATCCACAAATAGATGGTGATCTAATCCTAATTAGTTTTTGAATGTGGATTAAACAAGATGTACCATTTACAAGATTTTTCATTTAAAGGATATTGTCAATAGTCTTATGACCACATTATATTACCCAATATTGTATGAAGTGCATAAGTTAACCGTGTGTTAGAGGTACTCTATTGGCATGGTTGCATCTTCTCCCATGATATATGATAAATATTTTAATGCATAGGCCAAAATATTATCCCATGTAGTAGGCGGTACTTGTGGCCATAAATAACCTATATCATTCTAGAGGAATACTTCTCTAATGTAGGTTTTGTAGAGCATCCATATTTTGTTTTTGACCTCTTCTTCTATGACAATGATTGAGTGGTGGAAGCAACAAATGAGGATTTTATTTTATGTTGGACCTTGTGATAGGTTCAAAGCTTATAAATTATTGTGTTCATTCTTTATTAGTGTAGTTGCCACTCATTGAGTTTTTCTAGTCAAGGGAGTCACTAGATGAATGTTTGATACAATTAAGCAAGAAAATAGACTGAGATTCTCACTAGTATCTTAGCTCAATATATCTAATTAGTAGGATGAATGTTGGGATTTATCCCACCAAGTGTGCCAAAAAAATTATCATTTTCTCAAGACATCATGGCCATCTATTGTAGTAACCATATGCACCCAATATTTGTAGCATGTGGATAGCACACATTTCTGGAAAACCTTGAGAGCATGAACCATAGCTCAAAGGACAACCTCTAGGATTTTTCTAAGGACACATTCTTATTGATATGATCTTTGACACTCAAAATTGTTAACTACTCCAAATATTACATTATATTAAGGAAAATGAAAAGATAAGGAACATAAAATAAACAATGCTAAGCTAAGGGTGGTAATGCACCAAGATCACAAAATACTCTATGTATTAGTGGGATATATGAACATGTGCATCATTCATGACAGCTAAAGTGAACATGAATTTATACGAATATAATTTTTCCCATAAAACTTGTATAAGAACCAAGGTAGATACTAGCCACAAATCCTTATACAAATTAACATGCACATAAAGACTAGGACAAAAATAAAGTAGTCACAAATTTTTATCTATATATGAAATCTTCAATACATGTATACTCAATTGTTGTTGAGCTCAAGGTGCCATTCTATATTTATTTTTGGTAGGTTTGAATCCATTCTAAGGTTTTATCTCATTAAATTATCTATAAACTAGTAGCTCCTTTCAAATGCAATATTTATAAGCCTTTACTCTTCTAGAAAATATAGTCTTTGATGGTGATTAAAGAGGTGGCTTTTGCTTTCCATGGAAGTCTCTCAGCAATCCTGATTCTAGAATTAATCATGTGGACCCCACTCTTGTCTTACCTGACTCCCAGGATACTATATTTACTTACGTCTTCCACTGGATCTAGTTGGTGCTTGCTTCCACTGAATCTTGTTCACAATCCTAGTGACTAGTATTTTGCTTGTTATGTGGCTTTTAGGGTGAAATTTGAACTCCTATATTTTCAATTCCATGGTTACCTTGTTCTTGAGTATTTAGTTACTAGAATTTTGCATTATCATTTCACTTAGAATCCTTCTAGGGATATTATTTCCATTGCTTTTGTACTTCTTGCCTTTCCCCAAAAATTTGGTTTGAGTAGTAACATTGTATTTTTGGTCACTGAATCGTACATGTAGTGAAAATTCACTATAGATTATTAAACACAATATGGAGGATTTATAATTAACATGGATATAACATTTATTATGAAGTTTTATGTTAATATATAGCCTATTAACCCTCTTTATTACATTATTTTAGAGGGAAAATAATTTAATAACTACCCCTAAATCTAGAGGTGAGAATTTTGAAAAATAAGCTAGTTTTTGCTCGAGATCTAGCATTAGCTTTAGTCCTAGTTCATGGGATTTAGCTCTAGCTCTTGCTCTAAAACTATATTACCTAAAATTTTTATTTCCTTATAATGTTTATGAACTCTAGGCCATATTTGTGGATCACATTTGGATTAACAATGTCTCTAGATCATTTCCTTAGTAGGATCTCTAGGTTGCCTTGATGGGTTGTTGCTAGATTAATATCATACTAGGTTTTCTTTTATAGTGTCCATTCAATTTTTTTTTTTTATATTATTCCATTCCATAATATTCATACATCCACAAGTTAAATAGATATTTATGTATTGTATTTGAAGTTGCATATTCTTTGAGGAATGTTTCAACATCTTGCCAATGTATGTTTATATTTTCTATAATATTTGCAACTACTTATTGGAGGAGATTGTGTTGTATCAATAGCTGAAAAGTTTTTTGTTTTTTGCTTGTCTTGAATAACTAAGACAATATTTTAGCCTCAATTTGTGTATTATGGGTGTCTTAATTCCTTGTTCATTTCTTCCTAAACTAGTTCCATTGTATCCCATTTTTTGCATTATTTTGAATCTAATTCTTGTTGTATGTTTTTCAAAGTATCCAATGACTTTTATCATAATATATATAATTAATGCTATCAATATATAAAATATATAAAATATATAATTTATAATTGCTTATACAAATAGTTTATACACCGTTATCTTCTCAAACAATTTCTAGATCTTTAGTACCAGAGGCTATATGTTTCCTTTATACAAGATCCTTTGTGTCATAATATGCATGTGCTTTCATGATATTAATATTATATTTATTTTTCATTTGAGCCCTTATATCATCTATAGTGAAACACATATCTATGTTTTGATACAAAAAAATTGTATCACAAATGAAGTCCTTCATTTGAATATTTCTTGTATTACAACCAATTTCTTTCTTTTTGATAATATCACCTATATCACACAATATTTTTCATCAAGGTTTTGTTCTTTATTCTTGAGATTATTGATTGTTGTTTTGTACTAATATCTTTAAATATATTAAAGGTAAGGAATGGAAAATTTATGATCTTATCTATATCAACAAGCATTGTAATAACTTTATCATCGTAGTCATCTACTTTATCAAGAAGAAGACTTATATAAGTCTTAAGTGTCATGAAAGTATCATCATCACCCCTTTGAAGATTGACTATAAGTATTTAGGACCATAAAATATTTTGGAAATAGTGTGTATCCATGACTTAAGCAATGCATATTCTTCTTGAGAATCATCTTCTTGTGTGTTAAGTATTGGAGCTTCATCTTGTTTCTCTTTTCTTTATTCCGAATAATTTTGATTTGATATTTTGCTTTGCTTTTTTGTCCATGAGAAATTTATATCTAGTTTCATATGCTCTATCCCTCTTTGAGTTTTTCCTTCTTGGTGTATATTTGTGATTTTGAGATGATGACTATATTCCTTGATGTTGGTGCCAAGGAGGTGTAATAATATCTTAAGCAAATAGTCCTTTTTATAAGATGTAGTAGCTTCAAATTTTCCTTGTTTTGAGATGAAGCACCTTTTATATCCATTAATAACTTGAAATTCAATGGTCATTCCTTTATCCATCATTTGAAAAACTAAAATTAAGTTATTGGTAAGTCCTGGTGCATATAACACATTCTCTATTGTGCAATATAAAAAAAGTAAATTTAGGGAAATAGTTCCTATTCCTTTTACTTGGTAGCTTGTGTTACCTACCATTATCACTGACCTACCATGTATTTCTTAAAGAATGTAAAATTAATGTATATCTCTAGTCATATATGAATTAGCTCAAAAATAATTATACCAATTATCATCCTCAAATTATCTAATAGTGTGAGTCATTAGTACTTTAAGTGCTACTTCTTTATCTTCATCATGATCTTAGGTTCTTGTACCATATGTCATTGTTATGATGGAGGTGTTGATTTATACCTTGGATTTCTTCATGGTGAATTATTAGACTATCAAGTTTGATATTTCTCTTTTTGCCTTGTTTGAGAAGGATTTTGTGATTGATTCCACTTATTCAAAGCATTATATTTTTAGAATCTAGTACCATGGCCTTCTTTCTAATATATATGATAGTAACTTCTTCTCCATTCTAGTTATTTTTGTGAAGAATATGAGGATGAAGTAGTAGGATCCCTAGTATTTATTTGGATTCTATTCCTATAAATGAGAAAAAAAATTGAATCCTAATCTCTTAATCGATTTTATAGATCATGTTTTTGAAGAATATTTATTAGTTATTTAAATGATACCCTTATGTTTGAAACTTAAAAAGAGGTTACCAACATTTTGTATGATTCTGGAAGAGCTTGTAGTACAATAGGTACTAAAAAATTATCATCAACTCTTTCTCCCAAAGTGTTTAATTTAACATTTAGTTCTACAATACTTTAAGGGAAGTGTTCAACTGTCATTTTCTTGCATTTATAATGTATACAATTGAGATTGTAAGTTATAAAAAATTGCTTAATTTTTGCTTTAAAAAATGGCACATAGTTTATCCTAAGCTTCTTATGATGTAGTTGCTTCACTTATATGAGGTTGTATTTCATTATTTATTGCTAAAAATATGCTCAATTTTTCCCTAGTCTCTCTTTCATCATATTATCTTTGTGCAACTAGTTCTTCTAGATGTATCTCATCTCCTGATATAATATCCCATAGTCTTTTGACCACAAGGATGGTTCTCATTTTATTTTCCCATGGAAATAATTTTGAACCTTTCAATAGTTATAATTCAAATAGAAATAATTATGGAGTGGTCATGATGGAGGTTCCTTATGACTCCCAATAAGGTCACCCTCTCAATATATAATCAAATTGATATACCAATTCTTTTTATTTACTTGCTCTTCTGATATACTTATAAGTAAATGGAAGAAGCTAGTTCTTTCTATATACTCGTCAATACATGAGAGAAAAAATTATGTACATGAAGAAAATTAATATATGGTACTCAGGTGATATTGAAAGGGATTCATTTTGTTTATGAAACCTGCTTCAAATGAATTCCTCATATATAGGGCATAACCTCCTTAATATACTTGGAGAGTCTTAATTTTAGGTTTTACATCTAGCAACAAAGGCAAGTTAGATTGAATAATGGAGTGAATAAATGGAAAGGGTTTACTTATTACTACTCAATAATTTATAGGGATAGATCCCAAACATCATTGTTATAACTATATTAGGAGTTAAGTGTAGTAGCTAGTCACGATAAAATTACCTATAAATAACTACTAATGGCACTGTATATACCAAACATTGCTTCAAACCTTTAGGTTTGATAAAGGGTTATTTATTTGTAGTTTTTTTTAAAAAGCATGCACTTGATAATGAAACTCAATTTTGCTTATAAAATTCTTTCAATTCAATATTTGCCTTTTTATTATAAAAAGGAAACCTTTTACACCTTGTTTATCCTTACTAATAAAATTTGATTATGCCTTTAAACTATAAAAGGATAGCACCAAAAATAATCAAACCTAGGTTTTTCTAGCCATAAAGCATATTTATTTTATGAACTAACTTCCAAATCACAACTCTCATTTGGGATCTTAATTAATATCTTCAATGTATAAAGTTTGACCTCATATTTTCTAGCAATAAAGTTTAGTCTTGAACTTCAAAGGTAAGAACATTAGACATAAAAATTCATAAAAATGCATTCAATATTCAATGCAAAATGTGTTTAATGTTAAAAAAAAAATGGTCATATGTTGGCTATTATTAATGTCTAAATATGCTTATTACTCAAACAAATTTAATAAAAAATTGGATAATTATATTTTGCTTTAGTGAATATATTAAAAGCAAGTAAATGTGTTGTGTAGAGACATTAATTTATCACATAAAAAACATGAACTAAAATTCTAGATTATGCACTTCAAAAAAATTTAATTTGCACAAGCTAGGCATGATTCCACATCATAGATTATGTAGAAAAGTACACTTCACTCAAGCATGAATGCATGTCATAAAATTTCTAGATTATGCACTAGATTTGGCTTCTTGTAATGCTAAAATTACCTTTGGATTCTTTTAATTTCAAATATCTTGGATGCCTTCTACAATCAAGAATTTATTTTAAATGCATCATTGTTGATATCGGATCCATGGCTCATATAATGAAATGAACACAAATACATTGCTTCTCCTTAGTAATTGACTAAAAGTAGAGACACCCCTTTGGAGATTTAGGATCAGAATGCTATGATAACACATGTTAGAAATAGAGTTTAAAATCAAATGCTTTATTGATATTACTATAAAATAAAACATCATTTATTGCAAGTACATTGTTTATATTGTATGAAAATCCCATAAAGAATTCTATATAATTTGTTAAATTAATGATATAATAGGAAACCTTAACTAGAGACTTTCCAAAATCTATCCATAGATTGTTAAACTTAATATGGAGGATTTATAAGTAAAATGAATATGAAATAGCTTATGAAGCTTTATGTTAAGCTATATCCTAACAACAATTCACTAGCAAAATAGCACAACTCATCTAGAAAAAGCTACCAATTCATTTACTAAAAGGTGCATATTCATTGAACAAAGGATGTTGATTTTATTGTAAAATGCAAATGAATCACTTGCAAATACAAGTGAATCACTCACAAATGAAATACAATCACTCTAATAGGTGCAAAAGTGAAAATTATTGTAGATCATGAAGAAAATATTTTGGAAAGTAACTTTTTGGTGTTTTATGGTGCACTAACCATTTCTAGAGCCTTCTAAGCCTATTAGAGGAATAATTAGAGGCATGTAACATTTGGAGGTATAAAATTTTGCTAGAGTTATCCCCAATTATTTACTTGTACTAGGAGTAATTATTTTTTAGCCCAAGTAAATTAAGGGTAAATTCTTATTATAAACAGGGGCCTAGGGCCATCATTGTATTGCACTTTTGGCCATGAAAACTTAAATCTACACTCTATGAAATCCAAATTGTGCTTTGTACTCACGAGGTTGTAAGAAATTTGCAAGTCCTTGTTCATATTGCTAGAGGCACCATCCTCGGGGTTTATCATATGCATAGTAGTTGGGTATGCTCTTCTAGCCCATATTGTCATTTTCTTATTAATTTTATAATCAAATGAATGAGTGGACATTGATGTTATTTATATTATCATGTGTTTATTGATATCATGCTATCCTTACTACAATGTAATAGTTGTGTTTGCTTTCATAGCTCTCACTCTAAACTTCATGCATTTACTTTTTATACTTTCCACATTTTAATTCTTCCATTTACTTTGTGTATTTTATTTCATATAAATTTAAATAGTTTAGATTGGAAGCCCAAGCAAGGAAATTATATAGTTGGAATTAATAAAAATATCAAAGAAATCCTATGGCAAGTCTATCCAACCTTGTTGAAGCTCAGATCTAGGGGTGAAAGAACTAAAATAGAAGTCAGTCCAATTCCCTAAATCAACATAGTTTTTGGAATGCTTGATTTTACAAAGCCCATTTTTATGCAATTTTCTTAATTTTCATACCCAAACATGCATTCATCATGGATGGAGTAATTGGCTAAAAATTAGGTAAAATTTTCATTAATTTTAACCCAGAAAGTGATTTTCTCAAAAAATGAGTGATTCACTTAATTTTGAGCAAAGTTCTAGATTTTTGTGAAAGAAAGTGATTTAATTGACAAAACGTGCAATAACTTAACTTAGTTAGCAAATCACTTATTTTTTACTATACTTCCAAAAGGGATAAAAAATGAGTGATTCGCCTAAATTTTTAGATCTGAACCTAGTTTTACTTAATATTTCATCCATTTTTTAATTTTGGTGCTTATATCTTACAGTGCTTTATGGATGGCACCTTTGATTTGAACTTTATAAAACTAAATTTTCTACAAATATGACATTAACCATGTCTCAAAAAACTTGAATTTAACCTTATATGTGCATTTTCCATGGGAAAAAACACATAGGATAAATTTAGAGTTATTTTTTCATAAGTCTGATATAATAAGTGATTCACTCAATAAAGTGAG
Organism: Wollemia nobilis; assembly: GCA_028583015.1. Classification (NCBI taxonomy): domain Eukaryota; kingdom Viridiplantae; phylum Streptophyta; class Pinopsida; order Araucariales; family Araucariaceae; genus Wollemia; species Wollemia nobilis. Next base: position 34,695,962 of record JAQPPZ010003077.1, on the reverse strand, counting down.
TGATTTACTTGAAAAGGGTGAAATATAGATATGTTAGCTTTTGATGCATGGTAGTACATGGAATACAACCACAAGATGCAATATAACTAATTTAAGATAACTATAAACTAATGGCACAATAATATGCACGAAAATAATAAGATGAACATCTACAAATAACTCAAAAATATGCCATTAATGAAAGTGATGAAAATAGTACAATGGTATATAATGGAGGATGTGAACACTCCATGAAAGAACATGAAAGGACTACATTATACCACACTACCACACACTCTATATTTACTACTACATATATTGATATTTTATAAAACACTCACTATGAGGAATTTATATAGGAAGATAGATTCCTTGACCCTTTACCTATCTATCTGATGTACAAGTGGATTCCTTGTATATTTACAACTTGCACATTTGACACTTGTACATTTATTACAATACTTGAAGTAGCTAACTATATTTACTGTAAAGTAAACTCCTACTCTAGTTATGTACCAAAGGTAGCATATTTACATGACCCAAATGATATAATATACTCTAACATCCCCATGTATTACATTATTTAGGTATTGAAGTCTTTGATCTTCAATATGTATCATTTATCTGGTATTGGAGTTTGAATTCTCCTTCTCTTCTATCTATGTCCTATTCAAGCAAGTAGTTAGTGTTTTCATAAAATTCTATCTTTGTTGTGAGAGCTTTGACTTCGTGATCTTCTGTAGGATCTTCTAGTTCTTCAATTTCTTGAATATTTTGAGCTAAGTGTCCCTTTTGATTTCCTTCTAGATATTCCAATTGATGATAATTGTATGGTTGTTGAAACTATTATTGACGAGGATTATTTTGAGATTTATACTGCCTTGGTTGGAATACCCTATTTTGTTAGCTTCCATAGTTTATCTAATTTCCCTGATTCTGGTTTCTAGGATTGAATATGCAGTAATTAGGGCTATGAACTTTTCTCCTGCATACATGAAAATATCTATTATTCCATGGTCTTCATCCTTTTGAGGATGATGCAATATTTTCCTATGGAGTATCTTTTGAAACCAATGCATTGTTAGTCATTTCATCCTTCACTATATTTTCTACCTCATATTCTTGAAGACTTTTAACTAGTTCATTGAATGATATATATTTACTTAGAACTTGTAAATATGTAACTAGATGTTTGTAGTTGTCTAGAAGATCTCTCATGGCTACTTGAACAAGAAATTTATCTTTAACCTCTTCTCCTAAGGTTAATAATTTTTCTTTAATATATTCCACCTTCCTTACGAATAGTTCTACATTTTTACCACTATTCATTTTTAGGGAATGTAATTGAGTTCGAAGATTTAGGATAGTAGCTTTATTTTTTCCTTCAAATACTTTTTCTAGAGTTTTCCAAGCTTCTGTAGATGTTCCTTCTGAATTGATGTAAGATTGTATTTCATCTATGATAGCAAAAGTTATTATCATTAATGCTTTTGCGTCACTCTCTGTAAACTTCTTAATTTATTTATCACCTGAATACGGTTTAGTAGTTATTCCTTTGACAATTTTCCAAAGCTTCTCAACTATTAAAATTACCCTCACTTTTTTTTTCAAGAGAAATAATTTGGACCTTTAAGTAGTTGAGATTTTGTAAGGATAAATTTATTTGTTGTCATGATGATCCTTGTTGGCTACATTATATCTCCCTAGTGATTAGAGTAAGCTATAAGCTTAATAAAGTGCTTAGTAAGTAATATTTCACCTTTTGGGTTGATATTGTAACGATTTATAAGTAACAATAATCAATTCCTACTTCACCTTATCTCTCCTAATTAACTATGCACTTAACTTGAAGTTCTATGGTTGGATTTATTTTATCCCTTTAATATGAGTATGAGACAAGTGTAAGTATATAATTCCAACTCCTTTAAATAATGAACTTCCTTTAATATCTCTTAATATATAATATTTCTAAATTTCCATTATTTATGTTTGATGTAGTATACCTTATAACTCCCTAATTTTTGGAATATAAAAAATTAATAATATTTGCAATATAATTTCTAAGTGTCTAAAATAGAAACCCTTATTTCTCCTACTTAATTATTGCAAATATAATTCTCCTTGAATTAACCTTTAATATTATACACTTTTGATTTTATTGCTTTCTCTAAGGTTATATCTACTCTAATCATTTTAACCTTAGAAATATACATTCCATTATACCTCCATTTAAACTTTAATGAAAGCAAGTAGTAAGTGCAAATATACCTTTGAACTCATGTTTATTGGTGTTGAACCTGAGAATTGATTGTGAGCGTTGGTATCTTCTTGTTGGTTTATGAAATACTCAACAAACATCCTTTTATGATAGTCTTAAATGCATCCTTTGATTCCTTGACTTTAGGCTTTGAATACGCTCTCACTGAATACTCACTATAAATACACTTACCTTGTTGTGCACTTCTTATTTGATAGCTATATGTAAGTTTATTCTTCTTAATGTGGGTACCAAGCGATGATAGGCGTTACTTAAGTCTCTTCCTCGAGTTTCTCTAGAACTTTTGGATTGTTAAATCATGTGGAATTGGATTAGCTTCTCCTTGCTGAGCGTTGATATTTCTTGGACGTTAGGGCAATGATGAAAATCATTACATAAATGAGAACCTTTCTTAAGCATTGGATATAAGAGGGTAGTTATGCCCTTTGTGCCAAGTGGCACAATATTCCTTCCCATTTCAAGATAAGTGTAGATATCTCCTTTGCATGCATGCTCTCTTCAACATACCAAAAAATAACCTTAAGACCTTCCCATTTCCTATTTATTCCAACCATTTGTAAGCTTACTTATTTTACAACAAATATTTTCCTTCTTGCAAGCTATTGTATTCAAGGATGATGGTTGGCTCCAGCTGTGAGGTACCAAGGGTGATGGAGTGGCAGTTATATGGAGATCCAATGGAAAAATATGGTACTTTCACTCGACTAGCTTACTGGATATTGCACCTTTATTTTTTCCTTTGTTATATTGCTTATTTTTCGTTGCCCTTGCCTTTATATTTATGTAGGTACTTGTGCTACAAGTTGATGTTATCGTAGGAATTAGAAAATGTGCTTAAAATTGTGTCTCTAGACAACTAAAACGGATGCATATGTGCCCTAGATTGTCTCACCTTCTCAACCTAAAATTTGCACCTTTTGTCTTCAACGATTCAATCGATTGTAGACATAGGATACTTGCTGCCTTAGTGTCTTGAGATACTTTATATTTCATCCTCTTTAAGAGGAATATGTTGCATCAATGTAACATAAATAAGATACTTTATTTTGTACCAAATTTTTGAGAGTTCCTTCTCTCCTTTTTTATGCTACTCTTCTCCTTTGATATGGTGGCTCCTCGTTGTATAGCTTGAGGATAGACGAAGACAAAATTTTCAAGCTTTTACTTTGCTTCTTAGATATGGTGATCACTTGCTCTAATCCTTGAGAGTAATGTATTGTTTTATTTCTTATTAGACAAAACTAACCTCTAACTCCTTCACTTGGATAATTTTAGCACCAAATAATCTAATTTCTTAACCATGCAACTAATTTAGAGGTTTAATTTTATACTAATGTTCATCTTAACTAAAAATCCTCTATGAACTTTGAATAACTAACATAGTGCAATAACGATTTCTCCTTATTACTCCTATAGATAAACCCTCAAAGTAATTTGAAATATGCACTAATTTTCACTATAACTTAAAATACTTAGTGCACCTTAAAAATATTTAAGAACAACTAGTATAGTGCAATATTGATCTCACCTTATTACTCCTTAAAATGAACCTTAAATCATGCACTAGTAATTGATCCTAAATGTATTATGATATCTGTAACTTAATGTAGTCTTATTTGTTGTAACTGGATAATAGAAAGATAATATTCTAAGTTCCATTTTAATATGCAGGTATAAACCTTAAAAGAAACTTTCTTCTACACTCCCTTTGAATACTATAATATGCAAACTTATATTTGAAACTTTTAAATAACTAAAATGGTGCTTAATAGAACTAGATAATAACCCAAATTAATGTTCAACTAATGAACTTGTTTGCACCCAAGCTGCTTACCTTAATGATCTCTGTAGATGAAGGATTACTAGGCGATTAGATTCACCTTATTGATGCCTTTAACTTGATGAACTTGCAACTCTACTTGGCTATATAGAATATCTCTCTGACTCACATTTTTGTAACTCCAAAAACCATTTAAATTGTTGCCCTTAAACTATAGTAGGTGACTTGATTAACCTTTGTTAGCTTTTGATGCCACATACATTGGGAGATACAATTCACAAGATGTAAAAAGCAATAGAATAGATCTACGAGATGACTAAAATATGATATAAATAAAAATAGTGAAAATATTACAATAGTAGCATTGGAGGAAATGGGCACTCCATAAGATATGCTACTGCTCCATGATGAAGCTCTGAGATTATAGCTCACACACACGACCCTACTACCTATATACCATGCACACACTATGATGTTGCTCTACCTTATGCTTCTTTGATCTATCTATGGCCATTATATAGGAAGATAATTTCCTTGGCCAACACTCTATTTAGTTGTACAAGTGGACATCTTGAACATTACAACTTGCACATTGACACTTGTGCATTTATTACATTGCATGAAGTAATTAAAATAACTTTCCCCTAAAGTAACCTAATTTCCTAAGTATGTACCAAGGAAGGTACATTTAAATGACCCAAATAATGTAATATGCTCTATTTTATAACACCCCCCTATATTACAATATTTGCGTATTGAAGATATTAGTCTTCAATGTGGATCTTCTTCCATCTAATAGATTTGAATCAGAGATTATTCTTCGGCTATTCCATGGCTTTTGATATTTTTCAATTCTTGGTTCCTTGATGTCAGGTATTTTTGAAGAAATATTTTTCTCATGATTCTGCATGTCATGAGTGGATCTGAATATGGTCTTCTCCTCTTTTTTTGTACCTGTGTAACACCTATTTCTCTATTATTCATAAGCATTAGCCTTGAACTCAAAGTTAGTAGACTCATCTGAAAATTTTTCTTGAAGATAACAATTTATTTTTTGTATTAGTATTATTTCATGACCCTTATAGTATCTTTTTTTGAAACAACTAGAAAATATGAGTGATTTATCCCATCACAATATTTGCAAGGATGGAAACTCCAACAACTAGTCTTTTCATGACCATATTGATTGCAATGGGTGCACAGTAGAGATGATTTGGTGGATTTGAAGTCTAATTTAGGGATATCATATTTTTCTATCTCTTTGATAAGATCTTCTAATCAAATGTGCATAATTGAAGCTATTCCATATTTTTCTTTCTGTATGAAGACTTGTTGATCCTTTTTGTTTCTGTTTTGGATCTTTATCGATATTAGATTCATTGTATGAATCTCCCTTTATATGGCTACCAAATTTAGAACTCATTTTAGATTGTATTGGTTCTTTCTTTTATTTCTATTTTTCATCATTATAATCCATTAGGTTTTTAATCCATATTGGTATCTTTCTCATTCCACTTCTAAGAGTATTGCTTAGCATGCTAGTAGCCATTGGTATTGCCTGAATTATTTGGGATAGAGAAGTTCTATCTTGTGGATTCCTACTAGAACAATTTATCTCTGATAGAAGTACATAAGCTTTTTTTGATAAAACCTATATTTATCCTTGATCCCTGTGGGCTTCTTTATGTCTCCCTAGTAATGAGAATGTATACTCTTAAGGATTTTAGGTTTTGAAGATATCTTATATATAGCTAATGGATTTGCAACTTGATAAACAATGGAATTTGATATTACCAAGTTTAGTAAAATGCCTTATGACTCCCTAGTATGAATTAAATAGGATATTAAGTGCTTTTGAGAGATATAGTTAAACCTTGGTTGATTTTTTAAAGTCATGAAAATGCTAAAATTAATTTCTATTGTCCTTATTGCTTCTATTGAACTAAGCACTTTTTCTAAATATCAAGAGGTTTTTAATGTTGGATCTTTTATCTCTATTTGAAAGGATTTGAGACAAGTAAATATTATAATGTCCAACCTTTATATGATATTGATAAACCTATTATAATGGCCCTTTGGAATTTGATTTCAATTTTTCTAATTTCCAATAAATAAATTTGTACTAGTAGACCTTATGACTCCCAACTTTGGAAAATTAGGAAAGATAATAATATTTGCAAAATATTTAAACGATTCAACCTAAGTAGAAGACCTTAGGTTAATTTGAAAATAGTATTCTAATTTTTAGGTAAGTTATCTCCTATGTCTTTGCTTTCTCAATCTTAAAATTTAATCCATAGAATATTACCTTATAACTCCAATGTTTGAAAGCAATATTAATGAGGTATTTTTCTTACCTTAGCCCTTTTAACTTCACACTTGGATGGTGTTGATTTGGATGAAGTATTTCAGTCTTCTATGTACCCTTTTTGTAGTGCTTGATTTGATGAGGCTGAGGAAACAAGTGTGGTATGGGTGTTGGGCTTCTTCATTGATGCTTGGAGAGTAGACGTTGGTCCTTTCAATAGAGTCTTTAATACTCCTATGTTATTCTTCTTCCACACTTGTTATGGTTATCAAGCTTCTACATAGATGTGGAATGTGAATAAATTCTAGAACTTTCAACAGAGTCTTTAATGCTCCTATTCTCTCCTTCCATGTTGTGGATTTATTGGACTATTCTGAATTTTCACACTTTGTGAACACTGGATGTGAATGCTATCTCTTTGTTTCTCTATGATGCATATATGGGTAGTCTTTGATAGAAAAATGGCACTTGATTTTCTTAGTAATGCTGCCTCCTCTTCTTGTAACGTTTCTCTACCAGCTAAGTAGTCTTTTATAGACAAGTGGCACTCAATTTTATCAGTAACATTGCCTCCTCTTCTTGTAACGTTGCTCTGCCAAATGTTATGTATCCTTATTGCTTGAGCGCTCTTCAACGTTTGTTTCTTGAGTGTTAGATAAATTATAGCCATGAGGGAATAATGTGCCAAGTGGTATTTAGCCCTTTTGCATGGAGTTTCCTACATAACACCTCCAAGAAGGATATTATAACTCCTTCCAAGTCTTTCTCCTTAGCTTGCATTGATTTCTTGGAGAGAAAGCAATGTATTTCCTTTTTAAGGTGATTTGTTAGTCGTATTGGAGCTTGGGATGAATATGTGGTAGCTCTCTTGCTACATTTTGTTAATGCTACTCTCTATGTAGAATCTAACTTACTGTTGTATGCTTATCCCTACGTTGTGCTCCCTTTTCATGATGATAGAGGTGAAGCTTGAAGCTTCTAAATGTTGCACTATGCTCTATATTTTATTTTATGTAAATAGCTTTACTGTCTTGCTTGTGATTTATGTAAATATGTGTGATAGAATTCCTTTGGCTCCTTTAGCTTACGTAAGTAGCCTTTGAGAGGCTTGTTGTTATTTATGTAAAGCTTCTTTTGATTGCAAGTTCAATTCTAGAGAGAATTCTCTTTTGGTGAAGGAGAATTTCAATATTTTGGCACTTCCTTTGGATTTTCCTTTGGCTGCTTCTTCTTTGTACCTATTGTGGCACCTTTAAATATATTCCTTTACCTGCATTTTATGTAATGTAGAAGTGCAACACCTTGTAATATAGAATCCTTATATTGCATATTTTCCTTGCACTCTTTTGCAGGTCTAAGATTCTTATTTTTGTAGCAGATTGATGATATTTGGCTAGAATCCTTACCCTTTTTTCTTGTATGATTGATGGTGAATCCAAGCTTTGTAAATGCTATAGGGCAGAAGCTTTCTTTTAGTTGTAACAACCCTAAATTCTTGGATTTGAGACTCACCAAGTCTCAATTTTAGAAGCTTCTTTTGGTTAGATTTGATTTATTTTTCTTTTGCTTGTACTAACAAATTTTGGTGGCTTTTGTTGGCCACTCTGAGTTGTAGGTTTATGTGCTTAAAAAAGTGTCTTTAGACACTTGATCCGAACTAGATTTTATAGCCTTTATTTCAAAGCACAAAACTAATTTCTTTTGAGAGTAATAATAGTGCAAATAGCTTTAATAGATTCTACTTTTAATGCACTAACAAATTACACCTTATCACTCCAATATACTCTCAATAAAATGCACTTAATCAATTCACTGCAACTAATCAAGAATAATATTAAATGAACCTTCAAGATTTATTTTGTAAATTCTTTACAAGCAAGATATTCTTTTGCTTTCCAAAGTAGATAATAGGCTAGTTGATAGATTATTAAAAATTCTAAAATCTAATCAACTTCTAATGTGCAAATGAACCCTAAAAAGAATCTTTCTTTTTGCACACTTGAATATTGTAATACAAATCTCTTTTTTGCAACTTTAATCAGGATGAATGTGCTTGAATAAATCTGATAAGTAATTCACCTAATGAATATACTTGCACTAATAGTTGCATATCTTTTTGAATGCTTTTGGAGTTCCTTTTCTTATTTTGTAGAGGATGTAGAACTTAGTTCCTAACAAAACCAATTTGTTACCTTGAATAGGATCTTGCAACTCTTTATAGAGTATTTTGAACGGTTCCTTCTTTACCAATTTTATGGTCTTGAACTTTATTTCATGAGCCTAGGATTTGGTGAATTTGATAGCCTCTTGTAATCTCATCCTTATAAATATTTGGAGAAGTTTGTATCTCTAAAGCAGTGACCTCTTTCTGTAGGATGTAATATTCAAATATTTTGGATTTGATAAGCATCTTCTGCTTTCAAGTCTTCTTTTTGAATTCTAACTTCAAGCAAGATCTTCTCCTTAAGATTTTGAATATCTTGAGGTCTTCACTGGATTCTTCTTCTACTCGTATTTGGAATTCCTTGCCAAATTCTCCTCCTTTGGGCTTCTTATTGAATGGCAATAATTATTTCAAGTACTTCACTATCATGGGCTTCTCCTTGGTAGTGGATTTCTCCAGTGAGTTCTTCTTTAAGGATTTCTTCAACAAGGCTCTCCTAGCATTTTACTGGATGCTCCTCGAGACCTAATCAAGGTCTTTGATCTTGTATCTTCTCTTGGTATGGAATTTCTTCAATGAGATCTCCTCTTGATATCCTTTTTACTTCAGGTACTAGATTGATTATAAAGAAGCTTTTCTTCCTAACTTTCTTATAGGAAGCTTTCCCAACTTATTGGAACACCTATACCTGCAACAAAAATATTAATACTGAAATCTTCTTCTTTAGATCATTTCCTCTAGATTTTTCTTTAGGATGAAATGCACCTAAGGCCTATTTCAATATCTAAACTTTTATGGCTTATTCTTCAATGTCAAGGCTTCTATGACCTTTTTATCTCAATCAAGGCTTCTATGGCCTTTTCTTCTGGATCAAGGCTTCTATAGCCTTTCCTTCTATATCAAGGCTACTATGGCATTTTCTTCTGGTGAAGTTCTTCAATATATCAATTGAGATATCCTATCTCCACATTTCACCATGATTCTTTTCCAGAAGATTCTTTTGCAGTATTCTGCCTTCTACAACAACTAATCTCTGCACTATGAAGGTACTCTGACCTTCAGGCAATGAAGTTGAGGTCTCCTAGATTTCTATTATAGGAGGTATCCCAATAATTTGAGTATTATTTTTTTTCAAAAAATAAACTTTCAGGTAAGTATTTATATATCTCTTAGCTTCACTAGTTGATTTGTCAACCTAGTGGATCAACTGCTAAGTCCTAGTCTTCACGAGTTTTCCTTCAACTTTGTGGAAATATTCTAGCCTATGCAATCTCAGTATTTTTGAAACTAATATTTCAGTCCTCACTTGTAACTCTCCCTAATTCTACCACCTCGAATCTTTTGAGAAATTTTTATAGTGACTGGTCCAATGGTGTGTCAGGTTCTCAAAAAACTTAGGATCAAATAATGGTGGTTCCCTATAGACCTACTATGGCTTGATCTACCATAGCTTAGATACCACTATTAGATTTTGATACCACATACATTGGGAGATAATATTCAAAAGATGCATAAAAAAATAGAATATATCTATGAGATGACTGAAATATGCTATAAATAGAAATGGTAAAAATATTACAATAGTAGCATTGGAGGAAATAGGTACTCCATAAGATATGCTACTACTCCATGAGGGAGCTCACACTACCCTAATACCTATCTACCACACACACACCGTGATGTTGCTCTACTTGATGCTTCTATGTTCTATCTATATCCATTATATATGAAGATAAGTTCCTTTACCAATACTCTATCTACTTGTACAAGTGGACACCTTGCACATTACAAATTGCGCATTGAAACTTATGCATTTATTACATTGCATGAAGTAATTAGATAACTTCCCCCTAAAGTAACCTAATTTTCTAAGTATGTACCAAGGAAGTTACATTAACATGAACCAAATAATGTGATATGCTCTATTTTATAACAACATTCAGGATGGACTCCATAACTTTTGAAGTTTTTATTACTTTTAGTAATGCTACCCCGATTGCTACTCTTTTAGAGTTAATTTTTGCACTAAAATGTTGTCCTTGAAACTCAAAAATTTGGTAGGGGACTCTCTCAAATTGTAGCTAATTTTTTTTTTCAAGAACCCTTCAATATTTTATTGAATATTCAACAAACCCCTATCTCTGAATGAGCCTTCTAGTCTTCAAAGGTAGTCTTCAATCCTTTTAGATTTGGTAGTAATGTTTAGCTCTTTTCTCCTTCAACCTCATTGTCAAAATCTAACTTTAATCTAGGCCCTATTCTCAATAATCTAAAAGTATTGAGGTCATCACCAATCTCCTCCATAATTTGGCAAACTTCTTGCAAATAATTCTCCCTTGGGCTTGTTTTTGGATGATGATAATTATCCCAAGTTCTTCCTTTGGTGGTAAATGTTTCTGATGAGTTCTCCTAGGAACTCCTTTAATGGACTTTTTGAATCTCCATAAATGAAGCTCACCAAGCCTCCTTATTTTTCCTTGGGACCTCTCCAAGGTCTTAAATCTCATAGCTTCTTTGGTCTTCCAAATTAGATATTTCCTTCAACCTTCTACTATGGAATTTTTGGTAGTGAGATCTTCCTCTAAAATCTATTGTTGCTAGAATTATGGAATAGGACCTTGATATTTCTTCTTTGCTTCTGAAATCTATAGGATTTAATGGATATCACCAACCTCCAATCTTACAAAACTAGGTTTTTTGTAATTGAACCTTCAAAGGGTCTCTTTGGGTTGGTTTATTCAATCTATTATTTGTAGTATTTGATGGATATCACCAACCTCTAATATTCATCTAGATTCTTCTTTGGAGTCTTTTAAATTAGTGGTAATGCTACTATGGTATTTTCTTCTTCTACACTCTATAGATTACATTCTTCAATGGAGATTACCAATCTCCAATCTCCTCTCAAACTCGTATCTGGAGTCTCTTCTTCCTCTCTTCTGTAATCTGCAAGTTTGTAACTCTTGTAATGGGAACTTTTCTTAGGTCTTTAAAATATTTAGTATTCTATTTGTTTTTGCAAGTGCTAGAATGATTCTAATGAATTCTTCCTAGCTCTATGTAGGAAGCTTCCCAAATTTCTCTGAATCTCCTTTTCCTGCAACAAGATGTTAAAAACTAGAATGGAAGAATATGTAATTCTAGAGATAATGAACTTCACTAGTTGATTTGTCAATCTAGTGGAATGTATGTTGAGTCCTATTCTTCATGTTGTAACTAAACCTTCAAAGGGTCTCTTCGGGTCGATTTATTCAATCTATTCTTTGTAGTATTTTATGCAGATCACCAACCTCTAATCTTCTTCTATATTCTTATTTGGAGTCTCTTTAATTAGTAGTAAGGCTACTATGGCATTTTCTTCTTCTGCACTCTATAGGTTTCATTCTTCAATGGAGATTCCAATCTCCAATCTCCTCTTAAACTCATATCTGGAGTCTCTTCTTCCTCTCTTCTACAAACTGCAAGTTTGTAACTCTTGTAATGGGAACTTTTCTTAGGTTTCTAAAATATTCAATCTTCTATTTGTTGCTGCAAGTGCTAGAATAATTATAATGAAGATATTCTTCCTAGCTCTATGTAGAAAGCTTCCCAACTTTCTCTGAATCTCCTTTTCCTGCAACAATATGTTAGAAACTAGAATGGAAGAATATGTAATTCTAGAGATAATGAACTTCACTAGTTGATTTGTCAATCTAGTGGAATGTATGCTGAGTCCTATTCTTCATGATTTTTTTGCAACCCTATGGAAATACTCTAGCCAAATGTAATCTCAAAAATTATAGAACTAAGATTTTTGGATTTATCTTAGTCTCTCTTTGTGGATTTCCCTAATTCCTATCTGACTGATATATCATGTCTCTCTCACTAGATCCTAACTAATCTACCATGTGCTCTGATACCACTATTAGCTTTTGATGCATGATAGTACAAAGAATAAAACTACAAGATGCAAGATAACAAATATGAGATAACTATAAACTAATGACACAATAATATGCAAGAAAATAATAAGATGAAAATAGTACAATGCTATATAATGGACATAAACACTCCATGAAAGAACATGAAAGGACTACATTGTACCACACTACCACACACTCTCTTGATAGGGATTAGGATTGCATTTAATACTCACATGGATCATGCATATTAAATGTTGCTTTTGTAAAGGCAGACATGCCTATAAATATGTTTTTGATTAATGTAAATGATAGTTTTCATTCGTGCTAATTCCTTGTGTCTATTTTAGAGTGTTTCCCATATCAATGGTATCAGAGCCGAGTGTTGGTTAGGTGAGCATCCTCTTCCTCTAGGCTATACTGGTTCAAAAGAGGAACAAGAAAACCACCAGCAGATTTTGGCATTGGGTGAACATTCTTTCTTTTTCCATAGACATCTTCGTGCACTTCTGATCTTGGCATTGGGTGAACACTCTTTCATTTTTTGCACACCTTTTGAGCACTTCTCATTCGAAAACTCTGTGAAGGTCCCTCTAGTCATCGACCTTCAGTTAGCTGGGTTTCCTCTGACCTCAACCCTCAGCTCCTGATACAAGTTTTCATACATGGTTTTAGCTGTTACTAGCCATTAGTTGATTATTTATCTATCTTCCTGACTATTGGAGCCTCGCTTGCAGGATCCGTTGGAGTGCTGTAAACCAACTGACCATTGGTATATTACTTGTTGTGTGCATTTCATATGGGGTCTTACTAGCCATTGAAGCTATCCGGTGGTGCACTGGCACCCAAAAAGAATTTGCCTACTCCTAGTAGACCAATGGTGACAAACATGGCCATTGTTGAAAATTTGGTAAAACTCACAACTTCTCACGATGAACAAATGGCAGCTCAACAAGAACAATTGGTAGCACAACAAGAACAAATGGTAAAAATGGCTACCATATTGCAAGACATACAAATTTCTTTAAATTCTTTCCACCCAAAGTGTGATGTGAAATTATATGAAGGCTCTTGGGATCCTGATGTACTCAACAACTAGATTCTTGACATGGAGACTTGGTTTGAGTACAACCAAACTCCAGAGATGGGAAAAATTCAAATTGCAAAGCTCAAAATTTCTAACATAGCCAAAGTCCTAATCACCAATCAAAAAATTGGTACGTGGGAGGAGATGGTACAAATTTTAAAGACTTTTTTTTATCCATAAAATTATGATGACGAATTATTGAATCAATGGATATGACTCCATAAAGGAAAAAGGGAATCCATGTAGGATTTTATCCATCACTTCAATCACCTTCGAGTATTACTTGGGATCTCAGATTCTAATGTGGTTTTGATTGCAAAGTTTAAAAGTGGTCTTCTAGCCCACTTTTACAAAGAAGTCAAATACACTGTTTGCATTACATTGGATGATGTTTTCAAACATGCCCTTTTAGCTGAAGAGAAGTTCATCGCACAATGCCGAGAGCCTCACTACTTAGATGCATCAAAAGAGGATGGGTACAAGAATCAGGTTGATGGAAAGAGATATCCTAATGTTTCTTCTTCTATTAATACCACTTCTTATGCATCCCTTACTTCTAAAATTTTTTCTTCTTCATTTTCTCATGCTCCAACCACTAAATTTTGTAACGATTGTAAGAGGGAAGGCCATGATAAAACTCAATGCCCCCAATTAAAAAATAAGAAGAATATTTTTATACAATCCAATGAGGGAACTTGTGATAACCCCATCAAGACTTCTAGTGAAGAAGAAATTTATGAAGATTTGAGAGGGCAACTCAATAATGTAACACTCATGAATCACCATTCCAGAGTCGATGATCGTGACCATCTATTTGTCACTAGAGCTCACTTACTCCATAACTTTGTAGTAGATTGTATAATCAACAATGGCTCACAGAAGAATCTGATTGCGCATTCCATTGTAGATAAGCTTAAGATCCCTACTTCAAAACATCCTCACCCATACTCTCTTGGGTGGAAGGACAACACAAACACATCCAAAATAACACACACGTGCACACTGGCTTTTGCATTTGGCCCCAAATATCAAGATTCAGTTTTGTGTGATGTCATACCGATGGATTGTTGTGGGTTACTTTTGGATAAATCATATCAATATGATATGAGAGAAACATATGATGCATATAAAAATACATACACACTACAAAAATATCAAAAATATTTTCTCATTAAAAGCACTCCAATCTCTACAAAGCAATCAAATAATATTTTGCTTACTTGCCGCCAAGCCAAAAAAGCAAGTAATAATGCTCAAGCACTTGCACTTATTTTCATTCATCCAAAATAATAGCAAGTAAAAGACAAAGGGCACACCATTACTTCTCAAGTTAACAATTTCCAAGTAAACTGTAGAAATATGAAAGTGTGTTTTAGAAACCTACTTCTTTACCACCTGAAAAAGTAATTAATCATGCAATTGAGATCATTCTAGCAACACCTCTTCCAAATGTTCCAAGAATTGATGACCTATTAGATCAACTACAAGGTGTTAAATTCTTTAGCAAACTTGATCTTAAAAGTGGATACCATCAGGTGAGAATACAGGTTGAGGATACTTGGAAACCTACTTTCAAGACTAAGATGGGGTTATTTGAATGGTTGGTTATGTCCTTTGGACTCATCATTGCTCCAGCTACATTTATGAGGCTCATGAATGAAGTGTTCAGGGAATGCATATATGAATATGTCATTGTTTATTTAGATGATATTTTGATATTTTCCAAAACATGGCCAACACACTTACATCATCTAGAGCATGTCCTTGCTATACTTCAAAAGAACCAGTTTTTTTCCAGCTTTAACAAGTGATCCTTTGGCCAAAAATCCATTTCACACCTTGGTTTTTTTTAGTGGTTTTCCTATTAATTTTCGTCAATATGATTGTGTATTTGTCATAGTTGACCATTTTAGTAATATGACTAAGTTCATTCCATGTCGAAAACAAGTTCTGCAATATTGTGGTCCATGTCAGCCCCCCTACCATCCGGTCAGATGTATCATCGAATGGCTTTTCGTTGTCTTGGTCAAATCCATCAAAGTCCATCATTCCACCAATTTTTAATGCGAGGGCCATTTAATACACCGTATTTTAATTAAATTAAATTATTTTTTAAATTTAATTAAATTAAAAAAATAAATTGAATTAATTTTTTTAATTTAATTTATTATTTCTTATTTTTATGTTTTTCATCATTTTCATATTCATTGCATTCTGCCTCACATTTCATAACATATCCACTTGTTGACCATTGATAGCCATTGCAATCATTAATTAATTAATGATAATCGTCCCCAATATTCGTCAAAGTCTGTGTCGAGTCATGTCGTGGACAATTTATCCGTCCTAGAGTCAATCAAATCATATTTTATTAATGCACCATATTTTCATTCAATCACATTTATTAATGCACCATATTTTATTCAATCACATTTATTAATGCGCCATATTTCATAAATACCATTTTCTCGCATTTATTTATGTGCCATAATTGCATCATCAATGCCTTTCATTAATGCTTGAGGTCCAACATTCAAAACCAAAGATTTCATGCCAACAAAATTTAAATTTTCTGCTTGGCATATTTTGATGCATCTTCTTTGACACTTCCGTTGTTGCTATCTTCTACCAAATTTAGGGACCCATTTTTAGTTGTCCATCGGCATAGCAGTGTTTACAGTCGTTGGAGAGCATTTGTCGAGCCTGATCCAGATCCAGTGTCAAATTTTGATTTTCTGAAGACATGTAAAACTTTGTTATTTTTGGTCTTCATATTTTTGTAACAAGAGTGCATTTTTGGTTGTACCCGACACTCTTCAGCTACCCATATTTCTCTTCCACACCTGTACGCATTGGGACCCAATGCTTCCTCAATGGGGAGGAATGATAGGGATTAGGATTGCATTTAATACTCACACGGATCATGCATATTAAATGTCGCTTTTGTAAAGGCAGACATGCCTATAAATATGTTTTTTATTAATGTAAATGATAGTTTTCATTTGTGCTAATTCCTTGTATCTATTTTAGAGTGTTTCCCATATCATCTCTATATTTACTACTATATATGCTTCTCTTTTATAAAACACTCACTATGAGGACTTTATATAGGAAGATAGATTCCTTGACCCTTACTCTACCTATCTATCTAATGTACAAGTGGAATCCTTGTACATTTACAACTTACACATTTGAAACTTGTGCATTTATTACAATACTTGAAGTAACTAACTAAATTTACTCTAAATTAAACTCCTACTCTATTTATGTACCAAATATGGTACATTTACATGACCCAAATGATATAATATACTCTAACAATATAGCTAGCTTCTATTAAGTGATTCACTCAATTTAATCTACTAGATAATTTCTTTCATTTATAGAAATTTTCTAAGTCCAAATAGAATAGAAAATCACTCAATAAAGAAAGCAATTCTTTTGAATTTTAAAGCAAATTTATCAATTTCTTTTAATTTAGTAAAATTGCATAAACAATGAGTAAATTGCTTGAAATTGGAAGTGAATTGCTTTTATTTAAAAACAAATAAGTCAAAATAACAATTTACTAAAAACTATATCATGAAAGCGAATTGCTTGAAACTATGAGCAAATTACTCTAGTTTGCAAGCAAATAAATTTGAAATAGGTAAATTTTAGAAATGTTTACATTTTGAATCCCAATTTTTATAGATTTTAATCCTTAAACTATATATATGTACATACATTGGATGATCTAGGATGGTGTTTTCCATTGTCATATTCCACACAATCAAGTGACTGATTTGCTTTAAAAAACAAAAAAAATGTTGCTTTGTCTTCAACATTTTTGAGATTTGGGTACTTTTATGGTGGTTCAATCCTAGTGGAATCATTAGACAGTATAAAATGTGTCATGGTCTCATATTAATAAAATACATAAATACCTATAGATTTACCAAGGTTAGTTTTCCCTAAAGAACCCATAATAAAATATTCAATTGCCTTTGAACTAGAAATAGGTTTATCAAAATCTACCACCTTAGTACCCTTTGCCTTATTATCATCCACACCCTCCATATTCAACTCATGGCTATGAAATGTGCCCCCTCCTCAACAACATTATGTACAACCTCCTCCTCAACAAAACAATCTAGGAGCACCTCCTAGGACAAAACACCAATTTATTGATTGGAACTACCAAGGTCTATTAAACTTCGTGGCCTATTCTCTTATTCCTTCAATATATATGAAAGCACTACCTAGATTCAATAGGAATACAGATAAGACTATATTTGGTCACCTTAGTGATATATCTAAGCTCAAGTTAATTCACTACATCCAAGAAGATGATATAATGGTATGATTTTTAATTTACTTACTTCATGATAAAGTTGCCTTGGGAAATAAGGAATTACTAGATAATTTAGTCACTAGTTGGGTATCAATAGTGGAACCATTTATGCATAGATATGGTAACATGGTAAATAATTACTCAATTTTATTTTAATTAAATGAAATCCAAATAAATTCTTAAGGATATATACATGATTTTAATACTAGATTCTTGAGGACCTTGAACTTAATCCCACAAAATGTTAGGCCAAATGGAGAATAGCCATTACCATAGTACATAAAGGGTTTATAATTTGACTTATCTTTTATGGTTTATGATTCTAATTATCATACACTAGTTGTAGCATTCAAAGCAGCAACTAGAGCAAAAGAGTTTCTCATTCAAGTAGGAAATATGTCTCCTACTTCACTAATGGCCTATGTAGCCTACTTTTTCCATAATATGCCTATACCTAACTCCAAGTCCAATATTTCATCAATTATTGATCCCTAAGTAACCACTTATATTCATCCTTCCACAACACCATGTGTCATTAATCACCCTCGCAAAAAAATCCATATATTGTAGACTTCTATACTCAACTTCCATCTCTCCCTACCCCATCTAAATCAAGCAATAAATCCAAGAATATTTTTTTAGTAAGCAAAATGATAGATGTGATCAAGAATTTGGTAAACTAGACTAATGCTGAAAATAATAGGGGTAACAATCACAAAATTTTGTAGCCTCAAAAGACTCTATACTTGATAAAAAAATTGGTTGCCTCAGCAAGGCATTAATTAAGGAGAAAATTAGACTGATAATCATATGGTTTAAACTGATATGGAGATGGAGTTAGTATGGTTTATTCCTTGTAAAGACATGCATAATCCCATAAAGTGCATTAGAGCCATAACATATTATTAATTTATCAATATAATCAACAATATCAGGCTCAATAGGATGGCACCATAGTTCAAATGATCCCCATAGTTAATTTGACTATGTAACAACAATCACAAGCTCTACCATCAATGCCTACTATACCCAAGCCCAATGATGCAATCCTAGCAAATTTCACTACAATAGAAATAGATAATAAGTTATTCTTCAAATATTACAATAGTCCTTAGAAGAGGAAGGTTACCTTTTTACTTAAAGGATAAAGGAATTATTGCAACATAATAGGAAAAACAAAAGGAGAGGAAGAACACAAAAAATAGAGCAAAGGATGAAGAAGATTATGAATAAATTGATCTTTACTCCATTATATTCTCAAAATATGTAGAAGAATATGAAGTGTTAAATTTTCCCTTAGAAGAAGAAGAGTTTACAATGAAAGCAAAAATCAAACCAGGATACAAGTGGAATATTGAGTACCATTTTAAGGATATCCTACCTATAAGGATAACAAAGGAAAATAAATAATAAGATAATCAATTATTAGTTTCTCCCTCAAATTATGAATTCAAACATACAAGAGCAACATAAATATGAATTTAGATAGAATATGAAGAAGGAGAGACACTATAAATTTTGAAGAATCAACATGTGAATCACCTTTCATTAAAGCATTTTACTTCCTCAATAAGGAAATTTTAGAAGAACATCAAATTTCTAAGATTCTATGTGAGATTCAATTTGTTGCGCTATGTGAGACACCTGAGGATGATGAAATCCATTTTCCTATCCAATATATCATCATGTGTGATCCTTATAAATCACCAAAGGGTAGTGAAACTCTTAGATTTTGAGGATATATACAGTGGAAGAGATCTAACATAGGTCCTTTAAGATGCAATAAATATGAAGACAAGTGAGTCTGCAATATGACTAAAATATACTATAAATAGAAATTATGTAAATACAATGCAATATGGAGGAAATGGTCACTCCATTAATATGAGCTAAAGAGCTACATTGTACTCCATACATGAGCACTACTACGATGAACTTGATAAGAACTTGATATGGAATTGATATGGGACTTGATATCTAACCTACCACTATGAGGCCCTTTATATAGGAAGATAGATTCCTTGGCCAACAATCTACCTAGTTGTACAAGGGGACACCTTGCACATTGCCACTTGTGCATTTATTACATTGCTTGAAGTAACTAGCTAAATTTCCCCTAAAGTAATCTCCTACTCTAACTATGTACCAAATGTGGTACATTTACATAACCCAAATGATGTAATATATTCTAACTCTAACACCCCCCTATATTACATTATTTGGGTATTGAAGATTTCAATCTTCAATATGGATCTTCTTCTTTGTCTTGGAGATTGTATTCTTCTTCTCTATATTTTCTGTAACATATTCAAGCAAGTAGTTAGTGTCTTCATAACCTATTATTCTTGCTAAAAGAGCTTTGACTTCATAATCATCTTTAGATTCTTCTAGTTCTTCAATTTCTTCTATCCTTTGAGCTAGGTGTCCTTTCTGATTTTCTTTTTGATACTTCAATTGGGGATAATTGGTTGGATGTTGAGCTTGCTTCTGATTTTGATATTATCGTTGTTGAAATCTACTTCCATTGTTCATATAGTTTCCTTGATTCTTATTTTGGGATTGAATATACAATAGTTAGTGCTATGACCTTTTCTCTTGCATATTTGACAATACCTTTTATACCATGGTCTTTGTCCTCTTGATGATGAAGTAATATTTCCTTGTGGATTATCTTTTGATGCCAATACAATGTTAGCCATTTTATCTGTAATTTTATTATCTACCTCATATTATTGAAGAATATTGATTAGGTCATCAAAAGAAGTATCTTTACTTAGGACTTGTAAATATGTTACTAAATGTTTGCAGCTATCTGGAAGTGCTCTCATGGTTACTTGAGTAAGAAGTTCATCTTTAATTTATTCTCCTAAGGTTAAAAATTTCCCTATAATATCTGCTACATTCCTTAGGAATAGTTCTATGCTCTCGCCACTGTTCATTTTTAGAGAATGTAGTTGAGTTTGAAGATGAAGGATAGTGACTTTATTTTTCCCTTCAAATATATTTTCTAATATTTTCCATGCTTTTGTAGATGTCTTTGTTGAACTGATATAAGGTTGTATTTCATCAGTGATAGCAAATGTTATTATCATTAGGGATTTTGCATCATTTTCATCAAACTTCTAAATTTTAGTATCACTTGTGTTTGGTATTTTTGGTATTCCTTGAGTTATCTCCCAAAGTTTTTCATATACTAAGATTGCTTTAATCTTATTTTTCCAAGAGAAATAGTTTGGTCCCTAAATTAATTAGTATTGTACAAGAAATAATTTGTTTGATGCCATGATGATCCTTGTGGTCTTCTTTTAATTTCTCTAGTATTGATTTGATGATGCCTTGGTAAAATTATAGGTTTTGTAGAATGCCTTATAACTTCTAATAATTTTGGATATGTTGAATGCTAGATAAAGTGCTTTTAAAAATAGTAGTTCAATTTTGGGTTGATTTTGTAAAATTTTGTGAATAGCAAAAATCAAATTCTTTTACACCTTATTTCTCCTATTGAACTTAAACACTTTCTAATTTTGATGAAGTTCTAAAAGTTGGATCTTCTTTATCCATTTAATGTAATATTGAGACAAGTATAGTAAATAGTTTCCAACTCTTGATATTCCTTATTGAACCTTCTTTTATAGCCTTTGATACTTTGATAATTAATGTTTTTATATTCTAAATACCTACTTTGGTGTAGTATTCCTTATAACTCCCTAATATGGAATATTAGAAAACAATGATATTTGCAATAATAGAAGTTTAATTTCTCCAGGTAGAAATCCTTATTTCTTCTATGTTTTAGATTGCAAATATTAGGCTATTAATATGTATTTTCTCTTTTAATATTGCTTTCAAATATGGTTTATTTCCTTTAATGTTTCAATCTTATATTATACCTTATAAATTCCTATTGATGAAAGCAAATTAGAATAAGGTAAATTTTTACCTTTGTAATGTTGTAAACTTGAAATATTCAGCACTGAATTTGGTCATAGATGATAGTAAGCTTTATGCCATTTCTTTAGGTGCTATAACCAATGGAATGCTTTGATTCTTTATTGTATTCAATGCCTGGATGGTGGCATATGGAGTCTTTGACCTCCCTTGACCATAGCATTTAATGCTCTTCATCTTTCTTCCATGTTACAACTCTGGATGCTACGAATGTGGTATGAATGTTTATGTTGCTATGCCTTAGGGGTGGTTCAAGCTATCTACGTTGTAGAGTGGGAAAAGAAAAAAGGAATGAAATATATGGGAAAATGGTCATAGCCAAAATTCACAAGGATGGGTATAGCTGCATCAAATCTTATGCAGGCATGGCACCACGAGCGGAAACATAGACACAACACCTAATAGATCAGCCAAAAATACCCTCAACAAATTCTATGAAGTAGTGGGTGAAGGGTGAATTTCAAAAATAGTGAACAAGTGCATGAAATATTTGATGCAGAATTAGACTGCTCCTATATTACTAGCTTTAAAAAACCTCCAACCTGTGTTTATAAATGCACACTCCTGAGTCACTAAGAGAATACCAAAAAATCTAGATTGCAAAATAATATGAGACCACCTAAATGGCTAAAACAAAAATAAGCATTCATACATTGAATAGGAACATGAAGGAAAAATTAGATACCAAACAGAGATGAATATTTATTTACACAGTGGTGAAAATCCTTACATATGAATTATAAGATCTAAAGAGCCATCCTTAGAAAATATCCAACATCCCACTATTTATGTGTATATTTTACATTAAATTCAAAATTGAACATTAATGACAGTAGGCAAGAAGACAACCCCTGAAGCTGACAGGTTCTGAACTGGTGTGTTTTTCTTCGGGATAGCATTGATATTCTAGAAGGGGGTAGATGCATTTGGTTCAATCTAGGCCTTTAGATTCTCTGATATTTCTACCCAGTTCATTAATTCTTAGCTACCTCATACTTTTACTTGGTTTGCAATCCTCTGGTTAGGCGATGAGTGACAGACATTGATCACCTTAGGATAACCATACCTCCAATCTATCACTTCTACGTACGAGCACCTAGTAATGGAGATCTACGATAGTGAGTACATCTTCAGCTTGAATTTTAGGTTATGGTCAAAAATTTGTGCATCGGGTGGGTGCTTCCTTTGTACTTATTTCCACCCACTGAGGCATGAGGGAAGATGGTAGATATTTCTCTAAAATTTTACCCATTTTGTGCTCGCATATCCTACCCGACATGGGCGGGAGTTCTTGTCTTCCCTGAGAGTGGGGTTATATGGATTTTCCACCATTTTCAGCTACTTGAAAGGTCTTTCCAATAAGTGGGTGGGATTTTCGTATTGTTTTTTCCAAGGTAAAATGTATACCGTCCACCTGCTCTATCACCTGCCCTACTTCAATCCACCATCCACCCACTACTTTAGTCTACCCATCACTGCCACCACTTGATATATTATTCCTACCCATCAATGTTCCTAAATTTTTTTGTGAACTCCTTATGAACAAAGGGAATCACTTCCTGAAGGGGAGAGTGGCTGAAGGGCGCAAAATTTCACCCACACTTTTGGTGACTCATAGGGTCTTTTCTCTTGCAGAAAAGAAGAACCCAGAGGGCTGGAAAAATTAAAACGGCTTCAGAGAAAGGGATAGGGGAAGAGAGAGGGGAGGGAAGACAAACAAGTAGACAAGGAAAAGAGAGACAAACAAGGACAATGAAAGGAAAAATCATAGGAAGCAATAGAGGTAGAGAAGATTACCTCACTAGCCAACAGTGCTAATGAGAAAGGAGAACCAGTGAAAAGAAAGAAGAGGAAGGAACATAAAAGTAAAATAAATGAAAGGAAAGGTGATCCATAGGACACCCCCATAGACCGGGGTCATTATAATAGGGAAAATACGATAGAGCCATCTTGGCACAAGTATTCATAGGTCCCAATTATTTTTTTGGAGTCATATTTATAGTCAAAGTCACTAGATGAACATGTTATTTCCACTAGTAAGGTCAAGGTTGTTCATCGTACCTTGAGTCCTCTAGAATGTTTGGATATTCTACATAAACAGATGATCGGTCTCATGATCTAGAGGTGCTGCTCAGTCAGAGTTGCTAGGTGATTTTGAGAGGATATGGGTAAATCAGAGTGTCACCTAACTCTGATTTCCTAAAACATAGAAACTCAGTGTTCCCCAACAGAGTCAAAAAAATTTGTTGATCATAAATCTGGCACCACATGCAAGGTGGGGATGGACCAACACCAGTATAGAATGATCATCGATTTAGCATAGGGTAGTCGGTCTTCAGAGGAGGCATATTCCTTAAGGGTGGTTCTAGCTATCTATGTTGTAGAGTGGGAAAAGAGAAAAAGGAGGAAAGAGACATGAAAATGGCCGTATCCAAAACTCACAAGGATGGGTACAACAACATCAAGACCTATGTATGCATGGCACCATGGGTGAAAATATAGACACAACACCTAACAGATCAACCAATAATGCCCTCAACAAGCTCTACGAAGCAGTGGGTGAAGGATGAATTCTAAAACCAGTAAACAGGTGCATGAAATACATGATGCAGAATTAGAGCACTCTTATATGAATAGATTTAACATAATTAAACTCCCAAATCATGTTTATAAATGTGCACTCCCGAGTCACTAAGAAAATCCCATAAAATCTAGATTGCAGAATAATATGAGACCACCTAAATGACTAAAACAAAAATAAGCATTCATACATTGAATAGAAACATGAAGGCAAAATCGGAGACCAAACAGTGATGAATATTTATTTACATAGTGGTGAAAAACCTTACATATGAATTGTAATGGCTAAAGAGCTATCATTAGGAATGACCAACATTCCACTATTTATAGGTATATTTACATTAAATTCAAAATTGAACATTAATTTTGGTAGGCGGGAAGACAACCCTTGAAGCTAATAGGCACCAAACTAGTACGCTTTTCCTTAGGATAACATAGATCTTCTAGAAGGAGGTAGATGCATCTGGTTCAATATGGGCCTTTGGATTCTTTGATATTTTTGCCTAGTTCATTAATTCTTATCTACCTCATCCTTTTACTCAGTTGGAAATCCTCTAGTTATGTGATGAGTGACATGCATCAATCACCTTGGGAGCATTGTACCTCCAATATACAACTTTTGCGTACAAGCACCTGGTACTGGAGAGCTATGGTAGTGAGTACAACTTCAGATTGAATTTTGGGTGATGGTAGGCACTTTGTGTATCGAGTGGGTGTTTCATTTGTACTTATTTCCACTCACAAAGGCATGGGGAAGAGGGTGGACATTTCTCTAAAATTTCATCCATTTTGTGCTCACATCTCCTGCTCGACATGGGTGAGAGTTTTTGTCTTCCCCAAGGATGAGATTATATGGCTTTTTTTACCTTGCCAACTTCTTGAAAGGTCCACCCAACAGGTGGGTGGGATTTTTGGATTATTCCACCCAAGGAAAAGGGTGAATAATTTTTCCACTCTATCACCTGCCCTGCATCAAACCACCATCCACCCACTGCTTTAGTCAGCCCATCACTACCACCACTTGATATCTTCCACCCGCCCATCAATGTTCCTCAAAATTTTGGCAACCTCCTTCTGAAAAAGGGAATCACTTCCTAAATGGGAGAGTGGGTGAAGGATGCAAATTTCCACCCATAATACCTGATCCTATAACATGCATGCAACAAAACAAAAGATATATTAGTAGCATTTGTGGGGCTTGCCAAGGTTGGACCCATCTTGATCAATAGATAAAATAAAATAAAATAAATGCATGCATGAAATGATGGAAATCTATGCTACTGCAAAATATAAAATGCATAAATTGAAAGATCTAATGCTGAAAAGGACATGTAAACAAGAATCTGAACTTAGATATAGAAAAACAATATAAAGTGGTCACCTAAATGAGAGATGGTCTCTATCTGTAAACTATCTTCAAACGATACGATCATTGTCGTAGACCTGCAACTATTAAAAACTAGGTTCGATGATATTGGGTATGATCCAAGGGTGTTTTTTGATGGATTATCTCATAAATTGAGATGTGGGCTTGCTAATTCAAATGATCTGAAGTAGCAGGCTTAATCAAATGGTGCGATGGAAGGTGGTTTCAAAGCTTGTGTAGTAATCCAGTAGCATGGTGGTAGTGAGGAATCTTGGCAAGCGATTTGGGTAACACTTCATTGCAAGAGATTTTGAAATTATATTCTTAAAATTGAGGGCAAAAACCTCCATTTTATAGCCTCCTTGGCATGCAACCAAAGAGGCAAGTGGTAATCAAGGGTAGCCTGATTGCCACTTTGTAGGTGGAAGGGGTGACTGCAGGTCATCAGACATGGTGGGAAATTAGTCATCACACTGATAGGCAGTCCCTCTACCTAATTATTCCTTTTTGAATTCATGTGCATGCAACCATCTCACATCAAGACATTCCCAACTTGGAGATTGTCTCGGGCAATATGGTCATGCCTCCCATGGAGAAAAAGTGTCCTTTTGCTAGAAAATACACTAAATAGCCATGAGGTTGTCTTAGGTGCATTAAATGGATTAGAAGGAGATATTTTGGAGAGTCTCCTTGTGATTATGCATTTTAGGTGTCTACAAATACCCCTTTTTGGAATGCTTTGTACCTAAGCACAATGCGGAGCAAAAATAAATGACCTAAAATGGTTGAGTTGATGATGGATGATGTTAAGTTGAAAAAGTCAATGTGAGATGCCCTAATCATAAAAAAGGTGCATGTATTTGAATCATTGATTCCAAAAAATTGATGAATTTGATATGATCTTGGTAACCCTTTATTCATGATAGATAAGCTTGAGTCTACTCTTTAGGTTTTAGGCATACCAAGTGTTTGTTTAATTTAAATTTTTCTTGTTTTTTGTCCCAGCAAAAAGGGCTTATGATAGTCTTTGGCAATGATTCTTGAACAAACACAATTTCTATTTTTGAGTGTTTGATTGTTGACTTGATTTTGAAATGTAAATTTTGTAGTTATTGACTACCCCCTCGAGCGACGATTTGATGGAGGAGATGAAAAATTGATGATAGTGACAAGGCGCTTAATAAAAATGAATTTGTTAGCATGGCTACTTTTGAAAAAGTACCACTTTGAGACCATCTCGACCCAAGACAATTTTATTTGGTTAGTTTTTTTTCAAAAATGTGATCATCCTAGATGACTGTGTGGCATCACGTGATCATCTCAGTCAGTCTCGATCATTGAAAAATATAAATAGCAAAAATTATAGGGAAAAAGGTTATTTTCATCGTGCAAGATGAGAAATGAGAGACATGGAGGAGGAGAGATCAATTTGTGAAGTGAAGTGATGCTAAAACACTTGCCTATCACTATGATGGACTTGTTGAGAAGCAACACACCCCCACTAAAAAAATGAAATTCCATCCTTTGAAAATATTTAATATTCATTTGTTCCGTAGGGACCCTCTTGAGTTTTTAGGTTTTAATTCCAAATTTTGCTTGCATCCTTTCTAAAATTTCGCCTACATCAAAGTGTCCAAGTAGGCTTGCATATGGCATTGAATTCAATTTAAAATTTCTGAGATTTTGCATGTTAAATGTATTAATTCATATTAATCATTTCAAAAATTTTAATTTTCAAGAGTTTTTCTATTTCTGGCCAGCTGACTTCTAAGTGCATTTTCTCTTGATCCATGGTGAATTTTTAAGTTCCATTTGCAGATTTGGATACCCTATAGGCTTATTTAGATACTTGTAAAGTTTCATCAAATGCCAAATATGGATGGACAAAGTCACTGGAGTCAACCTACAATTTTTGGAGAATTTACAAAGTGGAAGAAAATTTGAGGGAAATGTGATTGGAATGTTATTTGGAATTGAAGAAGTGAGGGAAATGTCACGATTTCGCGACATGTTCCATTTTTGCGAGGCAAAGCTTGGAAGAAAAGTGAGGGAAATGTCACGATTTCGTGACATGTTCCATTTTTGTGGAGGCAAATTGGAAGAAAGTTGAAGGGAAATGTATGCGATTTCGTGACATGTTCCATTTTGTGAGGAAAGTTGGAAGAAAAGTGAAGGAAATGTCGTGATTTGACATGTTATTTAATTTCATGACATGTTCCATTTTCACGAGGGAGAAAGCTTGGAAGAGACTAAGTGAAGGAAATGTCACGATTTCATGACATGTTCCATTTTCATGAGGGCGAAAGCTTGGAAGAGACAAGTGAAGGAAATGTCATGATATTTCGTGACATGTTCCATTTTCAGAGGAAGAAAGCTTGGAAGACACTAAGTGAAGGAAATGTCACGATTTCATGACATGTTCCATTTTTATGAGGGCAGAAGCTTGAAAGAAACAAAGTGAAGGAAATGTCATGATTTCGTGACATGTTCCATTTTCGTGAGGGCGAAATCTGAAAGAAGCAAGTGAAGGAAATGTCACGATTTCGTGACATGTTCCATTTTTGCGAGGGCAGAAGCTTGAAAGAAACAAAGTGAAGGAAATGTCATGATTTCGTGACATGTTCCATTTTCGTGAGGAAGAAAGCTTGGAAGAGATAAGGTGAAGGAAATGTCACGATTTCGTGACATGTTCCATTTTCATGAGGAAGAAAGCTTGAAAGAAATGAAGTGAAGGAAATGTCACGATTTCGTGACATGTTCCATTTTTACGAGGGCGAAGGCTTGGAAGAAATGAAGTGAGGGAAATGTCACGATTTCATGACATGTTCCATTTTTGTGAGGGCAAAGGCTTGGAAGAGATAAAGTGAAGGAAATGTCATGATTTTGTGACATGTTCCATTTTCGAAAGGCAAAGCAAGGAAGAAGTAACTTGAGGAAAATGTCACGATTTCGACATGTTTGGACTTATATTCATTTTGCAAAATTTGGTCGTTCTTTAAATTTTCATCACCTATCCAAAAGGAAGTGGAAGCTTTTCAACATAGTCCAAATCAATTAATTAATTAAAATGAAAAACATTAAAAATCTAACCTTTGCTTTTCTTTTTGCAGAAGGTGATCCGACAGTTGCATAATGGCAAAAGTAATGGCAAGAAAGACAGACTTTAAGGAATTTTCCGGTGGATCCATTTGCCTAGAAAATTTATGGCAAAAGTAATGACTGACAGAGAATCTCAACTCGAACCAAACAAAGGCAGTTGTGCGAGGATGGAAGGCCTAGGAAGTCAGTGACTCATCCAAATTTCGTAGAAGAATTAATGAGATGCTCTGACGGCTTATCGAAAGAAGAACATACATTTACATGCGGTGTCCATTTGATGAGGATCAAACCAAGTCTTATCTCCTCCATTCATGGCAAGATCCACGCGAAGATTTTTAGAGTAATTAGGGCTTATCAAAACTCTATATAAAAATGCCTTATATTGTAAAACCTCGACGGTGGGATTTTTATGATAAGATTTAGATATTTGGAAGAAGATATTTTGAAAAGATCAGGGCCTGTCCTGAGTCTATATATACTTCTCTTGAATGTAAAGTTCGGATGCGAAAACTTGGAATAAAAGACATTTTAGCAATTTCTTGCAAATCTTGTTTGAATGCTTTGTTCTGGACCTGGGGTTGGTGTGAAATCGTTCTTCTGTGATAGCGTGGCCAGGAGCCTAATCTCTTTCAGATTTTGATAAGTGCATCTTCTTCTATTTTTGTCTCACTAAAGTTCTATTTATTTTAGTTGTAAATCTGTGTTATCAAGATTGAATATGTCTGCTAGGCTTCATTCCGTTTGTTATATGCTAGGGAAAGTTAGAGATTTAAGGTTCAGGTTTGTTCTAATTGCTCTATCCTCACTGTGCAAGCTAGGCTGCTGGTGAGAGATACCAGTTGACACCGACTTCCCTTCTATTTATGATTTTCTTTTAGATCTTTGTCATCTTTGTCTTATGCTCTTAGTAGAAGGTGATCTTAGAAAGTTGGACACCTTCCTCTTTGATTGGTTTTATTGTGAAGCTAAATAGTGTAACTAAAATTGGTAGTTTTGATTTTGCAGCTAAGTTAGATAAGCTTCTCTTTTCTGCCCTACCCTACTCTCTCTGTTCCACCGTTAAATGATCCATTTTTATTTTCTTTCAAATTTGTATTTTATTTAATCTGCTAAAGCATAAAGAGCTATATCAAAGAACTCATCGTAAATCTGATTGTCAACAAAGATAACAACCGCTAAACATTATTGAATGAAGGTCGAGCCCATTGTAAGGTAACAGACAGTCCACTTGAAACTATTCCAGAAGCAGAAAAGAGTGAATAGACATTCGACCCAACTCTATAACTCACACCTTGGATAACCAGCAAGATCCTAAAGTGAGTGGGATTTATCCCGTATAAGTGTTATTGGTATTTTATGCTCATTCTTCATGGGGTGTGTATGAAAGATGAACCAACATTTAAAATTGGTGCTAGAAGGAGGGCCTATTGAACTCCGTTCAGTATTTGTTAAGGATTGTAAGTTGTTTGTGAAAAGCTGGATTCTACCTACAGAGTAACCAGGTCCCACTCTAGAGCTGGAGAGCTCCTTGTGCCTGAGTTAGAAACCCCAAGGAGAAGCAGCCTCAGAAGAGCCAAGTCTTTGTCTAACATAGTTTTGTCACCACTTGTAGTTCCTCCAACTGCAACTCAAAATATCATCGTTAATCAGGTAGTAATGGCGAACTGGTTGGGTTCCACTGCTTTGAATATTCCTGGTGTAGTGCATGATTTGCCTAAAAATCCTGAGAAGTATCTTCCTACCTACAAGCATGATGGAATTAGAATAGTAGAAGAACATCTAGTGGCATATAAAAATGCTCTAAAGTTGTTGAATGTGCAGCATGAAGATGTGGCTTGTAGGTTATTCCCATTCACTCTCCAGGAGGGAGCATACGACTGGTTTTTGAATCTCACTAATGATTCTATTACTAGTTGGAATGACCTAGAGAAAGTTTTTGTATCACAATTTGGGGAAGTGATTGACCCCAATGTGTTATATCAACAGTTTTCCAGCATTAAGAGAGGAATCAATGAGACCGTCAGATCTTTCAATGTCAGGTTTCAAAAGGCTTATGGTAGATTGACGGGTCATTATGTGCCAACTGCAGATCTAGCATTGGAAATTTTTAGGAATTCCCTAGATCCAGTGACCTCTGTTTTCTTGAAGAGAGATGCTAATATTAGTAATCTAACAGAGGCATATAGAGAAGCTTTGGTTCTTGAAAGACAATTAGGACCTCAACCTTTGAACGCTCCTCTAATTCCCTTTGTTACACAAAATACCCCTATTTTGAATCCTATCCCACATCAAATGATGTTGCCATCATGCCAAACTCCACCGATAGGAAATCCATTGGCTGTAACACATGCTGAACATGTACAGAATACAGAGAAAGACTCTGATAAAACAAGAGTTGAGGAAGTCTCAAAGATGGTCCAAAAGTTGGCAAATGACTTTTTGAGTTTCAAAAGGCAAGTGTCCACCGGAGACAACTCAAATAGATTTCCTTATCAACAGAATAGATTCACTAGACCACCATATGAACCCAATAAGGATTATAAAGGTAAGGGGCATGAAGTGAATATTTGTGACTTGGCTTTGCCCAACTGGTGCAGGATACACGAAACATCTCAGCATGGGGAATTAGATTGTTTGGAGTTCTGCAATGCCTTTGAAGCTTTATCTGGTGAGTTGGTTTTTCTTGAAAACCAAAGAAATGTTGATGGTCCAGGTTCATCCAAACATAGTGCAGCTATGGTGTTAGATTCTTTCACTTTTCCAGATGAGTCAGAGAATGTTGTGGAGATGCCTATGGATGAAGTGCAAGCTTTTCAATAGTATAGAAGGGACAACTACAATCTCAGGAACAAAAATCTGGAGCCTAATACTACATCTACACCTCCAGACAACTCCCATAATGTTCCTCCAGATCCATCTCCAAATAATAACCCACCTCCACCCAAGGGAGGAGATCCAAGAGTACCATATGGATTTGTTGCTCCACTCAATAAGGGATACAATATAGTGGAGGATATGAAGAAGATTAAGGCTAACATCACTCTTCATGAGTTGGCTCAAATCACTGAACAAAGGGATAATTTGATCAAGACATACTCTGAGCCTACTGCCAAACCTCTAGAAAAGGGGAAGAAGATAGCAAATGCAAACTTGGCCATGTATAAAGAAAGGACTAGAAGTTCCACCTTTCCTGCTAACTGTCCGTATATTTGGAAAGAATTTACACAACTGTCTGGTGGATTCTGGTGCTTCAACCAATGTCATGCCTCTAGCCATCTGTCAACAGTTGGGTTTAACCCCTATGAAGTCCGAGAGAAGAGTCATCCAATTGGATAAAACTGAGGTTAAGGTGGTAGGTGAACTTCAGAATATACACATCCAGCTAGCATCTGAGCCGAGAGCACAACACAAAATTGACATTCAGGTGGTAGATATTCCCGTGGGATATGGAATGCTTCTGAGCAGAGACTGGTCAAAGTCTTTGAATGGGTACTTGGCGACTGATTTCTCACATATGTGGTTACCTTGGAAAGGTGTTGCAAATCAGTTAAGAATCGAAAGAGAACCTAGGTATAAACACGTGATCACTGAGTATAATGCCAAGAATGAGACTATTAATATTGCTGATGTAGATATCGAGGTTTATAATCTGACAACTGCACAAAAGGGGAAACCTGTTAAAGCTCATCTTGATCATGATAATGAAGTTTGGATGCTTCATGTCGATGGAGCTAAGTCTAAGCAAGGTTCTGGTATAGGGGCAGTTCTTAAAGGACCTAAAGATCAGACTTATTTTATGTCTTATCGCTTGCAGTTTCCTTGCACAAATAATTTGGCAGAATATGAAGCACTAGTGCTGGGATTGAAATTTTCTTTAGATAAAGGTGTGAAAAATATCCAGGTTTTCATAGACTCAGAGTTGGTGGCTAATCAGGTTAGAGGTAAATTTTAGTGCAAGGCATCTTACCTGAAAAGATATAAACACCGAGCGTGGGATCTCATGGAGGATTTTGATGCTTTTAATTTGACACACATTCCTAGAGAAGAGAATTCACTTGCAGATGTCTTAGCTTCATCAACCACAAATCTGAAGCCATTGGAGGAGTTCAAATGGAAGAAATTTTCAATCGAATTAATCCCTTGTCCTTCGGTTCCAGATAACGTAGACAATTTTCAAGTCTTTTTTGATGACCAACAAATTATAGACTTTTTACAGAATACCAATGCATTTGAAAATGCTATAATTGATGATGGTCAAAAGGATACTATGCTGGAAAAGTTTGATGATGAAAAGGGGATAATGAGGTTGAAAGATAATAGAATTCCGAAAGGAATGGTAGAACTTGAGCGACTGTTTGATGTTGACCAAATTAAACAAAGAGGGAGTTTTGGAAATTCTATTGGTGTAGTAGGCAGTGAGACTGAGAAACTAAATGTTGGGACTGAAGAAGATCCCAGACACCTTAAGTTAGCTAAAGCTTGTGACCCTAAAATTAAAAAGAATATGATTGAATTCCTTCACAGGTCCAAGGATGTTATGGCCTGGTCTTATAAAGACCTAAAGGTTTTTGATCCAAAAGTTTACACCCATATAATACCTTTAAAGGAGTTCTGCAAACCCTTTCGACAGAAACAGAGGCATGTCAATGCTTTGTTGGAACCCCTCATCAAGAAGGAGGTGGAGAAATTATTGAGTGCTGCCATTATTTTTCCCATCAGACATTCTACTTGGGTAGCCAATTTAGTACCGGTTAGAAAGAAGAATGGGGAAATCCGCTTGTGCGTGGATTTTAGAAACTTGAACAAGGCTTCTGAAAAGGATAATTATCCTTTGCCTTCCATGGATGATGTGCTACAAATTGTGAATGGTTCAGAAATGATGTCTTTCTTAGATGGATTTTTGGGGTACAACCAGATACTGGTTGAAAGGGAAGACAGGATGAAAACTGCCTTCACGACCAAGTGGGGAACCTTTGCTTACAAGAGAATGCCATTTGGATTGATAAATGTTGGAGCTACCTTTCAACGTGCAATGGATCATGCCTTCAAAGGTCTCATGGGTAAGTGCATCGTTGTCTACATGGATGACTTGACAGTTTTTTCTAAATCCCGGTTTGACCACGTAAAGCACTTGGAATCTGTCTTCAACAAATGCAGAGAGTTTGGCATTTCTTTAAACCCAAAGAAGTGTGTTTTTGGTGTAATTGAAGGAAAACTCCTTGGACACTTAATCACCAAATATGGCATTTCCATGGATCCTGAGAGAGTTGAAGCCATATCGGGGATACCTTTTCCCAACTCTAAGAAAGAGTTAAGATCATTTTTTGGGAAAATTAATTTTGTCAAAAAATTCATCTCTGGTTTTGCAGAAATAGTCAAGCCGCTAAATAACATGCTGAAGGAAACTGCTAAGATTTCCTGGACAACAGAAGCCAAAGCAACATTCCAAGAGATCAAATCTACAATCAAGCAAGCTCCAGTGCTGGTGAGCCCAGATTTTAGTGCAAATTTTTACCTGTACTCTTTTTCTTCTGAACACACACTTGCAGCAGTTTTAACCCAACGAAGGGAAACAGGGGAGCACCCGATTGCTTTCAAAAGTACCAACTTAAAGGGTGTTGAGCTAAAATACTCTCGCTTGGATAAGCAAGCCTATGCCTTGGTGAGAGTAGTCAAGCAATTCAGGCATTACATATTGAGGAGCAAAGTCCATGCTATAGTTCCTGATCCAGCTGTCAAATATTTATTAAGCCAGGATGAATTGGGTGAGCTAAGAGGTAATTGGGCCACGAGACTACAGGAATACGACTTAGAAATCCGGCCTACAAAATTAATCAGAGGACTTGGTTTGTCCCGACATATTGCTGAAATACCTGTAGAGGCAGAGATTAATCAACTGGATTCTAGGGTGGATGATTGGTATGGAGATGTCATTCATCTGCTGAGGTTTGGAATTTGTCCACCTCACCTGAATAGAACTCAAAGAAGAGCACTGAAGCTGAAATCTGCTCATTTTCTACTCAAAGGAGGCAACTTGTACAGAGAAAACTATGTTGGCATATTCTTAAGATGCATTTCTCAGAATGAAGTGAACGAGGTGATGTCTAGTTTTCATGAAAATTTAGGAGCAGGGCATTCCTCAGGTTCTGCTACTACACACAAGATATTGAGAGCAGGCTATTACTGGCCTACATTGTTTAAAGATGCACATCAGCATGTGAGAACTTGCCAACAGTGTCAGATTTTTGCATCCAAGCAGGTTAATCGAGCTCTACCATTACAACCTGTTATAATAGAAAAACCTTTTATGCAATGGGGACTTGACTTCGTGGGTGTGATAAACCCGAATTCATCAGCAGGGCACAAGTATGTTTTAACAACCACTGACTATTGTACAAGATGGGTTGAAGCAGCAGCCACCATGAGGAGTACAACCCATGAGGTGATCGGATTTTTAGAGTCAAATATCATAACCAGGTTTGGAGTTCCTTTGAATTTGGTGTGCGACAATGGACCAGCTTTTCAGTCATTCGAATTTGCAGAGTGGGCATACCAGAGGGGGATAGTCATCAAATTTTCATCCAACTATTATCCCCAAGGTAATGGACTAGCTGAGTCCACAAATAAGAATTTGATGAATGCCATCAAGAAGTCTGTTGTAGACAAACCCAGACAATGGCACACACTATTGAAGTATGCACTTTGGGCTGACAGGATAAGACATAAAGAAGCTCTTAAGACTTCCCCATTTGCTTTGTTATATGGTACCCAGCCCATCGTTCCTATCTCTTTAAAATTGCCCACTTATCAATTTGCTTTAGATTACTTTGATGATCATGCAGATGCAGAAGCTCGTGTATTGGACTTAATTAATCTGCAGGATGAACGACTTCAAGCCCTGGAGCATTTTAGTCGACACCAAGAGACAGTCAAGCACTGGTTTGATAAAAGAGCCAGAGTAAAGGCCTTCAGACTTGCAGACTTGGTGCTTCTATGGGACAAAGCCCATGAAAAGAAAGGTAAACACACCAAGTTGCAACCTCTATGGATAGGGCCATACCAGATTGCCGAAATCCTAGGTAATAATGCATTTCGTCTACAGGACCTGGAAGGTAATTTTTTGAACCTTCCTATCAATGGTCAATATCTGAAGCATTATTTCTCAGTTGTTCCATCCACTACATCATTTGAGTAATCACAAAGACTTTGTGCATATGTATATATTGTAAATGAAGTTTGAAGTAGTATGTTTTTATTTTTGTTTTATTTAAAAGTTTGAAGTTCTGTATTTTATCTTTTGAGGTCTGTGCAAATTTATCTTTTACTAGTGGCCCTTTTTCCCTCCCCCTCGTTTTAAATCCTCTTTGTTTGAAGCTTTTTGCCTAAGCAACAAAACACAAATCAACATTTAAAATTGGCACTAGTGTGTTTTTATTTTTGTTTTATTTTAAGGTTAAGAGATAGTCTGCTAGGACTAAAAAGTGGGACTACTTGTTATTTAGAACAACAGTAGAAAGATAATTGGATTTTGTATCTTGCTTGCCACAATTATTTTGATTATAAAGAAACTACTATACTGTTTGGTTGAAGAACTCCCAGGGAATCCAAGAAAAGTTGGTCATGAGAGGGGACTCCGATTCATAAAATTACATCAAAGCATCCAAGGAAGCTATTGGTACCCAGGCTGAAATAGTTAGTCGATCAATTGCTCGATGAATATAAAAAAAGGGTAAGGCATTCCAGCTATCGGTATCTTTCAAAAGAAAAAAGAGACAGAAGGTGAAAGTTGGGCAAGCCAACATAAAACTGGCACTCTTTTCTGCACATAGCCAAGGCTCCCAAAGGATACATCTCAAACGTGTTCACCAGGCTATAGATGCCACCTCATAGTTGTGAATCAGGGTCTTGAAAATCTAAAGAGTAACTCTGTCGGGGTTGTAAAAGGCTAAACTAGTAAACAGAGCTCTACTCGGTTTCCCCTACACAATCTAAATAGTTGATCGATCCATAGTGAGCATTCGAAGCCCCGGTCATCCTTGAAGGAAGGTTTATACGCTCATAATCGCACATCGAAATCTTCCTTAAGTGATTCAACCTAGTATGTCTTTGGGAAACTTTAACAACTATCAGATAGTAGTTAAATCATTTTAGAAAATATTTGTGGCAAAGCATTGTACATAGTCTAAATTGTTTTAAAACTAGAGTTCTGGATTCTAAATAGTGCTACTATTTTCCCCGTAGATATCGCCATTTGTTGAGAAGCAACACACCCCCACTAAAAAAATGAAATTCCATCCTTTGAAAATATTTAATATTCATTTGTTCCGCAGGGACCCTCTTGAGTTTTTAGGTTTTAATTCCAAATTTTGCTTGCATCCTTTTCAAAATTTCGCTTACATCAAAGTATCCAAGTAGGCTTGCATATGGCATTGAATTCAATTTAAAATTTCTGAGATTTTGCATGTTAAATGTATTAATTCATATTAATCATTTCAAAAATTTTAACTTTCAAGAGTTTTTCTATTTCTCGCCAATCGACTTCTAAGTGCATTTTCTCTTGATCCATGGTGAATTTTTAAGTTCCATTTGCAGTATTTGGATACCCTATAGGCTTATTTAGATACTTGTAAAGTTTCATCAAATGCTGGGTACTTGGACAAAGTCATTGGAATTACCCTACAATTTTTGGAGAATTTACAAAGTGGAAGAAAATTGAGAAATTTTGTTATTTATGAAAGAGGAAATGTTTTTTAGACATGTCATTTTTGAGGAAAGCTTGGAAGAAATGAAGGGAAATGTCACGGATTTCGTGACATGTTCCATTTTTGGAAGTTGTTTTGGAAAAGTGAAGGAAATGTCAGATTTCGTGACGCATGTTCCATTTTTGTGAGGAAGAAAGCTTGGAAGAAATGAAGTGAAGGGAAATGTCACGATTTCGCGACATGTTCCATTTTCATGAGGAAGAAAGCTTGGAAGAAACTAAGTGAAGGAAATGTCATGATTTCGTGACATGTTCCATTTTTGTGAGGGCGAAAGCTTGAAGAAGCAAAGTGAAGGAAATGTCATGATTTCGTGACATGTTCCATTTTCGCGAGGGCGAAAGCTTGGAAGAAACAAAGTGAAGGAAATGTCACGATTTCGTGACATGTTCCATTTTCACGAGGGCGAAAGCTTGAAAGAAATGAAGTGAAGGAAATGTCACGATTTTGTGACATGTTCCATTTTCATGAGGAAGAAAGCTTGGAAGAGATAAGGTGAAGGAAATGTCACGATTTCGTGACATGTTCCATTTTTGCGAGGGCGAAAGCTTGAAAGAAATGAAGTGAAGGAAATGTCACGATTTCATGACATGTTCCATTTTTGTGAGGGCGAAAGCTTGGAAGAAATAAAGTGAAGGAAATGTCACGATTTCGTGACATGTTCCATTTTCATGAGGGCAAGGCTTGGAAGAAATAAAGTGAAGGAAATGTCACGATTTTGTGACATGTTCCATTTTCGTGAGGCACAAGCAAGGAAGAAGTAACTTGAGGAAAATGTCACGATATCGTGACATGTTTGGACTTATATTCATTTTGCAAAATTTGGCCATTCTTTAAATTTTCATCACCTATCCAAAAGGAAGTGGAAGCTTTTCAACATAGTCCAAACCCTGGGAATATTTGAATGAAAGGGATTAATTAATTAAATCAATTAATTAATTAAAATGAAAAACATTAAAAATCTAACCTTTGCTTTTCTTTTTGCAGAAGGTGATCCGACAGTTGCATAATGGCAAAAGTGATGGCGAGAAAGACAGACTTTAAGGAATTTTTCGATGGATCCATTTGCCCAAAAAATTTATGGCAAAAGTAATGACTGACAGAGAATCTCAACTCGAACCAAACAAAGGCAGTTGTGCGAGGATGGAAGGCCTAGGAAGTCAGTGACTCATCCAAATTTTGTAGAAGAATTAATGAGATGCTCTGACGGCTTATCGAAAGAAGAACATACATTTACACGCGGTGTCCATTTGATGAGGATCAAACCAAGTCTTATCTTCTCCATTCATGGCAAGATCCACGCGAAGATTTTCAGAGTAATTAGGGCTTATCAAAACTCTATATAAAAATGCCTTATATTGTAAAACCTCGGCGGTGGGATTTTTATGATAAGATTTAGATATTTGGAAGAAGATATTTTGAAAAGATCAGGGTCTGTCCTGAGTCTATATATACTTCTCTTGAATGTAAAGTCCGGATGCGAAAACTTGGAATAAAAGACATTTTAGCAATTTCCTGCAAATCTTGTTTGAATGCTTTGTTCTGGACCTGGGGTTGGTGTGAAATCATTCTTCTGTGATAGCGTGGCCAGGAGCCTAATCTCTTTTGGATTTTGATAAGTGCATCTTCTTCTATTTTCGTCTCACTAAAGTTCTATTTATTTTAGTTGTAAATCTGTGTTATCAAGATTGAATATGCTACTAGGCTTCATTCCATTTGTTATATGCTAGGGAAAGTTAGAGATTTAAGGTTCAGGTCTGTTCTAATTGCTCTATCCTCACTACGCGAGCTAGGCTACTGGTGAGAGATACCAGTTGACACCGACTTCCCTTCTATTTATGATTTTCTTTTAGATCTTTGTCATCTCCGTCTTATGCTCTTAGTAGAAGGTGATCTTAGAAAGCTGGACACCTTCCTCTTTGATTGGTTTTATTGTGAAGCTAAATAGTGTAACTGAAATTGGTAGTTTTGATTTTGCATCTAAGTTAGATAAGCTTCTCTTTTCTGCCCTACCCTACTCTCTCTGTTCCACCGTTAAATGATTCATTTTTATTTTCTTTCAAATTTGTATTTTATTTAATCTGCTAAAGCATAAAGAGCTATATCAAAGAACTCATCGTAAATCTGATTGTCAACAAAGATAACAACCGCTAAACATTATTGAACGAAGGTCGAGCCCATTGTAAGGTAACAGACAGTCCACTTGAAACTATTCCAGAAGCGGAAAAGAGTGAATAGACATTCGACCCAACTCTGTAACTCACACCTTGGATAACCAGCAAGATCCTAAAGTGAGTGGGATTTATCCCGTATAAGTGTTATCGGTATTTTATGCTCATTCTTCATGGGGTGTGTATGAAAGACGAACCAACAAGACCCACCCAGTACATCAATGAGAGAAGGAGCCAATGCGAGAAAGGTAAGGAAACAAATCTAAACTTTTCTTTTTAAAATTAAATTGAACAAAACTAAATTAAAAGGAAATGAATAGGGTGGGATGGGCAAAATGGGTAGTTATGCAAAATGAAAAAGTGGGTAGGTGATGGGTAGTTAGCTTGTTAATGCATTTTCCCATTTTTGTGTGCTTTTGTGCTTTTACTTTTTTTTGAAGTTCTTTTCTACTTTTTTGAATGTATTAGGGACCATCTCAAGTTGATATGGTTCCATTTTGTGGCTGTCTCGTTTCTATATGGTCATGTTTGGGGATCGTATCAACGTGAGACGATCATATATGGGAATTTTATCTTTATTTTTTGGAATTTTTGATTGAGTGTTGTTTATATTATTAGATTATTAGAACTTGAAACTGCTTCCTAAACCATTATAAGGAGGCTTGTGCTATAGTCTTTAATAATGAGGATGATTGGAAGTGATTTAAGGTCTTGGGCCTTCTACACACTATCCAAATGGAGTTTGTACATACCAATTAGGCCTACTTGATGGCACTGATAGTTTTTCACATTAGATGATGTCTATCGAATCTTGTGATGCTCGATCAATGGAGCATCTATTTACACTATAGCAACTGATCAAAGGGAGGTTGTATTGTGATGATTCTATAAATATCAGTGGAGACGATTTGACTTTAACATTGACAATGGTGACATCCTTGTTGAGGTTAGCTATCGCACACAACTACTAACAACTATGCATGTAGTGTTTATGAAACTCATGTTAGGTTCTCTTGGAACTTGTTGGGTCTTGTCCAAGAGTTGGTGGAGTAGCCACAGATCATGGCATGGGGTGCCACATTATTATTACAACTCTATAGAGCGCTATATGAGATCTAGGAAATATGTTGACCTAGAGCACTACATTGACTCCTAAACTGGACTATAGCCAGATGAGGTGACATGGAGACCATGGAGGGGAGCACTAGCCTGGATCGAGTTACATGGGTAGTTGAGGTGGGTGAGACAAGATAGATGGTTTATGTGGAGGCATAGGATAGAGCATGAGTACTTTCAGTACTCATGAGTGACCCGCTAGCTAGGAGTGAGGTAGAATGTGCTTAAGGATCCAGTTGTCTACAGGAAGTTGACTGTAAAGACTCAACTAGTGTGGCCACAATTAGAGCTTTTAGAGGAGGAAGTTGATGAGGCCTTGGTAGATCTAGAGATAGAGGACCTAGGTGCCACTCCTAAGTATGATACCTGGTTTACAACTTTATAGGATTAGTGAGATATCATGGTTAGAGGGAAGATTGAGGCAGTCGAGGAGGCAACAACATGTGGGGAGGATGTAGTTGGCAGGGACACTAAGGTAAAAGAAAGTGTGAAAACATACACTATAAATAGATAAAATAAATGAAATAAGATATAACACGATGCAAAAAAAACCAAATGGTAACAAATTTGGCTATATTAAATTGTATTGATCTCTTTTAAAATGTGTTACAATGAATCCCTTTTAGGGATTTTACCGATGATACAATATTATAGTAAGGATCATGATATCCTTTTCATCAAACAAAGTTTTCTTAGGTGCACTCTGAAATGTTCTCGCACTAGCAACAATGTTTGGAGAATGGATTTTCAACAACCACTATGTGAGAGTGGAAGCTAAGAGTCTTTCACACTATTTGGTCTTGTAACCTGCATGTAATGAAACAAAGGAGAGATAAATAGCATTTGCAGGGCCCACGAAGGTTGAACCCATATTGATCATAAAACAAAAAAGAATAAAATGAACTAGAAAAAGGATACATGCATGTGATGAAAATAAAAATTTATGCTAATGCAGCAAAATGACATGCATAAATGAAATGATCTAATGCTAAAAGGAACATGAAACATGTAAATCTAATTTAAAACTAATAAAAATGTGAAAATAAATCACCTGAACAAGACCATATTGAGTGAGATGATCTTTGTATGTAGATCATCTTAGGGAAAGAGGATCACTATCGCAAACTTGCAACTATTAAAAACTAGGTTCAATGGAATTGGGGGTGATCCAAAGGTGATTTTTTGATATATTAGTTGTGAATCCAAAGGTGAGTAAGCAATTTCATGTGATCTAGAGAAATGGTATTGATTAATCATGAATGAGGAAGGTATTTGGAGACCAGTCATAGCGATAAGTGCATCGTTGAGTGGATGATGGTGGATTCCAGAAAGGTACTAAGGAGGCTCCTACGAGGAGTGAGGAGAGGGATGGAGGTGAGGGGCTAGATGAAGATGATCTATAGGAGAAAATTGCTACTCTAATATATCAGGTCTAGATTCTCCAGGGATAGCTCACAGATCGGGACACAACCCATGCCACAGTGTAGAGCTAGTGGGATACAGACTAATAGAGATGGCAGAGTTGGTCAGAGGAGAAGGACACCCTATGAGCAGAGGTGGTGATTCTACAAGATGATATGAGAGTGATAGTAGAGCGAGATGCTCTATGAACTCATATGGTAGGGTAGGTAGTGGGAAAGGGTCAACCATCCATAGGTGGGTAGTCGATAGATGAGGTTGCTAGACTACGAATATAGAATACCCAATTGTAGGCTAGGGTAGCTAGATACCTCTCATGGCACTAGGTAGATAGGGAGTACGTGGGGTGACTAGAGGATATGATTGATAACCTTGGTGGGGTACTTCCCTCATGAGCCTCCTCATCTTAGTCCCATTGAAGTTGATGTAGTGGAGCCTCGGGAGAGCCATTCGTGAGACCACCTGTACCATGATTCATAGTTCTAGAGACCTCATGGATGTTAGGGGCTAGCGGATCTAGGTAGACTTATAGAGATGAGATTGAGGGTAGTAGAGAGAGTGGTGGTAGTGGTGTGGTGGTATCAATGTAAGGATGGGGTCTCTTTATACTAGCTTCATTTTTTGGATGTGAGGTCTGAGGACCCACTATTATTGTAGCCTATGAGCATTTTTGTATCATGATGTACTTATGATT
Organism: Wollemia nobilis; assembly: GCA_028583015.1. Classification (NCBI taxonomy): domain Eukaryota; kingdom Viridiplantae; phylum Streptophyta; class Pinopsida; order Araucariales; family Araucariaceae; genus Wollemia; species Wollemia nobilis. Next base: position 34,652,982 of record JAQPPZ010003077.1, on the reverse strand, counting down.
TTTTATATATATATGAGATGATGTTTATTGATGCATATTTTGTGTTTATTGTGTATGCTTTTATGTGATGATGATTATGAAATGATGGATGATTATGGATGTATGCCTAGACTTGTAGATATGATGATGCATATATGTTAGATGGATGCCTAGATATATGATTTATTTGTGCATAGACCTAGATATGTATGTGATGTACTAATGATATGTGATGATTTTAAATGATATGAAATATGAATGTATGTTTAAATGATAAAACATAATGAATTAATCTAAGATGCAATAACTAACTAAGTGTAAGCACCATAGAATGTATAAAAGTCATGAATCAAGGTTGAAATAATTTCATCTAAGGCATACACTAAAACATATACCAAATGAAAATAAAATGTGTATTGATAATATGTGAATGTAATGGATGGTGATTAGTGAGAAGTCACAAGGGAACAATAAGACTTTCAGGAGACTCAAACACCCTAGTTGACTAGCCAAAAGTTGTATATTGACCATGCAAGAACTTGAAAGATAAGAATCTGCTAGGAAGACCAAGATATTCAATATCCCTATGTGTGCATAGTGAAGTTCATTACTCTAACTTTGTACTTGGTTGGACTTAACTACTTTGTAATGCAAGCCATCAAAATCTAGCTCATCCACAAGCTAACATTGGTCTGTACAAAATAAGGTCACTAATGTGATAGATGTGTCACCATGCGTAAGGCTACTCCATTACCAGGCCGATGTCTATAGCCCATTGTTGGTGATGGAGATTACCCCATGGTTTTTAAAAACTAAGAATTCTAAGGATTCAAGCTCTTTTTTTTTGGGATACTTGCTCGTTTTGAAGGAGAGCAAGGGATTTTATTGTTTTTGAGGGTTTTGCTCATTTTAGAGAGGAGAAAAGGGATTTTTTTAGGGCTTGCTCATTTTGAAGAAGAGCAAGGGATTTTATTGCTTTTTTGGAACTTGCTCATTTTGGAGAGGAGCAAGGGGATTTTTTTTGGGGGGGAGGAGGAGCTTGTCCTTTTGTCAATTCTTAACTTTCTAGACCATGCGCATGATAGGAGAGCAAGGAAAATTTTTGCTTTTGAGGTAAGAACTACTTTATAGTTTCATCTTTCCTTGTTCAAAAATTGTATTTAAGAGTGTGAAAATGTGTTGGGATTTTGAGATAAGCAAGGTACAATCAAAGCAAGACCCTACCATCAGAAATCAAGATGGCTTTCCATAAAATCTGAAAGGAAACTAGGGATGATTGAATGATCGAAAGACCTTATTGGACACCCTATGACAACTACTTAAAGGTAAAGTAGAAAAGAGTGAAACAAACATAAAAAAGGTGAATGTGGATGGGAATGAACAATGAGATGGGTGTTTTCCTTATGAACTTTCAAAAATTAAGAGGTGTGCATAAAATAGTTAGTGGTTGTATGAACACCATTGTTGATGGTCATACGATATCTATCCTATCTTACGTGGATCGCTTAATAATCAAAATATCACAAGGAAAAGTGTAAGTGATGATAAGAGAAAAAGTTTGATCAAGATAAATGATAATCATACACACATGGTGCTATTCTTAGTGCTTACAAGAAAATACTAATGCAAGTGTAGTGATACAAATGCCTAATGCAATATGATGACAAGTGTAGCTAGACAATGTGGAATGCAAAAATGAAGACATCTAAATGCATGGTGCAATAAATGTTAATGTTCAATGCAATGGGAGTGTTGAATATGTAATGCAATGGTAATGCTATGTTTTTGTTGTTTTTGTTTGTTTTTTTTATGCATAAAATACCTATAGGTGGAGAATATTAAGGGGTTCAGGCTCCTCAACACCCTCAAGTGAAGCTAATCGATATGTTCTTGGTCCCACCTTCTGCTTTATTATGAATGGGCCTAACTAGTTTGTGGTGAATTTATCATGCAAATGGCTAGGCAAGTTAGAGTTCTGCTGATTCTCTTTGAGCACAAGATCACCAACTTGGAATTCCCTAGGATGAACTTTTGTATCATAAGCTCATTTAATATGATCTTGATAAACATGAAGATGCTCAAGAGCATTAATTCATCTTTCATCAAGAAGCGTAAGTTGATCAAGGTGAGCCTATCATGCAACATCATCATTGATGAATTCTTGTAATGAGATGTACAATGAAGGAATTTCAAGTTCCAAGGGCATAATGGCCTTAGTGCCATATACTAGCAAGAATGGAGTTGCCCCTGTTGGTGTCCTAATACTCATCCTGTAAGCCCAAAGTGCTAGAGGCAGTTGAATATGCCAATCCTTGTGATGATTATTGACTATTTTCTTTAGGATGGTGATAACCATTTTGTTTGATGCCTCAGCTTGCCCATTAGTCTATGGATAATAAGGGGTTAAAAATTTATGTTGGATATGATACTTGTTGCACAAAGCTTGAACATCCTTATTTTTGAATGGTGGTCCATTATCCAAGATTATTTTGGATGGGATACCAAAATGATATATGATATTATGGAGTAAGAACTCTATGATGCATGCACCTATCATAGTGGTAAGTGGGATAGCTTCAACCCACTTTGTGAAATACTCAATGGCCATTAGAATAAATGTGTGTCAGCCTGAATATGGGGGTGATATTTTTCCAATTAGATCAAAGCCCCATTGCGAAAAAGGCCACAATGAGTGAATCGGTTATAGCGCTTGTGAAGGTACATGGGATAAATTAGCATGATGCTGACATTTGATGCACCTTTTGATATAAGCACAACAATCATGCTCCATCATAGGCTAGTAATAGCCCATGCGAAGGATGCACTTTGCGATGGCCATGCCATTAAAATGGCCACCACATGTACCATCGTGAGCTTGCGAAATGGCCCAAGTAGACTCTTGGGGCTCTAGACATCGAAGAAGGACACCATCATAACTTTGATGGTATAATATATCTCCTAGAAAGACATATTTAGTCACTTTTTGTTTGAATGTTCATTTGGTGGCATGCGACAAGCCCATAGGAGGGCTACCAAGCTTCAAGAAATATTTGATCTAGGAGAACCAATCTTGATATTGCTCAACTTGAACTAAATGAATAACTTGCTCCTCTCTAGAAGCATCTCGCAAGAATGTCGATTGAGAGAGGACCTTAAGATAAATGGTTGTGACATTATCATAAGGGACCTATGGGATTAAGGATCCCTAGGAAGCAAGTTTCAAGAAGTCTTGAATTTGTGAGAACCAATCTTGGTATGGTTCAATTTGTACCATGTGGATGCTTTGCTCTTCTATAGCAGCATCTCATGAAATCATGGATTGTGAGAGCATTTTGACATGAATAGTGGTGACATCATCTGATGGGTTTTGTAGAATTAGGGATCCCAAGGAAGCCATTGTATCCACAAAATGATTGGAGGACTGAGGGATGGCCTCGATGTCATACCATTCAAACTTTACAAGCAACTTGTCCATGATGGTCTTGTATGATTTCAAGACTGAGCATTTGCATTGGTAGATTTCTTTTACTTGATTGACTATGAGCAAGGAGTCACCAAATATTTTGAGTCTCTTGACATTCATGGTGAGAGTTGTTTGAAGATCTAAAAGGAGGGCTTCATATTCAACATTATTATTAGTGCATGGGAAATCGAGTTTGAATGAAAGGGGAATAGGAGCCCCTTGTGGTGTGAAAAATATGATTCTTACACCACCCCCTTGCTCACATTTTGAACCATCGAAGAACAATGTGAGATCTTCTTTGTGCTCTAGTTCTTCTGGTTCTTTTGAGCTAGATAATGTAAATATTGCATCATTAGGTAGCTCAATTGTGATAGGCTTATCATCATGAAGAGGTACTTCTACTAGCTAGTCTGTGATGACCTAACCTTTGATAGACTTTTGTCCAATGAATTCTAGGTCAAACTCCATCAAGAGCATGATCCACTTTGTTGTGTGACTATTATGATAAGTATGACTCATCATGTATCACAAAGGGTTCTCTTTAGATATGATATATATTATCTGATTTATCATGTAATGATGAAGCTTTTTGGTGGTGAAGACCATTGCTAAGTAGAGTTTCTCGATATAAGTATACTTTATTTTGTATGAGACCATGGTGTGACTAATGTAATAGATAGCCTATTCCTTATTTACCTCATTATTTTGGGCCAACATGGTCCCTAAGGCAAAGTTAGTGGTTAAGATGTATAATAGAAAAGGTGCACTAGGTCTTGGAGGAGACAATATTAACATGGAAGCCAAGTATTGTTTGATATCTTGGAAGGCTTCTTGGCAATATTTATTCCAATGAAAAGTCACCCCCTTTTAGAGAAGATGATTGAATGGTCGACACTTATTTGATAGTTGCATGATGAACTATCGGATGACTTGTATCTTCCCTTGCAAGTTATGAAGCTACTTGAGGTTGGTGGGAGGAGGCATGCTTGTGATTGCTTCAACCTTCTTTGGGTCAACTTTGATGCCTTGTTTAGACATAATGAAACCTAAAATTTTTTGGATGTCACATTAAAAATACACTTTTTAGGGTTCAAGCGTACGTTATGCTCTAGGAGGTGATCAAAGACCTTTTCTAGAACACCGATATGGTCTTGATGTAATAAATATTTAGCCAAAATATCATCGATATAATCTTTGATAATCTTGTGCATGTAGTCATGAAAAATATGTCATTACTCATTGATAGGTAGCACCAACATTCTTTAAGCCAAAGGGCATGACCTTATAGCAAAAGGTCCCCCATGGTATAGTAAAGGTTATTTTGGCCTGATCTTCAGGATTGACTCAGATTTGATTGTATCTTGAGAAGCCATCCATGAGAGAGAGCATTTTATGGCCTATGGTTGCATCTACCAATGTATCGATGTTCGAGAGTAGAAATTCATCCTTGGGGCTCGCTTTATTAAGATCATAAAAATTAGTGCATATGCACACCCCCCATTCAATTTTCTAATAGGTACCATGTTGGACACCTAGTCGGGATAATCGATAGGTTGGATGAATCCTACATCCAACAATTTTTGTAATTCATATTTTATCATAATAGCAATTGTTGGATGCAACTTTTAGAGTTTTTGCTTGATTGGTTTAATTGTTGGATTTAGTGTCAAGTTGTGGACAACTAAGTTTGGATCTAGACCAGACATATCTTGGTATGACCAAGAAAAAACTTTTTATACTTCTTTAGAAGAGCAAAGAATGCAACCTGTTCTTTGGTTGAAAGACCCTTCCTCAATTTGAGAATTTAGGGATGTTTAGGATCATCACTAATATCGATATCAATCATCTCTTCTATTAACATATGGGATCCCTCCTCCAATTTATGAGGAGTAGGGATCAAATGAATGTCATCGACTAGATTGAATGAGTCAGATACATCGTTAGGCTCAATATCAGCTTGTAAGACATCTAAATGAGGATGTGATGAGAAATGGAATGGTTGCAACATGTCCTTAGAAGGGAGAAACTTATATGGTGATGGTGGAAGAGTAGCATGATCAAAATCAATAGCCTCAAGATTGAGAGGTAATGATTGAGAAGGGTTACTAGGATAATGGAGTGGAGTGGTGAGATCAATGGAGATCATATTGATGGATGGTGGATGATCTCCATTCATGGGTGGAAATAGGTGATTAAATATGGGTGGATGCAAATGTTTAGGGGGTGGTTGAGGTGGAATAGGGATGATGGGGTGTGCCCTATAGGGAACGGGATGATTGGATCCTTGGGTGGGAGAAGCTAGTACTAGATGGGTAGTGGTAATCTTAGGAAGATATGAAGATAGAATTCATCTAGATCTATGAGAGGCTCAATGGGAGTGGACTCTTATTTTGAGCTAAATGAGGTGATGGATAAGGTCTCCCAATCATCTTCTAACCCCTAGTCATGTTCTGACTCTTGATCATCTTCTAACTCCTCTTCTGATGAGTCATCATCAATAATAGATAAAGTAGCGATATGTAGATGATCACTAAGCAAATGAGTATTACCAGGATCAATATACTCATTACCATCAATGTCTCCCTCTAGGCCTAAGTTAAGGTATTGTAGGGAATCAACAAGAAGCTCATCAGGCATGCGTATATGGTATCCTAAGCCTGATTTATCTATTGGAAGTTGATAATGTGGTTCCATAGGGGTTTGAGGACCTTGCTCGTATCACCCTAAGCCATTTTCATGCTAATGATGGTGATAGAAATACCACATAGCAAAGGATGGGTTTGAAAGATAATCAATATTTTCTTGAAATGGCTCTTCCTCCTCTGGTATAGGAGGTGTGTCTATGGCGGCATCAATACCACCATAGACAAAATTTGTTTGGCTTGGGTAGGACCCAAGGGGGACTATGGTACCTATGGGCAATGATGTGTTGTATGGGTGACCAAAGTCTCTGATTGACTCTATGAGTAGGGTGAATGTAACATCTTGTACTAGATATTCACCTATACTCGGATTCATCATGCAAATTGTGACTTGTGGTGACTCTATTGGGGGAGATGATGATGAAGATGTGGGTTGTGATGAAATTTGTGTGATGATGGGTGGTTCCTCCTCTGTGGGGAAGCATGGGTGGAAGTTGTAGAAATGGTTGAAATAGAAGGTGTGAGAGGTGTGATGGATGGTTGAGATGTGAATGTGTTTGTTGGTGAAGGTGGAGATGAAGGTGATGTCATAGGTGCCTTCTCTAGATTTTGAGGTGGAGGATCTGATGATGATGAAGGTATTTCTAATGAAATCGATGGTGAGGGTTGAGATGGAGGTGGTGGTGGTGGAGTGATGGATGATCATGGTGTGAAATTTATGGTTTGGATGGGGTTGTTGGGCTGAATGTCTAGATGTGTGGAAGGTAAGGTGGACTCTTAGGGATGCACAACCATATTGCAATATTTGAAGGGCTCCAAGTCTGTAGGGATGTAGTGAACTTGGCCTTCATGTATATACTTTATGCATTGATGCAATATAGAAGGTACACATTTCATGTCTCGAATCTAGGGCCTACCAAGCAATATGTTGTATTGCATGGCACCTTCCAAGATGTGACATAGTACATGAATAGTATTTTGTCCAACCTGAATAGGAAGGACTATTATGCCAATGGTGGAACATAGGGCATCATTGAAAGCTTGAAGGGTGAAAGTGGATGACGTGATGCATGATGGTGGAAGGTTGAGATGTTGGAGGGTGGTAGAGGTGATGATGTTAATTGATGATCCTGTGTCAATCAAGATACATTTGAAGGGGATCCTATCCATGCTAGTGATGATATGCAATGGTGGATCAGGTACCTCAATGGGTATCATCTAAATTTCATGATCCTAAAATGTAATTATAGGATCTTGACATGTTTGAACATGCCCCACAAAATTGATGAAATAATTAGGGTCTTGTGGTTGTAGTTCAATAGATCTTAAGATCTCCATTAGAGCCTCTCGATGTGGAGTCGATTGTTGAATCAACTCATAGATGGAGAGCCTCATCGATGACATTTTTAGACTTTGAGTAAGTTTATTCCTTAGTGTGAGCACTAGGTGAGGTGGAGTAGGCATGATCAGATTTGATATCGATGGTGCCTATGATATTGATGGAATATTAGTAGGATCCACAGATTGTGTGGGTTGCATTGGATACCATCTATTCCTCATCACGATGTTGATCATTCCCATGAAACCTTGGTTAGGTGGGGTGGTATGCACTTGATTAACCTACTTAGGTTATTCTATTTTGATAGTAGGTATTGTGTTTGCTTTATGTTGGGGTAAGGGGTCTTGGAAGATACCTATATTTTGGTTGTTGGAGGCAAGAGGATTATCGATTTGAATCTCTTACCTCTCGATCATATCCTACACTATATTCTTGAATGTGTAGCATGATTGAATGTCATACCCCTTTTGTCGATGATAGTTGTAGTATTGATCCTCCTTATAAGATTTAGATTTAGGATGATTTAGATCCAATGGTCAGATCTTAAGGAGCGTAATTGCTTGTACCTCACATAATCGATTGAAGATTGATGCCAAAGACTTTGATAATGGTGTATATTGGTGAGGTGGTCGATGAGGTTGAGTTTGGAGTTGTTGTTGTGGTGGATTGGTTGCTTGAGTGTTGTACTATATTGGTGGAGGTTGGGCTTGATAGTTAGGTGGTGGTGTTGGAGCTCGATTTGAGGGTCTAAGGGCACTCAAGACAACTTGGTTTATCAGAGCTACCTTTGGTTGATTTTGACCACCCTTTGCATTTTTATTGGGCCATTCCTTTTTTTAGAGTTTAATTTCTCCTTCTTGGACCTTGATGTCCTCTATTACCTTTGCTTAGGCCAAGGCCTCCTCGAAAGTCCTATACTATTGAAGTTGCAATAATAATGAGATTTATTTGGTGCAACTCCTAGTAAACATTCGAGTGAGCTCTATGATGGGTAGAGTGAAAGATAATTTTGTTATTACTACTCTCCATCTATTTCCATAGTCCATGATTGGTTCATCCTCGAATTGATAAAGATTACATAAATCAGTCATGGTGGCCTTTTTCTTGATGTTGAAGGTAAAGCATTCTAGAAAAGCATCCACCAATTGTTCAAAGGTGAAAATACTATGGTATGGTAAATGGTTATACCACTCCAAAGCACCCCAATGAGTATTATAAGGAATATTCATAGCATGAGGGGGTCACTATCCTAAATATGGAAGCAATTGTTCATGAAGCTCATCACATGCTCCTGTGCATCTTCATCACCCTTGAACTTATCTAATTTTGGCATCTCAAAGTGCTCAGGATAGGGTAATGATGGAACTGATGGGTGCAGAGGCTGATTGGTGAGCTATCGTAGGGTAGGTTTTTGGTAACCTAAACCTGAGGCTTGCTTTTCTAAAGAGTTGAGGTGCTCTATCAATCATTTATAGGCCTCTAGTGATATGATGGCATCTCTCCTCACCTTTGGCCTTGATTAGTTTGAATATTTTATTATGGATGAGGTGGTTGGTGAGTGTTATCAATAGGCATGTCACCATATGTTGCCTTAGGGTATGTATCAATTGGTTCTTGATACTTAGGTTGTTGTTCCTCATAGGCTTCATGATCCTATTGATAGGGGTATGCTTGATAGTATTCTAGTGAATGAGGTTGATGATGATGGATGGGTGGTGGTCTAGGATGTTGATGATGAGTTTGATTTGGGTATGGGTGAGGTGGAAGATTTTGATTTGGGTGTGGTGGAAGGTTGTGATATTGTGCTTGGCACCCTGGGTGTTGTTGTGTTAGTTGCCTTTGTTGCGTAGGTATGGGCAACCTCTGATGCATCACCCATTGCATTTGATGGTCCATGGTTATCCTAGGTACCTAGTTTTGATTTTCTAGGTCAGTTGTGTGTGGCCTATTCACACATGTGTGAGTGGCATGAATAGGTATGTTTTGTGCTTCAACCCTAGAGAGATTGATAATTTGTTTTCTAGGGTCATGAGAGGCCACATTGACTTGATATTCCTATCGAAATGTAGGTTCTGTGTAATCAAGAGGTGTCAAAGCACACCATCCTTGACCATACTACATATCATAAGGTATAGTGGGAGGATGAATATCATCATCCTTAGGCCCATGAGCCATCATGACAAATACATGAGTTGATGTGGTAGCATTGTTATTACCTTGAGTATTATATATGTTCAAATGATCATACTTATAGCTCATCCATGGATGATCAATTGGGGTAGCTTGAATATCCCTATCTTGTTGTGGGGTGCACTCTTGATCCTGATCTAGGGGAGTCATAGGTTGAGCTGGGATATGAATGCATGGTAGGGATCTCCTAGATGTTTTATCTTGGTTGTAGTTATCCCTATAAAAGGTGTGCAAGGTATCTTGATCTAGATAATCCATATCTTGATCATAGTTAGTACTTATGGGTGAATTGTGAATGTGGATACTTGATGTGTTGGGGTCAATGGAGTGATGGATGATATTTACACTAGGATGATCGCATCACCACTCTAGGATGATGAGGTCCTATGGATCAATCCAAAAATGATCCATGGCTCTAGGTGATGGATCAATAGTGTAAGCTCATGAATGAGCTTGGTTACGTGTTACGACCATCTGCTAGGCAAATGATGCATAAATAACCATGACTATGCTCTCAAGCACTTTCTAAACTATGCAAACAAAGCAAAAAAACAAACAAGAAAGCACTCTTTTTGTTTTGATTTTGATGATTTTTGATTTATTTTTTGTGTGTTTTTGTTTTTCATATCTACTCCTAAAAACTAAGGAATATGAAAAGATCACTATAGAAAGGTAGTTTGTGCACAACCTCTATCGAGGAATGCAACACAAATGGTAAAAAGTGGCTTCCTATAGGTAATATATGGGTGATAGGTGATGCTATAAGAATAATACCCCCCGAGGAGGGGTTACACTATCTAAATCTTGCTACTTGCCCAGTTGGGCTTTTGCTTCACACTCGAGTATGCTCGGATATAAATGATAGTTGTATTCCATAAATTATTAAGCCTTATGGTTAAGGGGTATCTAAACCTAACCTACCTTGGGATGCACCCAAAAGTAGGGGGTCTCTCGGTGATGAAGTCTAAGAAACCACTCGTGGGGGCTACTATGGTGTTTAGGGGGTGAGCTAGTGGAAGGAGGTGAAATCCAACATCGCTAGTCTCGATTGGGGGTTGGTGATGAAGGCCAACCTTACCAATGTTTAAGTGATACATGGTGTGTGATGTTCCTTTTATTGCTAAAAATAGAAATAAAGAGCACACAAATGATTCTAAATAATGCAAATTATAAAGTAAAATGCATCTATTTTTGCTACATGAGGATCCATCTTTTTATCAGATAGCAAATGCAAAAAAATAGGGAGGACATAGAGACCATCTCGATAGAGATGATTGTAAAATAGGGACCATCTCGACCTGAGATGGTCATAGACTAGAGACCATCTCGACTTGAGATGGTCATTGTTTGATAACTTTAAAACTAAAAATAAAGAACATGCATGCAACTAGATGATGTATTTTTCTTATTTTCTTAGTTTTCTCTATCAAACATGAAATAAATTATCCTAAGGTGTGAAAATGGAACCTAGATTCCTTTTATTTGATGTCGATCCTTGCAGATTTGTAGTTATTTTATCTTTAGTTGGAGACCATCTCACCTTGAGATGGTTGTAGAATAGGGGTCATCTGATATGGTTAAGATAGTAGAGGGGTCATCTGAGATGGTTGTGACTATGTACCTACAAATCACCAAAGCAAACAACAAAACTTAGTCATTTTGATTCATCAAAATAATAAATGATGAAAAAGGGAGACCCACAAGGGGTCCCACCATGATCACCATTTGAAAGCATGAAAAACTTGCACCATAGAAAAATATATAATTTGAAACACGATGAAATAACAATAAAATGAATCCTGTATATTAAATTGTATTGATTTCTTTCCAAGGTGTTACAAGAGCATCCCCTTTAGGGATTTTATCCAATGATACAAAAAATACAATATTATGCAAATCAGAACATCTTCAGATGCAATATTTTTATGATATCCATGCTAGCATAGTGCTTTAAAAATAGGTTTCTCAATGACCACCACGTGAGAGGGGAATCCAAGACCTTTTGCAATACCTGATCCTGTAACCTGCATGCAATGAAATAAAAGAGATATCAGTAGCATTTGTGGGGTCCACCAAGGTTGGACCCATCTTGATCAAGAAATAAAATAAAATAAAATGAATGCATGCATGAAATGATGGAAATCTATGCTACTATAGTAAGATAAAATGCATAAATAGAAAGATCTAATGCTAAAAAGAACATGCAAACAAGAATCTAACCTTAGATGCAAAAAAAATATAAAATTGGTCACCTGAATGGGACCATATCGAGCGAGATGGTCTCTATTTGGACCATCTCGAGGTGAGACGATCATTGTCATAGACCTACAACTATTGAAAACTAGGTTCAATGGTATTGGGGGTGATCCAAGGGTGTTTTGTCGATGGATTATCTCATGAATGGGGATGTGAGCTTGTTGATTTAAATGATCTAGAGTAGGAGGGTTAATCAAATGGTATGATGGAAGGTAGATTCGAAGCTCATGTAGCAATCTAGCAGCATAGCAATAGTGAGGAAGCTTGGTGAGCTATTTGGGTAGCACTTCATTGCGAGAGATTTTGAAATTGGATTCTTAAAACAGAGGGGGAAGCCTCCATTTTATAGCCTCCTTGGCATGCAACCAAAGAGGCAAGTGGCAATCAGGGGTAGCCTAATTACCACTTTGTAGGTGGTAGGGGCAACTGCAAGTCATTAGGAACAACAAAAAATCAACCACCACATTGATAGGTAGTCCCACTATCTTGTTATTCCATTTTGAAATTTCACATGTACGACCATCTCACGTTGAGATGGTCTCGACTTGGAGACCATCTCGGGAGAGATGATCATGCTTCCCATGGGGAAAAAGTGCCCTTTTGCTGGGAAAAGACACCAAATAGCCCTGAGGCTGCCCTAGGTGGGTTAGATGGGTTAGAAGGAGGTATTTTGGAGAGTCTCCTTGTGATTACGCATTTTAGGTGTCTACATCCCCATTGCCAACAATCATTTGGATAGTTTTCTAATTAAAAAATAAATTTTCTCAATAATTTCAAGTCTTTATGTTCTTTGACTTATTAAATTTTAATTTATTATAAATAGAAAGATGAAATCTTGTATGCATATCATTTTTAGGCACACTTTTTCCAAGAGAATAAATTGAACATGCATAATTCACCATATTCAATATTTAATATTGTCTTAACTCCCTATAAAATTATTTTATTCCTAAGAGTTTGGATTTGGGAGGTACAATCAAGCATCGGTACTTTATATTATTTAACACTTTAATTTTTCTCACATGGTATAATTGAGTGCTTTGAGAGCATACCCTTTATTTAGGATCCTAGTAGTTCTAAAGGTGTGGGAAAATCATGATATGAAGTTAAACTTTAATAGGGGATGGTCAATATCATAAAGGTTTCAATTCTTGTCATGACAGGCCTTAATGTTAAGGATTTGATAAAATTTAATGACCCCATAATCCTACCAATCCAACCCCTCAAATATTTAAAAATACTTAGGCAATGCATATATATTTTTATTAATAATGTTAATTTTAATTTTTTTAATTATTTAATTATTTAATACTACATAATTGAAATATTATTTTCATTTTTTGTAATATTTTTATGTTATCCAAAAGATACATTTATATCTATTGAAAAATACTATGTATATTATATATCCAAGCAAATTTAATACTTTTTGCATTATCTATTCATATATCTCTTTCATTTGAAGTTTGAATGTTTCATCAATTGAATGCTAAAAAATATAATTATGATACTCCATAATCAAATGCATTTTAATTTAAATATGGTGAAAATAAGTGATAATAATAAATATATTAAATTTAATAGAAGCTATAGAGTAACCATGGAGTATAAAACATATATTATTCTTAATTGATTAGATAAAAAAGGATTAAGATCACACAAAATGAATCAGAGTCCACTAGAAAATATTATATTGATAATTTGAACAATATATATTTTGGAGTTTATAATTTTTAGATATTTAGATGCATGGATAATAGATAATCCACTCTTCAATCCTTATGAGGTTTTTATTTTTTAGGGAAACATATATGATATACCTATTAAATATTCTAAAAATCAATTTGATAGTTTTAATTTTGATAGTTGTAAATATTAGATCTCAAAATATAGTTACATGTGATCTGCCTAAATTACCTTCCTATGAGTTATCTGATGGTAAGAGGGGGAGGGACCTGCTCCCCCTTCCCTGGTTCTTGCCCAGTCCCTGATTCATCCTAGGTCATCCCACTTTGGGAATGGTTTGTAGCAGATGATCTCCTTGGGGGGAGATCCTTGCCACTTTCTGCTCCTTTCCCAGTAGTTTTTGGGGTTTCTTCGTTTGAGTCTTGGACCTGGTGCTTCCCAAGGATCCTTTGGGGTTTCCTGCATGTTCCTGGGATCCTGTCCCTGATCTCCCTTAGGCTTTCCCCTAGGGTTTTTTTGTAGGTTATTACTGGGATCCAATTCCCAGGGCTTTCTCAATCTATGGTGGTTGCAGTTTGGGTTCTCGTTTGCTTCTTGGTGCATCCCATGAGGTTCTCTCTTCATCGAGGTTGGTCTGGGGGGTAGTTTCCTCTTTGATCTTGTTTCCTCTCTAGGATGTCGTTGGTTGCTGGTGGTCTCATCCCTATGGGTGGGACCATGTTCGATTTCTTATTCGAAGGCTTATTCTTGCTGTATCTGCTGCTTGGTGGACGCTTTGAGCATTTGCATGGCCTTGGGGGGCATTTTTGTGTGCTTGAGTTGTTCCTAGCCCTAATCCCAGTTCCCTGAAGTTGTTCATATGCAAGGATGGGGATTCTTGGTCCTTTTTGTTGGGGTGCTTTGGATTTTATGTTGCATGTCTTGATCTTAGGGGGGGACCTGTGATCATTGCATGTAGACCCCTGTATCCCTCATTTTAGGCTTTCATGGATCCCATATTTGTGTTTGTTGCCACTTTTTACCTAGGCTTCGTAGGTTTTCATTTCAGTTTCCTATTTGGGGGCTTTTGCTTTCTGGTCCTGCTTCTTGGTGGACTCTTAGAGCTTGTTCTTGGCCTTAGGGGGGCCTCTTCTTGTTCCTGAGTTGTTCCTAGTCCTAGTTCCACTTCCTTGGAACTGTTCATGAGCAAGGATGGTGGGTTCCTGGTCCTTTGTGGCTTTCGGGATCCTTTATTTATGTCTGCGTTTATTTTCCCTGGCTCCTTTCGGCTTCCTCATACTCCTGTTGGCGGGATTCTAGTGCTGCAGTTTCCCAAATCTGTTATTCTATTAGTTTTCCTGTTGGGAAAGATTTTCCAAACATGTTGGTGTTCCCATTGGGCGGGATTTTTCAAACCCGATTTTCTGTTGGTTTTCCTGTTGGGCGGGACTCTCCATACCTGTTGGTTTTCCTGTAGGGCGGGGTTTCTCAATTTCTTTTTTCTGCTAGATTTCTTGTTGGGCGGGATTTTCTAAATCTATTGGTTTTCCCACTGGGCGTGATTTCCAATCTGATGGTTTTAGAATTCTTTTCGCTATGCGGGATTTTCAAATTCATCATCCTACATGTTTTCTTGTTAGGCAGGATTTTTCAAAACTGGTGGTTTCCCACTGGGCGGGTTTTTTCAAAATTGGTAGTTTCCCACTAGGCTAGATTTTTCAAAATTGGTTGTTTCGCACTAGGCAAGATTTGTTCAAAATTTTCTATTCCCGTTGGGTGGGTTTTTCCAAACTATTTATTTTCTGCTGGGCGGGATTCTTCAAATTGATTGTTCTTGACCTTTGGTTTGGTTGGTTGACCTATTGTAAAAATGTTTTAGGGTCCTTTCAAAACCTGCTTTTAATATAATTTTAACCTACCAAATAACAATTACCTTCCTATGGTCTTGGGTACAATTTTTTAAGTTAAAATAAATTAGTGATGTACAAGTATAGAATGCCAATGCATCACTATAATCAATTGTAAAAACTGTAGTAAATTAGTATAATATGGATTCAAAAAAGTGCATAAGAAACATGATCATAAACAAATAAATGGTTGTCCATAGAAATTAAGAAATTTTTTAGCTTTACAAATAATGCAGATTAGTTTAATTTTCAATTTATAGAGTGTTATAATGAAAAATAAGATGAGATGGTTTGAATTTTACCTTGTTACATTATGGTTAAATTTTAAAAATATGTAAGCTTATTTATTTTATATTTGTACTTTATATTGTCTCTTCAAATTTTATAATCAAGATTATTTTAAAAAATTTGGAATCATTTTATAACATGTGCATGGATCATATGAATTGGTTGTGTAGGCATCTAACACCAATTACCATCAATGATAAATATATTATCAAGATTAGTCCCATGAATAATAGTATGAGTATCCATTGTGATTATAAACATGGCATGCATCCTAATAATGCAAGAAATTATGAAATGTTGTTAAGGAAGAATTTATTCTTATAATGTAGCAGGTTTCCATTAGAGAAATTAATAGTATCTTATTCAAACTCATGTTATAAAATCCATATATGCTCCTAATTAAGATGGTGTATGTTTTCATAATATGATATTAATTTTTCATAGTAAACATTATTGATAGTCCCACTTATGATGATAGAAATAATATAATGGAGGATGTTGTTATAAAGATTGAAGATATGCTAAAACATCTTTATCTATGTCATGATGGTCTAGAAAATTATTATTGAGAATAATTTTTTCATAAATAGATAATTGAAAAGCTAGATTTGGATGATCACATTTAAGTTTTGTCAACATTATTGAAGTAAAAAATAATTAAGATCTAGCTTTAATATTTGATGATTTTATGTTATATTTTCTCTTTATGAACAAAATTTCTATAACTTAAAAACTCTTTCATATGTAATCTTATGAAGGAATATTTTTTCCAAAAACTTACTTTTATAATCATAGAATGGGACTCAATCAATATCATCATAACATAAAATAAATACAAAAATGTTTATGAGTTATATAAAAATTTATATAAATAATTGATATGTAGTCCCAAATATAATAAATCATATTACCATTCAAATGTTATAGAAGAAATCATTTCAAATAATATTTTATGATATTCTTTAATTATCGATGGATTTAAATGTGATTCAACTATAAATCGCTTGCATAATTAATGACAAGGTATTAGAATAACAAAATCAAGGATGGTTTATGACATGCTTAATTTTTGAATTAATGATTCATCCTAAGTAATTATAAACTATTTAAAATATATATATCTTTAAAGCAATGAATTTTTTAACATTAAGTATTTGTTTGTATGATTAGTATAAGATTAATGTTTGATTTATTAGGCCATTCAAGAAAGTATGAGTGCATATGTATTAGGTAAAAATATTAAGTATGGGGAAAGTACTCTTAGTACATTGAAAAGTATGCTTATGATAATCATCAAAATTTCTTTATATTAACAAATAAACTCTAAAGTTAACAAATATTGAATATTAATATCAACTTCTAAAATAGTCATGCATAGAAAAGTAAAACTTTAGATCCCTTAATAATGGTGAAGAGACTAACAAGTTTTGACAAAGTATGAAATAAAAAACAATGAAACCAATGGGGTACAAAATCCCAAATCCATGCAAACACTTTATTTTATAATTATTCATATTGGTATCACTTATTGTGGGTCATATTTTTGGACAAATACATATAATTAGAACTTCTATAGTATTTTTATGGATGGATGTCTAGAGAAAGTAGAAGATAAATAGTATCAATTTGAAAAAGTTATAAATTTTCAAAACAAATACAAACTAAAAAAAATATCATAGATGCTTCTTAAGTTAAAAATAAAAAAAAGAGATAAATACAGTTACCAAATTGATACATAAAATACATATAAAACATGGTTATAAGTTATCTTTGAAGCATGCTTTCAATGATAGTAGACAATATTCCTAAATTGCATAGTTGGCACAATAATATAAGCATGTTCTTTTGAAAAACTTTTATAACGTCTATTCAATATAAAATAATGATATTAAGATTTTTTTTCATTGTTGCAAACAATTTTATGAAATAAAATTTGCTCAATTGATTAAATTTCTTGACTCTTAAGGAGGAGACCTAGGTTTGAACCTTGCCAAATGATATATGCATAATATCCAAGTTGTCGTAATACCATTATGTGATCATGATGTAATATAGGTGGAGCATAATAACCAAGATGTCGTAATACCACTATGTGGTCATGATGTAATACAAATTGAGTCTGTTTCAATCCCGCATAACCAAATTAACCAAAATGTCATTATGAACAATTTCTCTTTTCATGGAAACATATTTGCACTTGAGCTTTGAGAGGGTAATAATAGCTTATAGAAGATCTTACAAAAAATTGGTCATATATTGAATTTCAAAATTTTGAGGTACAATATAATTATAAATTTGTTATCTTTGTAGATAGATAATGTTTCAATACATTTTTCTAGTATTTGATCATTGTATACAAATTAGAGGATTTTTCATTTATTTTAAACTTTAAAGTGCATCTTCTAGTTCATTTTTGTTAGTAATATTAAGGTGGATAGGTTGTTAGAACAAGGTGGATGTCCAAATCGATACATTAGTTCTTCAAAAGCATCTATGAAGCAATTATCATATCTAGATGATTTTATCATGGAGATATAATTATTCATGAGACCTTCCTCTACATGGAAGAGTATCATCATAAATAATTTTCAAATATCCCATGCATATGGGATGTGGGTTGTGGTAAGATTAGAAGGAAATATTTTTCAAGTTGAATATATTAAATACTAATACTCTTAACACCTTATTTATTACTAAATAAACCAATACGTATTAATTTCATCAATTTCAAATTTATCTAAAAGGATACCTTAAATAGATTTATACTCTTAAACACTTTAAAATAATTGTTGGCTTGAAAAAATACCTAGAGAAAAAGGCTATGAATAAAAACTATAAATTTATGAATATGAAGCAAGACATCCTTGAAAGTATCAAAGACAAGAAGATCATGGCCAAAATAGTGTATAACAAGATAGTTACATGATAATTAAAAAAATCATCATGATAATGATGTATAGAGTCATTGAATACTATCTAAGGTTGCAAAGAATTTATAAAAATCTAATATATTTTTCAAATATTTAATATATTAATACTTAAACTATTTTATTTTCTAGAAGCTTATGTTTTATTGTTCTAAAAATTTAGTTGGATAACTAAACATCCTTAAACATCGTGATTGTATTCATGTAGAAAGTATCGATAATAAAAGACTCATTTTTTATTGTAAAGTCATAGTTACATTTGAAAAACTACTCAAACAAGTGAAAATAATAAAAATTTAGGTTGTTTTTAAGAGATCAAAGTGATATTGATTTTGAATGTACTTGATTAACTTGAATTGATAGCTAATTTGTAAAATAGACATAGTAGCTAATGATATTAGTTAGTAAATTATACTACACAATTATTTGAGGATAACTATATTCTACATGTTTCCTTAATATCATTGTGCTTATGTTTATGGTTGCATATATTTCAATATTTTTTCTTGGTATTTTGTATTTTTTCAATGGGTTATACGAGTTTGAAACAGGTTCCACTCTTATGTCTATGGTTGCATCTATTTCAATATTTTTTCTTGGTATTTTGTAATTTTCAATGGGTTATACGAGATTAGAACAGGTTCCACCCGTATTACATCATCACCACATAGCGGTATTACATCAAAGCTTGGATATTATCCATGTATCATTTGACAAGATTCAAACATGGATCTCCTCCTTGAACGTTGAGGAATTTAACCGATTGAGCTAATGCCACTTGATTTCGATGAGTTTACATAGGTTTTTATGAGGGGTCCTAATCTCCTCATACTGAATGGGGTTTGAACCTTGGACCTCCCAAAGAAAGGCCAAATCCCTTACCACTACAGTAAGCTTGCAGTTTTTAATGAGTTTACGCATGTTTTTTATGAGGGGTCCCGATATCCTCATACCAAGTGGGATTTGAACCTTGGACCTCTTAAAGAGAGGCCAAAGCCCTTAGAACTTCATTAAGCTTGCAACTTATCTTAGTATTTTGTATTATATATGTATGTGTTTAGTATTTTGTCCTCAACTATATTCTATTAATATCATTGTGTTTATGTTTATGGTTGCATCTATTTCAATATTTTTCTTAATATTTTATATTATATATACATATGTTTTTCTCTATCTTAATATCAATATAAAAATCGGAAACGTGTAATGTATTACAAGGAAAAGAGGCATGTTTGACAAAAATAATAGTATAATACATAGATAGATAAGTATAAGTGAATGTAAGAAGATAAAATTCCAAAAAGATTCAAAATCTTATGTATTTATAAATACATTTTACAATATTATTTTGTTTTATTTTGAATGTTAAGACTATAAAATCATCTCACTAATATTTTCATTCTTACAAATATATTAAAAATTAACCTTTATAAAACAACAAAATCACCAATTAAAAATACAAAAATATTACATGTAATTTAAAATAAATAAAATATAAAATAATTACCATAAGTAAAGTGGGAGATAATACTTTTGAGATAATACTTTTTGAAGCAAGGTTATATTTGTAAGAGATAACTGTAAAATGAAGTTTGATAGTAATATATAATTTTTAAATAATGTAATGTATAATTGAGTCCACAATTTTTAAAGGTATAATACCAAAGATTAAATCATCAAAATAAAACACAAAATGGAAGTTCAAATATACACATTCAAATTGAATGGATTACATGTACATGAATCTCTGGCTTTCGACAAAGTGACAAATGAAGTCCTTTCAAATAAACTGTACAACCTACAGAATGAAAAGTTGCGATGGTCTAATCTAAATTATAATGCACAACACAGCCATGACGTGTTCCCCTCAAGCTGCAGGCGGAGCAGGCAACGCGTTCGACGGCCTAGGCACTGCAGCCAACGACCGGTTAACGTCAGATCTACGCTCCCTCTCTTCCATTTTACTACTTGACCCGAAGTCAAGGGATGGATCGTTGTAGACGTCCCACCATTTCTTCACCAACATCTTGATGTCCTCTCTCCCCATATTCTCCTCCTCGCCAGTGAACCTCCACGGTTTCGAACCCTGCACATCCGTCAACGTACCTCAATTACCCACAAAACGAAAGAACTCTTAAATCTATCTCCAGAACGGCTCAGAGCATATTAGAATTAAAAGAACTAAAACTTACAGCTGCACAATAATGCACTACTTTGACTGTGTCGATGTCTACGTTCTCCGGATGTCGCCACAACATGGGCAGGACCAGATTGTACGCCACCGGAATCGGCTTGTACATCTTTTGGAAAAACATGTTTAAGAAATCCTGCAAAGGACGACACGCTCTAATTAATCAAACGATTGCAAATCAGTTTAGGGGGAAAGTGGAAAAAAAGAAAGCAAAGGGGCACCTGCTCGGCAAAAGGCGTTGGAGGGGTAGACATGAGAGTTTCCATGATGGAGTCGAAAGTCATTTGGCTGGGCTCAAACACGAACATTCCAGCATTGAAATACAGAGCAGGACGCTGCTTCTCCAGGTCAGCGGGCCATCGGACCTTGTCGGGGCACTGCTGGCAGTAGCCAATTTTGTATTGGGGAGTGTGACTCCACGTCTTCTCGCAGAAGCAGTCCATTACAGCATAGAAATACCCGTCTGGCATATCAAACAGGTTATCGATGTTGTCAAAGACTTGTATGTCTGCATCCAGATACACCATCTTGCTGTACTCCTCAAACTGCAAATCAAAAAATCAAGAAGCTACCGTCAGAATCCGGATCACATTATATAATATTGTAGCAGCAAAGAAACCAGAAAAAAGGAGGATGATCTTACCTCCCAAATTCGTAATTTGGAGTAGTTGAGGACGTAATAGGCCATGGCGAACTGGACTTGATTCTCCGGGGGGTTGATGGGCTGGATCTCTCGAACGATGCAACCCTGGTTACGCAATTGTAACCTGTGGTCTTGTGGAACGTCGGGTAAGACCGCCACCACAAGGGGATACGAACTCTTCACCTTCCTGAGCCCCTTGGCGAGGCCGACGACGCCTTTTATGTAATCTCCTGATCCGGCAAGGAAAGTAATGAAGCCTCTCTTGGAATAACCGCCGTCAGGAGTGGCCATTTTTCCGCTCAAAATCTCTGCTGAAAATTGTGAAGCCATGACCAACGTTTCAATATGTAAGGAAAGAAGGGAAAAAATTATATAGGACTCTGCAATAAGAATATTTGCTAATAACGAAGAGATTTGTGGTGGATGTCTTCAGAACTACAAATTTATAGGCAGCGGAGAGTAGGAAAATGGATAAAATGGCAGCCTAGGAACAGATATGCACGCGTCACGTTCTTACACGCCTCGCATTCAAGTCAAGGGCGCGGGCGAATGGATGTTGGTGGTGGCTCCATATTCTTGGGAATCTTGACAAGCAAAAGCAGTCGGAAACTTCTGAAAAGGACGCCCTTGACAATGTCGACAAAACATTGGATGCGAATTGTGTTGTCGGTGCCGAGTACAGCGGACGTTACAACGTTACCAATTCCAAATAAAATTGGCGGGTCCCATAGGTGGATTAGGCACAGGAGTCGCCGGCGGAGGCGGAGCGGCCATTACTTACCTCGTGTTGGTCTTGTATTTAAAAAGGGAAGGGTCTTGATAATTACAATGTCTTTATATAAATTTCTATGAATATTGTTTTTAATAATATTTTGAAAATTTTATATAAAAACAAGATCATTTATAAGTTGGGATGAGATTCTTTCCAATTTTAGTTGATAAGCGCATGTGTTTACAACAGTAAAATAAGATCAACGTCGGAGCCAAATCTCTTAAACCATATTTTTATAATGGCTGTCCAAATTTGTTCATGTTGTTTACCATCAAAAATAAGGTTCTAACATGGGAGGCTTTACAAAAGAAAAATTGGAAAGGTTCATAAAGGTATCATTTATGTAAGTCAAACAATGAAGCAATTGATCATTTACTGGTTGTTTGCTCTTTCATTATACAAGTTTGGAAGGAGGTTATAGCACAGGTAAAGCTTCCTATAGGATGGCAAGAAGATTTCTTAAGAGAGTGCTTAAAATCTTAGTTTGAAAATAGTTCTTAAAAAGGTTTTATAGCTCTCTCATTGTTTGTGTATTGGGGAGTATGGTTAACTATGAATGCTTTAATTTTTTAGGATCAAGAGAAGCTACTTGGCAAGTCTCCACCCAAATCATTGGCAGTTTCAAAAACTGTAAGGTTTCAGAAACAACAAAGGTAAACAAACAAATCATTCCTCCAAATATTGATAAATCGAGGGCTTGAGGTTTTTTTGATGGGGCTAGACAAGGTGTCCTGGAGTTTGTGGAGCAAGAGGATTACTATATTTTTCTGACTCTCATTATTTTAAATTCAAGGTTGGAGAAGGTTCTAATAAATATGCTGAAATTATGGCCCTCAAATTGTTGGTTCAATTGGTAAAATCAAAAGGAATCCAAAAAATTCAAATTTACGGAGACTCGAAAGTGGTAATAAACTAGATGTTTGGTGTTTATAAGATGGAAAACATAATTCTACAACCCATCTTCTCTCAAATAAAAGAAGTTGTGAATCAAAGTGAAGCTTTTACTTTTTGCTAAATTTATAGAGAACTAAATAGGAAAGCAAATGAACTCTCAAAGGAGTCACTTCATATTGATCCAGGTATGTGCTTAATACAAGAATTCAATGAGGGCAATGCATTGCAGCTGCAGCTGGTCAAAATCTCTATCGAGGGATTAATACCCTCTAGTTAAAGCAAGCACAGATAAAGCAACTTTTTCAAAAAAACTTAGAAGTTAGTGATTTAAAGAATATTGTTTGATAAATTGGAAATGTGCCTAAGTTTGGAACTTAACATGATAGAGATAGCTAATTATGATGTAAAAATGACCTAATTTTTAGGTCACTATTGAAATTTTTAAGAAATGCCAAAGAGGCATATGAATAATGTAATTTCATATTTACTTAATATAAAATTATGACTTTTTCGAGGAAAAAAAATTGTTGTCCAAATTAGCTAAAAATCCACCAACCTGCCTAATCCTTTCTTTTTCGATAAATATTAAAAATTATTTGCCTTGTAATTATTATTTTTAATCCATAGGAAGTTAGTTATTATTATTTTATTATCTCAACAAAGTATCCAAAGCATTTAAATAACTATACATTAAAAATTTAAATTTAGTTATTAAGGATTAATTTTCATGTTATATTAGGCAAGATCAATTGCAAAATTTGTACTTTTTTAATTTTTAACATTTATATTGAAAATAAATAACATTTATAATATATTAAAAAAAAATTCTACAAGGACAAGGCAGTGGTTTAGGTTTTGGTCTCTCTTTTAGGAGACCTAAATTCAAACCATGACATACCCAAGAGGGGATAGCTTGGATGGTAGCGGTCCCTCAGTTCAATTCTTTGGAGGGCCAAGGTTCTGTTGACTTCGTCTTACCCAACGAGCTAGGGTTTATAGTGGCAATGTGTGTCCTGCCTCATATTGGACAAAGGTTACTGATTCTCTTATGTATAATATATATATAATTTTAGTATAAATTAATATTATAAATTTGTGACTGATATTCAACTATAATACTAATTTGTCACTCTTAGTAATAGTAAATGTGGTCGTAAATATCCGCTCATATAGAGGATTTGGAGAACAAGTGGGTAGTTAAAACTCTCCAGTTGAAATAGAGAGGCCCAGGTTCAAATATCTCCCCTCACATGTTGCGATATGCTATGTAAAGGTTATATTGTGACCACATAATAATATTTACCCCCTTAAAAACAATGTGATTGTAAATATTTTTATAATTAAAGTTTTATATTTTTTTGGCTAGATAATAAGGGGTTGTACTTGGGTCCCCACCTTTGATAAATTACAACTCTCTTTTTTAGAGCTTGAGAGTTTACAAATAGATACACTTCTTATCTCAATTGAGATGCTATAACTAGAAACCTACATCATTTTACATAAAAATATATAAATTATTTATTTTCATTTTTTGGATCTTTTCAATTTTCAGTATGAATACAAATATTTCAGAATTCAGAATCCTTCTTGACATTTTTCTATAGCAGCCTTCACAATACCAAAACTTCATCTCTACTATCTATGCATTACATCCTAGTAGAGTAATATTTCCAAAACATTGCACTATCATAGTCCGCTTAACCAAATATAGATTGCTAGTTTCCTTCCTAAAACACAAGTACATCCACAAAAATTATAATAAATAGCTTACATGAAAACACAATATTATTATAAAATAAAGTAGATATTACCAATGAAAACATTAAATTAAATCTTAATCCATATTTGATTCAAGGAGTCAACATTTTCTTGTCAGCTTTAGCTAAACTTATTACTTCCTTTAACTATGGAAAGGAGAATTTAACTTCATGATCCTCAATCAAAACCCCTCTATTGGTTAGCCTATTTTCAAATTTGTTTATTTCCCTTAATGTATGTGTAAACCTGATTTCTTCTAACTCTTTAGCAAGATCTTGAATTTCCACAATTATCTATTGTATGTTCCATGGAGCCTTTGCTTTTCTCAAGATTGTATTTATTACTATGATAGAATCACCTTCCATCCATACTCTATTCTATTTTATTTGTTTACATATTTTTAACCCTTCTAAATTCTCCCAAGCTTCAACTTTATTATTTGTCTCAAATCTACTATTGGAAGCGTAATGAGACAAAATCTCTTCTTTATTATTTCTAATTATTTCACCTCCTCCTGTTGGTCCTAGATTTCCTTTAGATGCTTCATCAAATTTCAATTTAACCAACTCCACATCTAGTGGTTTCCACTTTATATTATTTTCCTTATTTTTGCTTCTCTTGTACCCAACATCATAATTCTATTTGGTGACACTACTCCATCTATCAAGGCTCTTTGCTTCCAAATTATGGACTAAGTGAGTTGATAGTGTTGGATTAGACTCCTCTATGGATAAACATATCTTCCTTTTCATTACATCTAATTTGCTTCCCTTTCCTTTAAACATTCTTTTATTCCTTTCTAGTCATACAGTCCAAAGTATTGTATCTTTTGATATATCCCAAATTATATGTAAAGCCTCACTTTTAAAAGTACTCTACCATTGCTTTAATAATTCTTCAATTTTTCTATTCATCACCATGCATTTATCAAACATATTAAGAATCCATTGCCATAGTTTCTAAACTATTGAGCAATGTCCCAAGAGATGATTTATACTCTCCTCCTCCTTTTTACAAAAAACACGTTGAGAGAGGCCATGAAAATCCCTTTTTATAAGGTTATCCCATGATAAAATTCTTTGATGACCTGCTAGCCAAACAAATATTTTGACTTTCTGAATGCTTGGGCTATCCCAAATATATCTTCATATTCTTGTTATATTCCTATTTTTTTGGTGCTTTAGATTATATCCACTTCTTTTTGTGTATTCTCCTAAGCTATTCAAATCCTAAATCAATGTATCCTTTGCTCCCCTCAAAATAATCATAGTTATTATTTGTTTACTCAACTGCCTCCTAGAATCAATGTCTTGTATACTTGTAAAAAAATATTCTTTCCATTTGTATGTTCCTTCCCGATCCTTGTACAAAATGTTTGAAACCCTATCACCATATTTATTTTGAAGTAATCTCATCCATGGTTTCAAAATTAGATCTAGATTGAGTGGTTTTTTATCACACCAAGTATCCATCCAAATAGAAATTTTTTCTCTAGTTCCAACCACCCATCTTAAACCTTTAATCACTAGATCAATATATTTTTTAAACCATTCCAAAGTGCAAAACTATTTGATAGAGATAATGTAGTAAACATTAAGTGTGGGTCATTGGGCTCAACATACTTAGAAGAATTCACGCCCATTATCTTTGACTCTCTTTGTACAATCTCCATTTTACTTTTCCCCTAAGAGCTAAGTTTGCATCTGTAAGAACTCTTAAACCGAGACCTCCCCTAGTTTTATCATCACAAACCTTACTTCATTTCACCAAATAAAAGTTTATTTTATCATGTAAACTTGACCACAAAAAGGATCGCATAATATAGTTAAATATGGATTTTTATGAGGGGTCTTGATCCTCTCATATCGAGGTTTGAACTTGGATCTCTTGAATGAACTTGGGTTTTCATTCAAGAGACCCAAGTTCAAACCTCAATATGAGGGGATCAAGACCCCTCATAAAAATCCATATTTTTAACTCAAAATTATCTTGTGAGGGATACTGTAGTGGTATATCTTTAGGTTCTCATCTAAGATATCCAAGTTCAAACCCTAGTGAAGGGAACTAGGTACCCTTTAAAAAACCTATTTTTTACCCTAAAAATTTTATCTCATTAAGGATACCTTAGTGGTATGTCTTAAAGTTTTTATTCAGAGACCCAAGTTCAAACCTCGATATGAGGGGGTCAAAATCCTTCATAAAATCTTGCATTTTTTAACTCAAAATTTTTAACTATGAGGGATGTCATAGTGGTATGTCTTTGGGTTTTCATCCAAGAGATCCAAATTCAAACCCTAGTACAAGGGTACTGGGGACCCTTTCAAAAACCTATGCTTTATCCTAAAATTTTATGCCCATAAATGGATAGGTCGGTTGATATTAGTCAAGTGCTTACGAGTGGGCTACACTGGTTTGATTCCCTAGAGGGGTCAGGGTCTCATTAACGTCATCTTTACCCAACATATTAGGAATTATAAAGGTTCCCTATGCAACCAAAAAAAATCACCCTTCATAAAAATTCTATTTTTATTTTTATCCTTAAACCCCTTTATGAGAAGGAAGCAACAACTTTTCATTTAAAGTCTAATTGAAAATTTTATCATCAGGGACTAGTACATACAATATCATAATGAATTATTTGTTAAGGTTGCATTAAATAATATATTTCTCTTTTAAATTCTTACTTAAAGATAGAAATATCATCATACTTAAGTAGAATCATTAATATTATTGTATTTGCTTAAAAGTATTCTCACATATGGACGTTGTTGTGTTTATCTCCATATTTAGGGTCTACTCCCATACTTTAGGGACCTTTCTTCTCCTTGAGGGAACATTCCCAGTTCTTACCTATTATTTAGGATTCTATCCCAATATTTAGGGATTCTAAATCACATTTGTATTTATGACCTATATTTGGACTTTGTCAAGATTATGGAATGTTATTATCTTGTATTCATTAAGCCTTCATAGGCTAGGATAAAAGTCATACTTTTAGAGGTTTGAAGTTTCATTTTTGGATACACTTTATAACCCATCACTAATATTCTATGTTCAAACAATACCATCATATACACACAATACTTGCATCATATTGACTTATAAACAATAGCCTTTACAGCCAAAAAATAAAGTTCCTAGATGGCCTTAAGGTTTGGCATAAACCCCTAATGAATTTTATTAAGGTTATATTCTAAAAGAAAGTACTTAAACACATTTATAAAATTTATCTCTAAATTTTCACTTTATCACCAAATCCAAAAAGGAAAAGTGCCTAACAGTGTTAGGCTAAATTCCTTCAAAATTCATTCAATAATGTATCTATTAAAATTGATGATTTTAATAGGTAAGACTTTATCATATTTAACTCAAAACATACAACAAATGTCAAGTTATAATGTGAAGCAAATTTATGCATTCAATGATAAGGTTGGAATTGTTTATATTTTATCATGTGTAAGTTCATAAATTTATTAGTCCCAATGGAGATCTAATTTCTATTCAATGAAAACAACTTGTCTCTATTCAATATCATATGTGTGTGTGTGTAATAAAGATAACATTAATATATAACATACGATGATATAAGCTATGTTATCAAAGGAAAGTACATTCATGCAATAGGAATACCTAGATTATAAAACATATCTTGAATTGCATTAATGATTATCTCATATGATGGGAAGTGTTATTCATAATTTCAAACCCTAATGTACAGCAACAAGTTTTGATTCCATAACTTGCAATTCCAACTATGGTCACAATTCCTAGTGAGAGAGAGTATCATTGTGATGGCTTACCACCAAACCAATAAAATAAAATTCCACAAGGAATTTTCTATCTCAAATCCCTCTACAAGAGCCTTTACCCTCATGCAAAGGTATAAATTTATATCAATAAGCTAAAAAGAGATAGTGTAAGTGTATTTTTCTATTTTAAGCATCCATGTAGCAATACATGATGAACAATATCAATACACATTGACAAATTTAGGTATAGTGATCAATACTATAACTATAAAAATACAACTACTATGCATATTGAAACATACCTCCATACTTGATATATACAAAAATGCCTCACACTCTTATATTGTATACAATCTATCTTTGTATATCCTTCCTTCTTGAAAATCCATACATGAATAGACACCCATTCCTCTCTTTTGATTGTCATTCTCTAAATTTATGCATATGCAAAATTCACTAAAATTTTAACTTCAAAATTTATGAAAAAAAAATTCCTTGTCCTTAGATCAACTTATCATAATATAATGCAATTTAATATTCTATTTTTTTACCAAAATACAATAATAGACAAATAACAACAATCAGGTCTAGTATTTTAGACATCATTAATAATTTGCTTGTGCAAAATTATCAAACATATAACTCAAATGTTCAAACTTTTCTCATATGACATCTTTTAAACATGCACTCATAGACATTGATTCATTACAATATTCTCATTTCTTAACCTAAAATCAAGCAATAAAACCTTTATACAAAGCATTATCATTATACGAGAATGCCAAATGAAATTATTTACTAATACAAGTTAATGTGGAAAGCAATCCATCATTTATATCCATGTAATGGAGTATAACAAGAAGGGTTTTCAGCATACTAGAATGTAAACTCAAGTCCCCTCTAACTACATCCACATGATAAAATCTACACTACGTTATAATTCTAGAAAAGTTAACAAATAATAATTTTGAACCTATTGATATATCCAATCCTAAGTTTGATAGCCTAAACTCAATATAGTAAACCTTTGTATTACTAAACTTTTGTACCACTAAACATGCAAGTATTCACATATTTAAAATAAGAAAGCTCATTTTCCTTAACTTCCAAAGAGTAAACTTAATAAAAGAGAATGGTTGGGAGTATAAGCCAGTGCATCCATTTTTCCACTTCCAAATATGGTGACTAAATCAAAATACAACTTTTAGAATGTTTATGTTTCCATTAGGAAGATGTGACATAATATTAGGCACTCAATGGTTGTGCACACTAGGACATATATTATGGGATATTGCAAAATTATGGATGCAATTAATAATAGAGGATAAGCAATACACTATCAATGGGATGACAACTAGATCAACGAGAGTCATCAATTCTCACTACATGGAAAAATTGCACAAAAAAGGCATTTTCCAGCATCACAGCTCAACTTTTCACAATGTGGTCTGCATAAGTTGATCAAATTGAGCCATCCATAACAATGTAAATATTCCTTAATGATTATACATATTTTTTTGAGAAATGTGATATACTTGATCATATCATACCAATTATTCCAAGTAATTTGCCACACAACATGTCCTTCTTGATAGCCATCTCCATAAAAAATAGAAATTTCAAAGTTGATCCAAGAACTATTGAAAGCAGAAGTGATTCAATAGATTGTTCAATAATGTGATATTTGTCAACATAACAAAGGGGATGCACTTCCAAATTACCTATTAATTATTTCATCAACAATATGAACCAATATTTTCATGGATTTCATTGGTGTATTACCTAATATAACGGGCAAGTCAGTTAGTTTGGTTGGATCGTCTCTCAAGGTATACCCACTTTTTTTCTTTTCCACATCCCT
The DNA here is from genome assembly GCA_028583015.1 of Wollemia nobilis. Lineage (NCBI taxonomy): Eukaryota > Viridiplantae > Streptophyta > Pinopsida > Araucariales > Araucariaceae > Wollemia > Wollemia nobilis. The sequence goes on along the minus strand of JAQPPZ010003077.1, from coordinate 34,622,458 downwards.
ATCCATATTTTAATGTTTCCTAAATATTTATTGGTAACATTTTTTCACTCCCTTAAATACCATCCTCTAGAGTTTGTGATCACAATCCTACAGTCACCAATAATTTTTAGAATTCTTTAAGCTACAAGGAACCAACTGAAGATTAGCTCAAGATACAACCCCTGGTGAATAACCAAATTGAAAGAGTCACCAAGATATTGGATCCTTACATATTTTTTTATTTTGAGCATCAAGTACAGTGGACCAAATGGCAACCACCACCAACTCTCTCTTGTATCTTCTAGGCAGTTCCAATAGACCAAACGATAGCAAGATTTTTCTAAAAGCTAAATCACTCTTGGACCAAAATCTATTTTATATTGGAAATAATTACAACTGTGGAACCAAACCATTATATAACTCTTGATGTAATAGTTTGGATTCCATCCTAAGGCTTCCACGTGGGAACCGCTACACCAACTCCAACAATTCCCTCATCTTAAACTTTTAGGATAAATATTATTTGAAGGGGGAGCTAGTATTAAGACCTCACTTCCTAACCCTTTTTATTTTATTGTAATATTTTAGTTAGTGATAAGTTGGAATACCCTTTTTAATTTAAGGGACCCTAGATCATTAGGGTTAGGGCTATATAGCTCACATAACAACTTTGGGTTTAATATTTTTGTATTGTAATTTTTTTTGGAACAATTGTCTTTATATGTTGCATTATAAGAGACGTAAATACATCATGAAGAGTTAGGTTGTGAAGAATTATTTCTCATAAATGAGGTATCCTCCTCAAAGTGCCTCTTAATACTTTGTAACTCTTCAGTGTGATGAATAAAATAGTTGTTATATGTGTTTAGTCTTCAGAACTATTTTTATATGCGAATGCATTTTTGGTAATTCATGCAAGCAAAATCCTTTCATATACTTACTTTTATTATATAGCCTTGAATAATAAATATACACATTTTAATTATATCTCTAAGGAAGATGTGAAAGACATTATTTTTTATTAGTTTTTGGAAACACACATCCTTCTCTTAAAATGCTTATGACGAAATGATTTGAGATTTTGCAATTATAGGAGTGAAGTTTATATATTTTAATATTATAATTATATTTATCTATGATATCATTGGTTAAAACGATGAGTGAGGAGCTCATAAGTTCTAAACTCCACTAGGGACTTGAATAAACAAGGGAAGGACAAAGAAGTTTTTTTTATGAACCAAAATGCATTAATAAAAGATATCCTTAGAGTCAAAGCAAGTCTAATTAACTTCACATTTAAAGAGGTAAATAAAATACCAAGATAAGATCCATAATTACATCCTTCAAGTAGTGGTACCTTAATGAGAATTATATTTTTGACAAGGAATAGTTCAAATTAAAATTTGAAATATTGACAAGGTGAAAGTTTTATCTCCTGCATTTTAAAGATGCAACAAAATTATGACCTTTTATTGATAAAAAAACTAAATATATATATTTCAAATATTTTGAAAGAATTAGTGGTAATGAATTCATATACATATACATATTGTAGTGATGATTCAATCATAAGATCATACACATTTAACAATATAATGCTAGCTAGATATGATATTGTGGTGGATTATCACTAGAATTCAAAGAGGCTCTCACATTCTCCAAGATGTCACCAATAAATCTTACCTTACATTGAGTTTGTTATATTGTTATCTAATGGTTATAATATAGCCATGTTAGCTTGGGCATTAGGTGTAGTTATTTTTCCCTTGAGCATTAGGGTTAGAGTTGATATTTACTTAATCTATAAATAGGATGAATTTGTTATAGTTGGGGATCATAGAATTTATTTTACCTTAATTTGTGTCTTCTGTGCATAAGATACTTCACTCTCTCTAAGTGGCTATGAGACTTAACCCTCTCTAAGTGGATGTGGATTTACATTGATTTTTTTTTTGGTAATTATTATAGTAGATTAAAAAAGGGTTTTTATAGAGGATCCCAAAACCTTATGTACAAAATCAGCCTTGCATCATGCCTCCTGGCTTTATGTATAAGCCTATTACAGAAATCGTAACCCCTAAAAAAACTTGATTACATAAGCAATGGGCCTAGGGCATCAATCCCTTGAAACTGAACATCAAAACAGAAATCCCGCCCAGCGGTAACAGTAAGCATGAAACAATCCCTCTCAGCGGGAAACAAACAAATAAGAAAGAAAGTAGTTTTGGAGATCCACTCGACGGGGAGTAGCCAAAAACCACCATCGAGAAGATCCCGCCCACAGGAAGCAAAGAAAAACCGTTACAATAAAATCCCGCCTCGCGGAAGCAGTCAAAACCATCACAAACAATCCCGCCTAGCGGGAAGCAACAAGGAAATCCCGCCATCCGGGAAACCAGCAGAAAAGAAAGGATCCCGCATCGCGGGAAAACTGGCGGATTTGGCGGATCCCGCCTTGTGGAGAAACCAACCCGCCCACCGCAAAAATATTCCGTTCAGCGAGAGCCATCCTGCAGGAAGCCGACAGCCAGCACAGAGAGGATCCAGCCCATCAGGAAGTGACTAGAGAGTTACACCACAAGGAACCCGCCCCGGGAAAACAGAAGAGGATCCCAGCAGCAGAGACCAAGAATCCCGTCCAAGCACAGAGCCCGCCGAGGATTCACAAGAAAAATGGGGAAGCTGTCCAAACCCTAAACCGTCACCTCCACCGCACCGAGAAACGCAGGGGACCAGATCCATGCGAATAACCTACAAAAAACCCCAAGGGGAAGCCTGAGGGAAAAAGGGAAGGGATCCCCAACCAAACAGGGATCCCTGAGAAGCACCAGTCCGAAAAAACAACCAAGGAAACCCTAGCCGGTCGGGAGGGGCACAGATAGTGGAGAAGGATCTCCCCTCAGGAGATCATCTGCAAACAACCACTCCCCGGGAGGGATGACCTGGGTTGAGCCAGGGACTGGGCAGGAACCAGGAGCCATGGGAGGGGGAGCAAGGGAGGGACCAGAGCCCTCCCCTCTCTACTTTATTCCCTCACCATCTCCCTTAATAATGAGGGTTTACATTGATTTGATTCTATAAGTTGATTATAATATATTTGATTACTTGTAAATGGTTATAGATTATTATTCCATTGAGTAGTTGTTTGTGTTACTAAATTGTTGCTACTAATTTCTATGATATTAAAGTTGTTGCTTAACAATTAGTATTAGAGCTTGCACTTCTAATATATGCATTATTTAATAGTATACATGTCTATATAACATCCTTGCATCTATACATGTGTTTCTCTTGTTGGCATTGAAAATCCAAACAAGTTTTAACTAGTGTTGCTATTGTTGGTTGTGTTTCCTTATGTATCCAATTTTCTATGCTTCTCTAGGCAAATCACATTTTTCCATCAATATCTTGAGGATGGGTGCAATTTTTTGCTTCTAGTTTTTTTTTCTCTAATTTTAATAGGTAAATATAAACCCTAGAAATATGCTAGTCTAGCTCTAACTTTTTGTGTAGGTTCTATTTTACAGCTTTGTCATCTGACATCCATCCTCTTCCCTCACAGCTTTGGATTTTACTTTATCCTTTCTTAAATTAATTCATCTACTTTCCTATTTTTTTTGTTCCCTACTCATAAAAAATTACAAAAATCTTCAAAAAAAAAATTCATTTGTCATTTTATATTATTCTAAGCTATCAAAGAACCCATGGGAACAATCACTATTGGAACGTGTATATTGCATCTATATTTGAACCAAATAAAAAATGGGGTGTTAAAAAATGAAACTTATGAGTAAATATTAATGGGATAAATGGAGAATCCACAAGTACAATCATTGTTAATATTAACAAAAGTCATTCAAGTTCTACCATAACAATTTTTGAAGTCATTTATTGGCACTTTCCTGAAAACATATCCATCACATCAAATTTTTATAAATTTATAAGGTTGTAACAAGGCATGTGTTAATATTTAAGCCAAATATTTTGTTAACATATATTAAATTTTTCATTCAATCCAAGTGCCTCCACTAGCATGTGTAACCATATCACAAAATCTTGCAATCATAGAGTTCCATCACATGGTAATCCCTTGGCTCATATAGTTCCACTTAGCCTCATATAGTTCACTTCACACAACCTCCTCTTTGCCTCCTTTTCCCACCCCCACATATACCTTTCCTTCTCTACCCCTAATTTATTTCTTATTTAATAATAAATGAATAAACAATTTTTTTAGAAATAATAAAAAAAATAATATATATAAAGAGTAAAGTATCAAGTATCATCTAACCTTTGGGGAGGTCTATTTTGGGCATTCATTTTTTCAAGCTGATTAATAAGAGATATCACACTTTATTCTTTTTAGTATTCCAAGTAATTTTTGAGTTTTTTAATTTTTCCTAGTGCATGAGTGAACCTGTGGTCCCTATTGGTTGAGCATAAGTCAACGATCAATTATAGCATATTATTTTTCAAATGCTGTGTATATGAGTAGAAATAATTGCCAACTCAAGAATACTAATAAGCATCACAACACTCCTAATATCAATAGTTTTGACTAGCATTTTATTTCTTATTTAAACACCATGGCTTTACCTCCATCTAACACCTTAGGTTCTTTCTCTCCTCCCAATAACCCTCCCTCAGTCACTCCTTTCACTACCACTCCAAGTAGTAATCATCTACTTAATATTATTGACCCTTATCTACATGAATATCTCTAGCATCAAGATCAAATAACTACTTCACTGTCCAAAAATTTACACACTCAAGACTAGTTGATTTCTTCCATTACCCAATCCTTGAATAACATAAAAAAACTTACACCTATCTACTACTATGCATCCTCTACTCATGGGGTCTCAATAAACCGTTGAGAAATAACCTTTGACCGTTCTTCAAGTACCAAATACTACTATTCTTCCACAACCACCACCTAGTCATAATCCTCTAGCTTTTAGACCTTATGACCTAGGTTTTATTTTTTATTTAGATTCTTTGGTAGATGGTGGTTCTAATTTCTTTTAATGGACTCATGCTATTACTATTTCTCACATAAACATGTACACCTTTGAAGGTATTTATCCTTGAGGTTGGCTAGCTAAAATTGAAAGCCTTATCCATTTATACCATGTTCTTGAAGTAGGTATTGTCACATTAGCAACTTCTAAGTTGGGTATTCAAGCTTATTAATGGTTATTGTGGTAGCTCTACTAATAGGGTAGTTATATTTTATGGCTTGAATTCAAAAAATGATTTCTCTAAATATTGGACAAGGAATATTCCACATCATATGTGGTTCATCTTATATAAACTAAGAAAACCATAACAATAGAAAAGTTTTGCTCCAAGTTCACAAGTCTTATCACCTATACCCATAAATTGAGTCCAGCGATGGTGGTCTCATACTTTCATTATGGTCTTAAGGATAAAATTCAAAATGAAGTTGGCATGCACGATCCCTATACTCTTGATGATGAAAAACATATAGCTTTGGCAATAGATCAAAAGCTCCAAGATTTTATCCCTCCATATAGATGTGACTTCAACTATCATAATCCTTACTACAATTTTGATTGTTTCCAAGGATTTTTCTATTTCAAGTGTCATTCTCACCATCCCCAAGATTAGGCCTATGAAAAATATTGGAAATTCCTATTAGGATATGGAGACATAATAGTATCTAATGATGAAGATTCATTACAACAAGAGCAACTAGCAAAAGCAATATAGTAACCTATAGAAGTAGATGAAGTAGAACAAGAGGATGATACCATGGTTCTCTCTACTCATGTGCTTATGGGGCTCTAATATCACCACACTATCAAGGTATAATAATTTATTAAATGATATTATATCAACATGTTGACTGATTTAGGTAGCACAAACAACATTATAAATAGTAAGACAAAAAAGTCCTTGGGCTTGTATACTAATATTTCAAATCAAGATAAATTTTAAGTCTTAATTGCAAATTGGGGTACTACTCAATGTGTGAGTTGCATGACTAAAGTTAACATCCAAATGGAAGATTTTAATTGGGTGGGAAATTTCTTTTTCATGAACCTAGAAATTTCAGATGTCAAATTGTGAGCACAATGACCATCTCATCTTAGTGATGTTACTATTAATCTATAAAAATTATATGTCAAATAAAAAAAGAATAGAAGGGTCATTTGTATCCAATTAATCCAACCCTCTCCCTCAAAGGTGATTAGCTCACGTAGCATGGAAAATATATTGAAGAAATGTAGTTGGGGATTTTTTGTGCAAGTCAAATACATTGAGGTTCAATCCTCAAACCCATCTCTTCTAGATTTTCCTTTAGACTTACAAAATATTGGGGATCACTATGGGGAGATATTTAGTGATCCCAAGGTTCTACCTCATAAATGCACATATGATTATGTCATCCATATTGTTCTAGGAATTCAACCTCCTAATGTGCATCCTTACCACTACCCCCAGCCCCAAAAGTCAAAAATTGAGAAGTTGTTTCAAGAAATGTTAGATCAATAAATCATCCAACCAAGCATTAGTTTATATTCATCTTTGGTGGTGATGGTATAATGAAAGGATAACTCATGGTCATGTGTCATAACTTTTTTCCTCTAAACAAGAGTAATATTAAAGATAAGTTTCCTATCCCTATTATAGATGATTTGTTGGATGAATTGCATGGTGCTAGATACTTCATTAAACTAGACTTTGTTGAGGAATAATATATTATTTGGTACATGCTAATGTACCCCCATGGTACCTTCATGGTACAATTATAAATATGTAATAGATTAAGTTGAGTCTATAGTTTAAAGTGTAATTTATATTTCCCCTTTTATGTAAGTGTCAATGTGTAGCAAATGCATAAGTATCAAGTAAAAGTGCAATGTATAGGAAATGTACAAGTGTCATGTAAGTTAGAGTGCAAATTTAGGTTGAGATAATGTACACAAGTGTCTTGTATGTAAGAGTGCAAATATGTAATGTGAGGATGTGCACAAGTGTTATAGTTTAGGAGTGCATGTAGAAGTACAAGAGTCATGTAGATGTGTGCATGTGTCTTAGAGTCAAGTGTCCATATAGTATGCAAGTGACAAGATGATAATCCAAAGATCATGAGACTTGTCATATGGAGAGCAATATTCAAGTACTTTAAGAGTCATATTACAATAGCTATAAGATTAAATAAAACTTGACAAAGTAAGGAATATCCTTAACTCAAAAAAAAATAGAGGGAGGGATGTTTTTTGTAGGACTACCCAAACTACCAAACTTGTTTCAGTAATTTTTAATTCATATGGACTTGGATTGAGCTCAAATTTTTAGGGTAGATACCTGACAAACCCTAGAACATATCCATAAATTTTTAGATCATTTGGAGCAACACATATCCTAACACATCCCTATGTGAACGAGATTTTTGGCAAACGACTGTGTGAGGGTTTCATCTAGGTTAAGTGCAAGCATCTCCATAATGAATCAGAGTAGGAATAGCATCTATGACTATGACTGTGAATATTATGGAAGGCAAGAAATCCAATAATATTAATCAGGGTAGAATTTCCATAACAGTCAAGGGTGGTATAGAATCTACTAACACTAAAGGTGCTGAATTAGGTTCTGACGGTTTCATAAATGCAGAGACCATTGGGGTAAGGATACTTCTAATAAGAGACACATGCTTAATGGGTACCTCACTCAATATGTCAATCCCTATTTATAGTATTATGGTAAGAAATTGAAAGGGTCTGTGAAACCTCCCTCGGGTAGTGGAATCCTCTTACTCCCAGCAAGTGAAGATCTGGTAATCCCTAAAAACCTAATGGTGGATTACATTTCTGTTGAATCCCATAATCTGGTGGGGAAATTTATTGAAGGATGATCTGATATGGAATCTATTCAGTGGTGGACCTATACCAAATGGAAAACCCTAGGCAATATGGAGTTGGTTGCCCTTTCAAAGGGTTTTTTCCTCATTTGTCTCAACAATGAAGAAGATGTCTCCTGAATTCTTACCATAAGTACTTGGTTCTTCGACTGAAAGAGTATTTTTCTATGAAATTGGGGTGAATATTTCAACCCTGAGATGTGGAGCATAAATTTTATACCAATCTAGGTTTGATTTCCAGATCTACCCACCTAGTTTTGGTACAAATACATCTTACAAGGCATTGGCAAATATATAGGTGAGTTGGTTCCAATTGACCCGCTGAATCGAGCATGAACTTGCATGGTTCATGATAGAATTTATGTCAATGCAAATCTGGATTCCCAACTTCCCACTCAAATAAATCTGGTTTATGGCTCCTACCGCAGATGTCAAACTATAGAATATGAGAACAAGCCTACATTCTGCATTAAATGTAAGGCTTAGGGCCATCTCAAAACCCAATACCTATTGCTAAGAAACTCAAAGGAGATGAAACTCCCCAATACCTCTCCAAGTGGGTTGCAAACCGAGAGGTAGCAATTTAGACCCCTGCAGGGCAAAAAACAAAGTAGCCACTATCAAAATAAGGGATAAATTCTAGAAGATACCAAAGGAAAGTAGATTGAAATCCAATATTCTAAGGATGATCATCCAAAGGTGAGTTCCATTTTTGCTTTCCAAAATCATTCTGATGTTTTAAAAGGAACTCTTATTCATGATTCTGAACCTGGTGAGGACAACATTACCCCAAATACAATTGAAACCCTAGTTCCTGATCAAGAGGAACCCCAATCCTCAACCATATCTTGACCATCCAATATTTTTTAAAACCACCTCCCACATTTGAGGGGCATACAAAAATTGGCAATCCCATCTCAGACAAAGTGGAGAAAGAAGACAAATATGATTTTAGCCCCATTAAAACTAGAAGTATCAAGAAAGCTTCTGTTGATATTGGCAGTAAAAAAAAATGGAAGACTCTCTATTAATGATCAAAAGAAAAAGGAAATAAAAAATAATATTGCAAATGGTACCCAGAAAACCTTATTCCAAGATCTTCTCTATCAAGAGAAGGATGAATCAAAAAGTCCCAAACCTCCTTTGCTGCAAACTAAAGGAGGCCAAAAACTTTCCAAAAATTCTAAATGAGTATCCTCTCATGGAATGTGAGAGGCCTCAACAGTGCTATCAAGCAAAGGCTTGTTTGCACTATGAGGAAAGAACACATACCCACTATCATGGTTCTACAAGAAATAAATATTGATCAAAATAAAATTAATAAAATCACAAATTCTATTTGGAAAAATGGTGATTTTGTTTTTTTCCCCACTCAAGGTATGTTTGGGGGTCTACTCTATATTTGGAACTCAAACAAGTTAGAAGGCAAAATCATTTCCTCTTCCGACAGGATCTTCAATATGATGTTTTTCTATAAAATTAGTAATTTATCTTGGGTTTTGACCAATGTCTATGCCCCTAACAATCCTCTCAGTCATAGGGGTCTATCGGATACTTTGATTCAAATGAGAAGTGCTTTCATAAACCTTCCATGGATTATTTTTGAAAACTTTAACTCTCTCATTTTTCCTTCTGATAAGCAGGGAGGGAACTTGATGCCCACCAAGAGAATTGAGGATTTTCATAACTTTATCACTGAATGTGAGTTTATGGATGTTTAGACTAAAGGGGCAAAATACACCTGGAGCAACAGGAGAATTGAGGATCATCACATTCAAGTAAAACGTGATAGGGTTTTCTTGTCTCAAGAAGCTATACCAGTGATGGTTGATGACACTCTTATCTATCTACCTATATTTGGATCTAATCATTGCCCTTTACTATTTGAAGCTAATAAAGACCCTTGTTTCAAAATCCTATTTAGATTTGAAGCTATGTAGATACAGCATCTAGATTTATGAATACAAATTACTGACTAGTGGTAATTTGACTGTCATGGATCCTTTATTTTCAGGGTTTCCCAAAAACTTAATTATTTCAAAGAAAATATCTGAGTCTGGAATAGATACGTTTCTGGTAACATATTCAAAAATAAAATAAAAAAATATTTTGTAAAAACTAAAAAGTATTGAACTCCAAATTCAAAATGGACAGCTCAATGAACAACTCATAAATGAGGAGAGACAGGTTATTGCTGACTACCACAATGTGCTAGCTAAAGAGGAGACTTTCTAGAGGCAAAAATAAAGGGCCCTTTGGCTCAAAGAGGGGGAATCAAACATAAAATTATTTCATGCCACTACCCTAAGGCACCAAAGTTTGAATAAAATTAAAGAATTAACCAAAAGTGATGCATCCATTATCAGGGATATTTTTGAGATTTGAAATGAAGCTTCATATTTATTTGAAGGTCTTTTGGGATCCAACCCCCAAAATTCTGCCTAGGCTAGTAGACAATTGCTCCATCATATACCCATTCTGGTCACTTTAGATATGAATTCGGCTCTTATCAAACCCCTCATTCCTAATGAAATTAAATAGGTTGTTTTCTCAATGCACCTTGATAAATCCCTAGGCCCTGATGGGTCTTCCCCCTAGTTCTATCATAATTTTTGGGACATCATTGGGCCTGACATTTGTAATGTCGTCATTGAACTTTAGAAAACTAAATCCATACCCAAAAATATCAACTCCAGCTTCATTGTCTTGGTTCCCAAAGGATCTATGTGTAAATCTATGTCATATTTCAGACCCATTAGTCTTTGCAATATCCTGTACAAAATTATTACTAAAGCCATGGCTACAAGATTCAAATATATCCTTCCATAGATAATAGACCCCTGTCAAGGTAGCTCTATCAAAGGAATAAATATTACTGATGGTGTTATCATGTTGCATGAAGCCCTTCATTCTGCTAGTTGTAACAAAAAAGCTGCCATGTTTTTCAAAATTTATATGAATAAGGTTTTTGACAAAGTTAAAAGATATTTTTTGATTTTTGTCCTTCTCAAATTTAGGTTTCATAGGGAGTGGGTTGATCGTGTTCATAACTACATATCTAATCCTTGGTTTTTAGTCCTGGTCAATGGATCTGCAGTAAGGTTTTTCCCTAGTAATAAGGACCTTAGACATGGAGATCCTCTATCCCCCATCCTTTTTATCATTATTGTTGAATACTTGGGTAGAGTGCTCAAAAATACCTACAAAATGGCATAATTTTAGGCATTAAGGCTACGTCTAATTCAAGAGCCTTGTCTCACTAGCAGTTTTTTAATGATACCATCATTGCTATTCATGCTTATGTGTGGGAAGCAAAAGCCATTAAGATTATTCTTGATACCTATGAGAAGGCTGCAGGGTAAAAAATAAATTATATTAAAAGTAAAATATTCTTCATTAACACTCCCAAGAGAGACAAGTTAATATTACACACATATTTCAATGTGTTATATCTCAATTTCCTACCCAATATTTGGGCCTCCCTCTTTTCACCATTGCTCTAAAGAAATCCATGTGGAGTAACATTATTGATAGGATTAACAAAAACTTGCAGGTTGGAAAGGGACCCTCCTCTCTCAAGTAGCCAAATCCACCCTAAAAATAGCTTGTCTACATAGTGTTCCTATTTATTTCATTCAAAGTTCATGTTGCTATCTACATGAAAATTGAGCAAATTCAGAAAAGATTTTTATGGACAGGTGTCGAGGATAGGAAAATATTTCATCTGGTCAGTTGGGACAAGGTGTGCTCCCCCAAAATCTAGGGTGTCTTGGGGATCCTAAGAGATTATAATATGAACAAAACCTTGTTAGCCAAGCAAGCATGGAAGGTTTTCACCAACAACATTGAATGGGTCTCAATTGTAAACATAAAATGTCTTCAAATCATTGTTTCATAGATGATGATATACCCAGAGAGGGCTCTACTTTCTGGAAATCAATTATCCAAACTAGATATCTAATTCATAAGGGGATAAGGTGGAAATTAGGCACAGGGAGTAAAATTAACTTCTATACTGATAGGTATATCTCTAATCAACCACTTTTAGAGAACACTGAATTTCTTGTTTTACAGCCTTTCCTGGATACTTTAATAGGTAGAAAGGTTAAAGATTTCAATGACATTTCATCTGATTCTAAGTAATGGAAAAAAATTCATATTCCAAATGCTAATGTCCAAATATCTAATGCTTTGGTTCTTCTCAAAACCATCTTAAATGCAACATTCATCCCCACTGGTAATTCCCCTGACTCCCCTTTTTGGAAAGAAATTGATTCTGAGCTATTCACGGTTAAATATGCTCATGGTCTAACTATTGATTATCAAGTGGTTAAAATATCTTATGATTGAGTGTGTATTAAATATATCATTTTGAAAGTTGCTCATTTCAGTTGGTTGGCCATCCAAAATAATATTCTAACGATTGGTAATCTTATGAAAATGAGCATGATTGTCCCTAACAAATGCTATTTGTGTATGAATGCTTGGGAATCTGTCAATCACATCTTCTTGGAATGATATTTATCCAAGACAACTTTGGATTACTTTATGTCCACTTTTCATATCTCATGGTTTCCTCCTAATTTTTGGAGTCACATTTTCATCCAATAGCCATCTCCTTTCAAAAACCTCAAATTATCTTCTTTATGGAAAGTGACCCTTCATCATATGTTATGGTAAGTGTGGCTTGAAAGAAATCAGGATTTTTTATTCCTCCTCTAAGTATACCATATCTTTTACCAATAAATCTATTGCCTTTGCTGTAGAAAATTCCCAGATCTTCCCTTGTCCCAAATCTCTTGATTCTAGATTGGAGTCTATTTTGTTCTCTTCCTTAAAAATTCCCTACAACTCTAGTTTTAGTTTTCCAACCCCCTATCCCAGAGTGGGTGTCCATTGGATTCCTCCCCCAAGTGAGTAGCTTGAACTTAACTTTGATGGTTCCTCCAAAGGAAATCCAGGGAATGTAGGTGTAGTGGTCTTGTCAGATATCACATTGATCAAGTTATTATAGCTTATGTTGAGTATCTAGGATGTCAAACTAATCATTTTTCTTAGAAAAATGTCAGAACCACTTTTCAGGAAGCTAAGATGTTGTTCCAAAAATTCAAAGATATCTCTATCAATCATGTGTATCATGAAGCTAATAGACCTACAAGTATTCTTGCCAATTGGGAAGTTATCCATAAATCACTATCCATTTAGAAATAAAGCTTTCCCCAATAAGTTTTAAATGCTACTAATAATGATTTAGTTTAAAATATATGGTCATAGGTTTTTTCGGGTCAGCTTCTCCAATTATGACTCTAGCTTTTCAGCATGATGTGTTTCTTTGGTTCCAATTCTTATGGTGGAAGTTTTCTGATTAGCGTGACTTTTAGTCTTGCTATTAAATTAGTGGTTGGTTCTCTCGTTTCCTTTCTATGAAGTATGTTATGTCCCAAGGTAGGCCCTGTCAGTGGGTTTGTCTCGTGGTGGTCTTCTCCAAGCATGTCAAGTCCCTTAGTAGGTCTAGGTAGTGTAATTGGATGTTGTCAAACAAGGTCAATATGCATCAAGTCTTGAGATCCTCTTTTTTACGTCTTACAAATTTTGAGAATCATTTTTTCAATCAATTGGCACTCCCAATCTTATCCCAATCCCATCCTTTGCATAGTCTATCTTGTGCTATATCTGCATTTTTCAGTATCTATATCTTATGGATAATTACTAAGTGGTCCACCAATCACTCCAACTCAACTTTCGAAAAGGTCATTTATTGTGCCAAAAACATTTATATTTACAACCCTAATCTGTGTCAATCTATTGTTGTCTGGTTTTATCTGCTATTGTGTGTCCTAGGTAGTAAGAAGCGTAGTGTCTAGTTTTTGTGGTCTTCATTTTTCTCCAGTCTTACCAACATGGCCTTGCTTGATCCATCTAGCCTTCAGCTTGATCCCCTATCTCAGACCTTTCTGGAAGCTCATGGTCTCATTCCTTTCCTCAGCAATTTCAAATGGACTATGCAAGATATCACTGAAGCCTTTGTCAATTTTTAGAATAATGGTTATGTTGTTGTGTGTAACCTTCATTTTAGAGTTAATGTTAAGATGATGGTCGAGGTGACAAAACTTTTGGTGAAAGGGTGAGCGGTTCGAAGAGATCGTCATAATTAGGAACATGATCTCTAGGGCTTCCTATTACTATTTCTAAGTTCTTAATTGCCCCTGTGTGGGCCTTTTTGAATACTATGTTTCTTCCTATTCATGTATCTATTATAGTTTTTGCTGATCTTTTGTGAGCATCCCCTATGTGGATTTTTGTTATAGCTCCTTTACAATGCTTACAGGTAGTTACTTCTCTTAAGTGACCCCTACGTGGGTATTACTCGAGCTATATTTTTGTGTTTATGATTTCAAGCATTCACTTAGTCTTATCTGATGTTGTTTGGTCCTTTTCGTTCAAGTTGTAGCTGGCCAATATGCAAATATGTGTCATATTATACTATTATTTTAGCTACCAGTTTATGTACTTGGGTTTGGGGCCCATTTAAACCCCGCACTTAAGCAATTTTACCTACCAACAAAAATATTGCTATAGCTATATTATGAATACAATACTCCATGAGAATAAAATCCATGAAGGAGAAGTTTATTATCTAATTGTAAGAGATCTAGTTTGGAATAAATCTTGTATATAAAGTTTTGAGCAATTAATATTGTAAGTTTTCTTAATGTATAGTTCATGAATGATTCAGGCTGTTTACATTCATATTTTAGTATATAAGTGAATATTTACTTTATATTATATGATCTTGGATATACATATTAGTTTTCTTATATTATTATACTCATATTAATATTACTTTGACCTTTAATATTGTGGGCCTGTGGCTATTTTATATTTGGGACTTGGGATATTTTGTGGTAGTAAGGCTTAAAAAGTCAATAGTGGTATTAGAGCTACCACTAGACTCTATCCATATTATAAAGAGATTATTGAGCCACCATTATTAATTAACTTTATTCACTTTTGATAAAGTTAATTTAGAGTTTGTGCACTTTGAAGGCAGTGCAGACTTGAACTCTAATTTTTAAAGGTCTTTTTAAGTAGAAAAGGTTAGGGTATTCCCACTAGGTTGAAGGAAAATCAATGAAGACTAGGACTTAGCTACATTGAAGAAAATAATCAACTTAGGAGAGAATTTGGACATTGATAGAAGAACCCAACTCAGAGAAAAGTTGGAGATATAAGTTTGAATATTGAAGATTACAAATTTTAGTTTACCGATTATAAATTGGATATTGTAGATTGAACATTGAGGTAGAATCATTTCAGAAGATAGCTAATCATTCAAGGATATATAGAACCACCTTGACATTGATATTGGGTTCCCTAGTAAGAAGGAGAATCATATTTAGTTCTTAGGTGTGACCTGAGACATTAAAAATTTTAGATTGATAGAGAAAAGAAGACGAGAAACGAAGATTAAGCTACAAAATTTTGAGAAGCTTCCTATAGAGATATAGAAATATTTTAGCTTCTAAGCAACAGTAAAGCGACAAATAAGAAGCAACAATAGCAAAGAGAAGAATATAAAAGATACTTAAGAAGAAATCTACACTGAATAGTACAAGGCCTACATTGAAGAAAAAAGACTTATATTATATATAAGATGGAATGAGAAGCCTATATTTAAAAATAAAATGCCAAATAAGCCTATATTAGAAAAGGAGGCCAGAGAAGCCTATATTATAGTGAAATTTTAAGAATCCCCAATGAAGGAGAAGAGATAAGTATTATTGAAGGAATATAAATACTTGTATTATTAAGAAGAAAAAAGATAAATTTATAGGAGAAGAGACACTTGTAGATAAGCCTGCACTATTGAAGAGAGAAGCCTACACTATTGAAGAAGAGAAGCCTACACTATTAAAAAAATTAAAGGAATATTTACAAATGACCTTTGTATATACATACATAAGGTACTTTTATAATCAAATACAGAGTTAAAGAAGGTATTCAATGCAGGTAAAGAAAACTTACAAAGCTAATGTAAGCATATATGAAGAAAATAAGATATAAGAGCATTTAGAGAAAGTATACAGAGCATTTATAGGAGATATACAAAGCAAATATGCATACATAACCTGAGACAACATTCTAAGCCAGCAAAAGCTTATATTAAAGGAAGCATACATAAAAAAAAAAAATTGGAATATATTACATTATTTGGTACATGCTAATGTACCACATTGGGTAAATATTTAGAAAATGAGAGTGTCTTATAATAGAGTGTGAGTATTTACTTTATGTAATGTAATAATGTGTAAGAAATGCACAAGTGTCTTGTAGTTAAGTGTGTAAGTATGATGAGTGTAGATGTGCATAATTGTCCATTATGTAAGAGTGCACATGTGTCCTTAGAGTAAAAAAGTGAAGAGTCTCAAGAAGAATGAAGGCCAAGAGTACTCCATATGAAGAGTCACATTCCATTATATATGTGTCTATGTGTGTGTGTGAAAGACACAATGTAGAGTGAGAGTGTGTGGAAGTATGGTGTATTGGAGATATTTATTCTATCAAGATACTATTTTCATGAGCATTTGTTAATGGTATTTTTATGAGTTGTTGCAGAAGTTATTTATGAGTTTTATATGTTTAGAATATTTCCATTGACTTATATTTCTTATAGCAACTTTATTTTAGATCTTGTGGTTATTTTGCTTTAAGTATTAAGCATCAAAAGCTAATAGTGGTATCAGAGCCACAAGGGATATTGATAGGAGATAGAGAGAGCCACAAGAGAGATTGAGAGGAGATAGGAAGATTCCATTTATAGAATTTGAAAGTTGCAATTTGGCTAGATTTTTCCATAGGATTGCAAAAAAACTCGTGAAGACTAGGACTCGACATAGATTTATTTCCACTAGATTGAAGGATAACTAGTGAATTTTATTGATTTCAAAATTTTAGATATTTGGATGTATTTGGTTGCTACTGTCTAAGTTTTTGTTGCAAAAAATTAGTTCTCAAAAGTTGAGAAGATTCCTACAACAGATAGAGAAGAATTTCATCTTCGATTGCCTAAAATTTTATGTGCTTTCCTCGTGTAGGGATTAGTTTTGAGTTGTAGCAAAATAGTAGACATTTGAGATTAACGAGATCCAAGAAATACATCCCATTGAAGACTACAAATTGAATATTGAGGAGACCCAAGAAAGAGGTCCCGATAGCAGATTGAAGGAAAAAAATATAAAAATATCAGGGAAGCTCTATTGAAGATTGAAGAAAGAGGAAACTCGAGCGAAGAAGTCCCCATTATAGATTTGAGAAAGGATATTGAAGATTGAAGAATTTGAAAATCCAAGAGAAGAGGTTTCAAGAAAATTTGGAAGTAGCAAGAAGAAGGCTAGAGAAGCCCTATTGAGAAATTTAAATAAGTGGTCATTGGAGAAGATTTAAAAAAAAAATTGAGGTAGAATATTTCAAGAAGAAGAAACTCCTAAAAAGAGGTAATCACATAAAATTTGGTAAAATTATTGTCATTCAACAACAAGCCCAAAAGGATTTGTGAAACTTATTCAAGGAGAAGACTTTTGGCAAGAAGTTTGCCAAATTTGAGAAAATATTTTTGAAGACTTCAATACATTCATATTCTTGAAGAAGAGGCATTCAAAGAGGTCAAATTTGAAGATAGAATTCAACGAGATCTAAGGAGGAGAAAGAGGATAAAATAGGCCATCAAATTGGTAATTTTGAGACAGCTATTAAATTTTTGAAGGTTGATTTTTGAAGAAGAAGATTGCAGCTTTTTGGGATATAATTTGAAGAGTTTCAGGGTAGTAATATAGAGGAGAAGAAATCAAAGTTTTGGAGCAAAATTTGAAGATTTTTGGACTACGAATTTGGAGTAGCAAGTGAAAGGAATAAGGAGCTACACTTTTACAAATTTAGGCAACAATATTGGTGAGCAAAAGAAGACCAAAAAGGTTTGATAAATTGGTGCTCAAAGTATATTTTGTTTAAGTAAAAAATAGTTGATTTATTACAAATATTAAAAGCACCATATTCAAATTTCTAGAGCAGCAAAAGAAAGTTCAAGTGTCTCCAAGTTGAATAAGGAAGCGTCTTTGTCATTCTTGAATCTGCATAATATAACAACAAAAGGAGGAATTAGATATTGCATAAAAAAGGAGTAATAAGGGAGAAAATATTGTTTATTACTTTGATTTTCTAACATCAAAGTATTGAAATATTTTTCCTAATATTATATAAATACAAGGTATAATTTATAAGGAAGGAAGCAAGGTTCAAGTATATAATATAGTACAGTGAAATCTACAGCATAGTAAGGCAACAAGGATGCAACATAAATCATTGTAAGAGAGTGAAAAGTAAGGTAACAAAGAGAAGAACCATTGAATATTTGGAGATTCACCTCAAGTGCCATCTGTAGGATAAAAGGTAGGTGAAGAGTCACTGAATAAAAGGTTTTCGAGCAAGGAGATAGAATGCAATCGGATATCTACCAATGTTGAGAGAAGCAAAAAAGAAGGCCAAACATAGTTTGCTGCATTTGAGGAGTCATGGAAGCCCAAGAACCATTACGCAATACCATTTTGGAGCATTGTTGAGTAGAGTTGAAGCATTCCCATCGTAGTGAAGCAACAAACCGTCATCATTGTAGGTCAAAAGGAGTGATGGAGTAATAAGGTAGTAATTGGCATGTTAATCGACACTTAACATACGTAGTGATAAGAAGTATATTCTAGGTAAGGTATAACATGATAAGGTGGATGAAGAATCTAGCTACCAGGTTGGTAGGTACGATAGGAAAATTGAGCATTTTAAGTCAGTCAGAGCACCAATTGAAGAATGCAAAAAGCATCTACTACACTTCTAGCCATTAAATAAGAGTGTGTTACATAACAAGGGGTAGGTGAATCATATACATTACATAGCCATTACAAGATATGATGTAACACGTCACCTAAGAGAACCATGAATGCCTATCGACATGATGAATTATGATGCAAGTAAGTGAAGACCAAAGAAGCATAGTTGTTTTCTCAATGTGTCAGTATCATGTGGGAATTGGATTATGAAGAAAAACTTGTTGTCATGAGATATATAAGTCCTCTAGGTCTGTTGGCGAGAATATTGCCTGCTTGAAAATGTTACAATGCTAGTTGTGTGGGACTAGTGACCACATGGTGGTGAAAATGGAGTAGTGAAATAGGCAAGGAAGTTAGCTACATGGACAAGCATCAGTGACAAAGATACACAACAAATGCATGACAAAATGGGTGAGGTTATCGTAATTTAGAATCGTCGTTGACCATAAGAGTTAGCAACGATCACCAAATTCATGAAATAAACATTATAGTTTGGTAGGCATTGTAGTTACAAGGAAGTGACATTCAGAAGCACATGAAAAGTAGGAGATAAATTAAAAGGACATCAACATATAGTGGTTTGTGTATTTGCAAGAGTACCAAAATAATAACATGCCCTAATGAGAAGGTAATAATTAAACTTGATTTTTAATTTTTTATAAAGGTTGGAGAAATAAGGGTAGAATTATACTTGAGATTGATTATTATATTTCCATCTCAATTAATTATTCTATTGGAGAAATAAGGCTTATAAGTTGAAAATCAAAACACTAGAAACCTAATTAATACATTTTGAGAGATTATTTTGGAGTTTTAGGAAATTGATTTTAAGTTTTATAATTAATTTATTAGATTTTGTAAATCATATTTAATATTTGCAAATAGATAATTTTGGAGAAATAAGGACTACTACATCAAATTGGAATATTTATTTTTGCAAATGTTATTTTAAAATATTGTTAAATTTATTATTTGGGAGTTAAAAGGAATTCAACTTAGAAATTTGAGAATTGAAATCTTCATTAGAAAACTATTGTTTGATCATCATTAGGGAGACATAAGGTTGTCAACATAAAGTTTTTGAAAATTGCAAGATTGTATCAAAAATTGTCTTTAGTTCTTTATTCAAAATTAGGGAGACAAAAGGGATTCAACTCAAAGGTTTAAAATTTTGAAAGATATATCATTCAAAGAAAATTATGGATTATTGGTACATAGATTCTAAAGCAAGTAAACATATGATTGGAAACAAACAATGGTTTAACTCTCTAAAAAGAAAATATGAGAAATCGGTTGCTATAGGAGATAGTAAGACTTATGAAGTAAAAGGAATAAAAAATATTCTAGTCAATCTAATTAATGTTTTATATGTTCCTGGATTGACTACCAATATTCTTTCAATTTCTCAGCTTATGGATCAAAATATGACAGTAGAGGTTAGAGTCATCAATGGAAAGAAATAATGTCATATTATTAAACAAGGAAAAGAAAAATGGATCAATTATGATCCAAACTTATCTTCCATATTCATACACCAGAAATCAAAGAAGATTAAGCTAATGAAGAATCAAAGAATGGAGATGATGAAGTAGAAGTTTCTATATAGGAAAATAAAGGGTTATATAATTCTAAAGATAAAGGAAAGATTCTTATGCAAAAATTTGATGATTATGAAAGAGTTCAAGAGACTTGTAATCTTGAAGCCACAAATATTAGAATATACTAACCATTCATTTGATTAGTATACAAAAAGGAAGCAGATTGAAGAAAGCAAGAAAGGACAACACGAGTTTCAAAATCAAGACAAAGACCATATTGAAGACCAAAGTCTTCAATAACCAAATAATGTAATACAAGGGGTGTTGGAATATATTAAATTTATTTGGTACATGCTAATGTACCACCTTGGTACATCTTTATATTAGGAGAGTGTCTTATAATAGAGTGTGAGTATTTACTTTATGTAATGTAATAATGTGCAACAAATGCACAAGTGTCTTGTAGTTAAGTGTGCAAGTATGATGAGTGTAGATGTGCACAAGTGTCCATTATGTAAGAGTGCACGTGTCCTTAGAGTAGGAAAGTGAAGAGTCTCAAGAAGAGTGAAGGCAAAGAGTACTCCATATGAAGATTCACATTCATTATATATATGTCTATGTGTGTGTGAAAGACACAATGTAGAGTGAGAGTGTGTGGAAGTATGGTGTATTAGAGATCGTTATTCTATCAAGATACTATTTTTATGAGCATTTGTTAATGGTTTTTTTATGAGTTCTTGCAGAAGTTATTTATCAATTTTATATGTTTAGAATATTGCCATTGACTTATATTTTTTACAACAACTTTATTTTAGATCTTGTGGTTATTTTGCTTTAAGTATTAAGCATAAAAATCTAACAAAAATCTTCAATAATAGCATAAGTTGTTGGAATAGCAATAAAGAAAAAGATAGCAACAAATAGAAGGTAAACCAATCACCTTAAAAAATATGGATTAGTCATAAAGAAATAATAGAAGAAAAAGGTAAACCAGTCATTGAGGAAAAGTGGAAGAAAAATGTGAATCAATCACCTAAATCAAATGAACCAGTCACCGAGGAAGATTGGAAGCAATAGGTGAACCAATAACCTACATCAAGGTGGACCAACCACAAATAAGAATAAAGTAAAAGGGAGGTAAGGCAAATCAGTCACATGAGTTAATCAAGGAAGAGGTCACTCAGGGTAAATCAAAACTAGGCACCTAAGGGAGATTGCACTAGTCAGGATAAATCAAAACCAAGCACCTGAGGGAGATTGCACCAATCAGGGCAAATCAAAACCAAACACCTGAGGGATATTCCACCAATCAAAGCAAACCATAATTACCTAAGAACAAAGGTAAAGCAAAATGTTTTAATAAAAGCAAACAACAATGTAACCAGCAAAGCAATAATTGAACATGAGAATAGTTAAACATAGGTGCTCTTCGAATCATCAACATAGCAACAACTGAACACAAGAGAAGCCAAAGCAAAGGCTTAAGGAGAAGCATTGAATCACCTATGAATTGAAAGAGATGAAGACTCAAGGTGAAGCAAATCACCTAAGAAATCAATGGTCAGATGAAGCAAGTGCAAGGAGGAAGTGTTACATTGCATGCATTAGGGCAATGACCATTACCACAACATTAATTTTGAAATCAAACTCAACTATAATATCATAAAGAATCTTCATGCAACTACCATTCAGTGCTAAATGTTTTAGAGGGAATTAATCGTATTTGAAAAAATATTTAGTGCTAAGGTTATAAGGGTTAATTAAAGTTTCTTATTATTTGATTTTTTTAAATATTTAAGAATTTAGAAAATTGAAAGAGTGGGAGTAATAAGGAGTCAATGATTTTTTACTTTTTGGTATTTGTAGAAATTTTTGAAGGTTTTAAATATTGGTATTTATTTAAAGTTTTAAAGTTTTTAGAAATTTGAAAAACTTTAAAAACTTTAAATTTTTTAAATTTAGAGTTTTTAAAAAATTAAGTATTTGAATTTTGAAAATTTGCAAATCAAACTAGAGAGTTAAAAGGTTTTCAATGTCGAAGATTTAGAAAAACAATAATTTATAAATTTTATATTTGAGTTATCATATTTTTAATTTGGGAGTTATAAGGTTTACTACTTCATAGGATTTCAAAAATTTGAATGAGTTCAATTATGCCAAATAATAAAATTTTCCTTTCTAAATCACAATTATTGAAAGCACCAAATTTTACATCATGGAAGAACAAAATGTAAAAAATTTTAGTTGTAAAAAAACTCTAGGAGAAAAAGTAGAAGATAAATTTCTTGTCCAAGTAACATTAAGGACACTTCTAGAAAGTTACAAACATCTAGTCACATATTTGCAAGTCTTAAGCAAAGAGACTACATTTGATGACTTAGTTAATATTCTTCAAGAATATGAAGTAGAAAACTTAGTCAAATATGAAATGACTAATAATGCCTTGGTATCTAAAGATAATACACAAGGTAATATTGCTACAACTTCAAGATACAGATCTAAATGGAATTCGAGATATTGTCATATATGTAAGAGAAAGGGTTATAACACATATTTTTGTATCTATAATCAAGGAAATTCAATTAATATGAATCAAGGATGTCAAATGAGCAAGTCAATATAGCAAATACAATATCAATCTCAATACCGATATAATCCTCAACAATAACAACAATTTCAATCTCAATATCAACAACGTCAATATCATCCTCAATATCAATATGGTCATCAACAAAAACCTTAGCTATAGTTTAGAGAAGAAAATCAAAAAGGAAATTTAGTTCAAAAAGTTCATGAAATACAAGAATTAGAAGAAACATATAGAGGAAATGAGTTCAGCTCTCTTACAGTAAAACTCTCTAAATATGTACATATTTCAAAGAATTTTGAAGATACTAATGTTGCAGTTGCTATAGAACATCAAGATATAGGAGGATAAACTCAAGAAATATGATAATGCAAGATCAAGACTAGAATTGAAAAAGAATAGAGTAAAAAAACAAAACAAAAAAATATCAAGAAAGTATAGAAGAAACAAGCAAAAAGAGTACCTAAACAAGAGGTTGATGGATCACATGTTCCAAACAAAAGAATAAATATGGAGATTGAATATGAAGACCAAGATTGAAGACTAAAGTCTTAAATAACCTAATAATGTAATACATGGGGTTGTTGAGGAATATTACATTATTTGCTACATGCTAATGTACCCCATGGTACCTTCATGGTACAATTGTAAATATGTAATAGATTAAAGTTGAGTCTATAGCTTAGAGTATGATTTATATTTCCTATTTGATATAAGTGTCAATGTGCAGCAAATGCACAAGTGACATGTAAGAGTGTAATATGCAGGAAACACATAAGTGTCATGTAAGTTAGAGTGCAAGTGTATATTGAGAGAATATGCACAAGTATCTTGTATTTAAGAGCGCAGATATATAATGTGAGGATGTTCACAAGTATCCTCGATTATGATTGCATGTAGAAGTGTAAGATTCATGTAGATGTGTGCAAGTGTCTTAGAGTCAAGTGTCCATCTAGTATGCAAGTGGCAAGATGACAAGCCAAAGATCATGAGACTTTTCATATGGAGAGCAATAGTCAAGTACTTGAAGAGTTACATTACTATGGCTATATTATGGAGATAATACTCCATGAGAAGAAAATCCATAAAGGAGAAGTCTATTATCTTATTGTAGGAGATCTAGTTTGTAATAAAGCTTGTATACAAAATTTTGAGCAATTAATATTGTAAGTTTTCTTCATGCATAGTTCATGAATGATTCAAACTATTTACATTCATATTTTATTATATAAATGAATATTTATTTCAGTATTATATAAGCCTTGATATGCATATTAATTTTATCATATTATTATTACATTGACCTTTAATATTATGGCTATTTTATATTTGGAACATGTGATATTTTGTGGTAGTAAGGCTTAAAAATCCAACAGACTTGCATTTTGGTTTTTTTCAAATTATGGCTAGAGAAGGGGATATCCCTAAGACTAATTTACATACACATAAGAGTAATTATGAATTAATAGTCATGCCTTTTGCATTCACTAATTCTCCTTCCACTTTTCTAAGTTTCATGAACCATATTTTTCATCCTTTTATTTATAATTTTGTTCTAGTTTTCTTTCATGATATTTTAATTTATAGAAAATCTTGAAAGGATCATCTAGTCCGTATTTACAAAGTCCTTCACCTGTTAGAAAAGGAAAAACTCTTTGTAAAAGTTCCAAATGTTCCTTTAGGGTCTAAGAGGTAGAATATTTGGGATATATAGTAACTCGAAAAGGAGTCAATTTAGATCCTAATAAGATCAAAGCAATGCAATATTGGCCCTTGTCCAAATCCATTAAACAACCCTATGGATTTTTAAGACTCATAGGCTACTATAGAAAATTTATCTACAACTATGAAAATATTCCCGCTCCTCTCACTACTCCCACCAAAAATGATGCTTTTATTTGGTTTGAAGTTGTTTGCTAGGTCTTCCAATCCCTCAAAGAAGTTATGTGTACCACTTTTGTTTTGGCCACTCCTGACTTTAGAAAAAAATTTATCATTGAGTGTGATGCTCTTGATATAGGTATTGGAGCTATTTTAATGTAGGATAGTCATCATTTGGATTTTGAAAGTAAACAACTTCTAGACAAGAATCTAGAACTATCCATTTATGAGAAGTAAATATTAGTTGTTTTGCATGCCATAGAGAAATGAAGGCCTTATTTTTTGGGGTGTCATTTCATCATTAAGACCAACCATAGCAACCTTATGCATTTCCTAGAGTAGTATCTTTCATTCCCTAAACAAAATAAATGGATGACCAAGCTCTTGGATTATGATTTTTTATTGAATATAAGAAAGGAAAGGAGAATGTGGTGGTTGATGCCTTGTCTCGCAGACATAAGGATGATGTTATTGTCAATGTCATCTCTTGACTTTGTCCATAATGGCTTTCTCAACTTTGGGAAGATTGAATTTCAAATCCAAAGACTACTTTGATCATGTAGGACATGATGATGGGATCATCATTGCATTCTTGTTTCTCATATTTTGATGGAGTTCTTCGCAAAAGAATCACATTTATCTTCCTCATTCTTTGGCTATTAAGTCAAATTTTCTTCAATAATTGCATGCATCTCCTTTGGTTGAACACTTGGGATTCTTGAAAACTTACCAATAGGTGAAGCAATCATTTTCTAGAAAGGATTAAAATTATATGTCAAGATATTTGTGGCTAAGTGTGAGGTATGTCAGCATAATAAAGGGGGAAAAGTTAAATCTTCTAGATTGTTGCAACCCTTTCCTATCCCTAACCGCCAATGGGAGCACATATCCATGGACTTCATTGATGGCCTTCCCAAATTAGAGATAAAAATAGTGATGTTTGTGGTAGTAGATTACCTTTCCAAGTGTGCTCATTTATGTGCATTACGACATCCCTATTCAGCAAGTATGGTTGCCAAGGTATTTTTTGATTGTGTTTTTAAATTACATGGTATACCCAAAACCATTGTGAGTGACCATAACACTGATTTCACAAGCAACTTTTGAAAGGAATTATTTTGTCTAAGTGGTACCAGGTTGAGTATGTCCTCTTCATATCACCCTTAGATGGATAGTCAAACAAAATTAATTAATAAATGCTTGGGTGCTTACCTTCGTTGTTTTGCTCAAGATAAGCATTATCATTGGTTTTAGTGGCTTCCATTAGCCAAATGGTGGTATAATACTTCTTACTTGTCATCACTTAAGATGTCCCCATTTGAAGCATTGTATGGTCAAAAACCTCCTTCAATCATAGACTATGTTCTAGGATCTTCCAAGGTTACCAAGGTAGATGAATTGTTATAGTAATGGTGACTTATGCTTCAAATTCTTAAAGATAATTTGATCCAGGCCTAGAATTACATGAAGCAACAAGATTCTCACTCTTCTAATTGACAATTCATATTAGAAGATATGATTTTTTTGCACCTACAACCTTATAAGCAATTTTCCTTGAAGACCAAATCTAATAAAAAGTTGGCTTCTCATTTTTATGGGCCCTACAAGGTGGTTCATCATATTGGTGAAGTGGCATATCAGTTGGAGCTTCCACACTCTTCTTGCATCCACCCAATATTTCATGTATTCTGTCTCAAACAGGTGATTGGCCAAAAGGTATAGTCATAGATAGAGCTTCCAATACTCGATGAGGAAGGTCAAATCACTCTTTAGCCTAAAGTAGTACTTTAGCCTAGAGTTTGTCATCTTCAATTTCAACAAATTCAAGAGTTTCTTATCAAATGGTAAGACCTTCTAGAAGAAGATGTTACATGAGAGCCTAAGAGCATTTTCTTGTATTTTCCAACTTTGGAAACAAATATTTTTGAGGGAGGATCCATGTACTGGTTCCAATATAGCCATGTTATCTTGAGCCTTAGATTTAGTTAGTCATCCCTTGAGTGTTAGGGTTAGGGTTGATATTGATTTAATCTATAAATATGATGAATTTTGTAATAGTTGGGGATCATAGAATTTGTTTGAATTTTAAGTTATGTCTTCCATGCATAAGAGACTTTACCTTCTCTAAGTGGTTTTAGTTAGTCGTCCCATGAGCGTTAGGGTTAGGGTTGATATTGATTTAATATATAAATAGGATGAATTTTGTAATAGTTATGGATCATAGAATTTATTTGGATTTAAGCCGCATCTTCCGTGCATAGGAGACTTCACCCTCTCTAAGTGGTTATAAGACTTTGCCCTCTCTGAGTGGCTATGGATTTACATTGATTTGATTTTGGAACTTGATTATAATATATTTGATTACTTGCAAATGGTTTTGGATTATTACTCAATTGAGTAGTTATTTGCTTTACCAAATTGTTGTTGCCAATTTCTATGACATTGAAGTAGTTGTTTAATATATTATCAATGGTATTGGAGGAACCACTTCTAAGGGTTTGAGAGCCACCACCTCAAACTCTGAAATATTGCTATCATATTTAAGATTTTTGTAACCTCTAACCTCTAAATGTTAGCATTAGTTAATACTTGTAACCACTAATTAATAAAAAAAAGACAAGAAAAAAAAATTACTACCAACAATTACACATCTTTTATAAAACTCAATAAAAACATAAAAAATACTCACCTAAAAACATAAATATTTTAAGACATCAACAACAAAATCAAAGATTAACCTAAAATAAATTTTTCTGTTTTTTGTTTTTTTAAAGTGAAAAACCTCTTGCGGGGCCTGGTCTGAGAGACCGCGAACAGGGGGTTCTACACCGTCAAAGTCACCCGGGAGTCGCACCCGACCCTACTCGCACCAACATTATCAATTGGATTTTGGATACCCAATTCAACTTTTTGGTAGGGTGGAGATTTGAACCTGGGACCTCCCTTGGAGGATTGCCCTCTCCTCTCCAACTCACCTACAACACCTCACCTACAACACCTGGATATATTTTTCTATTTTATTATTATGTATAATTTTTTTTAATTATTAAAAAAAATTAAAACATTTAAAGAAAAGGCTGCCAAATTTACATTGGAAGTAGCTTTACTGATCATTATATAATGTAGCTTTACTGATCATTATATACAATAAAGAATAATAATTAAATTAAAGTTTTTGTTAACTTTTTCTTCATCCTTGTTCTCTAAAGTTTGACGTGCGATCTTCTTATGCCACCTTCCACCGTTTCACATCTGGGGACCCGCAGTTACGAATTTGCATGTTCCTCCTAATTTGGGCGGTGGAACGTCCTTTAGACCAAGAGGTGTTTCTAACCATAAACAAATTGACCTGTAACTGCCGTTTGTCGGTTGAGCTGACCGCTGACGCCTTGCCACACCGATTTTTCGCCCAACTATCATATACACAAGAGATAACACGCGTACGAATTCCTAAACTTTTGGACCCGCGGCCCCACAAGAGCTCAATGTGGGCCCTTCCCTACGTGCCGTCTTGTTCTCTTTTTTTCAGCCTATATTGGCATGGGCCCCGCCATTTTTGGAATGGTCTCTTCACCGAAGCTTTTCCCGCCGCTTTCGTTTTGGATATTCTAAAGGTAAATACCAAAGTCTCGGGTTGCCACGTGTATAGACACTAATGTGAATTAATTTATTTTACAAGAAATGTGTATTAATTTATACTCGGTCTCTCTTATTTGTTCGTATCAGGTGGAATAGACTGGAGGTCAAACCTAGTTTATTTATTTATTTTAGTTTAAGATACGTGATCAATCAAACTAAATTTATTTATTCTGAGATTCTAATGCAGAATTTTATATATATCTTATTTGTAAATTTAATGTAATATATATATATAAATATATATATATATATATATATATATATATATATATATATATATATATATTTTGATAGTTGGTTACATCTATGTTATTTTTAATAATTGTTAAGTACAGGGTTTAAATTGCATGTGCTGCTCCAACAAACTTATGCTACCTTGACTTTGTAACCAGTTATCAAAAAGGAAAGGTAATTACCTTTCTGAATAAAAAAAACATCACATCTAATCTAATGCACGTCAAAAATTACTTTAATTTTTACATATCATACACTTTACCTTTTCGTATGTTTTTTTTTTTAATATTGTTTATATTAATATAGAAAAATCAAAATACAAGACATCGCAGTAGATTACAAAAATCTACTCAAGAACATCCAACCATTTTACTTGTCTTCAGCAGATTACAAAAATCTACTCAAGAACATCTAACCATTTGACTTGTCCTTAGTCAGAGCAGTCTCTGAGATCTTTGATTATAAACCTCTTAAAGGCTCTACATTAGAACTGAATATCAATAACAACATTAAACACAATCCCTCCCAGAAACAGGAATAGCTTTGTCTCTAAAAACTAAACTGCATCTCGCCTTCCAAATAGCATACAAAGTAGTTGCTATGATAACAGTCCACACCCCTTAATTTTTGAAAAGATTTTTTTTTTTGAAAAAATTTGAAAAAAACTTGTATTAAAACATTGATCAGTTACAATTGGGATAAGACACATCCCAGCCGAAAACAATGAAAGCACATGATTACAAGAGAAGAGGAAGATTTGCATTGGATCCAAATCTCTTGAACCAATACCAAGCTAGCTGAGAGAGCTGATAGATCTGTTACAACAACTTATCGCGAAAACACGCAACAAACACCAACTTCACCTCTGTCCACGAAAAAGCTACAAGTCGCGAAATCGCGACACAAGACTCCTCTGACCGCAAAAAAGTCAACCTGTCGCGAAATCGCGACATGTCATGAAATCGCGACAAAAATCCATCCTTGGCCGCGACGGAGCAACATGTCGCGATATCGCGACAAAAATCCACCAGCGGCCACAACGACGCAACACGTCGCGAAATCGCGACAACTTTCCTCCAGCGGCCGTGACGGCGTAACATGTCGCGATATCGCGACAACTTTCCTCCCTTGGCCGCGACGGTGCAACATGTCGCGATATCACGACAATTTTCCTCCCTTGGCCGCGTCGGCGCAACATGTCGCGATATCGCGACAACTTTCCCTCGACGGCAGCGACGACGCAACATGTCGCGAAATCGCGACAACTTTCCTCCCTTGGCCGCGACGGCGCAACATGTCGTGAAATCGTGACAACTTTCCCTCGATGGCAGCGATGGCGCAACATGTCGCGATATCGCGACAACTTTCCTCCCTTGGCCGCGACGGCACAACATGTCGCGATATCGCGACAACTTTCCTCCCTTGGCCGCGACGGAGCAACATGTCGCGAAATCGCGACAACTTTTCCTCGACGGCCGCGACGGCGCAACATGTCGCGATATCGCGACAACTTTCCCACATCGGCCGCGACAGCGCAACATGTCGCGATATCGCGACAACTTTCCCTCGGCGGCAGTGATGGTGCAACATGTCGCGATATCGTGACAACTTTCCTCCCTTGGCCGTGACGGCGCAACATGTCGCGATATCGTGACAACTTTTCCTCGGCGGTCGCAACGGCGCAACATGTCGCGATATCGCGACAACTTTCTCGCATCGGCCGCGACAACGCAACATGTCACGATATCGCGACAACTTTTCTCCAGCAGCCGCGACGACGCAACATGTCGCGATATCGCGACAGCTTTTCGCCAATGGCCGCGATGGCGCAACAAGTCGCGAAATCGCGACAAAAACCACCCTTAGCTTTTTCATTGATCATTGTCTCAAGGATCTTTCAAGGCCCTGCCTAATCACCTCATCTTCAATAGGCATGTCATTGTGCAGCTGCACCCCTACCTCTTTCGCAGCACCCATCTTAGCCAGGAAATCGGTCGCTTTGTTTAAATCTCTGCTCACATATACTGGAATCACATCATCTAATTCCCTCCATAATTTCTTGATTTGAGAGACCAAAATCCTCAACCTCCAAGCGTTCAACGAAAAGTTCCTCATGTAGTCTAGAGCTCCAACCAGAATTTGAGAATCAGATTCAAGAATTATCCTCCTGTGACCTTGAGTAACTGCCCAAATAGAGGCAGATTTGATAGCAATGGCTTTTGCTTCATTATTTGTGGCTCTACCCAAACCCTGCAGTTCCCAATAAAGCACTGATCCCTCATGATTTCGACAGACCATGCCAATACCGGCGCTACCCGGATTGCCCTTTGTAGCTCCATCAGTATTGATTTTAATCCAACCTTCTGGGGGTGATTTCCAACTGGTTCTGTTTTGTCCCTCTCGTTGGTCAACTCCCTCTTCCATTGGCCCGGGAACAACTTGAGTTTCCTCTTTAGCGTAGATGACAACAGTTTACGTGACTTTGCTCCGGATGACTGGCAAAACTCCATCTAGCGAGGAAAAGGTTTCTCTAAAAATTCTAGCGTTTCTCTCCAACCACACTTGCCACCAAATGAAGTATAAACCAAGCTCCCACCCAATTTGAAGAGCTTTGGATGTAAATCTACCCCGCTTCCATCTTTCCCAAATATTAGTCCGATTCATGTCACCATTAACCTGGATTTTATAATGAGAGAGCCAGCGCTTCCAAATCTGACGCGTGAAAGGGCACTCAAACATCAGGTGATCAGTTGTTTCTTCGTTCTTGTGGCATAAAACACATTGAGAAGGGCCGATGATTCCTCTACATCTGAGATTGTCAAAAGTGAGAATACCATTGTGCATAAACTGCCAAGCAAAAAAGTTTACTTTCGACCGACCCTTAGAGTGCCAAATCTTTCTCCAATCCTCAATCGAAAAAGAATGGGGGGAGGGTCTGGGAGGATCTTGTCATATCCGTACTTCACTGTATAAACACCAAGGCTCCCATAGCCCCAAGCTAATTCATCCTCCTCGTCTCTCCCTGTGAGAAACCTTTATGTCAAGATTTTGGTTAAGATGGGTGCCAACTCCGGGGGGATTGGAATTGGCCACTCCTCCAACCTCTTAAAATTCTTAAACCTATACTCCCCCAACTGAGAAGTGTTGAAATAACTTTCAATTTGGACCCAACCCATGATTTCTATGGCAGATTTTATTGGAAGTAACTCGGGGAATTCAACAATGATGGGTGGGTGCGATCCCAAGAATCGGTCCAAAAACGGGCCTTCTCCCCTCTCCCCACTTTCCAAAATAGTTGATCTTTAATAACTCGAGATCCTAGCTTGAGAGCCTGCCACACTAAGGATCCAGTACCATCCAGAGGGAAATGGCCCACCTCATTGGGGTTAACTTGACCCAAATATTTACTCGTGAGAATTCTATTGAATAAGGAAGTTGGTTGGGAAATCCACCTCCAGTACAACTTTCCAGCCAAGGCTTGATTATTTAACTTGGATCCTCTCAGTCCCAACCCACCTTTTACCTTGGGCTGAGTGACTTTATCCCAACCCACTAAGGCCCACTTTCTTTTTCCTTTAGCTCCTTCCCACAAAAACTTCCTAGCCATCTTGTCCAACTCTTTCCATATTGTAAGCGGGGCAGCCAGGATAGAAAATTTGTAGATTGGCATGGCTTGAATGATAGACTGTAAGAACGTTAATCTGCCACCATAACTTAACCACTTGTGAGACCAGTGATTAATTATGTCCTTGATACACTCCAGCATATTCCTCCAAGTGTCTAATTTCAGCCTCTTGAAGTGCAAGGGGATACCCAAGTAAACCACAAGGAGAGAAGTCCTAGTGAATCCCAAGATTTCTAAAATTCTGTTATGAAGCCTTTGCTCCAGATTAAAAAAGACCACTTTGGATTTCTTGTCATTAATGACCTGTTGAGTAGCCCTGAGATAGACATTAAGAGTATCCCTAATCGTTCTAGCTTCCACGATGTCGGCTACTCCCATCAAACCGAGTGTCATCCACAAAGCTGCAGGTGCGATACAACTTCATCCCCCACCCTAATACCCAATAATCTGCCTTGTTGTCTTCTCCTCGAGAAAAGTCTGCCAAGACCTTTAGCTAGAATGAGAGAAATATAAGGGGAACAGGGATCCCCCTGGCGCAGACCCCGAGAAGCTCCAAAAGGTTGCGAAGGAAGGCCCTTGATAAGCATAGAATAATTCAGGGAAGAGACACAGCTCATAATCCACTCAATCCAGCCCTGAGAGAAGCCGAAGGCTGCCATCATTTTAGCCAGGAGGCTCCATTCAACCCTATCATAAGCCTTTGACATATCCAATTTAATGAACATCCCTTTATTACCAGAAATGTGCATTGAATGGATTGCTTCATGGGCCACAACCACCCCATCTAGAATCTGTTGTCCCTCAACAAAGCCTCCTTGCTCAGAGGAGATAATGTTGTGAAGAAGAGGTTTTAGGCGCTCAGCCATTACCTTTGTGAGTATTTTGTACACCACATTACATAAGGCAATAGGCCTATAATCTGAAATATGAACCCCATCCTCCCCTTTTGGAATCAAGGTAATGAACGTGTGGTTTATAGCTTTAAGCATTCTCTTATTTTCTCTGGATTCTTCAACAACAGCCCTTACATCTTCCTCTAAGCAGTCCCAGAAAGCCTGAAAGAACTCAATTGGGAAGCCATCTGGACCAGGAGTTTTACCAGTGCTCATTCCAAAGACCATAGTTTTCAATTCATCCCTATCAATGGGTTAATTTTTGAAAAGATTGAAGTGCACCTCTTCCTATGCTTTTTGAGGTTTTGTTATATAAAAATATTTTTCAATATTTCTCATTGCTTATTAATATTGTCTAATACATATATAATTTTAAAAATTATTTTATTGTTCCAATAATATATATATATATATATATATATATATATATATATATATATATATATATATATATATCTATATAGTTTTTTTAACACTATTATTTACAATAATAGTGAATTATGATACTTGCATTGCTGATTGTTAAGTATGTATGACATAATGAACTAAATTGTAAGTGGGTTTCTATTTTTCATTGAATAATTAGGAGTTATATTTGTTTAGTATAACACAATCCCAATCCCTCTTAGAAACAGGAATAGCTTCATCTCGAAAAACTAGACTGCATCTCGCCTTTCAAATACCATACAAAGTCGTTGCTCTTAACAGTCCACACCCCTTTTAATTTTTGAAAATATTGAAGTACATCTCTTCCTATGCTTTTCCAGGTTTTGTTATATAAAAATATTTTTCAATATTTCTCATTGCTTATTAATATTGTCTAATACAAATATAATTTTAAAAAATATTTTATTGTTCCAATAATATATATAATTATTTTTTTTAACATACTTATTTACAATAATAGTGAATTATGATACTTGCATTGCTGATTGCTAAGTATGTATGACATAATGGACTAAACTGTAAGTGGGTTTCTATTTTTCATTGAATAATTAGGAGTTATATTTTTTTAGTATAATAGATTTTTTTATAATAGTTTAATAATATATTATTAAAATATTTTTACCAAATTATTTATAAATAAGTTTACATACATTTTTATAAAAAATATTGATATATAAATAAATAAATATTTTTTCTTTGGATGAAAAAAACATTGTATTAAAAAGGCTTAATCATAAAAAAAAGTGGGTGGAATTAGCACACCCCGAGCACACAACCAACATACTAATTGTGTGCTAAACAGCTAGCAGAGCTACCAAAATAACTTACAAAAGTTCACAAGAAAACCAAACAGAGAACTGCATAAAAAACAACTAATAGACTATGCATCATTGTTGTGTAGGGCCTAGAGGAACAAGATTCACTGTACAAGGAGCATTATCCCAATGATCAATAAGGTCTCGTATATTCACTTTTTTGCTTGCACTGAAATCTGCAACCAACAATCATAGAAAACCTGATATTTATCAGTAAGAGAAAAAGTAGAAGAAGGCTCCTGCTGGCTAAAAATCACTCTATTGCGAGTTTTTCACAAATAAAAAAGAATCCTCACTCTAAAGATATGTCACACAGGAACAAGCTTCTTAGAAAACTCAAGTGGATCCCTTAACAAAATATTCACCCAAGAACAGGGACCTATCATATATGGTCTAAAAAAAGAGAAAATCCACTACCAAGCCTCTTGAGCTCTCACACAAGACCAAAACAGATGATGCACATCCTCCTCTGCTCTACAAGATCTGCAGGAAATATCACACACCCAAATATCTAAGTCGTTGACCAATAGGAAGCCCTTGAAACAATAAACTCCAAGCAAAAAAAGCTTGCTTAGGTTCAAGATACTTTGCCCAGAGTGTATTAAATCTGAGACTCCATTGGACTGAAGAGATACTACATCCCATCTAGAATTAAGCTTCTCAGCCATAGGCACAACAGGGAAAGCCAAGAGTATCCCAAATGAAGTTTATAATTGGTGAGAGAAACATCTTTGGGCCAAGACCAATCAGTCCACCAAGGTTTCTGATAATATCGAAAAACTTTACCCCAAACAAATAAAGGAGTGCAATCAATAACAACCTCAAATATTTAACTATAATATTTTATACAAATCTTCAAAAGATAGATACAAATATAATTTTAAAAATGCATTGGTTTGAATGTGAAACCATGACATATGTTTGCTCTTCTTTTTTACTTCATATTTCTAAATGGTATGGTATAGTTGGCTTAATGTGAACTGTTTGACCCTCGTATCATCGTTATACTTTTTAATCTCATAATTTTTAAGAATGTTTTGTAGAATGTTTAATTTAGATCATTTTTAAAAATGTTTTGTTTGGATAATGTAGAATGTTTAATTTGAAATTGATTTTAAGAATGTTGTGTAGAATGTTCAATTTAAATTATTTTTAAAAATGTTTTGTTTGTATAATGTAAAATGTTTAATTTAAAATTGATTTATAATGGTTTATGTAAAAATTATTATATAAATAAAAATTTGAATTTGAATTGAAAGAGTGAGGAATTTAATATATTTATGCCCAATATTAGTAATATTTATAGTTTATTTAATTTTATTTTTAAGATGTGGCTTTTAATGTATGGCTTTATAATTGTTATTTTTATATATTTTAAAACCTTTATTTAACAAGTATTATAGCTTTCACTTATAAATATGAAAATTGACTTTAGTAACTAAATTTGTATATATGGTTGAAGCAGTAGCAAAGATTAATGAGGACTTTTGGTGTATAGTTTTTTAATGAGTTTGATTATAAACTAAGGTAAATGGAAAATATGGATTATCAAATTAGGGAGAATTAATTGAGCTGTTTTTACCTATTTTTTATGAGTTGTATTACATAGTTAGCTATCCATTTTTCTCTTAACATAGACAATCAATACTAGTCTTCATTATAAACAATAATGAAGATGAGGTATGTATAAAAGAAAGTGTTTCCATCTTTGTATTAATCAACCATGTATATATAAAGCATTTATTATTTTAATAAGAAAGTTATCTAATTATACCATGAAAAAATAACTGTCTTATTAGAAAAATATTTTTAAGGTCAAAATGATTTATCAAACTTTTAAACTTCTTAGATGTTTAAATTTGTATAAAATGATCTTGTTTAGGCTAAGGCCAAATGTGTGATATGATGCTTGTGGATGTCATTTATGTAGCCTACAGGTGTGTGATTATGTAAGCCTATAGACATTCCTCATTTTTGTATCCTATAGGCATGTTCATGTAAGCCTATGGATCCCTTTTATATTTCATCCTTAGTGGTATTAGTTGATCCACCTTTATCAATAACCTCACTTAAAGAATAATTTATTATTATTATATTGTAAAGTTAACCTCAAGGTTAAGTTTATGTTGGCCTAAGGTTAACCTCTTATTAGGGATTTGGTATCACTATAAATACCCCTCTATATAATAAGTATGAATAAAATATGATATATTGGGGTGCCCATAGGCACCACCTTCTAATTCTTGTCATATCTCCTTACCTCTCTTCCTTTGTTTAGTATTGTTATTTTCAAGTTGATCATTAATTCTTCCTAAGCTTATTGGTGTGAATATATGTTTCAATACGTTTTTAGAAAATATTATACATTCAAACATGGCATCAAAGCGAAGGACAAAATTGCTACATTTCAAAGGAAAAGGAAGGTCTTGTTTTAGGGCAACAATCTATTGCATTATTTTAATTTTTGAATTATTCAAATTCGAATAAGGGCACCAAGCCCTTTCACTCCAGTATTCGATGTGTGCATGCATCTATGCATGCACAAGTTTTCTATTCCATCATCACACACATGCACAACCATGTATGAGCTCCCTTTATTTGTCATCGTATACTTCTTTACATCCAAAGGTGCAATGAGTTGTGTCTTGCCTACCTAGCATTGTGGGTTTGACAATTGAGTAGTACCAAATAATTAAGAGCTTGGCAGAAGAGCTTATTGACACTTATTGGGGTGAGATTGCTACCATAGTGATATCTTTTTTATAGATATTCATATTTATTGATACAACCACCATTCAAAGTGCTCGGGTGAATCAAAAAATTAAGTTAAGCCTGGTTGAAGCCTCTACAAAACTAGTTGAAGCTAGAATTTATCAAGCAAAATTGGCCACTGTATCAGACTCTAAGCTTGTGTCTATTGGAATTCATGATAGAGAGGTAACAATACGAAAAATAATGTCTTTCCTTCAAAAGTAATGGGTTGTGCAATAGTGCAAAGCCTAGGCATTTGTCTTAGCTACTACTACCAAGAAACTTAGAAATCAAATTGGATCATTGTTGCAAAATGGATTTCCCCCTCTCTAATATGAAGATGGTAAGCTTACCACATAACAATAATATGTGCAATTACTAAGGCAATATACAAAAGATACTTGTCCTTTTGAAGCATGGTTAGATCCTCTTGAGGCAAAGGAAATTTATTGGAAAATAAAACCTTTAGTTGCATTAAGGATCCAAGAATACAAGGTCATCAACAACAAAATTTATTTCTCCTATAATGTCTAGATTGAGCTTGAAGTAGTCTACGACCACTTTGGGTAGATCTAATATTTTTTAGATGAGGAATGGGAAAAAATTAAGCAAGTGCTAGATAAG
Source organism: Wollemia nobilis (assembly GCA_028583015.1). Lineage (NCBI taxonomy): Eukaryota > Viridiplantae > Streptophyta > Pinopsida > Araucariales > Araucariaceae > Wollemia > Wollemia nobilis. Next base: position 34,584,680 of record JAQPPZ010003077.1, on the reverse strand, counting down.
TTTCCAACTCTATAATGTTCCTTATTCCTCTTATAATTCTTTTCTTTCTTCTTTTTTAATTCTTGTAATATTGACTCCATGACCAAAGGATGGATGCAATGATTCTAAATTCTCCTTCAACAAGCAAGAAGGCCCTTGTGAGTTGTTATATATGTGGTGAATTTTCACTATACTCTTTACCTTGAGCAAACTTTTTGAAATCATGATGAAACAAAGGAAAAACTAGTAGAAAGCACAAAAAAATATATCATACCAATGAGGGAAAAAAATTTTGATTTGAGGGTTGGTGTAATTGACAAAAATCTTGATAAAGGAAGGAAGACAAAAGTTTTGATAGACCACATTGCTTGGAGGCTCCAAAAATTGAATTTTTTTGAGGAACACAAGAAAAGCAAAAACATCCAAGGATTGGAAGTTCTAAAAATTTTTGAGGAGAGAAGAGAAGAAAAGTTTTGAGATTAATATTACGAGCCACAAGAATCTCCCAAAAGACAAAACTTTTAAAATGTCTAACAGGGAGACAAAGGAGAAAATTTTAATGAAATACTTCCACTACGGATCCAACCAAATCTTGAAATTTTATAAAGTTTTGATGTAGAAGGACTAAAAAAAGTTTTGATAAATAGTTGATAGCTTGCATCACTTCTAGAAACAAAATAAATTTGAAGAAAGAACATAAGCACTATGGGAAGAAATTTGTAATGCTATAACTGGTCAATAAAGGAGGTTGTAAGACATCTGTAATAGTGTACAAGCTCTAAGGAAGGCAAATAAAATAAACAGATGAGCCATTTATTGAGAAGAGTTAAGGATGACCTACCAACATCATTTGGGCTCACTAATCCAAGTAAAGTGGGTGGCCAATTAAAGGCAAAAGAATGGTGCCCACAATGGCATCTTAGAATTGACCTAGAGACCTCAAAGGGCTAAAAGTGATGTAGGGAAATATTAGATCAAGGGGGTGGCAATAAATTTTTGACAGAGGCTCCTATACAAAGTTTGGAGGACAAATATCCCCTTTTGTAATATATAATAGTACTTGTTTAGGAATCATAAAGGATCGACCATTTGCTTATTCAATCCTTAAGATTCATATGTAACTTTCCTATTATTTTCTTTTTTTTAACAATACCTGAACCCTAAGTGGTTTTGTGAGTAATCTTTTGATCCCTCACTTATAGCATGGCCTATAATATTCATACTCATATATAGGAAGCCATAACTATTGAGATTATTTTATCCTATTTCAAGTGTGTATGTATGTTTATGTGCATGTATAAAAGGTTGTGACTATCCAATTGTGTCACATTTCTTGTATGTATAATCTATGCTTTATTATGCATGTTGAGAAGAGAAAGTGTTCACTTTGAGTTATCGACGCATTAGACTCATGCATTCATGTGTCTTACTATTACATAGGTGAATCATATTTTTATCTTTGAAGAACACAAGCTTATACTGAGAGGGGGGTGAACAGTATAAGACATCTTTTTACTTTTTCCTTTATACTTCAAAACAGTAAAGCAATATACCCAAAGCAATATCAAAGCAATACACAATATCATCCACAAAGTGACACCAATTTTAACGTGGTTCACCCAGAATGGTCGGGCTACGTCCACAAAACTTTTCTCTAAAAGTTATCTCAAAGTTCTTTGGGAATCCTTCCCAATTACAATGTTTATGAGCCTCGGCCCAAAGGAGATACCTTCCCCCAAATAGAATTTATGAGCCTCTGCTCAAAGGAGATACCTTCCCCTCTGCTCTGGAAATGATCCTTCGAAGATCAATAGCCTCTAACTCTTGCCGCCACGTGGAACTCCTTTCCACGGAAGACCTCTCGTCCTCAATGCTTAGCCTAAGAAACCTCTGCCTTCTATGATCACGTCCACAGCAACTCAACAACTTGTACCAAACACAGTTAGTCGGTATAGTACAAGTCTTCATCTGTCTATCAAATCTGTCCAACTCTTGAACAAATCAATCCTCTGCATACAAGCCTTCTCAAAGACTTGCCAACTATCCTTAGGTTCTTCTCATAGAACCAATGCACCTCTATCCTCAAGTTCTTTGATAGAACTATCAAACTCAGCTCACAAGTCCTCTGCTAGGACCTATCCAAATCTGCTCACAAGTCCCCACCGGAACTCGTCCAAAAATTGCTCACAAGTCCCCACCGGAACCCGTCCAAAAACTGCTCACAAGTCCCCACCGAAACCTGTCCAAAAACTCAGCAAGCTCACCAAGAAAAACTTTCTTAGTAGGAAATCACAAAGTGAATTGTTAGATACCCAATGTGATTTTTCAAACTCATAGAAGCATAAAGAGAATTGTTAGAGACTCAATATGTTCTATACTCAAATCCCAATCTCAAAACTCAACTCAAATCAACTCAACTCAAACTCAATCTCAAATCTAAAAACTCAACTCAATATCTAAAATGGATAGGATAGAATGTTTTCTTTCAAGAACATGAAACCCCAACAATTGCCAACTATGCAAAGAATCACATAACAATGATACTCATGTTATTTTCACCATCAATTAGGGTTTCAACAACAATGCTCATCAAACAAGGTTTAGTCAACCAACACCATTCAACTCAACATCAACCTTGAAGCATTCAACCAATCATCACAAGAAAAGGAAAAAAGTAGAAATCCTTTTCCCTCCAAAGATATTTGAACAAAACAACCACCAACACAATATCACCAATGCAAAGGAGTAATTTTCTCAAATCAACTCAAAGGAGTAATCCCAATATCATGAATCAAGTAAAAGCAATAACTTGATCAAACAACCTCTATGGAAGCAACTCAACCATCAACCTCAAAACAACCAACCAAGGGTTTCACCAACTCAAAGCAAGTAGCAAGACTCACAAACATAAACCCTAGTGCACAATGCTTCCACTATCTCAAACCAGAATTATGCATTCACCAAAACTCTCATCAAGGATAACAATGCATAAGAAGTCTTCAACAAACCAAAAAATAGGATTTACACCCAACCAAAGGAAACCTAGTTGAAAACCTTTTCACTCCAACCTTATTTCAGAAAAACATACACCAATCATACTCATAAGGAAAATGTGCCCATACCTTTTTGGAGTAGAAGAAAATTGATCCTTAAAGTTGTCACCACACACAACCCTCAAACTTCCAACCAAGTTAGGGTTAGAACCAAGATAAATGAGCATATATGAAAACTTTCCTTAATACACCTTTTAGCTTCTCTTCTTTAAAAACAACCACCAAAGAAGCCAAAAACACAACAACCAAAACTTACACCTTATATCTCCATTTTTAAATTTAGCATAGCAAAAGACTAATCTCAAAAATACAACCAAAAAAATATCCCCTTATTTCTCCTATGTCTTTTAAACAATGCTAAACAATGCCAAAAATCATATCAAGAAAATAATCACACCTTATAATGGCTGCCCTTGAAGAATCCAAAATTCGCTGCACAAAACACGTTTTAATAAAAACGTGACTAATCCATGCACAGCTCCCTCCGTGGGGATTGAAACGCAGACCTCTACCTACGCAAGGCCCAAACGCAGCCTTTGCTGCCACTAGCCCACAAGGGGCTTACGAAGTCCAAGATGGACTTCCTTCCACATAAACAGTCAAGCTTTCCGAAAGCTTTTCAAACCACGAGCTCTCCTCTTTCGCAACGTAAACAGAACATTCGATCGCAGCCAAAACCAATTAATTGCCTTCGATTTTTCCAAGTAGGTTTTAACCTTAGGAACCTTCTCATATTTATAGTCCATACGTGGACTTTAGAACACGTCGGCTGCAAAGAAAAGTAATTTTGAATTTAATCGAAATTTGCTTTATAAAGGATTTAAAAACCCTTAAAGTATTTTTAATAAATTAAAAATAATTTCTCCCTTAATTAATTAAATAATTAATTAATTAAAACCTTGAAGGGTTTTAAATAATAATTAAATAAATAATAAAGAGAATCTCCATTGGTTTTAATAAAAACCATTGCCAATGGAATCTCTCTAGATTCTCTTAAAAATATTCTCTTGGAATCTTCCACCTTTGAAGCCAACACATCCTCTTTAACATTAATGCCATTTCCTTTTGACATCAATGACAACTCATAGACAAGAAGCTAGGATCTCAAACCCAAAATTGCCAACAATCTCCCCCTTTGTCATTGATGGCAAACCATGCTTCTCAACAACACAGAAACTCAACATAAACAACTCCCCCTGTCTTGAGGCTCTCCCCCTTACTCATATCTCTCCCACTTTGTCATCAATGGCAAAGGGTCACCTTTGGGGCTTGGGACTAAGAATGAGCCTCTTAGCTTAGTCCCTCCCCCACCTCCTGTTGAGGTGTTTAATTTTGGGGTGGGAGTAAAACTCCCAACAGGCACTGATCATCATCAGTGTCTATAGTTGCCTTACCATGTCTTCTCTTGTTCTCCTTGTCCATATTCCTATTCTTGTTCTCATTCCTGTTCTTATCCATGCCTTGATCCTTGGACCTGTTCATACCACATGTCTCGTTCTCTGTACCTTGGAAGTTCAGCTCTACACTGTCTAGTTGTGTGACCTTCATTGTTGCACTTATAACAAGTAACAATGTTATTTCTTTTAGGCATACTTGTTTTTTGAATCCACCTGTTCTAACTAACCCTGTTCCTGTTATTAGCCTTACAAAAAATTGCCTTATGCCCAAACTGTCTACAAGAGTAGCAATACCCTTGAAAGAAATTACCACCTCTGAAACTGTCATTTACCTTCCTTACTTGAGTCATGCAATGTGAAGCCATGTGACCAAACCTGTGACAAACAAAACATCTACCATTAAACTTTCCTATAAATGACCTTCTAGGTCCTGTAAACTTTCTCCCCTTTTTCTGTTTCCTATTTTCTGTTTCTGTGCATCTATCACTCAAGGAATCTTTCTCTAAAATACTCTCCTCATCAGAACTCTCTTATTTTTAGAATCTCTTACTAGATTCCCCAACCTGTTCCTTGTGTTTCTTACCAAAACCAAGACCTGTTTTATCTGTTGCCCTTCTTTGATATTTGATGATGGACTTTACCTTTTTGGAGCTATCTTGAAACCTGTAAATCTTATCCTTGTACTCTTTAGTTTCTCTTTCAAAGAAGCCATTTTCTATTCTAACTCATTATACTCAAGAACCTTAGACTCTAACTCATCCTTGAGTTCTTGTGTCTTAGCTATAGAGAAGTCAAGACTTTCTATAAGATCATCTCTCTCCATACAACATTCATCTAACTTATCCTTGAGTCTAGCATTCTTCTTTATTTCCTTTTCCAAAACACTAAGAGCACTAATAAGTTCACTTTCAAGATCCTTTATTTGATTTCCTTTTGAATCATCAAAGCCTTTTTCAGATTTCTTATCACTAGAGGTGCTACCCTTTTCAAAAACCATACATGCATCTTCCTTATAGTTTTCTCAAGCATCCTCATACATACTAGAAACCAAATCATTATTTGTGCAATCATCCTCAAGGTGACCAAAATTTCCACATCTAAGACATTTCATGATAATGAATCTATGTTTCGGTTCTTCCTCTTTTTCTGATATGAACAACATCTCATTTTCATTATCACTTGAAGAACTTTCACTATCACTACTAGAACACTTACTTGCTTTGTCTAGGTAGAAACTCTTCTTGTGCTTGTGAGAATACCTCTTTCCTTGATTGTTGTGCTCATCCTTATTTTTCCTGTGATGCTTGTGCTTTTCAAAATCCTTGCTCTTAGAATCCTGTTTATCTTCATCACTTTCATTCTTGAGAACAGTACAGTCAGTAGCATAACGACCAAACTTTCCACAATTGAAACATCTTATATTTTTCATACTTTTGTGCTTTCTAGAGAACTTGCCTTTCTTGTTGTAATATGCCTCTTCATCACTAGAAGACTCATCACGAATAGGTTCTGCATTGCCACTTGAATAATCCATTGTGTTCTTTACTAGCTTTTCCTTCAAGTTGTTAAACTTTTCGAAGGCACCCGCTCTGATACCAATTGAAGAACACAAGCTTATACTGAGAGGGGGGTGAACAGTATAAGACCTCTTTTTACTTTTTCCTTTATACTTCAAAACAGTAAAGCAATATACCCAAAGCAATATCAAAGCAATGCACAATATCATCCACAAAGTGACACCAATTTTAACGTGGTTCACCCAGAATGGTTGGGCTACGTCCACAAAAATTTTCTCTAAAAGTTATGTCAAAGTTCTTTGGGAATCCTTCCCAATTACAATGTTTATGAGCCTTAGCCCAAAGGAGATACCTTCCCCCAAACAAAATTTATGAGCCTCTTCTCAAAGGAGATACCTTCCCCTCTGCTCTGGAAATGATCCTTCAGAAGATCAACTGCCTCTACCTCTTGCCAGCACGTGGAACTCCTTTCCACCAAAGACCTCCTGTCCTCAATGCTTAGCCTAAGATACCTCTCGCCTTCTATGATCACGTCCACAACAACTCAACAAATTATACCAAACATAGTCGATCGGTCTAGTACAAGTCTTCCTCTGTTTGTCAGATCTGTCCAACTCTTGAACAAATCAATCCTCCGCATACAAGCCTTCTCAAAGACTTGCCAACTATCCTCAGGTTCTTCTCATAGAATCAATGCACCTCTATCCTCAAGTTCTCTGATAGAACTATCAAACTCAGCTCACAAGTCCTCTGCTAGGACCTGTCCAAATTTTCTCACAAGTCCCCACCGGAACCTGTCCAAAAGCCGCTCACAAGTCCCCACCGGAACTCTGTCCAAAAGCTGCTCACAAGTACCCACCGGAACCTATCCAAAAACTCAAGCAAGCTCACCAAGAAAAACTTTCTTAGTAGGAAATCACAAAGTGAATTGTTAGAGACCCAATGTGATTTGTCAAACTCATAGAAGCATAAAGAGAATTTTTAGAGACTCAATATGTTCTATACTCAAATCCCAATCTCAAAACTCAACTCAAATCAACTCAGCTCAAACTCAATCTCAAATCTGAAAACTCAACTCAATATATGAAATGGATAGGATAGAATGTTTTATTTCAAGAACATGAAACCCCAACAATTGCCAACTATGCAAAGAATCACATAACAATGATATTCATGTTCTTTTCACCATCAATTAGGGTTTCAACAACAATGCTCATCAAACAAGGTTTAGTCAATGAACACCATTCAACTCAACATCAACCTTGAAGCATTCAACCAATCATCACAAGAAAAGGAAACAAGTAGAAATCCTTTTCCCTCCAAAGATATTTGAACAAAATAGCCACCAACACAATATCACCAATGCAAAGGAGTAATTTGCTCAAATCAACTCAAAGGAGTAAGCCCAATATCATGAATCAAGTAAAAGCAATAACTTGATCAAACAACCTCTATGGAAGCAACTCAACCATCAACCTCAAAACAACCAACCAAGGGTTTCACCAACTCAAAGCAAGTAGCAAGACTCACAAACATAAACCCTAGTGCACAATGCTTCCACTACCTCAAACCAGAATTATGCATTCACCAAAACTCTCATCAAGGATAACAATGCATAAGAAGTCTTCAACAAACCAGAAAATAGGATTTACACCCAACCAAAGGAAACCTAGTTGAAAACCTTTTCACTCCAACCTTATTTCAGAAAAACATACACCAATCATACTCATAAGGAAAATGTGCCCATACCTTTTTTGAGTAGAAGAAAATTGATCCTTAAAGTTGTCACCACACACAACCCTCAAACTTCCAACCAAGTTAGGGTTAGAACCAAGATAAATGAGCATATATGAAAACTTTCCTTAATACACCTTTTAGCTTCTCTTCTTTAAAAACAACCACCAAAGAAGCCAAAAACACAATAACCAAAACTTACACCTTATATCTCCATTTTTAAATTTAGCATAGCAAAAGACTAATCTCAAAAATACAACCAAAGAAATATCCCCTTATTTCTCCTATGTCTTTTAAACAATGCTAAACAATGCCAAAAATCATATCAAGAAAATAATCACACCTTATAATGGCTGCCCTTGAAGAATCCGAAATTTGTGGCACAAAACACGTTTTAATAAAAACATGACTAATCCATGCATAGATCCCTCCGCGGGGATCGAAACGTAGACCTCCGCCTACGCAAGGCCCAAACGCAACCTTCGCTGCCACTAGCCCACAAGGGGCTTACGAAGTCCAAGATGGACTTCCTTCCACATAAACGGTCAAACTTTCCGAAAGCTTTTCAAACCACGAGCTCTCCTCTTTCGCAGCGTAAACAGAACATTCGTTCGCAGCCAAAACCAATTAATTGCCTTCGATTTTTCCAAGTAGTTTTTAACCTTAGGAACCTTCTCATATTTATAATCCATACGTGGACTTTAGAACACGTCGGCTGCAAAGAAAAGTAATTTCGAATTTAATCGAAATTTGCTTTCTAAAGGATTTAAAAACCCTTAAAGTATTTTTAATAAATTAAAAATAATTTCTCCCTTAATTATTTAAATAATTAATTAATTAAAACCTTGAAGGGTTTTAAATAATAATTAAATAAATAATAAAGAGAATCTCCATTGGTTTTAATAAAAACCATTACCAATGGAATCTCTCCGGATTCTCTTAAAAAGATTCTCTTGGAATCTTCCACCTTTGAAGCCAACACATCCTCTTTAACATTAATGTCATTTCCTTTTGACATCAATGACAACTTATAGACAAGAAGCTAGGATCTCAAACCCAAAATTGCCAACAATCTTGGTACATCACCTCCTATTAGCTTAGGCAAGCGTAAGATATTTTTTCCTTTTTTCCATCTTTGTTTTTTATGGTTTCTCTTTCTCTTTTCTCTTTTTTATCCATAGGTTAGGATAGAGAGCTTTGAAGATCACATATTAAAAAGATCCAACCTTATTTAAAAACCCTAGACATAGTCTGATTTAGCTGCTTATCATGATCTTAGAGTTGCCTTGTTGTGTTGCTCCATGCAAGGCATGATAGTCCAATCATTTGGTCCTTATATTTGGTAGTGACCGTGACAATCAGAGGACAACATGCATGCCCATCTTCTTGGGGATGGTGTTGGATAAAAATATAGCACAAGGAATTAAAAGTATACAATATTTAAACTTCATCACCTCCTTCTTCAACTCCATTATATTTTCTTAGAATTTTCCTAAGAAAATATGGATGATGTTATTTTTTTATTCCTCTTGTATTACCATATCATAAATTACCTTTTGATTGTGATCATTAATGATTCTTGGTAGCACTTAAAGTAAACCTTCTAGGAAAATAACTTTGCTATAAACTTTTTCCTTAGTGGTGTAATTCCAACCAATGCTATAACTCTTGAGCTTTATGTGGTGCTCAACTCATTGCACACCTCCTTGGTCTTAACCACCTTCTTCTTATCATACTTAATTGGGTTCTCGCTATCCATAAAAATTTCTAAAACTTGATTCACCATCATATCATCGATGTAGTAAAATTTATCTAACCACAATCCATTATTGTGGTAGCGACTAAGTAACAACATAGTCAAATTCCTAAACTTGTGTAGGTTAAAAAAATTTTACACTCCCAAAACACCATCTAAGTGGTACACCTAAGTTTTTTCTCATATCAAGCCCCATAAAGTAGTATCATCTCCTTTGCCTCAAACTATAGGATATTATGTGATAACTCTATTGGGATAATATCAATTATTTATTAATACCCTTCTCCATATAGAAGGCTCCCATCATTCTTGAGAAGGTTGTGCCAAAATTGATGTTAGAAGGATAAAAATAGTTGATGTCCATAACTTTGCACTACTCTATTACAATGTGCATGGCACTTCTAGCACATCTACCACCTTTTATTTTTCCTTATCTTTGGAATTTTCAATTGATATTGTAGCTCTTTATCTATTGTAACTACTCTTATTTTCACTTTATCTTTAGTCTCCATGGGCAGAAAACTTCTTTTTATCTCTAAAAATTTCTTAGAGGACAAGTAAAGTCCTTCTATGATATTTCTCAAGCCTTAAATAAGTTGATTATGGATTTCATATCATTCTGGTTGTAGTCATTTTTTCTACATGGGGACTTACTTGGATGTCACTCCTCTTATGTAAGCTTTAGTTAGAACTTATGACATCTTATTCAATTGGTGTCTCCTCATTACCCAACTCATCACCTAAGAAAAATCTCGAATCCTCCTCTCAACTCTCTACTTAACAGCTCCAATCTAGATATAATCCTCCTCTCACTTCTAAATTAATTTTCACATTCCTTAATTAATCATTGATGTCATCCACCCATTATCTTAATCCTCATCTTAACTCCTTCATTATTTATGGCATCCATCCATTATCTTCATAATTTGATGTCAAACTTCCTTTGGCATTTTCCTTTTGATGCTAATCATTATTCAATCTGTTCTACCATAGTACTTGGTACCAACTTTGATGTCAATGGTGCAAGGTGCTTACTTCTATACTTTCTTGTTTGGAACCACCTCTTGGTGGTACCATTTGATTCTTCCCTAAGGTACCTTCTCTCCTTGATGGCATCTCCTTCCCCCTTATAATTATCTAAATTCATCATGTTTTAAGGGGACCAATATATCACATCAACAACCATGTTGAGATGATATCTATATTTTACCATATTCTATATAGCCATCCACTTGCATAGCTTCATTGTTATAATCTATCACAAGTACCTCATGACTATTTTAGGATATTTTTACATAGACTCTTGAGGTTTACAATGTTGGCTTGATCAAAAGAACATTTTATATTATTTCATTACTTCAATATAGCATATTTAATATAGCATATCAGTTACATATAATCTAATCTTTGAAATAGATCAAGATAATTGATCTATCCTCTCATAAGGTGTAATAATGCAATAGTTACCTAACACCCTACCCTTATTACATTTTTTGATATATAAGTAGAGTTTTAAAACAATTTAAATTTTATATATGCAAGTGCCTTTGTGAAAATATTTATAAGTTGTTCTTTTGTGGGAATGTACTAGAGCTGAATCTAGTGATTTTGAACTTATTATCAATTGAAGTGACACTAAACTTCAATACATTTTGTTCTTTCAAGAAATACTAGATTATTTACCAATTTCAAAACACCTTGACTGTCACAATTCAATAGTGTTAATCAATTTTTTGGTACATCCATATCTGATAGTATGCAATGTAACCATATAACTTCACACATAGCTTCTTGTGCAATACAATATTTTACCTCTATGGATGGTATTGCTACTACCTATTGTTTCTTATTCTAGATAGGTCCAAATTCTAGATGAAATACATATCCAAATATTGACCTCCTCTCATTTATAGATCTAGCATAATATGAGTTTATGTATCCTTGTAGAAAGAATTTATCATTTTTCTTATACTCTAGGTCATATTCTATTATACAATGGATATAATACAGTATCCTCTTTATTACCTTCCAATGACTCACCTTAGGTTTCTATATGAATCTCGAAATATAACTCACAACTAAGCTAATATTAGGCCTAGTATTTGTTAGGTTATGAGACTCCTAATCAATTGACAATAAAGAGTACCATATATCGAAGGTGATTTATCATATCAGGACAATTGTAACCATTGCTCTATTAGTGTTGCCTTAGGTTTACAATATGTTATCTGGTATTTTTCTAGTAGTGTTTTGAAAAAATTCATCTATAAGACCATAATGTGGTTATTCATTCTCTTAGGCCAAGACAATAATGTAGAAGTCTTATATCTATCATGTCAAATTACTTTTTCAAGTCATTCTTCAAATAATTTACTATATCATATAAGCTACTGGTGATGACCAAGTCATCAACATGCAATACAAGTATTATGATCTCATATCCAAATTTCTTACTATAGATATTTACATCAAAGGGACTTCTTGAAAACATGTTGTAATAGGTGATCATCATTTTTTATGTACTAGTCTTTGGGAGCTTGCTTCAACCCATATAATGATTTTTTCAATCTACAAAACTTTTGATATTACCCATTGATAACAAAGCCTTCAAGTTGTGTCATGTACACCTATTCTTCAAAATCAACATTAAGGAATGCACTCTTGACATCCATTTTCTGAAGTTTCCAACCGAACTATGTTGTCAGTGCATAGATTACATGGATGGTCTTAATATTTATTTTGAGTGTGAATATATTTTCATAATCAAATTCCTTTATTTTGTGCATAGCCCTTTGTAATTAGTTGTACCTTATACTTATCAATGGATCCATATACCTTGTTTTTTATTTTGAATACTCACTTGTAGCCTATGGGATATTTTCCTTTTGGTAGATCAACAAGATCCCATCTGTTGTTCTTTACTAGATATTTATATTCTGCATCCATAGATGCCTTCTATTATGACAAGTTGAGTGTCCTTCACTAATGCTAGTCTAGAGTTCTCCATCACTAATTTTGTCAAGTCCAATTTACTTCTGATGTATACTACTATATGTACGTGGAAATTTGGAAGTGAGGTTAGGAGGTACATCAAGTTTAGCATCTCTAATGGTATTGGTGAGTCATTTTAGAGTCTTTCTACATTGAGATGGACCTATAGGTACATAAATTATTACAAGTTCATCAACAACTTCTAGAACTTCCTCATTTGACTCCATACTCACAACTAGAGATGTGGCATCTTTAAACTCCTTAATATCTTTATTGTTTGATTTAGTTTCAAATTCTTCATAAAACGACACATTTTTGCTTATATGCAATTTCTTGGTAACTAGATCTATCAGTCGGTAGGCTTTTGGATCGTCATCATATCCAACTTGGTCCTTTGTTGTTTTGACACATGCATGTATACCTTGCTTTTGAATACTTTGAAATGTGCAATGGAAGGGTTCCTTCTATACCAATCTTCTTCAAGTGTAACTTCTTTTAGTGCCTCTATGGGTTCTCTATTTATAAAATACACTACAGTGGATTTTATTTCAATCTAATATTGTTGCTCCATATTGGCTCCTATGAGCATATAGTGAACTATTTCCATGATGGAATGATTCCTCTTTTTAGCAACCCCATTATATTATAGAGTGTATACTATAGTGAGTTATCACTTAATACCATTTTGTGCAAGAAACTTTCAAAATTTGTTAGATGTGTAGTCTTCCCTCAATCTAAGCAGAGAACTTGAATAGAATACCTAGTTTCTATTTCTACACACATCATGAAGTGTTGACAATACTTGAGAGTGTCTAACTTTAGTTGCAATAAATACACTCATATCTTCCTTGCATAGTCAACTACAAACAATTGAAAGTGTCTTCATCCATCAAAATTGGCTAGCATGGATCTACATAGATCGATATGTATCATATGCAATGATCCTTTGGATATGTGAATGCTCAACTCAAAAGGTACTCAGTTTTATTTCCCTACGAAACAACCCAAGCATAATGGCAATATTTTTGAAAGGTTTGGAGACCTAGCACCATGTTATGCTTACTCAATTTGAGTAAGCATCTATAACTCATATAACCATATATCTTATTCCAAAGGAAGGTAGCTTTTGTTATTATTGTTGACAGTTTAACATTAGGAGAGGATATGACATCAAGTGCAAATAAGCCATTATTTTAGGAATATGTTACCACAATCTTGCCATATTTTGTGATAAAAACACTTCTTGTTACCATCAACAACTCAAAATTTTACCACCATGTTATGATCTAGAACTTGTGGTACAAACAATATGTTGTTTTCCATATAGGTACATATAGTATCTTTTCAATGGTATATTTACCTCTAGGAAGATTGAGAGGAACATCTCCAACTCTTTTGAACTGATAGGTTTTATCATCTATGATGGTGACTAGTTTCCCAATGTTGGCTTGTAAGAAGTCAAACCATGCTATGTTCCCAATCATGTGATTGCTAGCACTTGAATCAATATACCAAATTTCATCATTCGATTTTATCTTTGCCTTGGACATTAACACCTTATGTGCCTATTCTAAGTCTAAAGTTGATTCTTCATGCGCAAATGCCCTTGTTGTCACTTATACTTGGGAAATAGTTTGTACTATAGCATTTTCTAATGTGTTTGGCAAACTCAATATCCTTGAGTCATAGAGTTATACCAACAACTCTTTGTGTTGTGTTCTTCTTTATCATAGATATGATAGTACCTCTTTTTCTTTTGAGGTTGTTCCTATGATGATGATTATGATGATGATGAAGAATATTTCTATGGCTTTTTTTAATTTTTAGAAATAAGTGCATCGGTTATTAATTGAACCCTCAACTTATTGGTTGTTTCTTCCTGTTGAAACATATTCACCAACTCATCAAAGGACACCTTCCTATTTGAGACTTGTAATAAAGTGATTAACAATAAAAATTAATCTGGTAGAGCTCTAAGTATGATGGGAATTAAGAGCTTATCTTCCACTATTTCACCTATGACATTCAATTTGGCTTTCAACCCTACAACTCAATAAAGAAAACCTTAATGATTTCTTCATTATGAACTGTTAATGTGTGGAGTTAAAATTAAAGGTGAAGTATTATCGATTTCTTCTTCCCTTTGTAGATGGTAGAAAGTGTCTCATGCCTCCTTGGATGTTTGTGCTTCACAAATTTATGGTTAGATAGCATCTAATATAGAAAGTGTGATGATCATTAATGCTTTAGCATCTACATAATCAAATTGGCATCTTCATCATCTTCAGGTTGAGTGACTTTGTCAGTGACAATGTCTTAGAGTTTCTAAACTACCAAGATGGTTCTCATGTTAGTATTCCAAGGTTCATTAAACCTTTGAGTAGTTGAGATTCATTCTTTTGCTTGAACCAACATTAATATCAGAGCATGGTTTAAAATTTGCTATAACACCTATGTTGTTTTGAGAAAAAGAGCCTTTTTAATCACTTCATTACATCAATATTGCATATTTAATACAATAGATCAATTACATACATCTTGATATTTGAAATGGATCAAGTTGTAATAGATAAAGATATTGTTACAGATCAAGATAACTAATCCAACCTCCCGTGAGGTATAATAATGTAATAATTACCTAACATGCAAGATATTCCAAATTCTTAAGTAACTAAACATTTTTTTATCAAATTCTTATGTGAATCAAAACTCTTTGTTAGTTTATTGGGCATCATAACACTTTAGTGGAGATATATATATTCAATTAAGGCCTGAGTGTTGTAACCCAAGCTCTAATACCATGTGTAATGCCCTCACTATAGACAAAAAAATCCACAAATAATTTTTTCCATTCACCACCAAGATATAGCAACTAATCTAACCTCCCAAGCATCAACACATAGTTGGAAATCAATACAAGCACCTCATTTGGTGATGTAATGAGACTAATACTACTCTCTCAACTCACAAGGTATGCCATTCAACTATAACATCACTTTCCTTTGGCACTAGTTCACTTTGGCAACAATTATGGTTGCTTATGTTTCCAACAATGCCTATCCCACCTTGACGCTACATTATTCTAGCGTTAGGGTGTTATTGATTCATGGCATAAATGATATTATAGTTATAAATTCACTTCTAACAATATTGACTCATTAGTTCATGTTGCTAACTACCTAATATATATCAATGTCTGACTTATTTTAGTTCCAACATAGGTTTTATAGACCATTCCACATTGATGTCAATTCCATTAGATTGATGACACCTTATTCCTAAAAATACCTTATTCATCATTGGTACCACCTATAATTGGTCATGGCAATGCTTTTATAGTTGACACTAGTTTTAATTAATCATGATACCCACTCTACACTTTTAGCACCAACCTCCATTTCTTAATTGGAACTAGCACCAATTACATTAATTGGATCCCTTATATATGGTGTCTTCTTACATAAGCTTTATGTTAATCCCTACGCCTTGGAAATGCTTCTAAATATCCATACTTCCACTCTCAATTTGTTGCCAACATTTAATCCCTCTTCAATAATGGTTTTCATGTTGATACCATTATTAATTGATGAGACACCAATCCTAGGATTGACATAAACTATTATGGCCTTAATGGAAACTTGTCAACTAAATAGTCGATGTAATTCTCCATGACACCTAATATCACTTGTACTAAGATTTGGTGGTAGAGAATACCAAACAAACCATTGATCTCCTTCATAATTTGTAGCTTCCCACACTAGAAAGTTAATAAAAAGAATTCCATTGATTGAATTTGCATGGATTGAAGTAATTTTGTAAGGATTTGATTGCCCAATAGGATCCAACCACAAAATATATATAGTGTCTCACATAATTTAGAAAAACTATCACATAGTATAGTATGAAAAGACCAATTAGTAAAAATTATATGGTATGCTTATGTATTCAAATTTAAATAATAAGGCTAGATTCCTTTTGAGTCCCAGGGATTCTAGCAAGGGTTTATAATAACACCATTCTTCATGTTGGCATCACATAAGGATGCATCCTATGAATGGGCATCAAGAATATCATTGGTGCTATAGGTGATAAACATGATACCACTAGCATACTTTTGCATCTCAATGAACAACCATACTCTAATTCCTTCTAAATAGAATCACTCAAAAAATATTACAAGTTCACTAGCATGTTCAAGTGTAACACATTTAATTATATTTTTATTTATTACAATGTGATACACAAGCACACAAAGAACCAATTTATATTTTCTATGGTTACTATTTTCTCATGCATAGCTACAATCACATATATTGTACCAAAATAAGCAAAGTGCCAAACTCAACTTATTCATATATCATAAATATTTTGTCAAGGAGAGGAACTTCAAATTTCTATCCATTAAGTATATTATTTATTTTCATGTTAGATGATAGAGATTAATCTATTCTTTAAAAGTTTACCTTAGCACTCTTGTTACTTAGTTTGCAAATTTTTCTTACTAGATATGACTTGCTATAGTGGCTCCTATAAATCAATTGTTCTCCTTCATTTATGGTGTCTCTCTTCTTCTATATTTTCTCTATCTCCATTTTTTATTCCCCCTCTCATATTCCTCCTCCTTTCTCTATTTTCCTTGTTTTCTCCATTTTCTTCCCTAACTTTCTCAAAGTCCTTACACCACCCATCCTTTACCTACACGTCCCTTCCCTATACTTTCATGTAGTCTTAATCTTGTTTTTAATGATATGATAAAGAGGGATAATTAATATTTTTAACATTTGGGAGAACTAGGTGTAAGTGAGTATTAAAGGTCCTTTTTTAATTTCCCTAGAATAATTTAATAGCCTTCTTATTTAAGTTATCCTTTAATTATCCAATATCATTTTTTTAAGTTTATTCTCTCTTTACCATGCCAAGGCACATTCAAACACCCTAATGTTGACCTATAATATCTAGTAGTTTTACATCACAATTTGGTTTTGATAATAGGACAAGATAATGATAATACAAAAGTCTTATATATTTTTTAATTGCTTTATTTGCATCAATTATGGTCTTCGACACTTGTAAAACACAAGACACTTTCTTTCTACATAACTAATATATTTTGTAAAATTATCATAATACACTCTTTGACCTATAGATGTCATTTATTAAAATAGAATATGAATCTATGATAAGAATCATTACATACAATCTATTAGAATGTTGTTAAGAAAGGTTTATCACATCAACTACCTTTATTCGTTCTTTGTTTACTAATTCAAGTCCTATATTGTTGTTGTTTGTATTGGTTTAGTATTCATCCATAAGTCTTATTGTATCAAGGGGCCAAGGAGACAAGCACTACAATGTTTCCATATCAAATAACCAGTTAAAATATATTATATAATAATATGTATCTAAGGAATTTTGGGCCAATAATAATGGTTTATAATTTTATGAGCATAATAAAAGTTTAATCCTTACATTTTGATAGATAATAATATAGTTTATCATAATACTATAATATAATATTCCATTAAAATAAAATTTAATACATTTAAAAAATTAATAATATTATATTTATTTATCATATAAAAGATAAAATTCTCACCTAGGTGTTGTAGGTGAGTTGGAGAGGAGAGGGCAATCCTCCAAGGGAGGTCTCAGGTTCGAATCTCCACCCTACCAAAAAGCTAAATTGGGTACCCAAAATCCAATTGATAATGTTGGTGCGGGCAGGGTTGGGTGCGACTTCGGGTGACTTTGACGGTGTAGAACCCCTCGTTCGTGGTCTCTCAGACCAAGGCAGCCCCGCAAGGGGTTTTTCGCTTAAAAAAAAAATAATAAAAGATAAAATTCTTTCCAACCCTTTTGATTGAAGAGAATGGTAAAATCTACCTTAAAATAATATAAAAAGAAAAGAAAAGGAGCCCTCTAAACCTTGTTATCAAATCCCCCTCGACCTTATTGTATTTAAATGATATTTAATTTTTTTGGAAAAACCATTATATTAAATAAAATATAATAATTTTACAAACAACAAAAAATGGGTGTATAAGCACACCCCTAAATAGCCATTAACTATCCATAAAAAATGAAGGCCAAATATACCTTAGACCACTAACTATTTTTGAAAACAAAAAAAAACAATCATTGGCCCAGTGGACCTCATATTTGGTCACATCTACCAAGATTGTGGAGGCTTGTCTCTGGTAGATTACTCCTAGCCATAATTTCCTACCTATAGTGTGTGTTTTGACCTAGCATAGAGGATGAGTCACATTAGTGGCAATACCTACCATGTCTAGTCTCAAGTTCTATGTTTCTGGCCTAATAAATGGCTAGTATGAGAAAGTAGTTTAGGGAGCATATCCCGATGAAGAACACAAGCTTATACTGAGAGGGGGGGTGAACAATATAAGACCAATTTTTACTTTTCTTATCATAATCAATATTATGCAATATATCAATGGCAATATCAATAGCAAAAACCAAAGTAGTGCACAAAACATCACACACACATGAGACACCAATTTTACGTGGTTCACCCAATGTGGGCTACTCCACGGAGAAAATCTTTCACTAAAATTTTCTTAATCAATATTTTGGGAATCCTTCCCAATTACAATTTTTATGGACCTCTGTCCAAAGGAGATGTTGATCTCCTAGATATCTATCCACAGGAGAACTCCTCCTCTACTTTGGCTGGTGATCCTCTAGACGACACTGCCTCCACTGCACTGATTGTGGATCTCTCTCAACTTGAATACTCGTGTTCTCACTCAGAAGACCTGTCCTCATTGTCCTAGATGATGGATCTCTATCCACTAGAGACTCTGTCCTATTTTCTCTGTCACCTCCAAAGCTCTACTCAATAGGTTCACTCAGAACCTTCTCAAATCTTTTCAATAGGTCCACTTAGAACCTACTCAAATTTGCTCAATAGGTTCACTCAGAACCTGCTCAAATCTGCTCAACAGGTCCACTCAAAACCTGCTAAAATATGCTCAATAGATCCACTCAGAACCTCCTCAAATCTGCTCAACAGGTCCACACAGAACCTGTCCAAATTTGCTCAACAAGCTTACTCAAAACTTGTCCAAATATGCTCAACAAGCTCACTCAAAACTTGTCCAAATTTGCTCAACAAGCTCACTCATAACTTGTCCAAATTTTCTCAACAAGCTCACTCAAAACTTGTCCAAATCTGCTCAATAGGTCCACTCAAAACTTGTCCAAATCTGCTCAATAAGTCCTCTCTAGGACTTGCTCAAATCTGCATTGCAAGCTTCCACAAAAGCTCACACAAAATCAGTCCACAAGTCTTCTCAAAGACTTACCTCAAATCATCTTAACAAGTTCACACAAAACTTGTCCAATCTCATAGAAGCATAAAGATAATTGTTAGAGACTCAATATGTTCTATACTCAATGCTCAATCACTTTCTCAACTCAATCTCATAAAAGCATAAAGAGAATTGTTAGAGACTCAATATGTTCTATACTCAATCTCAACTCAAATCACTCTCATAGAAGCATAAAGAGAAATGTTAGACTCAATATGTTCTATTCTCAAAGCTCAATATCAACTCAAATCAATCTCATAGAAGCATAAAGAGAATTTTTAGAGACTCAATATGTTATATTCTCAAAACTCAATCTCAATTCAAATCAATCTCATAGAAGCATAAAGATAATTGTTAGAGACTCAATATGTTATATTCTCAAAACTCAATCTCAACTCAAATCAGAATATAGAATAGTTTGTTTCATGGAACTTGAACAACCACTTCACATCCACTTGACTAGGCTCAATCAACTCTACTCAACTAATCACTTCAAGGAACAACCCTTTCTCACAAACCCTAGTCCAAGCATATATCAACCAACTCAAAATATTTCCAACAATGTTCAACAACAACTCTCACATAACAATGATACTCATGTTCTTTTCAAGTTCTTTGCATAACCAATTGGCTTCAACAACAATGCTAATAAAACATTCTTCATCTAACAATGATACTCATGTTTTTCTTAAACTCTAACTCAGGTTTTTCATACAACCAATGGTTTCAACAACAATGCTTATAAAACAAGGTTTAATCACAACTCTCAATTCAGAAAACCTTGAAGCATTAAACCAACCACTTTCTAAAAGGAAACCCTAATCAATTCCTTTTCACTCCAAACTTAATATTCAATCAAGCCAATCACCTAACTCAACAAAGAAGAAGTTTGCCCATACTTTTTCTTGAAGAGTAGTTGTCTTTGCAAATCTGCCACACTCACAATTACTTCTTTGAAAAACTCAATAAGGGTTAAAGGATATTTATTTTCTCAATAAATTACAACACAAAAATAATATCAACCAAAATACACCTTATCACTCAATCTATAAAACTATGCTCAATATCTTTCAAAAATAATCTCCTTGGCAAATATCTCTTTCACAATAAAATCAACTCTATTAAAGTATTACTTCTCAAATATCCAAAATTTATTATTTAAGACTTTAATTAAAACAATACCTAAACTCCTTATGCCTCCTAACTTTATTTCCAATCAATAATTCTTAGCTAGCAATTTTCCAAATAATAAAAACCTTTTAACACCCACTTTGCTAAAAGTAATTAATAATCAACATTGGCAATATTATTCAAATGCTCAACAAAAATATTACCTCTGCCTTGGAGGGGATTTGAACCCCTAACTCTGCCTACGACCTGCACCTTAGCCGTGGCTCTTTTTCCACGCGAGCTAAGCGCTCGCTTGGAGCATTGAGAGCACCACATGCTCTAAGTTCCTTATGCTATCGACGAAAACAAAAATGTGCGCAGCGCTTTGGTATTCCCAACACCAATCGAATTGTGTCTTGCTAGGATTCGAACGCAGCTCAATGTTGCCACAAAAACTTAACCAATGTCTCCTTGCCACTACGCCACGCTTCCCAATTGGCTTGAGGATTTCAATGCACTTTCCTTTATTTCGATCGCCATCCTTCAATTTTTTTCGCTATTTCTCACGAGCTCAACCACCAATTCATATGCCTTTTCTTATTTTGAGCAAGGATTAAATTGATCAATGTCTTATAGGCATTATATATAGTGCCCTTTGTCTTCCATGCAACCTCGTCGGTGCATCAATTTAATTTGACGTCGGCTTGGTTGATTAGGTTAAAAGGTATTTAAATTTAATTAAAATTAAATTTAAATATTATAAATTAAATCAAACCAACCTTAGGCTTTAACTTAATTAAACCTTGGAGCCTTGTCTTATTGCACAACCTTGTAACGAATATTTATTTATAAAATTTAAATTCCTTGTGAATTTAAATAATTTATAAAATAAATATTGGACCTCCTTTTTAACCTTTGCAATAACCCTTCTTGGGTTTTTATGAACCAATCACTTAACCTGTGCTCCCAATAATATTAAAATATTATGGAGCCTTTTTGCCTTTAATTTTTGCACTGTTGAAGCTTTTTCTTGGATGATAGTGACAACCTTTGATGACTTTATTTATTTTTGAATTCCTTGATATGAGTGATAACTCTATCAGGTGACATCAATGATAACTTTGACTTAGAGGACTCAAAATGTCCAACACCCAATGCTCAATGAATTCTTATAAAAGGATCAACTCCATTACCACTTTGTTGTCTAGCATTAAATTTTAGAGAAATAAAGAAGAAATAATATTGACTCAGTCAATACCACTATAAATGGAACAACAAAGGCCTATGAGAAAAAGGAATCATTTCTAGATTTCCATAAAGAAAATAAAATATGGATACTAAAGAGGTTATAAACTTTGAGAAACACCATAGGGAGGAGAGAAGGGTCTCTAAGGAGAATATGTTGTTATGTGAACCACTATGGGAGAAAGGCTAGAAAAAGAAAAAAATCCACTTCCAAGCATCCTAAGCCTTATGACATCTCCAAAAGAGGTGAAGAAGATCTTCAAGTTCATGGTAGAATGGACATAGTGGGTTGGGAACCCTAATGTAGGTAAGTTAATTACCAAGTGGGAGCCTTTGGTGAATTAAAACTCTAGACGAAGAATGTTTGTTTGGGTTAGAGGTATGCAAACCATGATGTGTGAAAATGATAGACCCAAATATACTTGGGTGAAGAGAGGCTTCCACAAGAATTTAGTTTATCAACCATGGGTAAGTATGGCTATAGCCATTTGTAACCCAATATAACCTTATAATTAAGGAAAGGTATCTCTAGATACCATCTCTAGTCCTTCCACCAAGGACGTTGAGAATGCACTATGATCTAGTGAAGCATAGAATTAGATATATTTTCTTTAACTACCTCAAAGGTTTCCTTATTATCAAAGGTAAGTCTGAACATATATTTGATATAACCCTATGGATACCAATCCCTAGTTAACCACTCTAGAGATACCTCATTTATAGACTTTATATTCATGCATCCAAGGGATTTGGGTAAAAGGCGCTTCCTAGATAGTTAGGATAAGAAACCATCAAAGGTTCATCGAATTGATGGAAAGCCCATCCCAAAGACCCTTGCATTTCTATTGAATCCATGGTTTGATGATTTTCTAAGACTATCAAATGCTTTAGATGACCTAAAATCTTATGGGAATTAGGGCAATGAGAAGGGAGGGAAAATCCATACCTCTCCATCCTTTACACCCATAGGGAAAGCCTAAGGTAATGCAATGTTGAACCAACACTTTATAGGCTTCCTTATATTTGATGGCTTTGATTATGCATTTGGCACATAAGGTCATACCTTGGTATTTTTAGTCACAAAGACCCATTCCCCATTCGGCATGGGTAAAAAACATAATTTCTAGGCTACTCTATGGAAATTAGAGTTCAAGGTAGAACTTGCCTAGAGAAAATATTTGAGTGACTTCTTCAGCTTCTAATAACAAGCCTTGGATAGGACCCAACATGAGGAGTAATATGCATGGGTTGCAACCAAGATATTGGAGGAGATTTAAAACTTGTTTATAAGGAAAAGCTTATTAGTGGTCCAATGGGTAAGCTTGGCTTCAAAATTTTGTATGATATTTTTCTATAGTTCTAAGGGGAAACTTTGGAAGGTAAATGGGATACCCAAGAACTAAAACATTTCCCCATCCTATATCTATCTCCACTAAAACTGAATCAACCAAGCTAGGAGGAGAGATATAGACTATTAAAAATAGAGTCTTTTGTCACTAAATGTTGGAGCCAAAAGCAAGAAAAAAAGTATCCAAGCAAAGAATGGCTTGAGTGAAGGATTTTTCATCCTCAGCTAATATGAGGAAAGAGTCATCCACAAAGTGTTCATTGATCATTTGGAATAGACTATTGGGAAGGAAAATACCATTAACGAGGCCTAGATTAGCTTGATGAGCAAAGATTGTTGAAACCTTTAGCTTCAATAACATAGAGAGAGGGGGAAAGAGGGCAACCTTTTTTGATTGAGCAAAAAATACCTATAGATTCTAATTGTATTTTTTGATAGTGATAATAGTAGAAGCATGTGTAAAGAGCATGTTTACTATAGAGATGTGACCATTGTCAAAAACTAGGCTTTGAACATGAAAAGAATAAAGTACCACTCAATGCAATCATATGCTTTCTTGAAGTCAATTTTGAGAAAAATTGTTGGTTGCTTAGATTTTTTAGCCCATTCCATTCCCTCCTAGACAACCAAGATATTATTTAATATATATTTGCTTTTGATGAAACCTATTTGCTTTAGTTTGATGATGGCAGGAAGTAAATGACATAGATGCAAGTCCAAGGCTTTGGCTATGAACTTGTATAGCACATTAAGAAGGGTGATTGAATGCCATTTGGTGATCAACTCAGGATCTCCATACTTTGGGATAAGTTTGATATTACCCTTATTAATTTGTGTTCCAAGAGAGTCATTTGTCGAAGCTTCCAAATAAACTTGGAGTAAATCAAGGCCTATATGGTCCTAAAGGGATTTGTAAAATTTATAGGGGAATTTGCCTAGCCTAGGATATTTATAATTAGCCATTTGAAAGAGCATCTCATGCATATTTTCAAGCAAAATTACTCGATCATAAGCAACTCTTTGAGCATCACTGAGTTTGTTAGGAACCACAACAAGATAATCCTAGATGGCTTGCTCCCTCTAGTTTGAAGGTTTTTATAAGGCAAAGACCTTCTTGTAGTGCCAAAAAAAGGCTCAAGTAACTTTTGGCAAGGCAATAATTTAGATTCTTGACTCTTGAATTACCTTAATGCAAGCAATGTGATGATGAGGTCTAAGACGATGGAAAAAATCCTTAGAGATTTTATCTTCAATTTTGAGCCAATGCATTCTGATATTGATCTAGGATCCTCTAGCATCATAATATTCAACTAACATAATTTGATTCGAAACTCTCACCACATGTAATTGGAGATCATTTTTAAAAGGGTAAGACTCAATATGTCAGGAAGCTTGAGCTAATTCCTATTTGAAAGTAGCATTGAACTAGTGCCTAAAATTGGCAACAAGTTTACCAAGAGATATAAGAAAGGTCATTCTATGGATGGTGTTCAACCACCATTCAATCCAAATAGTGGTACTAGAAGGACAAGGAACCAAGTTCCATATCCTCCTAATATATAAAATAAATGTGGGATGGCAAAGAAAGGAGGTATTTAGAAAGAACTAGGAGGTGAACTGGCAAGGAGGGGAGGTGGATATTTCAATGGAGAAAAATATGGGGGAATGATTAGAGAGGATGGCATTAGGGATAGCCTTCATAAAGGAGTTGAGCTAAACAGGTGAGAAAAGGAAAAGGATATTTGGTCCAAAGTCATAGCTTTAACAAGGCATTTTAACATAATTTTTTATCTATTGTTTATTAGACCAGGAAAATAAGGTATGACTGGAGAAGGAGGAAGGGGAGAAATAGGAATTAGGGTCAAAAAGCCCCAATTTATTTTTCCATAAAGTACCAAGCCTTGCATTCTCATATAGTCCAATGCATAAATAGAATTTTAACTTTATCATGGGCATAGTCAATCATGCTAAAGTCTTTATTGACATTCTAGGCGACGGGCAAAGGGATAAAGCAATCCATTGCTAGAGGTCGCATATGCCCAAAGTATCATTAGGAGCATAAACATTGAGAATGCCAAGGGGTTGACCCATAAGATCTAGAATAATCCAAACTACATGAGATGCTGAGTCCACTTTCTAAGTTACAAAATGGGAGTGGTAGGTATCCGACACAAAAATAATTGCTCATCTTCTAGGAGTATGAGAGGTGGAATAAAATTGGCCTTAGAGCTAGATGAACTGACAAGTACTATGCAGGATAAAGTTTGTTATGAAGAGATATCCAAAAGACTCTGGTGGACCAAGTACTTTCTAATTGGGCCCGTCAAACCATAAACATTCCATGAAAGACACTTCATGAGGAATGCTCAAGAAGCATAAGCGTCTTTATTTCCTTAATATCCTCAAAGTCTATGAGAGAATCAAAGGCATTTGAGATAAAACACTAATAATTATCGCATATGAAGTCAACTTGCCTTCTCTTTTTCAATGGATCTATCGAGCGTTCCATAATAGGACTCTGAGAGTGAAGAGTTTCCATTATGGGAAGGTTGCTTGGAGGTGCTAAGGGCAAGGAGGAAGGGGAAATTGAAGAGGGTGTGATGACTATTGGGAGATAGTAGGGTTCTCAACGTGAGGTTGTGAGGGACTTGGAACGATTGCTATAGAGGTGGAGCTAAGAGTAGCAGAGGTGGTAGGAGGATGAGAAGGAGGCATAGTTGAAACAATGAGAGGCAAGGGTTTTTGTGAGGGTCCTACAAGAACCAAAGGACGAGCATTCTTATTTATATTTTTTATCATTGTTGTCCACACTTTTGACCCATTGACATCCGGTGTCATTGGTGTAGATGTAGTTGTTGTCAGAGAGGACTTGGCTATGAAACGCCCCTCCGTTAGGGGATAATCTTTAATTTTATGAGCTGCCAAGTGGCATCTATAACATGTATTTGGAGGGTTAACATAAACCACCCTTTGCTAGAAATGTGTGTCTCCAACTTGAATGTCGATAAATTATTTGAGGTCCTTAGAGAGGTTGACCTCAATACATAGATGCTTATGGGGGCAGACAACATAAAACTCTTGTTGTTCCAAGCAAACAAATTTGCTAATAGGGATGACAAGTTGTTGCAAAAAAGGCCACAATGGAAGAATAAGACTAGGGAATTCTATCCATACTGGCACTCTCAAGGAGACATATGTGGAGACAATAAAATTATAGTGCTAGGGTTGAAGGATCAAAATGGTATTCGTAATATACCATGGACCTCTACTTAGAACAACCATGACATGTTAAGGGTCAATAAACCTAAACTGAAAAAAACCCCTTAGTGATGTTTTATATATGTTCCACTTTAATGCCATGGGATGCCATGCATTTTGTATTGATTGACTAACAGATAAATGTGTCATTAGGTACATGTCCCAGAAAATACGTGATAAATGTGTATTGCTCAAACTATCTACATACACTATCAAATTCTTGCATAAACACAATATTAAAGATGAAAACATTACCTCATGATATACTTTTAGAACGAATTTTTATAAGTACTTGTTTGAACCCATAACACTTCACAACGAAAACTTTACCAAAAATAACGTGAGTTGAGACCATATTAAAAAAAATTATTCACCTAACACAAAAAAATAAATAAATAAATAAAGGAGCCGACGATAAAAACAACGACAACAAAATTTATTAAAAAATAAAAAAAACCTTAAAACATAAATACAGTCTAAGATAGGTTGTTAACAACACTAAATGCAAATAATAAAACTCTCCTCAAACAAACCCAGCTTATATTTCCGAATAGCAAATTTATAATATTAACTAGGACGTTGTTGGCCAGCAATACTTGCAAACCCTAATAAAGCTCTCCCCGGAACAAATCCAAACTTGTATTTCCAAATCACAAATTTATTATATTAACTAAAATTTTAAGTATCTCTGTAAATGTGTTTTACTAGCAAGGATGCTATTTGCATTATCGATGATGTAACCTGGATTAAATCCTCATATAAGTATGATTTAATAAGTCCATGGTATTTGCAATCTATTGTCCGAACTTAAAGATACTTTGTAATAGTTGAGTGTTTTATATGCCTTCTTATATTTGTAAATTATTTGTCTTAGCCATACTTTACGAACTTGAACTTATACCGTCCTTCACTTTAAGAGTCAAAAGGGTTGAGACGTTTCTTCTAAATAAATAAATAAAGGTTGGGGCAGAAGTTGAACCATAATCTTAACAGATAAACTAACTTATCTTGTAAATAAAACTAACTCTGATGTAACAAGCCAACTGCACTCCAGATTCCACCGTCGACCGCAAGAAATAATTAAATAGACATAGGATTTCCGGGCGACCCAAACGACCGGCAGAAATTTCGTTCCCAGTGGGACCCGTTAAAGTTAGTTGGAATAATTTTTCAAGGCAGCGTGGATTATGCCAACGTCCTCGCAGGTTGTCAAGATTGTCAAAGGTTTCCGGTTGCCTTCTTTCCCTAATGAATATTCCCCAGAATCTGTGGGATGCCAAAAAAATTTCTCTCCGATGCCCTTGAATTGAATAACAGTGGCGCAAGGATCGGACACGTGTATACTTAATCTGTCGGCATTGTATTCGCCACGACACAAATAAGATAGGATATTTTGCTTTTTAAATGCTTTAGTGCCCTTTCAATCACGTAATATTTTTTTTAATATTAGAGGGAAGCATAAAAATTACCTGACAATATAAAAAATTATTCGAAGATAATATATAAGATATTTCATGTGTTTAATTTGGATGTAAATGTACATCCCAACGATTTTATAGAACCAATAATTATTGTTATCTAATTTCATATTTTTCCATACATCTTACAGGTTTTGTAGTTATCTTACTCTACCAATATTTGGATGATTTAGTTATAGATAGATAAATTAACTAATGTTGAATTAGACTCATTATAAATAGATTTTCTTAAATGATAAATCATTTTTTTTTTTTTTTTTATATTCATTTTTATTTTTATTTGTTATATGTCTTTCAATATTATAAATGTTTTTAATTAATTTTATTTATTTATTTATTTTATTTTTTTGAGAAACTTTTTATATACAACATATCCGCAACATGTGAGGGGAGAGATTTGAACCTGGGCCTCTCGATAACTGGAGAGTTTTAACTATCCACTTGCTCTCCAACTCCTCTACATGAATGGATATTTTGTTTTTTTTAAAGAAAAGTACTTTTATATATCAAGTATTACTTTTTTTAACATTTTCTCCCTTAATGTTTAATGTTCCAATCTTCAATTTTTTGAACAAAACTATTAATTTTTTGATCAACACTCTTTCATTATTTTGTTGTTGACATACACCTTTATGTTTCCCACACACATTTACATATATTCAAACTTTCAAGTACTACGTTCTCTTTCTTCTTCAATATAGATGTCATCCTATGACTTGATCAATAGTGTCCTTATGGTAACCTTCTCATTCTACTAAATTACATGGTTAACCAATCATTACAACCGTCAAGCATAATAAAGTAGATCATTGCTTATGAGATTCACTATGTTGTTTCCATATTAGACCTTAATCTTTTTGCTTTCATATGTGAGACATTGCTTCTAACACACAACCTTCTTCCAATGGTCCTTACTCTCCCTTTCTAGTGATACTCTTGTTTTATCTTTTAGCGTTGTTTTTGCTTGTCTTTTTTAATTTGATTACTTCGGTTCTCATACCCTGATAAAGGTAGGACCAACTAGGGCTCGAATCTAGGACCTCCATCTATTGAGGTTGTTCGAACAATGAACTTCAGGCTCCTCCTTGAACTAAACTGCAATTCAAATGTAGGAGTCTTACTCATTGCTCCAACATTCCCTCTAAGCCACTTCATGAGGACTTGAGGCTTCTAGCTTCAACATTAGCTCTGATACCAATTGTTAGAATCAAATACTTTGATACCATGGCTCTGATACTAGTTGTCAGGATCATATGCATTGATACTAATTGTAACAATCATGTGCTTTGATGATAAGTATCAAGATTGAAGAGTCTAATACCAATTGAAAAATCCAATACCCTAATATGAAATGTTGCAAAACCATATAAATTATCTCACAAGTGTAAATTCATATTCATATTCTTATCCAGGTGGAACTACACTGCTCAAGTATATTAATAATCAATGAGACATAATTGTTGTCATTCATTTCCATACAATATTCTTCAATACATCACATAGGCTCTCTAGTCATATCACTCCACTCCATACAATCTAATGCAACTACGAATGATCCATCCAAGTAAGGTTGAATGGATAAATCAACTAGTGGACGATACATATAGAATCATTACAATGACTCTTCTTAACTAACAAATCACAATTTTCTATCTTTAGATCTATCTTTTTATCTTTGCATTCATCTTTTCTATTTTTCCATTTGTCTTCTATATTACAATTGCTTTCCTATTTTTAAAACTTATTTTCTTCTTCTTTAAGAAAAACACTTTCATGAGCTTTTTCATATCCACCATTACTTTTTCCAACACTAGAAAAACACTTCCATGTGCCTTTTTATATTAAGAATTACTTTTAAAACATTCTCCCCATTAATGCTAAATGTTTCAATATTTAATTTCTTTAAGAAAACTCTATTTTCAACTTACTATTGCACATACACCTACACTACTATTCATTCACATTCACATATTTCTTAACATCATGTTGGTGTCTTTCTTTTCTTCTTCTACATGGGTGTGATTCCATGACTCAACTAGAAGTTCCCTTACAATAATCTTCTCATCCTACCAAACTGCATGGATAACCAATTTTTTTTTACAATAAAAAAGGCTCTGAATCTATTAAACTTGAGAAGAGATTACAATACTTACAATGCTTGACCACAAACAGAGGTAACTAAGACATCGATCAACTCACCCATGGAGCCGACAATGTTTGGCCACCAATCTAGCCAACAAAAATATACAACTCTAAAAGGCCTGGAACAAAAACAACTACAACACACGTGAGAAGCTGACAATTCCTCAACTCACAACATAGACAGAAACAAAAATACTGGAAACCTCACAGCCAACTCTTTCCTCCAAATAACTGCACTCTATCCCTGAACAACAAAGGACAACAAATAGCCTAACTAACTGAGTGAAGAAAGTTCTAGAGAGTGATTCTTTATTTTTCAATGATCAATTAGAGCAATGGTAAATTTGTAGATTTTTGACAGTTAAGTGTGCGATTGTCTTTGCTAATTGATCTGCATCCAAATTAAACTCCCTATAAACATGATGAATTTGGAAGGACTTAAAGAAATTTGTCAATCTAATCACTTCCTCTTTCATGTCTTTAAGGACCAAATCATTAACTTTCCAATTTTTCCCTAAGGATTCTGTGATTAACTTGGAGTCACCCTTGACAAAAATCTCTATGATATTTTCTTGCAAAGCAATTTTCAATCCTCTCAATAGAGCTGCCATTTCTGCGTAGTTGTTTGTGTTCAACCCTAACCCTTCAGAAAAGCAAATGATCTTTTCCTGTAAGGGCCATACTAATTTCCCCCTTGCCCCTGCTCTACCCGGATTTCCAAGAGAAGATCCATCAAAATAGAAGGTCACCACAGATTCTTCTATGGTGTTAATACCTATTGTTTGTCTCAGAGGAGCAGACTGGTTTAAATTCAAACCAAAGACCTCCAAAATTTCTTTTTGCTCCCTAGAACAATGTGCAATTGCCAGTACTTTAGTTGGAAATAAAATAGTAGCCTGTTCACTTACAGATCTGATTAAATTTACCCATATTCTTCCTGAGTTTATGACCTGATCTCTAAAGCATTTGTCATTTCGAGCCTTCCATAACTGCCACATCAAGCAAAAAGCCATAGACCTGCATAGTTATTTGATCGGTAAGCAGTTAGTCATTTGATTCAACATCTCTATAACATCCATAAAGCACTTTAACTCCCGAGTAGGGCATTTAAAGAGCTTTATCAACTTGGTCCAAAGATCTGCTGACACTGAACAATTAAAGAGCAGATGATTTAGAGTTTCTCCTTCTCTTTCACAAAGGTGACATCTGTCTGGACCAATCACACCCCTCTTTCTTAGATTCTCAGCTGTTAGAATCACACCATGAGCCACCAACCATCCAAACATCTATATTTTTGGAACCACCCTGGACTTCCAAACATGCTCCATTGGCACCTCTAGGGAATTATCTTGGTTGTCCTGAGCAGTTAAGAACATGTACACAAATTTTGTTGATAGATTCACTAGTCTTTCATTCTCCTTCCATGTTGGTAGATCTTCCCCCTCTTGGAGAAAAATTCTCCTACTACCCAAGTGCTCTTTTAGACAGTTAAAATCATCTTTCAAATGTTCTGGATAGAGGTTTTCCAAATCTATTTTAAAGACACAATCTCTCCACCCTGTTGTGTGGGTCGTTTTCATAAAGAAATCCTTGACTTTGTAAATGTTTTGTTGTAAGAAATGATTCCTAATGTTGTTAAGATCTGTAAATGTTTCTAGGGGTTTGGACCCAGCCAAGGACTGGGTGAAAATATTTAAGTCACCTTCTTTCACCACCCAAGTCAGATTCTCCTTAATGATCTTCAACCTTGTCAAGATGTTTGACCAAATTTTGGTACCTCTCTATTCTGGATTGAGGTTCAAAAGAACATCTTTTGGTCTACCTCCACCACAATATTTCTTCAATAAAATGTTGGCCCAAGGAGCCTCAGAGTTGAGCAACATTCTCCAAGCAGTTTTAGTGGCTAAAGATTGGCCAACTTTGTCAAGTTGTCTTATCCCCAAACCTCCAAACTTTTTGGGTCTGCAGATCTTAGACCAATTCACAAGATGATATTTCTTCCTGCTAGTTTTGCCTCCAGACCAAAGAAAACTTCTGAATTCTTTTTCCATTTCACTTATTACAGTCTTAGGAGCTAAAATTAAGGACATCCAATAAATCGGGATTGTAGACAAAGTTGCCAAAATCAACGTTCTTTTACCTACCAGGTTCAAAATTTGATTTTCCCAACTGCCTATTGTTCTTTTAATTTTGTCTACAAGGCAAAACCAGTCCATAGCTTTATGGTTGCGAGTTATGATAGGAATGCCAAGATACTTGATTGCGGAATTGTCTTCTCCTTCTTGGAATTGTAGAATTCTGCAAATTTTCCTCTTTGAATGGAGTGGTGTATTGAGGAAAAAGATGATACTTTTTTCTTTATTTATCACACTCCCAGAAGCTGAAGTGAAATCTATCATAATATTTTGGATAGCCTTGGTTGTTTGAATGCTAGCTAAACCCATTAACAATGTGTCATCTACAAAGAGGAGATGAGAGGTTGCTTTCACATTGATAGTAGCACTTAAACCTTAAAAATTATGCTTTTCCTAACTTACTTGGAAGGATCTGCTCAACCCTTCTGAGACTAAAGCGAACAAAAAGGGTGATAAAGGGCATCCTTGATGAATACCCCTTGATGTCTCAAAGAAGGAGGATGGGCCCCCATTTATTAGAACTGCAACATTTGGATTACATATGCATCCCTGCACCCAATTTGTCCATATATCATTAAATCCCATTTTCTTTAACACCTTGCTTATAAATTGCCTATCCAACCTATCATAGGCATTAGAGAGGTCCACCTTGATTGTCATGGCTCTATTTTTATTTATCACTGTAGAATGTAAAGTTTCTTGAGCTATTACAATATTATCATGTATGTGTCTACCCAGAATGAATCCACCTTGTTCCACTGAGATCAAATCATTTATGAAGGGCTTTAGTCTATTAGCCATTAACTTGGTTATTATCTTATAAGAGGTATTGCAAAGAGAAATAGGATGAAATCTATCAAAGGCTACTACATCTCTATTTTTAGGAATGAGTGCAATGAAATAGGTATTGATAGCCCCTAAAACCGCACCATTCTGTCTAGATTCTTCAATCATTTTGACCAAATATTCCTTTATGATTTCCCAATAGGCCTTATAGAAATTAACCTGAAAACCATCAGGTCCCGAGGCCTTATCCAAGCTCATACTCTTGATTGTCTCATAGACCTCTTCCTCTGTAATGGATTTCTCTAGTTCCTCATTCATTTGCGATGTGACCAATTTTGGTATGCAGTTGAGAATTCTTTGTTGAGCTTCTTCATTATTTTCTATCCCCTCATTTAAGAAAGACTCAAAATAATTGATTGCTTCCTTCTTAATTAAGTCTTGATCTTTGACCTCCTCTCCCTTTGAGTTCTTAATCATGGAAATCTGATTGACTCCCCTTCTTTGACTAGCTACCTTGTGGAAGAAGGATGTGTTTGAATCTCCTTTCTGAAGCCAAATTCTTCGAGATTTTAACCTCCAAACCTGCTCTTCTCTCTCCTCTTCCTTATCAATGATTTGTTTCCATTTTTGCTCTTCCTGGAATAAATCATCATCCCAACCTTCCTCCAAGGCTTTTTGCTCAGTTTGAAGTAATTTTTCTCTTGCCATTCTCACTTGTTCTTGTTGCTGAGATCTGATATTTTGAGTCCATATCTTTATACCTCTTTTTACATTAAGTAGCCTCTTATGAAATTGATACATTTGAGACCCATGATTAGGGGCACCATTGTCCCACCAGAATTTGACCCAAGGGAGAAACTCTTCATGCTCTATCAACATGGGTAGAAATTTGAAAGGAGTATTTTTTACTTTCAAAATGAATTGAAGTTCAACAACCACTGGCCAATGATCAGAGCTAGTGCCTGAGACTACCCTTGTTTCCACAATAATGGAGTCAGTAATTAAGCTTTCAGATAATAGAAACCGGTCCAACCTTTCAACAATCATCACTTTCCCTTTTCTTCTATTACTCCAGGTAAACCAACCTTCTTTGGGTGGAATGTCAATGAGTTCAAACTATTGAATTCCCCCAATAATTTTGGATCGTACTTGATCATTGTTGTTGAACCATCCTCCTTTCTTTTCATTCCTATCTAGAACTGAGTTGAAGTCTCCACCTAGAATGACATGCTGATTTTGTAGAGACTCCACTAGATTCCACACTTGATGCCATATTTCAAGTTTGGCAGTAGTATTGTTAGGTCCATATATGTTAATTAAATTGAAAGTTATCTTTAGAGATGTTTCAAGGAATTTTAAATAGATCCAATTGCTTCCTAATATTTTTTCAATAATTTCAAAAGTATTGCTTTTCCACATAATGGCTAAACCACCTGACCACTTGCACTGATTGCCACTATTTTACTACCTTTCCAAATCTGATCTTTCACTTGTATAAAATCTTCTTCATTCATCTTTGTCTCTTGTATCATGATAATATCTGGTTTTTCTTGGCTGATTTTTCATCTCAAAGACATTATTTTTTTAGGGGAGCCAAGACCCCTAATGTTCCAAGAAAGGAACTTCATTTAGCTGATTTTTTCCCCGCTCTGATCCTGAGTCCTTTGTCCTCAAGCGTGAGCTGAGTTCTATCAGCAATCAATTCATGAGTTTGCTTATCCCGCATTGTTTTACTATTGGGTCTACCCACTGTTTTAGGTGTGCCTCCTGTATCTATTTCACATTGTGTTTTTTGGGGAGTCATTTCAATGTCATGAATAGTTTGAGGTGACCAATTTGAATTGTTCACATTATCTATCTCAAAATTATTCTCAAAAGGGATAAATTTAGGAAAGAAGAATTCAAACCTGGAACAAGAGATGTTTGTCCAGATTCTATAATGTCGACCCACTGCATACTGAAGTCACTTTGTGCTCCCTCTTTTTCTATTGCTTTTTTATTTATAGTTTCTTCATTTAGATCCTCTTTGATTCCTCCTTCATCTGGTTGAGTCCCTTTGTTGAGACTATCTTCAACTATGTCCACTTTAGATCCCCCAAACTGTTGTAAAGCCTCAAATTTGTTGAAGTTTTCCTTTTGAAAATTTTATTGTGAGGTGAACAACCCTGGTTTGTTCTGTCTCTGTCCTCTTTTGTGATACTGGTAACCATCCTTATTAATCTCTTTTTCTTGATGTTCTACTAGAGGGATCTTAGGACAATAATAGGAAAAATGGCCATACTCATGGCATCAGAGACATTTGAAAGGAAGACATTCATAATCTAATTTTTGTTCAATCTGGAAGGAGTCCACATTAATCATTACTGCTTCTGGTAATCCAATTTCAATGTTTACCTGGACACAAATGTGGGTCACTACCGAATTTGCACCATTGCTCTCTGCACCTTTGATGAAGGTCCCCAATTTATTACCTATTTCCTCCAAGACTGAGTTCTTTCTCAAAAACCTAGGTAAAAAGGGTAAACGGACCCAAACTGGCACTTCCCTAGGGTTCTCCTCTAATGGATTGAAGTTGATATGCCATGGGGCTAAGTACAAACCACTTCTACTCATGAAATAAGGGCCCTGCTCAAACACCTTTTCTCTGTCCTCTAGGGAGCTAAAAACAACTATGAAAAAGCCCCTACCTTCCATGGAAATTTCAATGCTTCCTTGCACCTTTGGCTTCCAATTGACATCAACCCAAGCCCTAAGTGCAGTATCTCTAGGCCACATTCCACAAAAATGACCAATCAGTGCTTGGTTCTTCAAAAGAACAATTTCCTCATTGACCTCTTGGATTCTCACTTCCATTGACGGATTACCATCCAACTTTTTCACAAAGACCTGGTTTTCCTTCCTCTTTTCTATCGATTTTCCTGCCTGAGATCTTTGAACCACCCTTTGTGCTTCAGACAAAGCCACACTTGATGAACCTCCTACATTTTGGGTTGGGAGGGGCACAATGGCCCCTCTAGAAGCACCTTTCATAAGTTGAAGAGACCAAGAAAAACACTGAGCGACTCACAGACTTGCTAGGGTTTGCACCATCCTGCCCAACCTTCAAGTCCCATTTTTGGAGATGTTAATTCAAGTTTTATTCCTATTTTGTATTTTTGATAAGAGTTATGAAGAATATTGAGTTGAAAGAAATCACATGGATAACCAATTATTACAACCACTAAGTGTAATAGAATAAATCATTGCTTACGAGGTTCACTTTATTGTTTTCACATAAAATATTCATCTTTCTTCTCTCATGTGTGGGCCATTGGTTCTACCACACATAACCATCATCTTATGATTAAACATCACTTCCTCTTTCTAACGATACTTCTATTGTTGCTCTTTCTATTTCAATATTACTTCTACTTTTTATTATCTTATTTAGTTTTATTACTTCATCTCTCATACCTTGTTAAATATATGGACCAACTAGAACTCAAATATAGAACCTCATTTTCTTGAGATTGCTCTTGTAGACACCCATTAAGATGAGTCATTTTTCTTAAAAAACCTTACTTTTCCCTCTAAACAAAACTAGGGTTATCTTCAAGAGAATATTTTCCCTACTAAATCATCACCATTCTCCCTAAATATTATTTTGGGATAGGGATCGAAAATATCTTTTCAACGACATATTATATGTTCAATTCTGACACCGTTTGGCCCCTCAAAGTGCAAAACAACTATGTACAATTCTAGCTATCACAAAATTCGCGGGTAGATTACGAATTTAATTTTAAAAAATTTATATAATTTTCCCCAAGACCGTTTCAATGGAATGCATCATTCTCGTGGATTCGCTAGTCATAATTTGGGCCAACAATTCACTTAGATTGGTAATTTACTAATCTAATTAAAAAAAACTCAACTTCTTCCTGAATTGGTTATTCCACATCCATGAGGGTGATAAAAATATGCATTCCACCTCCCATAGATCCGGATCGGTGAAAGCAAAAGTAAAATGAATGGAGAAAGTAGAAAATCATAGGGCTATGGCATTTTTAAGGGAGATAAATTTGTGAAGTGATAATTTTATTACAAGTTGAGCATCAATAACAAGTTTTACCGCATGTTGAATGATTGGGGAAAATCTGTTGGTGATTGAAGAATACTCACAAAATATCTATTTTGCTGCTTCGATCCATCAACAATTTAATCAGCAACATCCCTACTTTAAGCAAGTATTTATTTTACAATCATTTTAGCAATCATTGTTCCATTTTTTTCTTTCTTACGTGCATTTCATATTCAATCTATTTTCCATTTAAAAAGAAAACAAGAAAAAAACATAATATCATCTTGAAGCTAAATTTTCCCTAACAAAATCATATTTTATTTTCTTAAATATTATATTGTTGGATAGGTCTTAGAAAGAGTTTTCCAACGGTATATAATTTGCCTCATTTTGATATCGTTTGGACCTCTAAAATGCTAAAAAACTATACACATGTCTAGTTATCACAAATTCATGTGGATCTAACGAATTTACAAAAACATAAACATGGGGGCAAATATTTGGCTTTAAATCAGGCATTCCTTTGTTTTAGATCAAGTAGGATATAGTTAAAACCATTTTGCTTTATTGGCTTTATCAATCATTGCATTATTTATCATTCGGATATAGATTTTGATTTATTTATAATCACCATCATTATCGTCCTTTTACATGTGATTTGTCAGGAAAGAACCAAGAAGATCCATTCACTTTGATGATCAGAAGAAAGCCTAAGGCCATTTTTATGGAATATTTGGCTTCTAATTATTAGCATCAAATGTTATTCTATTAAGTTACAAGTTTACAGGTCTAAATTGACGAATTTGACAAGTCAATTATAGATCCACTCAAATCAACCATCTAGATTAGATAAATTCTAACTCATTACATATTACATCTTTTTTTATAGTAATTTTAGATCAATTTCATTTCACAATCACAATCAGAATACACAAAGAAAAAAATATATGTTTATCTATATATATATATATAGGATCTTGCATTGCATTTTAGATTACTTATTTATCTGTGTGTTGTCTTCAAGAAAACAAAATTGCATGTAGATTAAATCTAGCTACATTTTGCCAAAACCTTAGGTGTATGCTAAACCAAAATAACTCATCAAACTCTCACCTTACCTAGGCGTGGAAACCACCACAAAGTGTTTCTTGGTGAACCCACCAACAATTCATTGACAAACACCAAAGAGAGCATGACACAAGTGCTTCTCATATGAGGTGTAGATCCCCAATTTTCCCATCCCCATTCCAGGCATGGATCCATTAGCCTGAAATAAAGGGGTGCAAAAATTTTGAGTCTACATTCTTTGGTGAACCCGACGTGAAAACACCACCACTTTTTATTTTTTGTTTTTCTTTGATTTAAAAAAAACTAAAAAACATTAAAAAATTGTTTGCTTAGATTAGAAGAACATAAAAAGATAATTTTTAATTCAATACGATTCACATTTTTCATTTTATTTGACCATTGTCCTAAAAAGAATCACATCCAATGTACTTTTCCACAGTTTTGGCTGGTCTGGACACAACAGGAACACACAATGAAAGGGGTTAGCCATACCCACGAACCTTCGAAAAGGGATTATCCTTTCGCCTATGCTTGAAAAAATTAAAAATCTAATCAAGATTTAAAATTCAACCAATCTAATAACCATCATAGTTGTGAAAAATAGCACACATCTATTTGAGGTGTATCGCTGACCATAATGAACTTGGTGAGGATTGGTAGGACCTGGGATTCATCAATGCTTGGACTTCATCACCAAGCATCTGCATGCGAGCATCCAGGTGAAAGCTTAATTTCAGCCAAGACAACTATACCTCCAACTTCTTCTCCAGTTTCAAAAGGTCTTTTATATTGCTTATTTATAGGTATGATCAATGGAATAGGAAAGATCTTTCTTATGTGTGTTATTTATTTCATAAATACAAATAATAATAATAATAACAAAAAAAATGACTACCACTTTTTGGAATGGTAAAGAGATCATGGGTCTTGTAAATAGTCCAATTCAATACAAATATATTTATGGCACTGCCCCGATCAATAATATCGAGGGAATTCCACCAGTTGTATTGGTTGATTATGGTCAATCCCATTCACAATTTCTTCCATATTCAACATTACCCTTATCACAACCTCATCTTATTTCATCTCCTCTCTCTCAACCAATCCCTTCACAATTTTCCTTTCCACAATATTTCCCATCACAATTTCCTCCACAATCACTACCATATTCTTCTTTTCAAACCACATATTCACCTCAACCTCTTCATAATAATGGTATTATTCCCACCACACATCCATGTCATGTTTTTCAATCTACATACAATCCTTCTCCACCATTATTGCAATCACAACCATTTCAACATTCTTCTTTCAACACAACACATTCATTTCAACAAGGAAATACTTCTTCTTCTAATCCTACCATGCACTCACATCATACTTCATGATATACCTATCATCATTCTACCTACAATTAATAAAATACAAGCAACTAGTTGTTACATCCCGCTATTGCTAATACTCTAAGAAAAATGTTCAAGGATCCTCAAAAATATTTGCCACGTAAGTTTACAAAACTCAAACAACCATTAACCATAATCCTCAAGTATTTGCTAGATACAAATATGATTGAGTTACCACCCATAAGGTAACCTGATACTATAACAGATTGGTATAAGCCTGAGCTACATTGTGAATATCATAGAGTGGATGGATACATGACACAAATATGTAAGAAGTTGAAATATGCGGTTCAAGACTTGATTGATGAGGGTATTTTTGCTATAGAGGATTTGCCACTCACTATTGGTTACAATTCTCTAGCAAACAATCAATCTCTTACACAACAAATACCCACAACTAATCAAGACATGGGAATCTTCCAAAATTCCCAATTCAATCATCAACAACAAGAAACCAATCAAATTTCATATCCTAATATGTCTCATCATAACAATATTATTGTAGCTAAGACTACAAGAAAACAAGTTAAAGCTCAACCTACTCAATTTGATAAGCAAGAGATAAATTCTTCATCCAACCAACCTTCAAGACCTCTCTTAATTTTGAAGAATAATAAAAAAGAGGATACAAGCATAGAAAACCCATCTTTAGTGTTGAAGTCTCAACCTAAAGTCTCCTTCAATATTCAAAAATAGTGGACTAATCCTCCAACTAAGATATCCCTTTTGGAACTTTTGCGAACCTCTCCTATTCATAGGGAATCTTTGTTCTTCATTATCTCTTTATTTATCATCATTGCATCAAGTTCTCTATACTTTTCCTCTTTATCATCATCATCACCTTCTGTTTGTCACCTTTTGTTCTTCATTCTCTCTTTATTTATCATCATCGCATCAATTTCTCTATTATTTTTCTATTTATCATCATTGTCGTCTTCTATTGATCACATTTTTTTCTTCATTCTCTCTTTATTTATCATCATCACATCAAGTTATCTATTCTTTTCCTCTTTATCATCATTTCCACTTTTTATTCATAACTTTTCTTCATCTACATCTGATCACTTTTCTTCATCTATATCATCATTCTTCATCACAACAATCTCAACCATAAACAAATTAGCTTCAATCACCTTCACCACAACCAAGTTTCCCTTCAAAAACTCTTTTGATTTTTAAGCCACCTTAGAAATGTTATGCATGAATCACCTTGTATAGTGTATATAGATCATTTTGTATATACCACCAATTCCATCATCAAAAAAAGAAAGAAACAAACAAATAAAATAAATAAAACAAAAGTTATGCATAGGTATTGCATTCTCATCTAGTTTACATTTCAATCATTGCATTTCCATCATTGCATTCACTCATGCCATTCTATATCCTTTGATTTTGAAAAAAAATCATGAAGAACACAAGCTTATATTGAGAGGGGGGGTGAACAGTATAAGACCGCTTTCTACTTTTTCTTTCGATTCAACTTGCAGTTCAATATTATGCAGTGAATATATAACAGAATCAAAAATAGAAATCAAAGCAATGCACAGAATATCATCCACAATAGAGACACAACAATTTACGTGGTTCACCCAACGCGGGCTACTCCACGGATAAAATTTTCACTAAATTTTATCACCTCAAATTTTGGGAAACATGTCCCGATTACAAAGTTTATGGGCACCAACCCAAAGGAGATACCTTCCCCTAGCTCTGCTCAATCTGGTGATCCTCTAGAAGACCTCCGCCTCTGCAGCCCTTAGCAAGTGGAACTCTATCCACGAGAAGACACCTGTCTTCCCCGCTCCGGTCGGAGACCTCTGTCCTCAACTCTTTCACCTCCAAAGCTGGTCCTCTTATCTGCACCAAACACAGTCCTTCGGTCTGGCACTTATGTCCTCAAAATTTTCACCTCTGCGCAAACACAGCAGCACTGTCTTCGCACACTCTGCTCCTCGACGATCGAACTTCTCCCCGCACTCTGCTTCTACGAAAGTCGCACTTCGAACGCACACTTCGATCGATGATCAAACTCTTCGAACAACCCTCCTTTTATACTGACAATCTCAAGATTAGATTCTTGATCTTAGTCGGTTGTATATCCCTAAAACAACGTCGACTGCACAACCCTACACTTCGTCGGCTCAAGGTTAACTCTGTCGGCTTCAACCGCCTCTACTGTTCTGTAGCTTTTCTCGCGAAACTACAACATGTCATGATATCGTGACACTTTTACAATCGTACACCTTCTATAGCCTGTTGTCACGAAATCGTGACACCTTGGCCTTTGTCGACTTCCTTTGTGCTTCTGTCATGAAATCGTGACACCTTTGCCTCTTGCTGATGTCATCTCACTTCTGTCATGAAATCGTGACACTTTAGTCTTCATGGCCTTCCTCTCAGCTTTTGTCATGAAATCGTGACACTTATGATTTTTGTTGATGTCATCTTCACTCTGTCGTGAAATCATGACGCTTTAGTCTACAATGCCTTCTTCTCTACTTTTGTCATGAAATCATGACACATCTGCTTCTACTGACGTCATCTACAACTCTGTCGTGAAATCATGATGCTTTCACTGCCTTAAGCTCTTTTTTGCCATATGCCCGTGAAACTAGAACATGTCACGAAATCATGATGCTTTCGCCTTCGAGCTCTTCCTTCTTCAATTCATCATGAAATCATGACGCTTCTTCTATTTAAGACTTGCTAACTATTTCTATCATGAAATCGTGACACTTTCTCCAATTGCAAGCTGCTATCTCAACTTGTCATGAAATCGTGACACTTTCTGCATCCGTACAACTTCTTTGTAGCCTCTCATGAAATCATGACGCTTTTAGCTTTCGAAAGCTTTCCTTGCAACCTATCACGAAATCGTGACGCTTCTCCTTTTAAACTCTTCCCTTTTGTTGCATGTCACGAAATCATGATAGTTCTCACTTTGAGCTTTTCAGTATGTCACAAAATCGTG
Source organism: Wollemia nobilis (assembly GCA_028583015.1). Taxonomy (NCBI): domain Eukaryota; kingdom Viridiplantae; phylum Streptophyta; class Pinopsida; order Araucariales; family Araucariaceae; genus Wollemia; species Wollemia nobilis. The sequence goes on along the minus strand of JAQPPZ010003077.1, from coordinate 34,541,912 downwards.
ACGATCCTCAACTTGACCTCTGCAAAATGTCATAAAATTGCGACAGTCTTACTTGGATCTTTGCATCATGTTGCGAAATCATGACAGTTCTCTGCGGACTCTCTTTTCGCATTATGTCATGAAATCGTGACACTTTTTCGTCCGTACAACTTTCTTTGCAATGTGTCATGAAATCGTGACACTTTTCCTTCTCTCCTTCCTCACTTTTGAGTCTGAAAATGCGACATGTCATGAAATCGTGACACTTTCCATTTCTCTTTCTCTCCAACATGTCGCGAAATCGTGATAGTTTGCCACTTTCTCTGTCTTCCAACATGTCACAAAATCGTGACACTTTTGCTCAAACTTTCTCTCTCCTCAAACATGTCACGAAATCATGACAGTTTTGCCAACGCTTTCTCTCTCCTAAAACATGTCGCAAAATCATGACAGTTTTTCAGCTGCCTGCATACTTTTTCTTACTTGTCTTTTTCTTGATCTTTTGCAACTGGGCTACTCCGATCTACTTGGAAACTCACTGTCCAAACTGAAACCTTCATCAAGACACATTCTTTGACATCAAACCAAATTGCTTCAAGACCTTCTTGACATCAATGACAACATCTACACTTAGAGCAAAGGCAATGTACCCAAGGTACCCAAAATTGCCAACAATCTCCCCCTTTGTCATTGATGGCAAACCTTAATTGAAAACACTAGTCAAGAGCCAAAACTGAAACCAACTGATCCAACAACTGAGAATCTGCCTTTGAAGTTTTTGCTCCCCCTGACTTGAAGCTCTCTTCTTCACTATGAAGCTCTCCCCCTTACTCATATCTCTCCCCCTTTGTCATCAATGGCAAAGGGTCACCTTTGGGGCTCGGGACTAAGAATGAGCCTCTAGGCTTAGTCCCTCCCCCACCTCTTGATGAGGTGATTAATTTTGGGGTGGGAGTACAACTCCCAATTTCTCCCTTAGATACTCAAACGTATCTCTTGGAAGAGGTTTTGTGAAGATATCTGCAATCTGCTCTTTAGTAGACACATATTCTACCTTGACTTGCTTATCTTGCACTTTCTCCCTTAGAAAGTGATACTTGATGGAAATATGCTTTGTCCTTGAGTGCATTACCAGATTTTTGGAAATACTTATGGCACTAGTATTATCACAAAATATGGAGATGGGTTGTTCATGCTTGACTTTGAAATCCTCCAAGGTGGTTTTCATCCATAGAACTTGTGTACACCTAGCCACTGCTGCTATGTATTCAGCTTCTGCCGTAGATAAGGAAACTGAAGGTTGTTTCTTACTTAGCCAAGAAACTAAACTCTTTCCCAGAAAGAATGCTCCACCACTGGTGCTTTTCCTGTCATCATTATTGCCTGCCCAATCTGCATCTGTATAGGTTGTGAGAGTGAAATCATCACCTTTGGGATACCAAAGCCCAAAGTCCATAGTGCCCTTCAGATATCTGAATATTCTTTTAACTGCTATAACATGAGAATCTTTCGGAGCTGCCTGAAATCTGGCTACTAATCCAACAACCTGCATGATATCTGGTCTGGTAGCTGTAACATATAATAAACTGCCAATCATTGATCTGTACAACCTCTGATCTACCGTTGGAGATTCATCATCTTTACTCATCTTGCACCCTGTAGTCATTGGAGTACATACGGGTTTGTTGTCCATCATCCCAAATTTTTTTAACATTTCTTTGATATATTTTCCTTGAGAGAGAAATATACCATCTTTTGATTGAGCAATCTGAAGACCCAAAAAGAATGATAGCTCTCCAATCATAGACATCTCAAATTCCTTCTGCATGGTGTTAGCAAAATCTTTGCACATCTAGGTATTATTTCCCCCAAAAATGATATCATCAACATAGACAACTACAATCGACATATCATTACCTTTATCCTTAATATACAAATTGCTATCTGCCATACCTTTCCTGAAACCTTGCTCATGAAGGTACCTGTCAAGTCTTGAGTACCAAGCCCTAGGTGCTTGCTTTAACCCATACAAGGCTTTTTTTGGTTTACACACATAGTCCGATTGATCTGAGAGAGACACGCCTTCTGGCTGTTCTACGTAGACTTCTTCATCCAAAACTCCATTTAAAAAGGCTGATTTCACATCCATTTGATACACCTTGAATGCTTTGAAGCTTGAGAGGGCCAAAAACATTTTGATGGCTTCGAGACAAGCAACAGGAGCGAACGTCTCTTCGAAATCAACACCTTCTACTTGAGCATAACCTTTGCAAACCAACTTGGCTTTGTTTCTGACAATCTTTCCATCCTCATTGAGTTTATTTTTGAATATCCATTTTGTGCCAATGACATTCTTGTCCTTAGGTCTTGGAACTAAATCCCAAGTTTCACTTTTCTCTATTTGATTTAGCTCTTCATCCATTGCTTTTACCCAAAATTTATCTGCACATGCTTCATTGAAATCTTTTGGCTCAATCTGAGATAATAATGAAATATTTGTAGAATCGTGTGATGGAATGACTCTTCTTCTAGTTTGTCTGTTGTTTGGATCACCAATGATCAAATCTTTGGGATGATGTTTCTGAACATATCGTGACGGAGTTTTGGGAAGCAGTTGTTGTTTTTCCTCTTCTTCATCTGAAACCTCTCTGAATTCTTCTTGATAGATTTCATCACTGATTTCCTTGACAGGTTCTCTTATCCCTGTCTTTTCATCAACTGTTACATTTATGCTCTCTATGACTGTATGCGTTCTTTTGTTGAAGCATCTGTAAGCCTTGCTTCTGTTGGAATAACCAAGAAAAATTCCCTCATCACACCTAGGATCAAACTTACCCAAATTCTGATCTTCCCTTCTGATGAAGCACTTACTCCCAAACACTTTGAAATGTTTTACTGTAGCTGGTCTTCCTTTCCACAACTCATAAGGAGTTTTATGATGATTTACTCTAAGTTGGGCCCTGGTGATAATGTATACTATTGTACTGACTGCCTCTTTCCAGAAACCATCTAAAAGTTTTGACTCATTTAACATAGCTCTAGCCATATTTTCAATAGTTCTATTTTTTCTTTCAACTACTCCATTTTGTTGAGGAGTTCTTGCTACTGAATATTCTCTTTTAATTCCCTATTGCTCACAGTATTCCACAAATTCATTAGAGGTGAACTCTCCTCCTCTGTCCGATCTTAAACATTTGATTCTCTTTTCAGTCTCATTTTCAATCATTTCTTTGAAAGCTTTAAATTTTTCAAAAGCTTCAATTTTTCTTTGAGAAAGGTAACCCAAGTCATTCTAGAATAATCATCTATAAACAACATGAAGTAGCTTTCTCCCTGAATGCTCTGAGTTTCGGTGGGGCCACATAAATCAGTATGAATGAGATCTAATGGTTTTGAAGAAGTATACACTTTTGATTTAAAACTGGTTCTGGTCTGTTTTCCATGTTGACAAGGACCGCAAATGGTGTTATGGGGCCTTTTTATTTTGGGCAAGTCTCTAACCGCTTCCTTGTTACTAATGTTGACAAGATTATCAAAGCTCAAATGCCCCAATATTTTATGCCATAACCAACTCTCATCTTCTTGAGTTAGAAAACACTTTTCCTTTTTTATCTCACTTAGCATGTAAAGATTGTTTGGAGTCCTTGTAGCACTAGCAATGAGTTTTCCATTTTTTTCTTTACGAATCTCACATCTATCTGAAAAGAAAGATACTATGTGTCCTTGATCACAAAGTTGACTCACACTTAGAAGATTATGTCTTAGACCTTCTACATAAAGCACATTTTTAGTTTTAGATTTCCCATCCAAGCTAAGAGTCCCTTTACCACAGATTTTAGCGAGACTGTTATCTCCAAAACTAATTGTTCCTCTGTTTGTGTTTTTTAAGACCAAAAACTTTTCCTTTTCACCAGTCATATGTTTTGAACAACCACTATCAAGATACCATTTCTCTACTTTGTCTTGAGCATGAAAAGCAGTTTGAACTATCATTGACTTAGACTTGATCTCATTTCTCTTTTTAGTGAACTTAAGGCTAGGTCTATCCAAACTGCACATCCTTGCTATATGCCCAACATTCTTGCATTTGTAACACATGACATTTTTATCCATAAGAGGTGCAAAAGAGTTAACATTTTCCTTACTATGGCTATTCACGGATTTAATGCAATGTATAGCTTTGTGACCAAATTCCTTGCAAGAAAAACAGTAGCCATGGAAAGTATTATGTAACTTGTTTTGATGCCTTGGATGATTGTTCTTCTTGTGACCAACTGGAATCCATCGTTCTTCAGGCTGAAGATTGATCTTGTTGTCTCTTCTTCCTGTCATGATGCTTGAGAACAGAACTCTCTTCCCTAAAATTCTTAAAGCCTAGAAGAATTCTCTTTAGAGATCGAACTTAACCTCTTCATTCTTTTTTGAAACTGTATGTTCTTCTGATAGATCCTTCTCCAAGCTGTTAGGCTTTTTCTGGAGAGACCCGCTCTGATACCAATTGAAGAACACAAGCTTATACTGAGAGGGGGGGTGAACAGTATAAGACCGCTTTCTACTTTTTCTTTCGATTCAACTTGCAGTTCAATATTATGCAGTGAATATATAACAGAATCAAAAACAAAAATCAAAGCAATGCACAGAATATCATCCACAATAGAGACACAACAATTTACGTGGTTCACCCAACGCGGGCTACTCCACGGATAAAATTTTCACTAAATTTTATCACCTCAAATTCTGGGAAACATGTCCCGATTACAAAGTTTATGGGCACCAACCCAAAGGAGATACCTTCCCCTAGCTCTGCTCAATCTGGTGATCCTCTAGAAGACCTCTGCCTCTGCAGCCCTTAGCAAGTGGAACTCTATCCACAGAAGACACCTGTCTTCCCTGCTCTGGCTGGAGACCTCTGTCCTCAACTCTTTCACCTCCAAAGCTGGTCCTCTTATCTGCACCAAACACAGTCCTTCGGTCTGGCACTTATGTCCTCAAAATTTTCACCTCTGCGCAAACACAACAACACTATTTTCGCACACTCTGCTCCTCGACGATCGAACTTCTCCCCGCACTCTACTTCTATGAAAGTCGCACTTCAAACGCACACTTCGATCGATGATCAAACTCTCCGAACAACCCTCCTTTTATACTAACAATCTCAAGATTAGATTCTTGATCTTAGTCGGCTGTATATCCCTAAAACAATGTCGTTGCACAACCCTACACTTCGTCGGCTCAAGGTTAACTCTGTCGGCTTCAACCGCCTCTGTTCTGTAGCTTTTCTCGTGAAACTACAACATGTCGCGATATCATGACACTTTTACAGCCATACACCTTCTATAGCCTGCTTTCGCGAAATCATGACACCTTGGCCTTTGTCGACTTCCTTTGTGCTTCTATCGTGAAATCATGACACCTTTGCCTCTTGCTGACGTCATCTCACTTCTATCATGAAATCGTGACACTTTAGTCTTCATGGCCTTCCTCTCAACTTTTGTCGTGAAATCGTGACACTTATGATTTTTTCGACGTCATCTTCACTCTACAACGCCTTCTCTTCTCGCTTTGGTAAGCCCCCCTCCGGAGGCCTCCCGCAACCTCATGAAATCAACGCACTTTCATTGCCTTAAGCTCTTTTCTGCCATATGCCTGCGAAATTGGGAGAACATGTCGCGAAATCACGACGCTTTTGCCTTCGAGCTCTTCCTTCTTCAATTCATCGTGAAATCGCGATGCTTCTTCTATTTAAGACTTGCTAACTATTTCTATCATGAAATCGTGACACTTTCTCCAACTGCAAGCTGCCAACTCAACCTGTCGTGAAATCATGACACTTTCTGCATCCGTACAACTTCTTTGTAGCCTATCACGAAATCGCGACGCTTTCAGCTTTCGAAAGCTTTCCTTGCAACCTATCACAAAATCGTGACGCTTCTCCTTTCAGACTCTTCCCTTTTTTTGCATGTCGCGAAATCGTGACAGTTCTCACTTCGAGCTTTTCAGCATGTCGCGAAATCATGACAGTCCTCAACTTGACCTCTGCAGCATGTCCGATGCAATCGTGAGTAGTCCTTGACTTTGCATCATGTCCGAAATCGCATTCCTGGACTCTCTTTGGCATCATGTCACGAAATCGTGACACTTTTTGTCCCTTTCTTGTCACAAATCGTGACACTTTTCCTTCTCTCCTTCTCACTTTTAGTCACGGAAATCCGACATGTCTTGCACTTTCCCTCTCTCTTTCTCCCACATGTCACGAAATCGTGACACGTTTTGCCCTCTTGTCTCTGCTTCACATCGTCCGCAAAATCGTGACACTTTTGCCCGAACTTTCTCTCTCCTCAAACATGTCGCGAAATCGTGACAGTTTTGCCAACGCTTTCTCTCTCCTAAAACATGTCACGAAATCACGACAGTTTTTCTAGCCGCCTGCATACTTTTTCTTACTTGTCTTTTTCTTGATCTTTTGCAATTGGGCTACTCTGATCTACTTGGAAACTCACTGTCCAAACTGAAACCTTCATCAAGACACATTCTTTGACATCAAACCAAATTGCTTCAAGACCTTCTTGACATCAATGACAACATCTACACTTAGAGCAAAGGCAATGTACCCAAGATACCCAAAATTGCCAACAATTCATTGCTTATATCTCCCCAAGGTGAGGGATATAGTCCTTATTTTGCTTCATTAGCCTTGATTTATGCATTTTAATGTACAACCCTATTGAGTAGTACTTTATTTAGCAATATCATTCCCATCATCTTAGCACCCCATAGTGGATAGCTTTATGGTCACGAGCGAGGAGCAGACTCCATTCGACCATTTGCAAGCATAGATCCCAACGGGTATATCTCTTCTATTTTTGGCTATTAACAAGTGCTACACTCATAGCAGGTTCAACACCTCTTATCAATTTTCTTTGTATTTTGGATTTTTTGTTTTCTTTCGCCTATGCATTTCATTTAGGTTTGCATATAGCTCATCTGACATAGCTATCATTTCCACATTTCATTACATAAAACATCAATCATATGTCATGTAGCTGCATTTTGTATTTCCCAAAACTTGTTTAATCCAATTGCATATGTCAAATAGTCACATCCAATTATTATGTTATTTAAATATCAGATAGATGCTATCAAATTCATAGTCAATATTGGTCCTTTTGACGTGATTTAGAGTCTATCTCGAACCACTCATACAATTCATACTTTAATAAAATCTTGATTCTTGATATTGATTAAAAATCAATATCAAGAATATGTGAGATAGACACGGCAGTGTCAAACAACATGGTGTTGCAGGAGGTAGCATATCTCTATCAGGTTTCAGAATATACATCATAGTCTAGAATATAGCCTTGTCACTTAACACTAAACGACCGCTGGAAACCAATATGACGTGGCAATGCAGATAAAGACTACTGTGGTGGGGAATATGTTTGTTGACATCAGTGTGGACAATGGCTAATATGAACGCCACATCAGATGCCAATGCAATGAGGTTTAATTTATTCAACAGGTTCAAACAATGGTTAAGAAAAGACCATTCTATAGAATGGAGTGATACATACCACCTAGGTTGATGTGGTGACTTTAAGGTTGTGTCAAGTAGATCGTCTACAACATCTATGGCTGTTGGTCTGCAACTATAGAGGAAAGCATCACTAATGCCACCATTGGAACCCAGAGGAGATGTGCAACCATTAAATACGTCGCTATGAAGCATGTGAAAATTTGAACTATTATTTGATAATATTTTAAGGCTAGAATGGTGTTAGTTGTAACACTGGAGAAACGAACTCATTCGAACATAGTATTAAAAAATAAAATAATTAAATTTATCCTTATGAGTTGAGAAATCGGAAGCATCAGTCTACGTTATGTGAAGTATATTAAATGGGCCACTCGACATTATGCTACAATATATTGTACAAGTAAATGGTCATGTTATAAAAAGAAGTGTTACCAACCGAAATGGCAGTAACACGAGAACGTGGAAGTAAAGTGTTACTTAAAAAGAAAAGGTAATGTTAGAAGGGACGTTACTAAATCAAATAGAGGAGCATTGGAAATGAGAATGGAGACGGAAAATAAAAATATTTTGGAGGAGGTTTAAATCTCCATTCCACACATAGAAAAAAATATTGGAAATTTCTGAGATAGGGTTGTAGGTGTAAAAGCGAGGCTTTGAAACTGGATATTTTTGAGATATTCTCCTTCCACATCTTTGGACCGGAATTCTTACCATTGGGTGCCAATTTAGGGCATGGTATTTTGCATTTATATTGGGTTGTATTGAAAATCTTATTCTATCAATATACTGGAATTTCAGCAAGTTTTACGCATGTTAATGGTTAATTTGTTTGTGATTTTTTATATATTGCACATTTTCCTTAAAATATCGCACCTCATTGAAGGATAGATTGTGTGAATACGGATCACTTTAAAGCCAATTTTATGCAGGATACTAAAGTTTGCAAGGTCTATGATAAATTTATGAGTTGCAGCACTTGTTTTATTTCATTTTATTTTATTTTATTTTTCTAACCCTGTTTTTTTTATTTTTTTAAGTTTTCAAAATAAATAAAAATATAAAAAATATAAAATTCCAAAAAGAGTTACATGGGTTGAAAGAATAAGCTTTAATGTTCCATTTAAAGCAAGTACATTTTTGTTTTAACTAAAATTTGAAATTCCAAAATTATTTAAAGTTCGCATTTTTAATAGGAATTTTGTAATTTCACTTTTGCATGATTTCACAATTTAAAAGAAAATAAAAATGTTCAGGCTTTGCCTTTTGTTTTTAAGGCAATAAATCAACTCCCTTTATGAAAATCACAATTTCATTAAAAGGGGTAATTTATATGGCATACAAAGGCTATTACATTTTCAAAGTTAGTCATTTACATTATTTTATTTCATGTTCAAAGCAAAGCAAGGCAAGATAAAATCCATTCAAAGCAACATAAAATGAATCCACTCACTATTTCATGTTCACATTTCAAGATAGATTTTAGTCTTTCTTTTCATGCTTAAAGCAAAGTTTAACAAAAGGATAAAATTTGTTAAAATCTACTTAATAAAGAAAGATTAAATCTACCTAAAACACTCCAAGATAAAATGAATTTCATTTTTTTCATCATGGTCATATGAGGGCCAATCACATTTTATTTCTTTTAAAGTTCCATGAACAATCAATAGCATAGCATAATAAAATAGTACCAACGCAAGCCCCTTGTTAACAGCTATTTGTAAATCATTAAGGTATTCTAGCACATTTTGACACATTTTCATAAGCACACAAGCACACATTAAGTAAACAGAACCTTGGAGATGTTTATTTATTTGCAAGAGAGGGTTTTTTAATCAAAATCCTAATTGTGAGTGTGGTTTTGTAATCGGGCAAAATTACCACTCAACAGGTAAGGGCCAATCTTGCATTGCTTTGATCTTATTAGTATTTACATTGACTCCTTCTTGAGTTATTATATGTCCCAAATATTTTATCTCTTGGACCCCAAAGGAACATTTGGACCTTTTAACAAATATTTTTTCCTTTTGTAATAGATAAAGGACTTTGTCAATACAAACTAGATGATCCTTCTAGGATTTTCTATAAATTAAAATATCATCAAACAAAACTAGAACAAACTTATGAATAAAATGATGAAAGACATGGTTTATGAGTTTTTGAAAAGTGGAAGGATCATTAGTGAATGTAAAAGGAATGACTATTAAATCATAATGAACCTTATGTGTATGGAAATCAGTCTTAGGGATATCCTCTTCTCTAACCCTAATTTGGTGAAAACCAAAATGTAAGTCTAGTTTAATGAAGAATCTGGCACCATGCAATTCATCCAACAAAACATCTATAGCATGGATAACAAATTTATCTTTAATAGTGATCATGTTTAGAGGAAAAAATTAGTACACACTCGCCATGAGTTATCCTTTCATTGTACCATCACCACCAAATGAAATATGGACTAATGCTTGGTTGGATGATTCCTTGGTATAACATTTCTTGAAACAACTTCTCAATTTTTGACTTTTAGGGCTAGGAGTAGTGGTAAAGGGTTCACATTAGGAGGTTGAATTCCTGGAACAAGATGGATGATATAATCATGTATAATTTTAGGAGGTAGACCCTTAGGATCACTAAATACCTTCTCATAGTGATCCATGATGTTTTGTAAGTCTAAAGGAAGAGCTAAAAGATATAGGTTTGAGGATTAAGCCTCCATGCATTTGACTTGCATAAAGGATCCCCAACCACATTTATTCAATATATTTTTCATAATATGTGAGCTAACCACCTTAGAGGGAGGGGTTGGATTCCTTGGAGACGAATTACCCTTCCATTCTCTATCCATTTGATAAATAATTCTTGTAGATTAATAGGAACATCATTGAACTGAGATAGCCATTATGCTCCTAAGATAGATATCTAAACTTTCTAGGTTTATGATAGAGATTTCCCACCCAAGTATAATCTCTTATTCGAATGTTAACTTTATCATTCAACACACACATTAAGCAATACCTCCATTTGTAATTAAGACTTAAAATTTATCTTGATTTGAAGTATTGATATACAAGCCCAAGGATTTTGTTGTCTTACTATCTATAATGTTGTGTGTACTACTTGAATCAATCAACACGTTGAGACACTATCATTTAGTAAATACTTGTACTTTAATAGTGTGGTGAGCTTGGAGCCCCATAACTACATGCGTAGAGAGAACCATGGTATCATCCTCCTATTCTACTTCATCTACTTAGATAAGTTATTGTACTGCTTTTGTTGGTTGCTTTTGGTATAATGAATCTTCATCATCAGATACTATTGTGTCTCTATTTTCTAATAAGCAGTTTTAGCGTTCTTTATAGGCTTGATCTTAGAGATGGTGATAATTACACTTGAAGCAAAAAATCCTTGGGAACACTCAAAATTGTAGTAAGGACAATAATATTTTAAGTCACATCTATATGGAGGGCTCATCTTGGAGCTTTTGTTCTATTGCCAAAGCTATATGTTATTCATCGTCAAGAGTATAAGAATCGTGCATGTCAACTTATTTTTGCATTTTATTCTTAAGACCATAGTGAAAGGATGAGGCCACCATTGCTAGACTCAATTGATGGTTATAGGTGAGAAAACTTGTGAACATGAAGCAATACTTTTCCATTGTTCCTGTTTGCTTAGTTTACATAAGATGAACCAAATATGATGCAGAAGATCCCTTGTCCAATTTTTAGAGAAATTGTTCTTTGAAAATAGGCATCAAAAGAGGACTACCCTATTGGTGGAGCTACCACAACAACCATTAATAAGCTTGGATACCCAACTTAGAAGTTGTTACTGTGACAAGACTTACTTTAAGAACATGGTATAAATAGATAAGACTTTCAATTTTAGTTAGTCAAATTCGAGGATTAATACCTTCAAAGGTGGACATGTCGATGCAAGGAATAGTACTATCATGAAGCTATTCAAAGAAATTAGAAGCACCACCTACCAAAGAATCTAAATCAAAAATAAAACCTAGGTCATAAGGTCTAAAATCTAGAGGATTATGACTAGGTGGTGGCCATTGAAGAATAGTAGTATTTGGTACTTGATGAATGGTCAGAGGTTATTGCTTGATAATTCTTTGAGACCCCATGATTAGAGGAGGCATAATAGTAGATAGGTGTAAGAGTTTTTTGATGTTATTCAAGGACTAGGTAATGGAAGAAATCAATTGGTCTTGAGTGCTCAAGGTTTTGGACATTTAAGTAATCATTTGATCTTGACACCAAATATATTTACATATATTAGAATCAATAATATGGGGAAGAGGATTACTGGTTGTAATGGTAATGAAAGGATTCATCGAGGGAGGGTTATTAGTAAGAGAGGAAGAAATTGAGGTGTCATATGGAGGCAAAGCCATGTCATTTAAAGAAGAAAGATGTTGGTAAAAATTGCTAATATTAGAAGTGTTGTGATGCTTACTAAGATTCTTGATTTGACACTTATTTCTAATCATACATACATCCTTTGAAAATAATATGCTATAGTAAACTGTTGACTTATGCCCAACCAATAGGGATTATAGGTTCACTCATGCACTAGGAAAAATCAAAGAACTCAACAACTAATTGGAATAATAATGAAAATAAAGTGTGAAAAAATATCTCTTATTGATCAACTTGAAAAATGAATGCCCCAAAATAGATCTCCCCAAATATCAGACGATACTTGATACTTTACTTGTTATATATATAAATTATATATTAATTAAAAAAATATTTATTCATTTATTATTAAAATAAGGAATAGGGGGTAAATAAGGAAGGGTATACATGGGGGAGGTAAAATGAGGTAAAAATGAGGTTGTGTGAATTGAACTACGTGAGGCTATGTGGAACTGTATGAAGCAAGTGATTACTATGTGGTGAAATTGTATGATTGCAAGATATTTGTGATATGGTTGGACATGCTAGTGGATGCACTCGGATTGAATGACTAATTTAAAATATGCTAACAAAATATTTGGATTAAGTATTAATACATACCTTGTTCCAACCTTAGAAATGGATAAAATATTGATGTGATGGAACTATTTTTAGGAGCCTCAAAGTGTCAGTTAATAACTTTAGAACTTTCTATGGTAGAACTTGAACAACTTTCGTTAATATTAACAATGATTTTACCTTTGGGTTCTTCATTCATCCCATCAATATATACTTAGAAATTTTCTTTTTAACACCCCCTTTTTGCTTTGGTTCAAATCTAGATGCAACGTATGTATTACAGTAGTGACTATTCCCATGGGTTATTCGATGGCTTAGAATAATGTGATACAACAAATGAAAATTTTTATGAATATTTTTATAATATTTTAGATGAGTAGAGAACCAAAAAAGCAATGGGAAAGTAGATAAATGATTTAAGGAGGGAGAAATCAGAAGCTAGATCCAAGAGGGAAGAGGATGGAGGTCGGATGATGGATCTAGAAAATGAAACCTAAGTTAAATGCTAGAGCTAGACTTGCATAGATAATTGTTCTAGGGTTTATCTTTGCTTGTTAAACTCAAAGAAAAAAATCTGAAGCAAAAAATTCCACCCATCCTCAAGAGATATATGGTCAAATATGATTTTCCTAGAGAAGCTTAGAAAATTGATCGCATAAGAAAACATAGCCAGAAACAACGACACTAGTTAGAAGTTGTTTAGATTTTCAATGGTAACAAGAGAATCACATGTATATATTCAAGTATTTTATGCAAGCATGTATGCTATTAAGGAATATATAAGTTAGGATTGCAAGCTCTAACACCACTTGTTAAGCAAAAACTTTAATGTCATAGAAATTGACAACAACCTAGTAACACAAATAACTACTCAATGGAATAATGTTCTAGAACCATTTGCAAGTAATTAAATATATTATAATCAACTTATAGAATCAAATCAATGTAAATCTATAACCACTCAAAGAGGGTGAAGTCTCTTATGCACGAAAGACACAACTTAAGTCCAAATAAATTTGATGACCCCCAACTATTACAAAATTTATCCTATATATAGATTAAATCAATAATAACCCTAACCCTAATGCTCAAGGGACAACTAACTAAACCTAAGGCTTAAGCTAACATGTCTATACTAGAACCATTATATAAAAATATTACAAACTCAATGTAAGATAGTATTTCTTTGCGGCATCTTGGAGAAGGTGAGAGCCTCTTTGAATTCTAGTGATAATCCACCATAATATCATATCTAGCAAGCATTATATTGTTAAAGGTGTATGAGGTTACAATTGAATCATCATTACAATATGTATATGTATATTTATATGAGTTCACTAACACTAATTCCTTAAAAATATTTGAAATGTATATATTCATTTTGTTTATCAATAAAACGTCATAATTTTGTTGCATATTTAAAATACAGTAGAGAAAACTTTCACCTTGTCAACATTTCAGATTTTATTTTGAACTAGTCCTTGTCAAAAATATAATTCTCATTAATATATCACTACTTTAAGGATGCAATTATGGATCTTATATTGGTCTTTTGTTTACCTCTTTAAAGTAAAATTAATTAGACTTACTTTGACTCTAAGGATATCCTTTATTAATGCATTTTGGTTCATAAAAAAACTTCTTTCTTCTTCCCTTGTTTATTCAAGTCCCTAGTGGAGTTTGAAACTTATGACCTTCTCTGTCCTCCATATCGTAGATAAAAATAATTAGAATATTAAACTATATAAATTTCACTCCTATCATTGTAAAATCGCAAATCATATCATTATAATCGTTTTTAAGAGACAAGGATTTGTGTATCTAAAATATAATAACAAATAACACCTTTCACATCTACCTTAGAGATAAATATAAAATATGTATAGTTATTATTTAAGGCTATACAACTAAAGTAAAAATATGTAAGGATTATGCTTGCATGAGTTACCAAATATAAATTTGCATAGAAACACAATTATGAAGACTAAACACATATAACAACTATTTTATTCATCACACTGAAGAATTACAAAGTATTACTAAGCACTTTGAGGGGTAAACATCATTTATGAGAAACACTTCTTTACAATCTATCTCTTCATGATGTCTTTACCTCTCTTGCAATGCAATATATAGAGACAACTATTCCCAAAATAAATTTGAATACAAAAATATATTAAACCCAATGTTGGTATCTGAGCTATCTATCCCTAATCCTAATGATCAAGGGTCACCCTTACATTCAAAAGGGGATTATCACTCATAACTTATACTAAAATATTACAATAAAATAAAAATGGCTAGGAGGTGATATCCTAATACTACCTCCTCCTTCAAAACAAGATCTATCCTAAAAGCTAAAGATGAGAAAATTGTTGGAGTTAGTGTAGTGGTTCCCACATGGAAGACTCAAGATGTAATTCAAACTATTGCATCAAAATACATATAATAGTTTGGTTCCATAGTTGTCATTATTGTTAATCTAAAATAGACTTTGGTCTAAGAGTCATTGAGCCTTTAGAAAAATTGTGTTGTTGTTTTATCGATTGGAACTTCCTAGAAGACACAAGATGAGAGTTGGTGGTGGTTGTTGTGCTTGATGCTACAAAGTAAAACAATATAAGTAAGGCTCCAATAACTTGGTGATGATTTCAATTTGGTTATTCAATTGGGGGTGCTATGTTGAGCTCATATTCAGTTGGTTCCTTATAGCTTGAAGAGTTCCTTCTAAAAATTATTGGTTAGTGTAGGGTCATGATCACAAAATCTAGAGGATGACATTTAAGGGAGTCAAAAAATGTTTAGGAAATATTGGAATATGGATAAGGATGTGCAAGAGGATAAAAATGGACATATTTTGAGAGACGATCCACAACCAAAATAACTGATTTTCTTGTTATATTAGGTAATCCCCCAATGAAATCCATGGAAATGTGGATTCATATTATTGATGAAATCAATGATGGGTGGAGCATGCCTAGAGTTGGAAGTGCATACCCTTTATGATGTTGAAAAATATTACATTATTGAACAACCCATTTAATCACTTTTGCTTTCAATAGTTCTTGGATCAACTTTGAAATTTTTGTTTTTTATGTAGATAGATATTGATAAGGACATGCTGTGTGGAAAATTCCTTGGAATAATTGGTATGGTATGATCAAGTATTTGAGGTTCCCCAGGCACATAGGTATGATTATTAAGGAATATTTTAAATGCTATGGATGGATCAATTTGATCAACTTCTACATACCACATTGTGAAAATTTGAGCCATGACTTTGCAAATGCTTTTTTTGTATACTTTTCCCACAATGAGAATTGATGACTCTCGTTGGTCCAATTGTTAACCCCTTGAGAGTGTATTATTTATCCTCTATTATGAATTACATACATATTTATGCAATAACCCATAAGATAGAACCAAGTGTGCATAACCATTGAGTGCCTAAAATTATTTCACATCCTCCTAATGAAAATAAAAACATTCTAAAAGTTATATTTTGCTTTAATCACCATATTTGGAAGTGGAAAAATGGATGCACTGGCTTATACTCCTACACAATTTTATTTTATTTTTTTAGGTTTACTCTTTAGAAGTTTAGGGAAAGGGGCTTTCTTACTTTAAATCGGTGAATATGTGTTTGTCTAGTGGTATGAAAGTTCAATAATATAAAGGTTCACTATCTCGAGTTTAGGCTATCAAACTTAGGCTTGGATATATCAATAGGTTCAAAAGGATTATTTGATAACTTTGCTAGAATTATAACTTATTTCATATTTTTTCACTTGGATGTAGCTAGAGGGGACTTGAGTTTACATTCTAGGATGCTTAATATCCTTCTTGTTATACTCAATTGCATGGATATAAATTATGGAATATTTTTCACCTTAATTTATCTTAGTAAATACTTTCATTTGACATTCTACTATATAATGATAATTATTTGTATAAAGGTTTTATTGTTTGATTTTAAATTAAAACGTGACAATATTGTAATGAATTAATGTTTGTGAGTGCATGACTAAAATATGCCATATGAGAAAAGTTTGAAATTTTGAGTTATGTGTTTGATAATTTTGCACAAGCAAATATTAATGATGTCTAAAATACTAGACTTGATTGTTGTTCTTTGTCTATCATTATATTTTGGAAACATAACAAAAAAATAAATCGCATTATAGTATGATAAGTTGATCTAAGGACAAGGAAACTTTTGTCACAAATTTTGAAGTTAATATTTTAGTGAATATTGCATATGCAAAAATTTAGAGAATGCCAATCAAAAGAGAGGAATGAGTGTCTATTCATGTATGGATTTGCAATAAGGAAGGATATACAAAGGTATATTGTATACAATATAAGAGTGTGGGGTATTTTTGTATGCATCAAGTGTGGATGGATGTTTCAATATGCATAGTAGTTGTATTTTCCTAGTTATAGTATTGATCACTATACCTAAAAAACATAGCCATGACTTGTCAATGTGTATTGATATTATTCATCATGTATTGCTTCATGGAAGCATAAAATAGAAAAATGCACTTACACTATCTCTCTTTGTATCATTGATGATATAAATTTATACCTCTTTAGGAGGATAAAAGCTCCTATAGAGGGAGCTGAGATAGAAAATTCCTTGTGGAATTTCATTTTATTAGTTTGGTGGATTTCATCTCAATGATACTCTCCCTTACTAAGAATTGTAAACATAGTTGGGATTTCAAATAATGGAATAAAAACTTGTTAATGTACATTAGGGTTTGAAATTATGAATAAAAATTCCCATAATATGAGATAATCATCAATGTAATTTAAGATATGTTTTATAAATCAGGTATTCTTATTGCATGAATGTACTTTCCTTTGATCACATAGATTATATCATTGTATTTTATATATTAACACTCTCTCTCTTACACACACATACACATATGATATAGAATATAGACAAGTTGTTTTCATTGAATGGAAATTAGATCTACATTGGGACTAATGAATGTATGAACTTACATTTGATAAAATAGAAATGGTCCTAGTCTTATTATTGATTGCATAAAGTTGTTTTACATTACTTGAAATTTGTTGTATTTTTTGAGTCAAATATGATAAAGTATTACCTATTAAAATCATCAATTTTAATAGATACATTATTGAATAAATTTTGAAGGAATTTAGCCTAAAAATGTTAGGCAATATTCCTCTTTGGATTTGGTTATAAAGTGAACATTTAGAGATAAATATGTTTAATCACTTTCTTTTAGAATTTAACCTTAATCAGATTCATTGGGGTTTATGCCAAACCTAAAGGTCTTATAGGAGCTTTATTTTTTGGCTATAAAGTCTATTGTTTATAAGTCAATATAATTCAAGTATTGTACATATGATGGTATTGTTTGAACATAGAATACTTGTAATATTTTCTACAGTGTAACTTGAAATGAAACTTCAAACCTCTCAAAGTATGACTTTTATCCTAGCCTATGAAGTCTTAGTGAATACAAGATTGTAACATGCCATAAGCTTGACAAAGTCCAAATATAGGTCATAAGTGCAAATGTGATTTAAAATCCCTAAATATTGAGATAGAATCCTAAATATAGGTAAGAATTAGGAATTTTTCCTCAAGGAGAAAAAAGTTCCCTAAAATATGGAAGTAGACCCTAAAAATGGAGACAAACACAACAAGGGGAACAGGAGAAGGAACCAAGTTTGGGAGCAAGGAGGAGGAGAATTCAAGAGACCTAATTATACCTAGATTGGATCTCATCCTTTGTATTCCTCTATGAATCTAAAGTGTCTAGGTTTATTCAACTACTTCTTGTGGATATCTCTAATTTGATAGGTTTACTTTATTAAGGTCTTATAATCATCTTAATTAAGCCTTTGATTTGTGGATATTGCTAGTTTGATAGGCTTACTTTATTAAGGTCTTATGATCGTCTTAAATAGCCTTTGATTTGTAGATATCTCTAGTTTTATAGGATTACTTTATTAAGGTCTTATAATCGTTTTAATTAAGCCTTTGAATTTGATGTATGGATCATCATATATAACCTTTTGTGCATTCGTTTTAGCACAAATTCACCACTCTGTCATCATAACCAATGTAACCTATTGTATTAGGACCCGACATTTATAATAAAATATAGTTTCAAAAAATATGTTTGTTTAGCCGCGACTATGATGCCTTTTTGATTCGTCTCGATTAACCACAATTGGAGGAAAGCATCACATTATAACCGCTAAACCTAAACCACCATTGCTACC
Organism: Wollemia nobilis; assembly: GCA_028583015.1. Classification (NCBI taxonomy): domain Eukaryota; kingdom Viridiplantae; phylum Streptophyta; class Pinopsida; order Araucariales; family Araucariaceae; genus Wollemia; species Wollemia nobilis. The sequence continues at coordinate 34,523,138 of JAQPPZ010003077.1, read as the reverse complement.
ACTAGTGACACATCCATAACCACTTGTTGGTGGTTATAAGAAATATATCACATAAGTGATTTTATAGTGCACAATATCCACAATATAAAGAATATGAGATACAAGTCTATATATTCCACACACTAAAACTTGTGCATCCCCTTTGGAATAACCCTTCTTGGTGCCAATTCCTAAAAAATCTTGTCATAGTTGTATGCCAACACAATCACCATGCCAGAGCGCGGTCTGTAAGGAAGACCTATCGATCGGATAATTTTCAAATAACACCTCTCTACATGGGTATCGATGGTACTATAGCATCCTCTGTTAGATCATGTTATTGAGATGGTTGTTTTGTAACCCTATATTAGATTCCACTATCATTTTACTCCATGAAACACACCTAGAAGAGTGATTTTAGGAGATTTAGTAGGACAAGCATGTATTATAGTTATTACCCTAAGATCATTGCTAAAATCTAACTCTGCTAGTAAACACCTTGCACTCTATTTGAAGGTCTCCTTTGTTAACTTATAGTGAGTATAGAATATCTAGTTGTCTATGTTTCATCTCTATCAGCAAGAATTAAATATCTCTACATCAACTATACCTCCACACTCATATCGAAGAACCTAGAAGACATGTGACCTCCCTGATAGTCGATTGAGGATTGAACAACCCGTATTGACCATTATAATCCTTAGGATAGTGCTTGATAAGGTTGATGCCCTCAGTCGATACACATGGAATCGTAATGACCACCTATTTTACACTTGGTAAGCTAAATCAATGCAGGCTTCTATTTTTAATAGTAAGCCTCTATCCCACATGCATAATGTAATGGGACAAAGGTGATTTAACAAGTTCTAGACACCCAAAGTCTTATAGCTTGGCTTCGCTACATCGACACTAGCTAGGCCTCACTATCGATAGATCCACCTATTGTGGGTTGCCATGTGGCATAAGAGAATGTTGTGTTCGTATTGATGGTATTCGTAGGTCTTTGTTGAACAACGCTTGGTTAAAATTGTGACCTCTTTGATTCGCCTTGAATCCTTTGACTAGTAGATTAACGATTGACCTATCTTACTCACCTCGAACTCGTGATTGTCGGAGTGGTCGTAGACTTCATCGATTGACAGTGTTGAGGTTTAAACAAGTTTTAATTATAGGTATTGAGTTAGATAATATCATTGATATTGGTCTTGGGTAGTTAATTTTCCTGATAACCGTTAATATTGGTCTTGGGTGGTGAATTGCCTGATAACCGTTAGGAATTCAACTTCAAGGAGTAAGTTGGATGATAACCGTTAGAATGGGAATCATCCTAGGTAGTAAGTTGAATTTAGATAGAGAATTATGTTGATCGTTTGGGTTTAATAAAGAGACCAAACTCCCTTATAAAAGAAGTATATATTTGGAAATTATATTAACCCTTAGAACTCAATGAGTTGTGGGAATCAGATATAAAAAAATGACACATTAGTGTAGGGGAAGTTCTTTATGAAAAAAGAGTAGTGAGGGATTCAACTTGATAGCAATATTTGGATAGGTTGCCACAAGAATAGTTTTGGGAGTACATTAATTTATATTTGGAATTAATTTGTAGGAGAAAGGATGATTATAAATTTTAGATGTAAATTTACACCAAAGTAGTATAAATTGGGTAGAAAGTGTAATAGAAATATTATACCGATATTGAGAAAATATTGAGTACAATAGGTTTATGTATATTAGAGATTTGGGAACACTCCTTGTGAAAACAAAAGGATGTAGCCAAAGGGAGAATGAATGTAGAACTCATTCTCGAGGGAGTTTTGGCATTCCATATTTAATAGTCAATGAAATTTCTCCTTAATATGAATTTCGATGATCATTTATAAGCATGTAGATATAAGAATTTACAAGATTCTTATGTATTGTATTGATGGATTAGAGAAAGGAAATGTAGCATTTCCTTAATTGCATCATTGATTTGAAAAGGAACAATTTTAATTCCTTTAAATTGTATCATTGAAAAAGGATCCGTGGAATGCCTTTTTATATTGTATATTATGACATTTTAAGTTTATGAAATGAGAGAACATATTTTGGAGGCTAGGTTTATTCCCCATGAGGGTTCTAGGATAAATATTGTGTCACTCTATTTTATGGTTTACCTCTGTTGTTTCATGTGGATGTTGCATTTACTTTCTAATGTGGTGTTAATTAGATAGATAATGGATGTTGTAATTAGATTATTTGAGATGATATTTAAATGCTATTTTCTTATGATGAAATGTTTATACAATCATAGATGAAATAATCTTATAGATGAATGTGATTATGTTTAATTATCAATTTATGGATAATTAGAGCTATGAATTAAGGTTATTATTCTTGCTTCATGTAGATGTAGTTTGTATGACAATACTATTATGGATGATGAATTGATTTCCAATGTATGTTAATTAACCCTTGATTAGTTGAGAAACAAACCTTGCTAATGCTTTTAATAGGAATATTAAATATCAAGTTGTTATATGAAAGGATCAAATAGATGATACATTTCGAGTAGAGAACATGAATAAAAACAAGATCTAATAAACCTTTTGAATGAATAAGGGAAGCTAATCATGCTTAAGATGGTTATTCCAAGGCTTATGTAAGTTTATCATGTGTAGTGATAATTGCCCTAGTTATCTCATCGTGTAGATGAGGGTTACTAAGAGGTGAAGATTGATTACCCACCCTAGAGGTGTAACATCTAATCTTCAAGGCATTTGCTTATATACTAGTCTTGGTGGATAGTATGGAGAAGGGTGATTCCCTTTGGTGAGGGATAAAATCCTAATGCTTGGGTGAGCGTTCTCATACCATGGAGGTATGAGGGTTTTGTAGAAGTTGATCACTTCTACTCAAGAGTGACTTTGACCAAGTCTTAATATCTCTTGATGATTGATACCTTGTTAACTTACAATCTATTTGGAATAACTTCGTCTTAGATCATGATTATGTCCTTCACTCTTTGGAAGATAGATAAATGAAAAAAAAAAAGTGGATGAGTAGTAACAATTGGGGTTGTTACACAAGTATTCAAAAATAAAACCAAAAAAATAATTGGGTTTATGCCAGGATAAAAACATCTCTCTCAAAGGATTGTATTAAAAATATTATCATCTCTCTCAAAGGATTGTATTAAAAATATTATCGGCTACAAAAATCTTACAATAATCCTCTCTTAAAAAAATATCTTAAATATGAAAAAAATCAGTAACATAAAATGCTAGATAAAAATGCCATCATAAATCAATTCCAAATTAAAATTTCTACATTATACAAACATAACATTCTTAAAGCTTATAAAAAAAACATAACATTTTTAAAACTTATCATATTGAAAAAATATAATAATTATACAATGTTCAAAAAAATTCCCTCTAAGTCAACTATGTCATTTATACCATTTATACCATTTAAAAATATGAAGTGGAAAAGCAGAGCATCCATATGTCATTGTTTCCCATTCAAACAATGCATTTTTTAAAATTATATTTGTATTTATTTTTTAAAAAATTTATATAAATAAAAACATTATTTTTAATTTGTTTAGTTAAATACTTTCTATCGCCCTAGCCCCCTTTCAACGAGAAAAAGAAATCCACTTACTTTTTAGTCCATTATGTCGTACGTACATACATACATAGCAATGCAAGTATTATAATTCACTATTATTGTAAATACATCTGCTAAAAAAATAAACTAATAAAATATTTTTTAATATAAATATTTTAATTTAAATAAATATTATTATTAGGTAATGATATGGATTAGAGAAATATTGAAAAATACTTTTATAGAATGTGAAAATGTATAGGAAGAGGTGGAGTGTATGATTATATATCTAAATTAAAGTAGTTTTTGATGTTTTGGAGTGGATAAGATGATCTTTGTGAAAGATGTTATTTGCATAAAATATGATTATAAAACTATATTTTAATTACTAAAAAAAAAAAAGATATATTTTTTTTTTTTTTTTTTTTTTTTGGTATATAGAAGCAATGGTTACAATCACGATTTTTAGTAACTACCAACACAACTGGTAGGGTTCAAACTATCTACGAAGGCTCCCAGGACTTCCACCGTCTCGGTACATGGTAACCCGGCGTGAGATGGGGACCGCCGGACGCACAGGGGTTGCACCGTCGTCATCAATCTGGCGCACCACTCAGAGGAATCGGATCTGGGCTACTGCTCGTGCATGGGCAAGCCCGTGGGATTGGAACCTAGGTCTCCTCTCGGTAAGCGCCCCAACTTACCAATCCACCTAGACCCACGGACAAAAAAAAAAAACAGTATATGACCTTATAAAATTTAAATCTTAAATTTTTATTCAAAGTAAGTTTACCTAAATCAATAATTTTAAAGAATGCCAAATAATATAAACATACGTATAATAGATTAAAATAATGTAAGTGTCACCCAATATTTTATAAAGTTGAATTTAGAACTAATAACCTAATTTAAAATACATCTACATTATTCTAAGGTCTTTTTTTATACAAATAGACAAAAACCTCTAACAAATAAAAGTCATTAAATGTTAATGGGTCTTTAGTTCAATAATTGAGACATATAAATAAAATAATTTAAATTAAAATTCAACCTCTAATAACATTAAATTAACTATATAATTTAATGTAATTTAATTAATATAAAAGGAAAAAACACTTTAAAAAAATTTATTATAAAAAAAAGACAATCACAGTCAATCTATATATTGAATGATGCAAGTAAAATGATAGCGTGTTGCCATTATAAATGTTTAAAATAGAGAATCAACTTCTATAAGGGATAATTAGAAATGGAGTTTGCATTTTATTGGCCATCCTTATGACACTTACAACCCTGAAACTTTATCTTCAAGCAAAAGATCTTATGACCTCGATGTATAGTTATATGATTTTTTTTTTTTTAAATATCTGGCAAACTAGGTTTGACTCCGAAGGCTTCCCAATAAACTTTCCAAATTACGTAAGTAATTGATTGGATCAACATCGCTGTCACCAAGGCCTCTCATTAGTTTATTTTAAAATATTATAATTTTTTACAAGGGAGAGTTGAACTTACATATTAAAGTTTTGTAAGAAAAAAGTTGAGCTTATCAATAAGAAATTTAATATACATATTTCCACATGATACGAAAAAATGACTACAATTCATACCCAAAATTAAACATTCCCATCCCAATCTCAATCCCCATCCAACCATAACGAACTAAACTTAAAGTCCTTTATTTACACTAAAACCTAAACAATTAAATTATCTCTAAAAAATCCTAAGTATAAATTAATACACATACACGTGGCAGCCCTAGACTTTGGTATATAGTTGCAGAATTTTCAAAACGAAGGAGGCAGGAAAAGCTTCTGTGAAGAGCCATTTCAAAAGTGGCGGGGCCCATTCCAATACAGGCTGAAAGAAAGAGAACCAGATGGTCTGCAGGGAGGGCCCACATCAATTTTTTTTTTAATTAAGCTCATTCATACATGCGTATATATATTGTGTATGTATATTTTATGTTTGATTATGGGTCTTTTTGAAAGCTAACCCAAAACCTTAGCTCTTGTGGGGCAGTGGCTATAAAGTTTAAGATTTCGTACGCGTTTCATTTCTTATTATGATATTTGGAAAAAAAAAAAAATCTGTGTGGCAAGGCGTGAGCGGTTAGCTCAACCGACAAACGGCCATTAGAGGTCAATTTGTTTATGGTTAGAAACAAATTCCTAACCGCTGGCCCCGAGGTTTGAAACGCTGGATATTTTAGAGGTGGATTACGTTTATAAAGCAAGAGAGCCCACCGACACCGACAAGTACTTACCGTAGAATTAATTAACATTAGAGGTGGTATAAGAAACGTCAAACTACAAAGCACATAATTAATTAACATTAGAGATGATATAAGAATATCCCACGTTAAACTTTAAAGTACATGTATAGGCAACTTTTTGAACTTGTTTCTTATAAAAATCTTTATAAATCGTAACCTATTACGAAATCAACAAAAACTTCCATCAACGAACTAATTATTAGGGCTTGCGGCCAGGCCAAGATATGGTGATCAACAAAACTTCCAATGTCTTTTATCTATGTACAAATCAACATTTGTGAATTTGGTACAGAGTTTATTTTAATTTTAGTTTTTTGAAATTATGCATAATAATTAAAACAGAAAAATATCTCTTTTCCAATTGTCATTACTAGTATGCTAAGAAAGAGAATACCTCATGGTAAGTTAGTATTGGCAAATTTTGTTCGCATATATATATTTTTTTAATGTGGCATGTGACCTACTTTAAGCCTTGTAGAAGTAAATCACTTAGTCATCTTTTCAGGAAACTCTATTATCAACCATTTAAGGAATTGACTTTTTGACTCAAGTTTCTCAATTTTTCTGGGTTAGTTTTTTTAACATTTATTTTAGGTTAGTTTCTGAATTTACCATCGATATCCTAAGACATTTATGGTTTTAGGTGAACATCTTTTAGGTTTTTATTAAGTTTCATAAAAGATGTGCAATGGTTGGTAGTAATTTTCTTTTTTTCTTATAAAAGTGGTGACTAATATCAACATTTAGAGGTGAGAGGTTACCAAAATCTCAATACTTTTATTATTAAAAATTTGCTCTGCTAGGGTTTGATGCAAGATTGGTTGTGCATTTTTCGTAAGGGTTTCAGTGGGAAAATCTTGTCTGTTGCATTAACACCGCCTTGAGGCGGTGTTAATTCACCCTTTTTAATGGTTGCCGCTCATGCAGTCGGCTCCATTTATTACGAGTCTCTTGGAGAGCTCAATGGTACCGGGAAGCGTCCGGTGCAAGTTCATTACGACAATGTATCACGAGGTAAAGGCCCTGTCCTTGAAGTTGTTATTCCTTTGCATGAATTCCATACGACTTGTGAATGGTTTGAGAGTCATACCCTGGTGGGTTATTTTTTGGGTCGTATCCCATATGATACCCTTATTCGTTCATGGGTCCAGCAAGTTTGGGGCCCATATGGAGTCAAAGTGGAGAATGTACAAAACCTTACAAAAGGGTATTTCCTTTTTCGCTTTTCAGATCCAGCTCAAGCACAGAAGGTTCTGTCTAGGGGTCCATGGACTGTCCGTAATTCTCTGTTGATTTTGCAACCCTACTCTCAAAATTTCCAAGTCAGTGATCAAGCTGCACTGGAAGTCCCGGTGTGGGTTGAATTCCCTGGTCTTCTTGTTCCTCTTTGGGGTTTTTTGCAGACTTTAGTTGCCCCCTTAGGTAAGTTTGTTTGCCTTGAGCCAGAAAAGTTTTTCTCCGCTCGACCCACTAGAAGGGTTTGTATCAAAGTTGACCTTACTAAGGATTTGCAGGAGTTTATTGATATTAAAATCGGGGACCAATCCATAAGGCAAAGAGTTGCCTATATCAATTTACCCAATACCTATTATCGGTGTCAATCTGCAGCTCACAAAATTTGGGAGTGCCCTTTGATGGAATGGAAATATAAGGCAAATCCCTCGCCCACTCCTGCGGCTCCTGCTAATGGCTCACGGGGAAACACTGAAGAATGGACTACTGTCTCTAGCAAGAAATCTCGTGGTACTAAGCAACAAGAAGCTTCGATTTCTGCTGCACAACCTGCCCCTTCTCCTTCTCAAGACATGCAAGCTTCTACTGAAGTTGTTCGGAATCTTGTTGATACGGCCCCTCCGGTTGTTGACATGCAACCCCCGGTTCCACCGGTGTCTCAACTTCTTTGGTCGGGCCCTTCTTTGGCCTCAGTGGTGGCAGCTCCAGATAATTCTTCGGTGGAGGAGGGTCGGGCCTTGAAGGTCCGTCGCTCTCGTAGCCCTATTCGGAATGATAAACGTCGACAACTAAACAGTGATGCTTTCCATGCGACCTCCAACTATTTTGGCTCACTTAAAGGTTTGGGTGATGTAGAGGATGTCATGGAGATCATGCATCTTGACAAATCCCAATGATTTTTTATCATGGAATGTTCGAGGAGTGACGGACCCGGTCAAAAAATATTTGGTCCGAAATGAGATGTCAAATGTTTCTCGAATGCATGGAAGCCTCGATATTTTATGTCTACAAGAAGTTAAGATTTCTGATTTCAATCTGCAGTGTACATGTGATTTTTTGTGGCCACGAAGTACCTCTTTTGCCACAAAGCATTCCTCGAGAAAAGGAGGAGCCGTCACTATCCTTGGGCCTCGATTACAGAAGAATGTTGTGACTTGGGGTGTTGACCCATCCAATCAAGTTGTCTGGATTTTGCTCGAGATCTGTGGAAAACCGCTTGGGGTGGTTAATGTGTATGCCTCAAATGTCGCTTCTGACAGATGCGAGTTGTGGAGATGGCTTACCATGAATCCGCCATTTGCCACTTGGGTGCTCTGTGGAGATTTTAATATGGTGGAGAAATCTTCGATAAGGTCGGTCATGTCCCGATGCGGTGGTGTTTAGGTGAAAGAGAAGCTTGGTTTTTTATGAAAAACAAGCTTCGCCTTTATGACCCTAATTCTTGCTTCTCGCCTTCTGAATTCTCGTGAACTCTTTGGTACACCTGGTCCAATTTTTGGGCTGCTTCTTCTAGGGTTTTGGTAAGATTGGACAGAGCCATGATTTTTGAGTGTGACAACTTTCAGTTCTCCCGTCTTTTGCCTTCTTCACCGTATGTGTTGACTTTGCCTGGTACTACATTGTCTGATCATTCACCTATTTTATTCTCGGTGGCAATGTTAAACTTTCAACCTAGAGTGCATTCTTCACAGTTTTACCTAAATGTTTCTTTTTTGCATAGCTTTAGCATGAAAGCTCATATATGCCGCATTTGGAATTTGATTCCTAGACCTGATGGTATTTATGGAAGGATTGAATGGTGGAATGTTGCCATTCAACGAACCACTAAGGTGTTGCGAACTCTGGGTGTTGAAGTTGCAAAACGACGAAAACAGGCTAAGTCTGCCTTGCAAAGTGAGCTATCCAAAGCCTGTCTCAGGCTTGAAGCCTCTCCTTTCAACTCTGTTGCTCAATCCCAAGTTTCTTCCATTCGGCATGAGCTAAAAAAGGTTGATTTGTATGAAGCCAAGGGGGCTCAATTACGTGCTCGAATGCATTGGCTCAAAGTGGGGGACGAGTGACCAAAGAATTTTTAGCGCCTCGGACCTCTGCTCAACATTCTCGGTTTCAAGCCATTCAAGTTGATGGGCAGAGATTTACGGATCTTTCAGACATTGTCAAAGTATTTGTTTCACATTATCAAGGTGTTTTTGCTTCTCAACCCCTTGATGATGCTAGAAGGTAAGCTCTTCCTGATTGTACCATTGTTGTCCCCAACAAGCTTTCTCCTGAGCAAATGTTATTTTGTGACACTCCTCTTTCTCTGGAAGATCTAAAAACTGCCTTGTCACTTATGGCCAATGATAAGGCACCTAGGCTTGATGGCTTCCCATGTGAATTCTATAAAGAATTTTGGGATATGCTTGGTTATGATCTCCACAAATTTTATCTTGAAGCCCTGCAATGTGGTTCATTGGGTTCCATTATTAACAAAGGCAATGTTAAATTTATTCCTAAGTCTGGAGATCCTGAGCTCATCACCAATTGGAGGCCGATCACCTTGCTTAATGTGAGCTACAAGATTATTGCTAAAGCCCTTGCGCTTAAGCTTAAATCTATTACTGCCTTTGATTGTCGGACACTGAACAAGCTGGCTTTGTTAAGGGAAGATACATTCTTGATAATGTTCTTGCTTGTTTGGGAAGGTATGGAGTGGGCAAGAAATTCTGAACAAGATGCTTTATTCATTAAGATAGACTTTGAGAAAGCCTATGATAAGATGGAGTGGTACTTCATAAGTGCCATGCTTCGGGGCTCTAGGTTTTGGGCCAGTATTTGTGAGCACCATTCTTATGTTATTTCAAGATGCTTCAGTTGTTCTTACCTTGAATAATAGTCAATCTCAGTCAATTTCTCTTGGTCGCTCTGTGAGACAGGGGTGCCCTCTTGCTCCATCTCTTTTCATTCTTGCTACAGAGGCTTTTGGCTATTTGTTGGCCCATAAGATGGATCAAGGATTAATCAAGGGTATTGCTCTCCCTAATTCGACCGTCAGTTGGTCAATGGTCATTTTGCGGATGATTCCTTCTTAACGCTTCAAGAAGATGAGCAATCCCTTTCCTCGGCTATTAGTTGCTTAGAGGTGTTCTGTTTAGCCTCTGGTTCTTCTATACAATGGAAAAAAACATCCTGTTTTCGGCAATCTCAATCTCAAGCTGCCACCTTTGGTTACATCAATTCCAATGGACTTGGATTCATCCGGGTGAGGTGTTTAAATTTCTTGGAATTCCTTTTGCATTTCATGGTTCCTCTGCTCAATTGTGGCGGTATGTTATTGATAAAGTGGAAAAGAAGCTTTCTTCTTGGACTAGTAAGAAACTTTCTCTGAGAGGAAAATTTCAGATTTGTTCTAAGGTTTTAGCCACTACCCATGTCTATTATTCATCTTGTTGGGTTCCATCCAAATCTTGTTATAAAAAGCTGGGTAAGCTTTCGAGAGACTTCTTGTGGGCCAAAGACTCTGTCAAGCAAGGTTTTCATCGGGTAGCCTGGGAAATTTGTTGTTTGCCCAAGGATTGTGGAGGCATGGGTTTGTTTGATTGTCACCGACAATGTCTTGCCCTTTGTGCTAAATGGATCACCCGATCTTTAATTGGGGATGAATCTTGGAAAGTGTTGGTCGGGCATTGCATTTCTTCGGTTTGCTTCGGGGAAGAAAATTTGGAAAGGGGTGGGATTGCAATCCATTCTTACTGCCCCTGTCCCTATTAAAGTTAAAGGTTCTTTTGTCATTCAGAGTATTTGGAAAGCCCGGGAGGCCTTCAAACCCTGGCTTAGTTGGAAAGGGAGTTTTCGCAAAGCGGGTGTCTCTTTTCCTTCCATAAATATTTGGTGGTCTCCTGTTATCACTTGGCAAGGTTCTCCCTTAGCTGCGGTGCGAGTGGGTCGGAGCGCGAGAGGTTCTATAAGCGTGGTATTGCTTCCATTTTTTATTTCTTCTCCCGACATGCCGGGTGTTGGATACCACAGGAAAGTTTTTGTCAAATTCACAATTTAAATCCTGGTGATAGAGACACTTATGAGGTGGTTATTGATAGTATTCCGTTTTCTATTTGGAGCAAACTACATAAGCATTTTCAAAAACCCTGGTGGTCGGATTGGTGTTGGCACGGGGAGCTTCTGTTTTGCAATATACAGCTCATCTAGGTTACAAATGTCTCCCCCCAAAAGTTCCAATGGTTGATAAGCTCACTCTAAGATGGTACTTAGTCTCTCTTCCCTCCCAATGGAATAAGAGGTTTCGGATTGCTTGGGCTACTTATATTGAACCTAAACAGAGTTTTTTTGCTTGGAGTCTCTTACATCAAGGGTTACCTGTTGGCGGTAGGCTCAAGCATCCGGGTGTTCATAATCTCATTTGCCCGGTTTGTGGACAAGCGAAAGATTTCTTGCATGTTTTTTGGTCTTGTGATCGGGCTCGGTCGGCTTGGGAGTGGCTTCTTGAATTTTTCGGACCTTTTATGCGGGAGGATTTTACTTGGGTGCATGCTATTTTGGGTGACCCTATTGCTTTTTCCTTCAACTTGGATGTTGTTTGGAATATTTTTAGAATTGGTACCTTGTTTTATCTATGGAAGTCCCGGAATAGAGCTATTTTTTCTCGGCAAGATGTCGGACATGTCTTCTCTGTTCTTGATAAATATGATATATTCTTTGATTCGTTGAGTTCTGATTCAAGTACGGAGTTAAAAAAGTACGAGGTGGAGCTGCGGTACTTGCGTACCCTCATGGATCATTGGGGGAATGCACCCTGCATTATGAGTCATGTGCATCTTCCTTCCCCTTCCGGGTGGCAGTAATTTCTCGGCTTCTTTATTTTCGAATGCATATTTAATACTTTTTTGGCAGTTGTTATTGGCAGTTTGTGGGTTGTTTCTGACACTCTTGTATACTCTTAACCACAATGGTTAATGTATTGGTTTACGGGGTGTGCTAATCCCACCCACCCTTTTTTGTATGATTAAACATTATTTTATTAATATAATGGCTTTTTCATCAAAAAAAAAAAAAGATGATGTAATATTTCAAAGTTTAAGGTGGTGGCTCTCAAACCATTAAAAGTGGTCCCTCTAATGTCATTGATAACATATTAAGCACTTTAATGTCACAGCAATTGGTAGTAATAATTTAGTAACACAAATAGCTACTTAATGGAGTAATAATCCAGAACCGTTTACAAGTAATCAAATATATTATAATCAAGTTTTAAAATCAAATCATTATAAATCAATAGCTACTCAAAGACGACAAAGTCTTGTAACCACTTAGAGATGCAGCTACAATTTATTAAGTCTCTTATGCAAGGAAGATGCAACTCAAATCTAAATAAATTCCATGATCCAAAACTATCATAAAATTCATTCTATTTACATATTAATTCAATTTTAACCCTAACCTTAATGCTCAAAGGATGACTAACTAAAATCACTTAGAAAGGGTGAAGTCTCTCATGCAAAAAATATGCAACTGAAATCCAAACAAATTCCATGATCCTCAACTATTACAAAATTTATCCTATTTATAGATTAAATCGAGGTTCAACTAACTAAACCTAAGGCTCTAACTGATATGGCTATATTGAAACTGTTACATGGCTCCCCTCTCAAAAATATTTGTTTCCAAAGTTGGAAAAGACTAGAAAATGCTCTCAAGCTCCCATATAACATCTTCTCTTATAAGGTCTTTCCATTTGATAAGAAACTCCTAAAATTTTCAAGATTGAAGATGACAAAGACTAGATCGAATTACTACTTTAATATGAAGAGTGATTTGACCTTCCCCATCATGAAATATTAGATGAATGCAGGAAGAGTGTAGAAGCTCCAATTGATATGCCACTTCGCCAATGTGATGAACCACCTTTTGACTAGATTCGGTATATAGGGATAATTGCTTGTAAGGTTGTAGGTGCAAAAATATCATATCTCCTACATTGATTAGTTATTCAGAAGAGTGAGAATCTTGTTGTTGCTTCATGCAGTTCTAGTTTTGGTTCAAATTATCTTTAAGAAGTTGAAGCATAAGTTTTCATTACTATAACAATTCATCTACATTGGCAACCTTGGAAGATACTATAATAGAGTCTATGATTGAACAAGGTTGTTGACCATACAATGCTTCAAATGGGGACATATTAATTGATGATGAGTAAGAAGTATTGTACCACCGTTTGACTAATGAGAGCCACTAAACCTAATGATAATTCTTGTCTTGAGAAAAATAATAAAGGTAAGTACCCAAGCATTTATTAATAATTTTTGTTTGACCATCCGTCTAAGGATGATACGAAGAGGACATAATCAACTTAATACCACTCAAACAAAATAATTCCTTCAAAAACTTGCTTGTGAAGCTAGGATCATGGTCACTCACAATGGTTTTGGGTATACCATGTAATTTAAAAATATAATCAAGAAATACCTTGGCCACCATACTTGGTGGATAGGGATGTTGTAATGCAAAGAAATGAGCACACTATGAAAGACTATCTACTACCACAAACATCACTATTTTACCTTCTAATTTGGGAAGGCCCTCAATGAAGTCCATGGATATGTGTTCCCATTGGAAGTTAGGGATAAGAAAGGATTGCAAAAATCTAGGAGATTTATATTTTCCCCTTTGTTATGCTAACATACATCACACTCAACCATAAACGTCTTGACATTTGCTTTTATTCATTTCTAAGAAAATGATTGCTTCACTCGGTAATTTTTCAAGAATCTTGAGTGTCCAGCCAAAGGATATACATGCAATAATTAGAGAACCTTTGATTTAATAGCCAAATAATGAGGAAGATAAATGTTATTTTTTTTGTGAAGAACTCCATCAGAATATAAGGAACAAGAATGCAATGATGATCTCATCATCATGTTCTAAATGATCTAGGTAGTCTTCGAATTTGAAATCTAATCTTCTCAAAGTTGAGAAAGCCATTATGGACAAATGCAAGATATGACATTGACAATAACATCATCTTTGTGTCTATGAGACAAGGCATTAACCGCCATATTCTCCTTTTATTTATTGTATTCAATAAAAATTATAACCTAAGAGCTTGGTCATACATTTATTTTGTTTAGGGAATGAGAGACACTGCTCTAAATAATTCTTAAGGATACTATGGTAAGTCTTGATGATGAAATGATACCCCAAAAAATAAGGCCTTCATTTCTCTATGGTATGCAAAACAACTAACATTTCCTTCTCATAAGTGAACCATTATAGATTCTTGTCCAAAATTTTTTTACTCTTAAAACCCAAACGATGGCTATCCTACATTAAAATAGCTCTAATGGCTATATCGAAAACATCACACTCAATTACAAAAGGCTTGCTAAAGTTAGAAGTGGCCAAAATTGAAGTGGTACACACAATATTTTTTAGGGATTAGAAAGCTTGAGAAGTGCCTGTAGGCCAAATAAAAGCATTCTTTTTTATGAGAGCAGTGAGAATCTTTTCATAGTTGCAAATAAATTTTCTATAGTAGCCTACGAGTCCTAAGAATCCATAGAGTTATTTAATGGATTTGGGCAAGGGCCACTCTTACATTGATTCCTTCCTGAGTTATTATATGTCCCAAATATTTTATCTCTTGGACCCCAAAGGAACATTTTGACCTTTTAACAAAGAGTTTTTCCTTTTGTAATAGATGAAGGACTTTTTCAATACGAACTAAATGATCCTTTTAGAATTTTCTATAAATTAAAATATCATCAAAGAAAACTAGAACAAACTTATGAAGAAAAGGATGAAAGACATGGTTTATGAGACTTTGAAAAGTGGAAGGATCATTACTGAATGTAAAAGGAACGACTTTTAAATCATAATGACCCTTATGTGTATGGAAAGCAGTCTTAGAGATATCCTCTTATCTAACCCTAATTTGGTGAAAACCAAAATGCAAGTCTAGTTTAATGAAGAATCTAACACCACACAATTCATCCAACAAATCATCTATAACATGGATAGGAAACTTATCTTTAATAGTGATCATGTTTAGAGGAAAAAATTAGTACACATTCGCCATGAGTTATCCTTTCATTGTACCATCACCACCAAAGAGGAATATGGACTAATGCTTTGGTTGGATGATTCCTTGGTTTAACATTTCTTGAAACAACTTCTCAATTTTTGACTTTTGGGGCTAGGAGTAGTGGTAAGGATGCACTTTAGGAGGTTGAATTCTTGAAACAATATGGATGATATAATCATATGTGAGCTTAGGAGATAGACCCTTGGGATCACTAAATACCTTCTCATAGTGATCCACGATGTTGTGTAAGTCTAAATGAAGATCTAAAAGAGATAGGTTTGAGGATTGAGCCTCCATACATTTGACTTAAATAAAGGATCCCCAACCACATTTATTCCATATATTTTTCATAATATGTGAGCTAACAACATTGGAGGGAGGGGGTTGGTTTCCTTGGAGACAAATGACCCTTCCATTATTTGTCCATTTGACATATAATGCTTGTAGATTAATAGTAACATCACTGAGCTAAAATAGCCATTATGCTCCCAAGATTGATATCTGAACTTTCTAGGTTTATGATAAAGAGACTTCCCACCCAAGTATAATCTCCCATTTGAATGTTAACTTTAGACATTCAACCCATACATTGAACAATATCCTTATTTGCAATTAAAACTTAAAAGTTATCTTCATTTGAAGTATTGATATACAAGCCCAAGGACTTTGTTGTCTTACTATCTATAAAGTTGTGTGTGCTACCTGAATCAATCAACACATTGACACACTATCATTTAATAAATTCTTGTACCTTGATAGTGTGGTGATCTTGGAGCTCCATAAGTGTTTGAGTAGAGATAACCATGGTAATGCCCTAATGCAAATTCTACTATATTATAAATGTAATTTTTTTTTTATATAATATAAATATAAATGTTAAAAATTTAAAAGTACAAATTTTGCAACTGATCTTGCCTAATATAACACGACAATTCATCCTTAAAGTAACTAATTTTTTAAATAACTAACTATTTGAAAAAAACTAACTATTTCGTAAGGGGAAAATGATATAAATTTTATTTAAAAATAATAATAAAATAATTATAAGGTAAATAATTTTTAATATTCATCGAAATTTATATAAGACAATGTAATTATCAAGACCCCTCCCTTTTTAAATACAAGACCAAGACCAAGACTCCTGTGCCTAATCCACCGAACGAAATTTAGTATGGGACCCGCCAATTTTATTTGGGAATTGGTAACGTTGTAACGGAAGCTGTACTCGGCACCGACAACACAATTCGCATCCAATGTTTTGTCGACATTTTCAAGGGCGTCCTTTTCGAAGTTTCCGACTACTTTCGCTTCTGAATATTCCCAAGAATATGCAGCCACCACCAATATCCATTCGCCTGCGCCCTTGACTTGAATTCGCGTCGTGTAAGAACGTGACGCGTGCATTATTTGTTCATAGCTTGCCATTTTATCCATTTTCCTACTCTCCGCTGCCTATAAAATCGTAGCTCTGGAACATCCACCACAAATCTCTTCATTCTACAACATAATCGTTATTAGCAAATATTCTTATTGCAGAGTTCTTTATCAAATTTCCCCCCCTTTCTTTCCTTACAGATTGAAACGTTGGTCATGGCATCACAATTTTCAGCAGAGATTTTGAGCGGAAAAATGGCCACTCCTGACGGCGGTTACTCCAGGAGAGCCTTCATTACTTTCCTTGCCGGATCGGGAGATTACATAAAAGGCGTCGTCGGCCTCGCCAAGGGGCTCAGGAAGGTGAAGAGTTCATATCCTCTTGTGGTTGCTGTCTTACCCGACGTTCCACAAGACCACAGGTTACAATTGCGTAACCAGGGTTGCATCATTCGAGAGATCCAGCCCATCAACCCCCCGGAGAATCAAGTCCAGTTCGCCATGGCCTATTACGTCCTCAACTACTCCAAATTGCGCATTTGGGAGGTAAAATCATCCTCCTTTTTTCTCCTTTTTTTAGTAATACTTCTAATACACATTTACAATAGGGATTGAATTTGGGTCACATCACCCATAATGCAAGTGACGTTTTTGCTGCTACGACATTACCTGATAGTAGCTTCTTGATTTTTGGATTTGCAGTTTGAGGAGTACAGCAAGATGGTGTATCTGGATGCAGACATACAAGTCTTTGACAACATTGATAATCTGTTTGATATGCCGGACGGGTATTTCTATGCTGTTATGGACTGCTTCTGCGAGAAGACGTGGAGTCACAGTCCACAATTCAAGATTGGATACTGCCAACAGTGCCCTGACAAGGTGCGATGGCCCGCGGAATTGGAGAAGCAGCGTCCTGCTCTGTATTTCAATGCTGGAATGTTCGTGTTTGAGCCCAGCCGACAGACGTTCGACTCTATAATGGAAACTCTCATGTCTACCCCTCCAACGCCTTTTGCCGAGCAGGTGCCCCTTTGCTTTCTTTTTTTTCCACTTTCCCCCTACACTGATTTGCGAACCTTTGATTAATTAGAGCGTGGTCGTCCTTTGCAGGATTTCTTAAACATGTTTTTCCAAAAGATGTACAAGCCGATTCCGGTGGCGTACAATCTGGTCCTGGCCATGTTGTGGCGACATCCGGAGAACGTAGACATCGACACAGTCAAAATAGTGCACTATTGCGCAGCTGTAAGTTTTAGTTCTTTTAATTCTAATGTGGTCTGATAGATTTTAGCGTTGTTTCGTTATGTGGGTAATTGAGGTATGTTGATGGATGTGCAGGGTTCGAAACCGTGGAGGTTCACTGGCGAGGAGGAGAATATGGGGAGAGAGGACATCAAGATGTTGGTGAAGAAATGGTGGGACGTCTACAACGATCCATCCCTTGACTTCGGGTCAAGTAGTAAAATGGAAGAGATGGAGAGTAG
Source organism: Wollemia nobilis (assembly GCA_028583015.1). Taxonomy (NCBI): domain Eukaryota; kingdom Viridiplantae; phylum Streptophyta; class Pinopsida; order Araucariales; family Araucariaceae; genus Wollemia; species Wollemia nobilis. The sequence continues at coordinate 34,505,122 of JAQPPZ010003077.1, read as the reverse complement.
ATCTGACGTAGAAAAGAGAGGTAACTCGTCGTGGGCTGCAGTGCCTAGGTCGTCGAACGCGTTGCCTGCTCCGCCTGCGGCTTGAGGGGAACACGTCATGGCTGTGCATTATTATTTAGATTAGACCATCACAACTTTTCATTCTGTAACATGTACAGTTTATTTGAAAGGACTCCATTTATCACTTTGGCGACACGTGGTCGAAAGCCACAGACTCATATGTGACTCATATGTACATGTAATCCATTCAATTTTAATGCGTATATTTGAACTTCAATTTCTTATTTAATTGTATTAAAATTTGAAACCGAAATTCATGGTTGGTGTTTTCTTTGGGTTATTTTTATAGTGGAATCAGTAGCCACTTTGAATCCAGGCAAGCTGTTCCGTTTACTTAAAACAAATATGGAAATAAATGCAACCATAAACATAAGTACAATGATATTATGGAAACACTAGTTTACTAAAAAAAATAATATGGAAATGAATGCAACCATAAACATAAGCACAATGATATTATGGAAACAAGTAAAATATCATTATCCTCAAGTAATGGTGTAATATAATTTATTAAATTAATATAACTATCTACTATGTCTATTTTATAAATTAGCTTTCAATTTAAGATTATTGAGTACATTTCAAATCAATATCACTTTGATCTCTTCAAAAGAACCTAAATTTTTATTACGCCAAGTTTTTATTTTTTTTCACTTGCTTGAGTAGTTATTTCAAATGAAACCACAACTTCAAGAGGATAAATGAGTATTTTGTTATTGATACTTTCTACATGAATATAATTGTGATGTTTAAGGATGTTTTGTTACCTAACTTAATGTTTAGAACACTAAAGCATTAGATTTTAGAAAATAAAATAAATATCCCTTTTAAGTATTAATATAGTAAATATTTGACAAAGATATTAGATTTTTATAGATTCTTTATAGCTTTTGGTATATCTTGTTATACGCTATTTTGGCCATGATCTTCATATTTTTGGTACTTTCATGGATGTCTTGTTTCATATTCATAAATTTATAGCTTTCATTCGTAGCCTTTTTCTTTAGGTATTTTTTTCAAGCCAATACTTATTTTAAAGTGTCTAAGAGTATAAATCTATATATGACATCCTTTTCAATAAACTTGAAAATTGATAACATTAGTATGTATTGGTTTATTTATTAATAAATAGGGTATTAATGGTGTTAGTAGTCAAATTTTTGAGCTTGAAAAATGTTATCTTTTAATCTTAATATACCACAACCAACATCCCATAAAAAGTGTTTACAATGATACTCTTTCATGTAGATGAAGGTCTCATGAATAGTTATCTCTCCATGATAAAATCATCTAGATATGCTAATTACTTCACAAATGCTTATGAAGAACTCGTATATCAATTTGGACACCACCTTGTTCTAGTAACATATCCACCTTAATATTATCAACAAAAATGAATTAGAAGATGCACTTTATAGTTCAAAATAAATGAGAACTCCAATTTGCATACTATATCATTGTTTCACTCTTATTTGATTCTAGATGCATACTCTATTATGATGACATTGACTTATTTTATAGAAAATATTGATCAAATACTAGAAAAATGTGTTGAAACATTATCTATCTACAAATATAATAAATTTATAATAATATTATACCTTAGAAATTTGAAATTAAATATATGACCAATTTGCAAGACCTTCTATAAGATATGATTACCCTCTCAAAGATAAAGTACAAATATGTTTCCATGAAAAAGAGGAATTGTTAATAATAACTTTAATTTTTTAATTGGTTATGTGGGATTGAAATGAGTTCCATATGTATTACATCATGACCACATAGTGATATCACAACAACTTGGCTATTATGTTATGTCTGTATTACATCATAACCACATAGTGGTATTACAACTTGGATATCATACATATAGTATTTGATAAGGTTCAAACCTGGGTCTTCTCCTTAAAAGTCAAGGAATTTAACCAATTGAGCTAATTTTATTTGATGAAACTGTTTACAACAATGATAAAACAAATATTAATATCAATTTTATATTGAATAAACATTATAAAAGTTATGTTTATATATTGTGTCAACTATGTAATTTAGGGAATTGTTGGACTAAATTTGCCATTACTTTGGAAAGGCATTGCACTCATCAATTTTTAGCAAAGTATAACAATTGGATGGAATAAAGTTACCCTATGTTTTAACCTTTGGGGAAGGATGACTCCTTTGGATTGATTATTTTTGGAAAAAGGGATATAGAAAGAGTAAGGACTATAAAAGAGTAAAGGTAAGAGGGAAAGGTTTGAAGGATGGATGAATGTAGTGTAATAGCATTGGATCTCATAAAGCAATAAACTATCAAATCAACCACAAGATACTTAACAGACTAGCCATTAACACATATGATTATAGATTTATTAAGCTCAATAAACTTTCTTTAATAATTCCAAGGATTCTAACAATTACCAATCCAATAGGCGTTTCACGCTTTAATAGAATAGACCAATTATAGAAAGTAACAAAAATAACATTAAAATAATATATAATCACTCCAATCATTCCAAGGACTTCAACTATCATCAATCCAATAGGTAATCTAAAATGTAGAATAACTTTAATAGAATACACTAACAATTAAGTGTAACAAAAATGAATTAAAATATAATATTCACATAAAACCTGTAATCGCACAGAAATAGAAATCATACAACTATCTCTTCGTTGATTAGTAGTAATTACAATGACTACAAACAAGGACTACAAAGTCGACCCTTGTAACGAGGTCTTTTGCTCATATTTATAGGTTGCCTATTTGAATCTTACAATGTAATATTTACATTCAGTTATGAGAAAACAATTACAGATAGTCGGACATAATGCTCTAGAAGCAAACATGATCGGCTTAGATTTCATTCTATGTCTAAATTTGAATTTGATTCATTGATCTACAACAATCTTCTACAAGTGGTTACATTATTGGAGCTTAATTGGAACCAACTAGCAGGCACCATGGTAGTTGTAGGTCTAAATATAACTTCTAGCTGAAATGAACTCAAGGTCAAGCTCTTCATTTGCTTACAAATATTCTCTCAGCGAGGTCACAGTTTTGATCCATCCTAACCTCAAATAATTTCTTTCTATGGTGCTTTGTTCCATGCATGCATAAACAAAAACTAGGCATTCAAATAAAATTCTTTATTTTGATCAAGGGGGAATATACATCCAACAAAATTATAATATTTCTTGCATAAAATTGGATTAAGCAACAACTCACTACAACACACACTCCACAATAGAATGGGGTTGTTTAAAATAAGAACTATTCCATCATGGAAATGGTTAACTACATGCTCATATGAACCAATTTGGAGTAGCAGTATTGGGCTGAATTAGTCTCGACTATAATATAATTACTAAATAAAGCACCCATAAAGGCCCTACAAGGAGTTACACCTAAATAATCTTGGTTTGATAGGAAACCTTCTATTATAAATATTAAAATATTTGAAATCAAGGCATACATGCATGTGCCAAAGTAACAGAGGCCAAGTTTTATGTAAAGACCCTATCATGCATATTTCTTTGGTATGATTATGAGTCAAAATATTATCAAATGATGGATCCAATCACCAAGAAATTACATATAAGTAGATATGTGGTGCTTGATAAAGAATTTAAAACTAACTCAAACATTCAAGATTCTAAGGAGTCTAAAGATGCCACATCTCTAGTTGTGAGTATGGATTTAGATGAAAAACTTCATGATGAAGTCCCAAAAGTTCTTGATGAAGCTATAACAGTTGGTGTACCTACTACTCCATCTTAATGTAGAAATACTTCAAAATGGATCACCAGTTTCATCAGAGATGCTAAACTTGATACATCTCCTAGCCTCACTTCCATGTGTTCATGTACTCACATTAATACATGTCAGGAAGTAAATAGGGGCTTGATGGATTCAATGATGGAGAACTTAGAACTAGCATCAATAAGGGACGCAATTAGTTCACCATAATAGAATGTAGCTATGGATGCAAAATATAAATCTCTAATAAAGAACAACATATGGGATCTTGTTGATCGACCAAAAGGAAAGAAGACCACATGATAAGGATTTCTTTGTGAGCATATATACTTTTAGCTCACATTAGTTTTATATTATTATCTTAAATTAGTTTTCCTTATGCTATTATTAGAGTATGCAATCTTTTTTTCCTTATTGGAATATATTGCAAATAATGTAAGTTTGGCATCTCGTATGATTGTATTATGTTGCAACTTTAATAAAATACACAATTGGTTTTCAAGCCTTTTCACCATAGCCTACAATTGGGTCTTCAAAATCAAATACAAGGCAGGTGAATCCATTAATAAGGTATAGCTCATTGCAAAGGGCTAAGTAAAAAATGAAGGAATTGATTATGAAGAGACATTCACAACCATAATGAAGAGTAAAACCATCAGTATACTATGTGCACTAGTAGCATAGTTTGGTTGAAAACTTCAACATTTGGATATCAAGAGTACCTTCCTTAATGGTGATATTGAAAAAGAGGGGTACATGATATAACATAAATGTTGTTATCGTTGGGAAAAATAAAAATATATGCAAACTAAAAATATCACTATATAGATTGAAGTAGGCTCCTAGATCCTAGTACATCAAAATTAATGACCACCTATTATACCATTATTTCACTAGAAGTCCCCTTGATGTAAATCTCTATACTAAGAAAGTTGGATTTGAGATAGTAATAATTGTGTTGCATGCTGATGATTTGGTCATTAATAGTAGCTCAGATGATCTCATAAATGATATGAAGGAATGACTTGAGAAAGTCCTTTATTATGACAAAACTAGGACTTCACTATTATCTTGGATTGGAAGTATGACAAAGAAAGAATCACATTATGGTCTCATATATAATTCCAACACACTACTAGAAAAATACTAGATGACAAATTGTAGATCTAAGGCAACACCAAAAGAGCAAGGGTTTCAATTATCTTGATATGATAAATCAACTTAGGTATCTAGTACTCTTTATCATTAGTATATTGGGAGTCTCATAACATGACAAAGACTAGGCCTAATGTCAACTTTGTTGTGAGTTATATTTTGAGATTCATGTAGGAACCTAAGGTGAATCATTAGAAGGAGGCAAAGAGCATACTATATTATTTTCATGGTATAATCAAATATGGCCTAGAGAATAAGAAGAATGATAAATTATTTCTACAAGGATACATGAATTTAGATTATGTTGGATCTGTAGATGACAAGAGGTCAACATTTGGATATGTATTTCATCTAGGCTATGGACATATCTTATGGTATAGCAATAAACAATAGGTAGTAGTATTTTCATCCATAGAAGTAGAATATCACACTGCATGAGGAGCTAAGTGTGAAGCAATATGGTTACATCATGCACTATCAAATATAGGTGTACAAAAAAATGTTTGACAATATTGGATTGTGACAATCAAGGTGTTGTAAAATTGATCAATCATTTAATCTTTCATAAAAGAACAAAATATATTAAATTTTAGTGTCACTTAAATTGAGAATAACTTTGAAATCATCAAATTTAGCTCCAATACATTCTCATCAAAAAATGCTTACAAATAATTTCACAAAGGCACTTGCACATGTCAAATTTGAATTGTTTTGTAGCTCTCTTTATATACCAAATAATGTAATAAGGGGGGTATGCTAGGTAATTATTACATTATTACACCTCACAAGAGGTTAGATCAATTATCTTAATTTGTTACAACTTGATTTATTTCAAATATCAAGCTATATGTAATTGATTTTCTATATTAAGTATGTGATATTCAAGCAATGAAGTGATAACACATTTTTTTTTTGCTTGAACCAACATTGCTTGTGTAACAATATCCTAAAATAGTAATAAAGAACTTCATATAGATTATAACTATGAAGCTATGGAAGTGGATGACTAAATAGAATATGATAAAATATAGAGATCATCTCAACATAGTTGTTGATGTGATACGTTGGTCCCATAAAAATATGGATGGAGTTGAATAGTTGTAAGAGAGAAGGATATGATCATCAAGGAGAGAAGTAACCTTAGAGAAGAATCAAATGGTACCGCCAAGGTGGTTCCAAATGAGAAAGGACAAAACCAAACAACTAATGCCATCGACATCAAAGTTGGTATCAAGTACTATGGTAAAAGAGGTTGAATAGTGATTGACATCAGAAGGAAAATGTCAAAGGAAGTTTAACATAAAGGCATGAACTGAATGGGTGGATGGAACTGATCATAAATTTGAGATAAAGTTAATGATGTCATATGAGAATTAATTTAGAAGTGAGAGGATGCTTGTATCAAGATTGTTGCTTGAGGAGTTACAACATTGATAGATAAAGCCAAATATCAGAAAAAAATAGGTGTTAGATGTGCCATAAGTGTCATGAACATTATAGTAGAATAGTGTAGAGTTATGGACATAAAAAAATTATCCTCGTAACATCAATTTTAGCATGACATTCTCAAGAATGGTGGGATCCATCTATAAGGAGAAGGGCATTGATAAATATGTCTACATTATCCCAATATAGTTATCACAAAACACCCTATAGTTTGAGTTAAAGGATATGAGGCTATAATATGGGGATTGATGTGAGAATAAATTCAGATTTGACACTCATATTGTCTTTTGGGAGTGTGAAAAACTCCAAATCTCTACAAGTTTGGAAATTTTACTAAGTTGTTGCTTATTTGCTACTACAATAATGGGTTGTGGTTAGATAAATTTTACCACATTGGAGAGATGATGATGAATCAAGTTCTAGGAATTTTAATGGATAGGGAGAACCCAAAAAAATAAGATAAAAATAAGGTGGTTAAGTCCAAGAACGTATGTGATGAGTTGAACACAATGTCGAGCTTAAGAATTGTAGCACTATTTGGCATTGCACCATCGAGGAAAATTTTATAGCAAAATTTTTTCCTAGAAGGTTTAATTTAAGTTCTATTAAGAATAACTAATGATCACAAGCATAAAGGTGACCTATGATATGGCAACAAAAGGAAAAAAACATAACATCATCCATATTTTATTAAAAAAATTCTAAGCAAATATGAAGGAGTTGAAGAAGTGGGTGATGAAGTTTAAATATTGTATATAATTAATTATTTGTGCTATTGGTTTATCCAACACCATCTTCAGGAAGATGGGCATGCATGTATATTTGGTGCAACCATGCATGGGTGCATAGGTTGGATACCATTTTATGGAAATTCTTGATACAACATTGTTGAATGAATTGGTATCCCAGGGTAGAAATATCAAGAGCATGGTGATTGAGCAAGGTTGCATCCCATTGCTTGGTTTCTATGAATATATAAATAGACAAAATTATTTATGGACTTGATTTAGTGTTGATCACTACTACATATTCTAGTCCTATAGCATAAAGAAGCTACACTAGGAGGATTGAATATGATATTGTTTACAAGGTTATTAAGTTTTATGCACAAATGGTGAACTCTTAAGATGAGGTCATTTAAAATGAGGAGGATGACTATGACATGAAAGATTGGATGAAGATATCTAGAATATATAAAGAAATAATGGATACACTAGAGGATACTAGGGATCCAAGCACATCAAAAGAGACAAAGGGGATAAGCCACCAATGAATGAGGCAATGGCTCCAAAAGCAATGCACTCACTCATATGCCTTTTGGATCTATACCAAAATTTACAAATTCCTCATCCAATCCCAAAAAGAGGAGGCTTTGTTGCATGAAGGACAAGAAATCTAATTTTTTGATGTGAGAGCAACCCCATGATACAATATCACCAAAACCTTCGAAGTCATTTATGCCAAAGATAAACAAGTAGGTTGGATCATACTAGGTGTGTCCATGGATGAGAAGGAGGTAGTAATAGTGAAGGCTTCTACTTTAGGTGTAATTGAACCCATTAAAAAAGGCATGAAGGTCATGCTGAAGCAAATCAAGAAAAAAATAGGTGTGGGTGTTATCAAGGAGCCAATAACACACTAGTCACCTAAGGTGTTAATCAAGAAAACAATCATAGAGGTAGGAACCAAATAAGGCTTAGCGATGGTAACCACATTATCTAACCCTGCTAGTATAGGTAAAATAGGAAGAGATGTCAAAGGGTACAAGTCCCTGAATAACACATAGAGTTACCTCAACCCCATTATTACTTTTCATTACTAAGAAGATTTCAGAGTGGTATGAGGCCCTCACAAAGCCCACAAAATTTTCCCTATTCATAGAAACCCCTAATTAGATAATTCAAAGTTTGACAACAATATGTGAAAGGGTGCATACACCATACATGATGAGGAGGATGGATAAAGATAAGCTCCTAGCCACTAATGTATTACAAGATAACACCCAAAAAGGATTACCTAGGCCTGTAATGAGGATACTTATAATAGAGGTTTAAATGAGTTAGATGGTCAACATGATCTAGGGGTCAAACCATTGGTTTTTATGGTGAATGATCCTCTACAAAAATATAAATTACTTAGTGTCATTACAAACCTACTCCAATGATCCTATGAATTGAAACAAAGGACAAAAACCTAGAAGTGGGAGTAGATGAAGTGGACAAAGTTAACACTATAATAATCTCATCAATGGCTAGTCATGTTGCTAAATATCCTATCAAAGTATTACTGTGACACCAATATCCTGGATGGAGTAAAGAATCAATTAAGGTATTTCATAGGAGATTGATCAATAAGCCTACATCCTTCAATATTGGTTCAAGGGTAAGATGATGATGATTGATTGGGATGACTTGAACATGAAATATTCCTAATAAGAGGTCATAAAGCTTATGGACACCATCAAGAAGTCCATGAAATATACGGAAAAAATTATTAAGTACCTTAAGGCATTCATGGACAATATGGATCTTGATGCTAGTGTGATAGGGGATAAAATTCATAAGCATACCCAAGCCATCCAAGATCACTTGACATAGAATCCTAATGATGATATAGTGGTCATGAAAAATAGAATGTCATTTTATCACCTACACATGTACATCATTAAGATGCTTTATTACTGTGTAGACATTCATGTGGGACTTATAGGTTAGTAACCCACACTCAAGCTATCTAAATTTCTCAAGCCCATATAGTAGTACAATCCCAACCCCTTGCAAGGTTACCCACTCTCTTTTTCATCAAATTGTTTTGAGAGACTTTTAGTAAATTCAGGGTGATCCCATGATTTTTTGGGAAAGTGTGTCAATAAGGGGCCTTAAATTAGTCAACATCACCCCTACATTAGCACCATAATAAACAAGAACCTTATTTGGCTAGTGTGAGAGAATTTTAGTGGTGCCATGGAATATTAATTCGCACCAAGACCTTTTTTTTAATAGGCATAATTTATATTTTTAAGTGCCTTGTTGAGACTATATCATACAACAGAGGCTAATTCTATAGTAAGAAGATATAGATATTATTTGAATAAAACCTCTAGAAATATATTAGATAATGCTTCATTGGACATATTTTTATGCAACCATTTGTGCATGTTAAAATGTGTTTACTTTACTTGTGTGAAGTATGCCATCCACGTGTTCAGAGATGCTACCCTGCACTCTCTACCTAGGATTGGCTCTGACTATAATCCTCTATTTTTTGAAGGACTTAGACCAACCTCATATTTCAAGAATCCCTTTAGGTTTGAGTTTATGTGCGTAAAACACCCTGATCTTAGGGAAAAATCACAGAATGGTAGAACAAAATCTTATCAGGTCCATGCATCTCCCAAATATCTAAAAAAATATGGTACATTAAAGACAATATTCGAGTATGGAATAGGGAAGTTTTTGGAAATATATTAACTAGAAAATAGAGAATTATGAACCAACTCAAAGACATCGAAGAACATAACCAGTATAAAATTTCGATCCCGAAAATCCAAAACAAAGAAAAAGACCTATTATCTAAATTTCACAACATTTTATCCAAAGAAGAAGTTTTCTAGAGGCATAAGTCCAGGGTTCTATGGCTTAAAGAGGGTGATCATAACATGAAATTATTTCATGCATCAACTCTAAGGAACATAAGCTCTAATAAGATAAGACAAATACTTAACAACGATGGATTGGTCACCACTAATGCATTGGAAATAAGAGCTGAGGTAGTTCGTCACTTCGAAGAGATCTTGGAACCTTCTCCCCCATACTCTTCCCTTGTATCTAACGCTCTCCTCCAACACATTTCGAGGCTCATCTCTCTTAATATAAATGTCAAACTTATTGAACCCTTTTCACCTGATGAGATCAAAGAAGTCATTTTCTCCATGAATCTCGATAAAGAACTAGGTTTGAATGGATTTCCCCCAAGATTCTTTCAAACTTTCTAGGATATTTTCCACCACAATCTCTTCGAAGCTATTCAAGAAGCCCAGAAACTCAAATACCTGCCAAGAGACGTCAACTCCACTTTCATCGCTCTTGTTCCCAGATCTCACCTTTGTTGTTACTTATCAAACTTTAGACCCATTAGTTTGTACATTTTTATCTATAAGATCATAAAAAAAGTGATCACCAAGATAATTAAAGATATTCTTCCATCAATCATAGAATTTTTCCAAGGAAGCTCAATCAAAGGAAGACTCATCACTGATGGCGTTATAACAATTCATGAACTTATACATACTGTCTCCAAAATTCACAAAGTAGGCCTCTTTCTCAATCTCAACATGAATAAAGCCTTCGATAGGGTCTCCTGGAACTTTCTCTTCGAATTCCTCTCCCATTTTGGCTTCCACAAAGAATGGATAACCCTTGTTAAAGAATACCTATCTTCAACCTGGTTTTCAATCCTCATCAATGACTCTGTTGTAGGGTACTTCAAGAGCTTCAAGGACCTCAGACAAGGGGACCCTCTTTCCCTATTTTTTTCATAATTTTGGATGAAATATTGGGAAAAAATCTCAAGGCTGTATGTTCCATGGGAGCCATTTTGAGCAGGGTTATGCACAAGCGCGAAATATCGTAAATTGGCTCTATTTAGGATTTTTAAAATTTTGAAAAGGCTAATTTTGGATCCTTTCACTGGGGCCCATTCACCCAAAATTTACGGGGTGGAAGTTTTTTTGGGGTAAATTCGCCCACCATTGATAATCATGAACCTAACTTTATTTTAATTCGCCGACCTCAAATTACATATGATTTTTATTTTCCCGCCCAATTCGCCTTCAAATTATAAATGATTTTATATTTGTCACCCAAATCGCCTTCAAAATATAAATGATTTTATTTTTCCTGCCCAAATCGCCATACTACCCGTATATATATACTATAATGGCTACCGATAAACATACATAAAAAATACTCTAACTCAAAAATAGCTCTAAAACAACAAAAAACTTGAGAAGGTTGTAGAGGAGTGATTGTTGATATAAATCAATTGGTTGTAGATGAGTATCGATCGGTGTAAGACGATCGGTTGCAGAGCTATATCTATCGACATAAGTTGATTGATTGCATAGTCGTGTCTGTCAACATAAGCCAATCGGTTGTAGAGCCATGTCTGTCGACGTAAGCTGATCGATTACAGAGCAATGTTTGTCGATGTAAGCTGATCGATTGTAGAGCCGTGTACTCTACATGAAATCATTTAACAGATGGATTGAACATAGCACAGATGCACCACTGCTACTGATGGGAAATTGATACTATTGTAGTACATCGACACACATGCAAGTGTGATGATCAGCATGCATCCGATCATCACACTTGCAACCAATCGGTATGAATGCATCAGATTATCATGTCTGCAGCCAATTGTCACTAGATCATCATGGCTACAACTGATCATCATCAGATCAATATGGATGCAGTCGATTGTCATGGATGCCATCATCATCATGGCTACAACCGATCGTCATGGTTTCAATCGATCGTCAACAGATCATCATGGCTACAGATGATCATCATGGATGTAATCGATCATCATGGCTGCATGCAATTGTCATGGCTACAACCGATTGGCATGGCTGTAATTGATTGTCATGGATGCAACCTATCGACATGGCCTCAAAATATAGTCATGGCTGTAACTATTCATCATGGCTATAACCGATCATCATGGCTACAACTGATCGACATGGTTTCAACTGATCGTCATGGATGCAACTGATCAGCATGGCCCCAAAATATAGTCATGGTTGTAACTGATCATCATGGCTACAACCGATCATCATGGTTACAACCGATCATCATGGCTGCAACTGATCACCATGGCTGTAATTGATCATCATGACTACAACCGATCATCATGGCTGCAACCAATCATCATGGCCCTAATAGATAGTCATGGTTGCAATCGATCGATATGGCTCTAATAGATAGTCATGGCTGCAACCGATCGTCATGGCTGTAACTGATCATCATGGTTAAGAATGATCATCATGGCTGTAACCGATCATCATGGCCCCAAAAGATAGTCATGGCTACAAACGATCGACATGGCCCCAACAGATAGTCATGGCTGCAATCAACCATCATGGTTGCAACTGATCATCATGTCTGCAACCCATCGTCATGACTGCAATCGATCATCATGCCATTGATCGTCATGTCAGCCTAAAGTCTTTCATATTGACCTAAATATTTTAAGTATGTCGTACATTTTTAGATTTTGCAATAGATATTCATAGCCCCAACACAAAAAAATTCACCACGGTTTGAATTTTTTTTTAGACAAATTAATGAAATTCGTCACGGTTTGAAATTTTTTGGAGATAAATAAATGCAATTCGCCATGTATACTTCTACAAATTTTGTCAGGATTCCAAGACAATTTGCCTTGATTTTATAAATAGATTTCGGGGTCGACCCCTTATGCATAACCCTGATTTTGAGTATAAAAGCATCCTCCAATGTCCACCCGATCACCCATCAACATTTTGTCGATGACACCATCCTTGCAACCATATCCTGTATTCCTGAAGTGAAAATAATCAAAAAAATCCTCAATTAATATGAAGAAGTTGTAGGACAAAAGGTAAATTTTACAAATAGAAAAAAAAATCATTAATACCCCCATTAGAAGGTAAGTCAAAATTGCAAGGATTATGGGATGCACAATATTCAAACTTCCATCCACATACTTAGGCCTCCCCATGTTCTAGGGTTGCCCTGCTGATAACATGTGGAATAATGTAATTGACAGGATCATGAAAAAATTGATGGGATGGAAAGGATCCTTCTCAACCAAGTTGCCAAAGCTACCCTGGTCCAAGCATGCTTGCAAAGCATTTCAAGTCCATTTTTAAAGCCCTAGTTTTTTTGGTAGAGAATTAAGAAAATTCAAAAGAGGTTCCTTTGGCCTGGGGTCAAAAATCGGCACAAAATCCATCTAGTTGCATGGAAAAAAATCTGTAGCAAAACAAAAACTAGGGCGGTCTTGGTTTCAGACAAGTGGAAAAATTGACTTGGTTCTCGTTGCTAAGAAAGGCTGGAGAATTATATCCAATGCCAAATACCTATGGGTGGAGATCATCAAAAATAAATACCTACAAAGGAGCTTCTTTATTTATGAAGGTCCTCTCTTCGAAGGATCCTCCTTCTGGAACTTTGTTACCAAGTTTAGGTTAATTCTCAGGCACGATATTAAATGGAGGCTAGGTAAAGGAAGACTGATTTATTTTTTGGATGACTCATGGCTGAAAGATCAACCTTTAATCAACTTACCCAACATTGCTACCATTAAACCCATCACTGACCATATTTTTGGCTCTCTAGTTTCTAATTTCCTCTCCCCAGGTCCATCCTAGACCTTCTCATGGAAACCTAGCCCCCATCATGACCTTGATGTTATCCGAGTCTCAAATACTGAGTCTCTATCCAATATTTTGAGAACCTTCGTCATCCATAGCCAAATTATGGCTGACACCCCCTTTTAGGGTGCAAACGATGATGGCATTTTTTTAGTTAGGTCGGGTTACCACATCCAAGATGATTTTGTCACAATCGGGTTCCCCATGGGCCTCATCTAGTTGAAACATTTAGTTACCAAGATTGATTTCTTTTTATGGTTGGTGTTTCAAAATAAGATGATGACTGTGGATAATATCATTGCTAGTGGATTTATCCTCCCAAATCATTGTGTCCTTTACTCATCTGATTGGGAGTCGGTTAATCATATCTTACTTATTTGTTCCTTTTCATTAACTATTATGTACCCCCTCTTTGCTTATTTCAGCTTGTCTTGGGCCCCTCCCAATTTCATCCTTGATTTGTTCACTCAGTGGCCTAAGACCTTTCTTCACCAACATCTCAAGTCATTGTGGGAATTCTGTAGGCCCCACTTCCTCTAGCATATTTGGCCCAAAATAAATAATAGAATTTTCAATAGCATTCAACACAATCCCTACTTTGTCCTTACCTGAATTCTAAGTGCTATTACTGAAAACACTCACCTTGTTCTTGAACCTAAAACTACTACCAGTGGCCTTGAATTCATCACCTGCTTTAGTTTACTGGAAAATTCTCCTCGACCATCCACCAATTCTTTCGATCGATCTAGAGTCTTATGGTTAGCCCCCCAAATGATTGGATTAAATTCAACTTTGATGGTGCTGCTAAAGGAAATCCATGGAAGGCTAGTTGTGGTGGTATTGTGAGAAATGATAGTGCTAAAATCATCCTAGCTTTTATCAAAAACTTAGACATCCAATCCAACCACGTGGTAGAAGCTAGAGCCTTATACCAGGGCCTTTCCATCCTTAGCAAGTTCTTGTATAACAATATCATTATAGAAGGTGATTCATTGAATATCATTAAGAGTGTGAAAGGGAGCAAGGCCTCTGAAGGTAATGTCTATAATATGATTGAAGAATCAAATAGGTTATTGTAGAGATATAACAAAATAATCATCCAACACACATTTAGGGAAGGCAAAAAAGTTGAGGATGTGTTGGCCAACCTAGTTATTTCAGAAGCCAACATTTGGATCTAGATAGATCACTTTCCATGCAATATCTTCACTAATAACAAAGATGATTGCACCTTTCTGTAAGTTTATTTTTTTCCCTTTGTTTATCATCAACCAACTCAGCATGTCTATCTAGCTAAGAATGTTTCCATGCTCTCAAATATTTCCTGTCACCACAAGTGTCTTACCCTATGTCTCTCATTGTCTTGTGGTGGGACCCTAGTTGTACAAGTGGCTTTTTATTCACTGCAGCTCTAATCCTCCCTCTCAACAAAATCAACTCCTCTATTCACTCAAGCCTAACCTTTCACACATGTGTTAGAAGTTCTTTCTCTCACCTATCTTGAAATTTCACATTTTCTTTTCCACTTTATCCTAGATCCTTTGTAACCTTGCATCATTATTCCCCACATAATTACAGTTTTCCTGATTCTAGAGTTTTGAGGTGGAATTTTAAGTTGTTTCTTGTGTCCCCTATGAATGGTTTTAGTCATGCCTTTTTCCCCTCATGTAATACTCATGTCCTCAATTATTTCCAAGAGAAAAAAATTTCTTCTCTTATATTTTTTCAAAAGGATTTATGTCAGTGCCCAAACCTTTGTCAAGTGCGAGATCGATCCCATTGTCCAATTCCATCCCAAATTAGATTGGGTACATAAATCCCTCCCTCTTGAGGCTAAAAATCAATGGATTCCCACCTTAGTTGGTATGCATGTCCTTGACTACAATGTTGTCTCACTATCATGGGAATCCACCATTTACAAAAATGATTTTAAGTGGATTGCAATGCTGAGCAAAAATTACATTGACATAGAGGAGATTGTTTCCTGGTTGTGGAGAGTGAGTATCAATTTTAGAAAAATTAGAGGTCATTATGAAGTGATGGCGTTGGTTGAGCCTTCCTCTATGCAAGTTGATGCTCTGGTCGAGAAATTCTTAAGAATTCACCATCTATTACCTTTTTTAATGGTAATGACCCTAATATATCTAATGAATTCACTTCTACTTGGAAGAATGATCTTATGATCATCAAAGGACTCAAGTTCAAAGTTAGTGTTCACTTATTAGCTGAAGTACTAGTTTGTCTATTGATGGTGGCTATGTCCACAGGGACAAACACACCTTGGCTGGTTAACTTATTCACTTCAGGGAGAAAGACAAGAGGTTGACCAAAGATAAGGGTGGCTATGCCAGGAAAGGTCTTCCAAAGCCGTGGAATTGTGTGATGATTTCTATTATTGAATTCATCACTATCGATGACATTAACGCTCTGCTACAAAGTTTTTATTTTTCTCTTCTGAACCATATGCGCTTGGTAAAAGTAATAAACATCCCAAAATATTTATTCTAGTCCTTGGAGTTTTCTGTTTCAAATGTCAGATATGGATCTTCTACCCACCATAGATACCAAGGAATTCACCTCATCATTTACCAGCACGTTATCTAAAAGGAAGTAGATAGAACTACTCTTCCTATGGATGTTTTGGAAAACAATATCATCAATGATAATGATTTTGATAGTGCCTCTGATGACTCTGGCAATAACACTGTGAAAACCTCAGACCGCACCATATCTTCCAAATCTAAATCACATCATCGTGTGACTAGAAGTAGGGCCATGAAGGAAAATTACAAGAGCACCATAAAGGTTTCTAAAATGGATTTCAAAAGGACCCATGTTAAAAGAGTGAAAATTGCATAAGAATCCAACCTCTTCCAAATGCAGAGGACTCCTAGAAAAAATTGATTCATGGGCCTGTATGGGAAACCTCCTAACTTTGAATTCAACTATGCTCCTCTAGGTCAAAAACATTCTTACCATTATGAAGAAATATAGCAGTCAGGTTGTTGATGAGGTTCTCAATGATGATCCCATCGATAAGAATTACATTGGACATTAGTCGGTCTCCAGTTTTCAGTGTGAGTTGCTTGATTTTTTCTATGTTATTTTTTATTTGTGTTTGGATCTAGTTTGGTCCTATGTGCTCTAGTTCATGTCCTAGTCTTGTTGTTTTGATTTTCTCTGTTTGTTCACTATTGGTTTATTTATCTTAATCAGCTATGCTTTGTTGTTTTCCTTCCATCCTTTGATGGTACCCCTTTGGTCTAATCCGTATTGGTCTCGATTTCGTGCGTTGTAAAAGGTTTGGGGTCCCTTTCAAAACCCCCTTATCTATATATCTATAAAAAAAAAGTATGCAAGTTTAATAAATCTACTTATAACAATGTCTGTCATAGTTCTAATGTATTTAGCAACAATATTAAAGACTTATGATGTAGATGAAGGGACAATATTATTTTTTTGTATTTTAAAAATTTGAGATAGTTCTTCCTACCTAGTTTCTTAACTTCTAGGAAAAAAATATTATAAGGGGAGGGGGATGTAATTCCCACCTCCTTGATCCCTTGGTTAATTAAAACATGTTGATATAATGTACCTTGGTTAATGACATTCTAATGGATTATATGGGATGATTCTTAACATGAATTTGTGTTTTGCTTTAATGAATGCCATTTGAAGATTATAGTTTATTATGATAAATTTATGAAATATAATAATAATGTGGAAATAAAGTGCTCTTATGTTTTGTAGGTATTGAATGCCATTATTGATATAAATAAAAAAACTCAAAAATATATATACAACTTTAGTATTACCGTTGTCTTGTCTTGTCAATTAAAACCATAATGCGTTGTGAAACTTCCCAATGTTTTAAGTCAAGGTTAGGGTATATGAATATATCCTATAATAGAAAGGGTAGGATAACTTTAAAATAATTAAATTAGATAATTAAAGGATCACTTAAATATAGGGGTTATTAAATTATTCCAAGGAAATTGAAAAAGACATCTAAGACATTAAACACAACATCTTGAAATGAATGCCAATGAACAATCACTTTCACACACTTCTATTTAATGCCAAAAATAGTAATTGTTCCTCTTTTTCCTACTATTAAAGATGAGATAGACCCTATACAAAAGTATTGGGAAAAGGATGTGTAGGTGGTGGATAGGTGCTACAAGAATTTCAAAAAAGACAAGGGAGAAAAGGAGGAAAGGGAGGAAAAATAAGGGAGGAGGGAGAAGAGATGGAAAATAGTAGATGGAGATAAAGTAGATATGGAAGAGAATAGCCACTAGAAATAAGGAAGAACAACTGAGAAGGAGGAGAAATCACCATGGTGAACCAACTCTAGTAACAAGAATGCCAAGGTAATATGTAATCAAATGGTTTAATATTTAATATATAACAAGAAAAGAGAAAAATAATATAATGAGGTAAAAATCTAATTTCCTCTCATTCAACAAATTTATATGATGTATGAATAAATTGAGTTTGGTGATTTGCTTATTTTTGTCTAGGATATGTGAATGTTGTTATGCATGAGAAAGTAGTAATTATAAAAAAAAGAATTGATTTTATATTTGCTTACATATATAGTGTAATTAATAAAATGAAATTAATGTGTTATGCTTTAATGTACTATTCAACTTGTGACCTTTGTTTAAGCAATTTTCCTTAGTTGAGATCTAACTATTCACTAGGATGTGAACATAAGCTAGTGGTGTAATGTTTATCACCTCTATGCCAATGATATCTTGATGCTTAACAAGTCATGGAATTGAATCATCCAATATTTCATTTTACCCTATTTATTACCCTTTTTATAAACCTAAACCCTCTATATACCCCAACTATATGTAAAATGGCTTTGTTTTGTATATGTGTGAAGCATGTTGATAATATGATGATTTTATGGTAAAATGGATGTCTTTTATTTGGATTTACTTGTTTTGTTATGAATGTGTGATGTTAACCTACTTTCATAGAGCTTATTTCTTGTATTCTTCTATGTGGACAAGAACATAGCAGAAAATACCATTGTTACAATGAACTATGGGATTACAACTAATAACTATGGGATGCGATGCCATTTCTATGTAAGACATTATAAAAAATATATGATGATTTCAATTTTAGGGGACAATCAAACTATCTATATGAAGAAGATATGAGTAGATGCAATATTTTTATTTGTAGATTATAGGATGAATATATTGTTAAGATTCTTATTCTATCTTATGAGAATAGATCTCATCGTGAGGATCCATTATTATATTAGATTGTCTGGAGAATAGATCTCATCATTAGGATCCATAATTATATTAGATTGTATAGAGAATAGATCTCATTGTTAATCGTTAGGATCCATAATCAGATTAGATTGTATGAAGTGGAGTGAGATGACTCATACAATCTATGAAATCTATTGAAAAATATAATATAAAATTGAATTACACTAAATTTGTTGCAATGGTTAATAGTTACCGCTACAATAAAATAATTAAATTCAAATTAAACATATAATTTATATATATAATTTCGTATATGTAGTGTTTGAATAAATTTGTATAATTTAAGAAGAAATTTATTACCAAAGTCTTCGATCTAGACAAGCCTATCTCTCTGCCAAGGGACTAAAACATTTTCAAAGCAAAATTATTTGAATCATGGCGAATACAATGCCGACCGATTAAGTATACACGTGTCAGATCCTCGTGCCAGTGTTATTCAATTCAAGGGTGTCGAAGAGTGTAGACTTTTGGCATCCCTTCACATTCTGAGGAATATTCATTAACGAAAGCACGCAACAGAAAAGTTCGAAAGAGAACCCGCTAAGACGTTGGCACACTTTACGCTGCCTTTGCAAAATTATTCCAACCAACTTTAGCGGGTCCCACTCGGGAACGAAATTTCTGTCTGTCGATTGGGTAGACCCCAACTCGGCATTGCTCCGGAAATCCTATGGCTTGTTTGTGATCTCGTTCTACCACAAGTAATTTATTTAATTATTTTATGTTATCGATCTAAAAGGAATAAGTGTGGGTTATTTTGGTTAAATTTTTAAAATAATGATGATTGACTTATCTTTACTTAACACATTAAATTTTATAAAAAATTTCTAAACAACCAAAAAAATATTATTTTATGTTATCTACGGGAATCAAATATTTGATGTAAGAATAAAAGGGGTATTGTCAAATCTTATAGGAGATTGTCTTCTTGCTACACCCAATTTTATTTAAATTTATTGAGATCTCGATCTGGTAGAAGTCGTTTATTTAAATTAATGTATTGCCCAACTTTATTGCCGTGTAGGTGTTTGCGGGGCCATTCTTAATGCAATTCTAAGCCACCCATGTCCAAAGCCATATTTCATAACTATTTTATGATAGACTATACAGATTGGTAGTAGACTTGATGCTTTCTTTCAAATTTTATCTTCCTTTACACTGCATGGGTAGTAATCGAATTCCAAGATATACGATAAGCCTAAACAACCGGTCTTAATTTTTTTTTAAGACCACTCACACATGCGGAAAGACTTTAAAATCCACCCATCCAGCTTTACAAGAAAAAAAAAAAAAAAAACTGCGAGTCAAGTACCTACAAAATTCCGTGAGTGGCCATTTCGCCATTTTTAAAGTAAGGAATTGCTGGATTATTTATAAGTTGTGTGACCTCTATGAGATCCAGCCATTAAAGGAATTAATATACATTTATTAATCACAGTTGTAAGAGTTTTGGTTTGTTTTATAGAGAATCAACCTAAATGTATTTAAGTTTGTTTTAAAAGAGTTAGGTTTAAACTACACTACAACGGAGATAAACAAGTTGATAACGGATGAATATTTTGAGTTTGATTCCTAAACGCAGTCCTGCCCTGCTCTACCTGACAAAAGTGTCATCCATTCCCTTATATAAAAAAGAAAAGAAAATAAGATTTAAATATGACATGCTAATACACTTTAGGTTGGAACTTGGCAAAATAAAGGAGAATAAAAGACACCCTTTTCTTTAAGATTAGTTTTTTTATTTATTCCCTGATGTAAAAGAAAAGAAAATAAGATTTAAATTTGACATGTTAGTACACTTTGGGTTGGAACTTGGCAAAATAAAGGAGAATAAAAGACACCCTTTTCTTTAAGATTAATTTTTTTTTGGAAATCAGCAGGGCATGTTTTTTATAACTTTTATTTTATTTGTTATTGTTTTAACCCAATATGAAGACCACTGCTATTTGCAAATATATATTCTTTTAAGTAATTGTTTGAACAGATATATAAGATTGAGCCTGCCAACCATGTGTTACATCAGAGTTAATTTTATTGTAAAGATAATGTTTAGATGCACTATCTGTCAAGATCGTGGTTTCAACTTCTGCCCCAACCTTTATTTCTTTAGAAGAAACGTCTCACCCCTTTTAACTCTCAAAGTGAAGTACGGTATAAGTTTAAGTTTGTAAAGCATGGCTTAGAAAAATCTAGCTGAAAGTAATTTACAAATATAAGAAGGCGTACAACTCTCTACTATGACAAAGTATTTTGAATTATAGTAAAGAAACTTGGATTCGATAAGATCGGTAAATTTGTTTCAGATATTATAATATATAAGTTTAAACTATATATGAAAGTGGCAAATGATAAAAGTTTAAATTACACATAACAAATTTTAATACAAAATATATTTTAATTTAAAAAATTTAATATGTTTGGAATTTTTTTTTATTATTATTTATAATATAAAGAGGTATAATTTATGAAATATGTCATGATAATATTTGAATAGGTTCACTATCCATATCTTACAATACTTTTGCTTTTTGCCCTAGTAAACGCTATAGTTTTTTTTTTGTCATTGAGCTCATGTCTCTTTTTGTACCCTATCTGTTAACTTTTTAACTAGGTTTTCAAAATTATACATAGAGAAGAGAGGCTCTTGTTGTTGCTTTAGCTCTATGATCTATTTAGATGATGGATCAATCTTATCTAGCTCAATGGCCTCATAACTTGATCCCTCATTTTTTTTTTTTATGGTGAAGACGAAGTTTATAATGAACAAACACAAGATCATTCAACTTTTATCGTGTGAGTTTGTTGCACTTCTTGAAATGTATGTGTTCAAACATACTCCAATTGCGCTCACAACCTAAAGCGTTGCACGATTGATATAAAACTTTTATGGCGAAGCATTGTAGATTGGATTTATATGCACCAAAGTCCTCTTGCCATAAATCTAGAAAAAGACAAGAAAAAAGAAATTTAATAATTCACATGTAAAATCGTAAATTGAGATTATTTTTTAAAACAAAATCAAAAGAAAATAAATAATAATTTGATGAGGGTTACCTAGCCTCAAAGTTGACCTTGCTCAAATACACTACAAGGATGTGAAAAATACACACTCACATCTCTTATAATCCTAGAGCTCATCCTATATCTCATTGCAGATTTGCTCATTAGGCACCATGCGGTCAATGCATTATCGAAGGCCCAACATCACCTCATAGTCGGCCTCAAATGAATCAACATTAAAAAATTTGGGGTTGAGGTAGTCCCCCATTACATGAAGAGGACTATGGAGCTAAGAATTCCATTGTTGGTCAATAATTTTCCAAATGACATTGTAGTTGAGCTTGGAATAATTATAAAATGATACAATTGCCTCTTTCATCCTATCCATAGACTCATATACATATGATGATTTTTCTCCATCAAGAGGATGGAGAACCCTCACCAAAGGTATTGACACCCAAAAAAAATTACAATACAAAATTTACAAATGGAAAAATAATTTAAGTTAAAAACTAAATAATAAAATAAAATGAAAAAATTAGTCTTCTACCTTGATGGCCTCATCCATGGCTATCTAGAAGGGATCCTCAAAGATATAATCATACACCTTTTACCCCTCATTAGAGAGACGATATCTAGCAATAACTTCGACACTCCACTCATTGCTCACAAACATCCTCTTCAATACCCCCTTTGCATCAAAGAGGCTATGTCGTGTCACGGAGTTTATGGTGAAGCATGTAACTCTAGCCCACACTAGCTCCCTCCCACCAGTAAATTGCCTCATGTGTTGGAGAACCCATGTATGGTTGTATAATTTTTTTATAATATATTTGACCTACTATACAACCTCTAACACCCAAGGTAATTTTCCCATGTCTTCAAGTAGCAAATAAATACAATGAGATACACATTGAGATCCAAAAAAAGGTGGGGAATATCTCCTCCAACATATTTCCAACTACTACATATGTCGTTACGTTGTTTGTGATGACTTGGATAATATTATTCTCTCCCACCTCTAACACAAGCTCCTCTAGCAACTGTGCAAGCATATCGACACTCTTAACTTGTGTCAATGCATCCACTAACTTGAGGAATATAATTACTCCTATAAATGCAACCAGCAAATTAATTAATGTATAACCTTCCTATTTTTCCATTCTTCGAACATGATAGTGCAATCCCTCTTCCTCCACACCCTGTGTTTCTCATAAAGAAAAACCTGAATATTATCCACAAATTCATGAAGGATAGGTCCCCTAAGATCATTATAATTTGGTAGCTTAAATCCTACATCACAAAATGTTAGGGCATCTACCATTCCCCAGTAGTATGGAGATATTTTCAAATTGAAGGGAAGGTCAAAAAATACTAGAAACTTGCAATGACCTTCCTCATTTCCCTATGCCTCTCCTTGTTCCACGTAGTCATCCCTCAAGCATGGGTTATGATCCTAATATGAAATGTTCCACAAAATAGGACTCTTCTATCCCACTCCTTGGGTGTGCAACTTATGGACTAGAAATATAGTGGTAAAACTAGCTATAGGTGTTATCGATACCCTTTGTATGAGGTCGAGGAGGGTTTCCATGGTCTAGCTTATTTTTCATTTGAGTTATTTTTCATAGAGTAGTCCGAGAGGATAGCATTGAATTATTTCTAAATGCCAATTGACACCTTTGAGCATTCTCTAACATCTTTTCTTTTTTGCCTTACCAAGTGGTATTTGAGGCGGTTTATGCATCCAAAAATTTGAGCCCAACAAATATTGAAAAGTCTCCCCTTGCTTATTCTCTTCCTTGTACTTCCATGTTGGACATTTTCTTGTGGCTGCACATGGAAACAATAAAAAATTACCTAAAAACTTTAATAAATGCCCTAGGGCTTAAATTCTAGTTTAAACATTGATAGCTAAAAAGAGTTTCTATAGCTTAAATGCAATATTTGGGTGGTTGTAATTAGTTTGAGTCTTAAAAAAAGAAAACAATAGCTTGTAACATAAAAAGATAAAAAAATGAATGTTGAAAGATTTTTTCTAACTCATATGCAATAGTTGGGTGGTTGTAATTAATTAAGATCTTTAAAAAATAAAAATAAATGCTTTAAATTGAAAAAGATAAAACATGACATTTTAAAAGATTTTTTCTTACCTAAGATGAAATAGTTGGGCAAATGTTGGTGGTTGTTAGATTCCTTCAAAATACAAAAATTTTGGTCTTAGGATGCAATTTAATGTTTTCTTTGATCTGGTAAGAGGTAGTCTTTGCTCTCTCTCTCTCTCAATTGCAAAAGGAAAAATGAGGCCAAATGAAAAAAATTATTGTGTTCCTTGAAACCATGCCATGTCAACTAAGTTTTTTCTCGGGACTCAGCAAGTTTTTCAAAAGCTCTCAAATTTTGAGTACTCAACAATTTTTCAAAAAACTTGGATGAGTTTGAAAAACTCGTCGTCTAGGCCCAAGTAACTTGACAAGGCTAACTTAGACCCGAACTTGATGAGTTTTTCAAAAACTCAAGTTTTGCTACTATGGTTTAGACAATGGATTACATAATACCTTATGGTTTATCATACACTTAATATACTCATCCTAGTTAATATGATACATTTATCATTTGAATCTAATGCTTGGACTAACAATAAGGTTGAGGGGGCTTTGATAACAAGGTTTAAATATTCTCTTCTTATTTTATTTAAAGTTAGTTTTTACCACATCATTCAATGAAATGAGCCAAAAAGAATTTTTTATTTTATGTGATAATTTAAAGATAAGATTATTAATTTTTTAAACGTATTAAATATTATTTTAATGCAATAGTATATTATAGTATTATGATAAATTATACTATTATCCTTCGTAATGTAAGGATTGAACTTTGATTATGTTCATAAACTTGTAAACCATTAATATTGGTCCAAAATTCCTTAAATACATATTATTATATAATATTTTTTAATTGTTTATATGATATTGAAACATTATAATGCTTGTTTTCTTAGATCCTTGATAAACTAACACTTATGGATGAATAATAAGCCAATATAAACAACAACAATGTAGGATTTAAATTACTAAGCAACGAATGAATAAAAGTGTGTTGACATGATGAACCTTGCTTGATGATATTTTGATATATTGTAAGTAAAGATGCTTATCATAGATTCATGTTCTATTTTAATAAATGATAGTTGTATATCAAGGTGTATTATTATAACTGTATGAAAATATTAGTTATGTAGAAAACAAGTGTCTTATATCTTAAAGGTGTTAAAGACCAGAATTGATGCAAAAATAGATAAATTCAAAAATATATATGACTTTGTATTATTATCATCTTGTCTTGTTAGTCAAAACCACAATGTGATGTGAAACTACTCAATATTATAAGTTAACATCATGGTGTCTGAATGTGCCTTGACATGGCAATGAGAGGATAATATTAAAATAATAAAATTGGATAATTAAAGGATAACATAAATAAGGGGCTATTAAATTATTCTAGAGAAATTGAATAAAGACCTCTAAAACATTAAGGCAACATATTGGAATCTATTCTAATGAACACTCACTTGCACTTAGTTCTCCTAAATGTTAAAAACAACAAATATCCCTCTTTACCATATTGTTGAAACAAAATTGACAGTATATGAAAGTATTGGGAAAGGAATGTATAGGCGAAGGATGGGCGGCATGAAGACATTGAGGATAGGGAAAATGGGGAGAAAGAGAGGAAAATAGATAAAGGAGGAGGAAGATGAGAGGGGGAATAACAAATGGATATAGAGCAAATTTAGAAGAGGAGAGACACCATAAATGAGGGAGAACAATTGATATGTAGGAGTAACCATAATGATCCATCTCTATTAGGAAAAATCTACAACATAAGTAACAATAGTGTTGAGGAAATTTTAATGAGTAGATTAATCACTAACTGTAGACATGGAAAATTGACCCATCAAGATGAGTCATTTTTCTTAGTTTTCCCCTCAAATTTACCAAATGCGAGTTTGACCCCCTTTTCCCTTTATTTTGCTTATTTTTCCATAGCCTTTCCAAATTCACACCATATAAGGATTGGGTGAGAATTTGGCAATTTAGGATTTTTCCCCTTAAAAACAGTTTTTAGCATCGGCTCTTTGTGATGGCAGCCCTTGCGTGGGGTTAAATTTCATGTTCTCACCTTTTAGCTCTCCAAACCTCTTATAAATAGAGGGATTGGATCCTCATTGCATTCGAGAAAGTTTGTAAGTGATCTTAGTGTGACAAGTTGTGAAGTTCTTCTTTTGCAAAATGTGCCCTTGACAAATATTTGCTTTGGATTGTTGTGCTGCATTGCTTTTGTTCTTTTGTGATTAACTAGATTTGGTGAACAAGTGGAGGAGTCTTAATGACATGAGAGGTCTATCATCTTGGTCGCTACCTTCACTTTCTCAATGCTCCTTGCTTTATCCATTAGCTAATAAGGTGTTTATGCATTGTTAGTATGTTTGAGGTTGTTATTTCCTATTTTCCACCTCAATTTTGGTATTTTGTAGGCAAAAAAGTCTTTCGAACCAAATTCGCACCTAGTCCATATAGGATGCAAAATTTTCATGTTAGATTCACATATTCTCTTTAGAAGATATGAATTTGGTTAGTTAGGGATTGGGAGTAAGTTTCATCTCCCAAAATTGTCGTTTGCATTTTTGTGTGTTCCTTTTCTGTTATATTCATTCTATATGTATTTAGAATAAGGATGAAAGTTAAAATCTAGAATCAACCACTAGATCAAGTGCTCTAAATAGACTCCTTGGGATGTTTGTTATTTTTTTTTTTCCATTTATGTTTTAGATTTAGATCATAAATAAAAAGAAAAATATTTGAAAGAGAAAAGCATATAGTTTGCATCTTAGGTTAAATCTGTTTATGCATTCTCCTAAACCCTTGCTAAAAGGAAAAAATATTTATTTATTTCTAAAACTAGGGTTTTAGTTATCATCAAAAATAAAAAATTATTCTATGGATAGTTATTTATTTGATCGCATCATTGTTTGCCCTACATTGTTCTTCAATTCTTCATAGATTAGACCTTAGAAAGACCAAACATAGGTGCTTGTTCAAATTAACACATCAAACATTTCCACTCCAGACTTAGAATGAGTCTTTAAACCATTCTTGGTGAACCCTTCGATACCCTGAGCCCTCGAGTCTAGAGGTTATAACATACCACAGAGGTCACCTCGTCTCCTACCAGATCTAGCCATGAATCATACATGGTAGGACAGTTTCCCCCCTCTACATCTTTGGTTAACCTGACATGAAATATGTTCTTAGTGGCCATTTACGAAGCCTTTTATTTCTACTCTTCTTTGATATTTTTAAACCATAAATAAGACCATTAAAATTTGTTTATTTAGATTATAAAAATGTACAAATGCTTGATAAATTCTTGTGTGTCTTTTGTTAGTTTTAGATCTCCCTTTGTCTCCCCTATCCTTTTCCTTAATCCTAATGGCTCACAACCTTAGGAGTAAGCGAAAGATTTTAGAATCTAATGGGAATCCTCAAGAGGATGATCAAATTGATAGTGATAATACTAATTTAAATGCAGAAGAGGACATAGAGACTGGTAATTACCTTAATCCTAATGAGGGATCTAATGGACACCTCACCTTTAAATCATGTGGTCATATTTGGGGTTTCATTAAACAACATAGGGATGCTTTGATTAAGACTATGGATGAAGAAGTCCAACTCGAAGAGGTTGGGATATCTCATCACCAAATAATTCCTCCTCAAAATATTTGAGTCAATCCTTTGTTCAAATATTCTCATGATATTAATCCTTTTCACAAATCAACATATACCACTACTATGACCACCAACATTGGGGGAATTCCATAAGTTCTTATAGCTAGTAATGCACCTCAAAATCATGTTCAAATTCCTCCTTATAACATTTTTTTTGTTCCAAAAAATGTCAATTATCCTCCAAAAAATGATATCACACAAAACATCCCATATCATAATAGTTTTAATGTTTCTAACATTAAACAAACCCTTTTCAATAATCCACCTATAATCTTGTAAGGAATCTAGGGGTGTTGCACAACAACAATTACGAGATGCAAAGCTTAACAAGTGTAGTGAAATAATTGGTGTCAAGAATGGATATGCTTCAACCTCCAAGATTTACTTATGACTATAAGGAGATGTACAATCAACCTCTAGAACCTATGGTCACCGCTAGGCCCTACCCTAAGCATTTCGTAATACTGATCTTACCTATTTATAAAGGAATAAAGGACCCAATTGAACATTTAAGGATATTTAGAGCAACATGCCATGATATTATATATGATATGTTGTTGTTAAAAACATTTCCTAAGAGCCTTGGTGGTATAGCATTTGAGTGGTATTATCAACTACCTCATCATTATTTAAGGAATTTCAAAGAGACAACTAAGTTATTTGTTTAGCAATCTAGAGATTGCATTGAGAAAAATATGACTATGCAAGATTTATATATTTTAAAGCAAGGTAAAGATGAAAGCTTCTCATAATATTTGGATTGATGGATAAGTTTAGTTGGATGATTAAGATACACCTTATCTCCTCGAGACATGTTAGAGATCTTTATTCGAATTTTACAAGAATAGATCTCATATGAATTGGAAACAACCACCGTCACATCTTTTGAACAAGCAATATATTTATGAAGGAGAGTTGAGAAGGCTCTCATTCAAAGAGGTCAACTTAAATCAAGAAAAGAAGAGGATAGGACCATGAAAATTCAATATAATAATATGCATATAGTTGGTGATGGGATCACTGATAACAGATAAACCAATCATGTTAATGTTGCTAGTCCCTTGTAGAAGATGGTACTTAGTAGGCCTCAAAAATACCATTAATTTTTTTTACTAAACTCAACATACCTATGATGGTGGTCCTCAAGAAACTCTTGGAAGCTATCATAATTGAGTTACCTCCCATAAGGTAACTCGATACCACAACAAATTGGTATAAGCCTGGTCAATATTGTATCATAGAGTGGATGGGCATGCAACACATTAATTTAAGAGGTTGAAACATGTGGTGTAGGAATTAATAGATAAGGGTTATCTTGTCATAGAGGAATCCCAACCTAATCCTAACCACAAACCTCCAACTAATCAACCTCCCACTCAACAAACATCTATAACTAATCAATATATGAGGATCTTCCAAAATCCCCTACCTAATCATCAGCAACGAACATCCAACCAAGTGTCCTATCATAATGTGCTACCACCATACAACAACATTGTTGGTATGATAACTACTACTTCAAGACAACAAGCTCAATCTCAACTAACTCAACAATATTAGTAGGAGATAAGTTCTACATCCAACCAACCTTCTAGACCACCCTTAGTTTTGAAGAGTACCCAAAAAAGGAGCACAAGTGTAGAAAAATCAACCTTAGTGTTGAAGCCACAACCAAAAGTCTCCTTTGATATTCAACAATAGTTAAGTAACACACATGCCAAGATTTCCCTCTTAGAGATTTTGCAAACTTCTCCTATTCATAGGGAAGCCTTGTTGAAGCTTCTAAGTCAACAATATATCCCTCAAGATCGTCCCCCTCGTAACCTAGCCAATGTTGTAGGTTCTCTTGGGATTAATCATATAATTTTATGATGATGATATTTCTTTCTCAAATTTGCAATAGGATTCTCCCCTTTACATCACTGCATACATTGGGGATAAGTTTATCAAGATAATATTGGTAGAAAATGGTTCCTCCCTCATTCTATGCACTTATAAATTTTTCCAAAATATTGCATTAAAGGAGGAAGACCTAACCAAATCTAATGTCATCATTAAATTTTTCAACAAGTCCCAAGAGGCCTATGCATTTTATCACTTCCCCTTAAGGTAGGACCCAAGATCTTAGATACCTTTTTTAACGTGGTATCTTTCCCAACATATTTAAATCCTCTTCTTGGATGCCCTTGGATTCATGCAATGGGGGTTATGCCTTCTACTCTTTGTCATTTTTTAAAGTATAAATTCAAATATTAGCTTGTCACCATTTAGGGTGACCCTCATCCATTACATTATTGTTTGATGGTTGAGCAAGATCAATCTAGTCTCAATTTCTATCCATATATTTCTCTCCATAAAATTTCTTCTAATTCCTCTTCTACCATCATCAAGGAGTTTGAAATTTTTAAAATCAGTGAGGAACCACCAACCATAATTTCATCACTATATCAAATTAATTTTCTCGATGAAATTCCTCTCCTAGATTTAGAAAAGATACCACCTTTACCCCAAAATATGGGTTTACCCCATAAAAAGGGTGAAGTAATACATATCAGTATGTGTACCTTTGTCTTTATGGGTACGTCCCTCAAAGCAAATATCATGGTAGCAACTCCTTTCTTATAGAGCAAGCCTTTTCCCATTGTTATCTATCCAATGATTATCCACTTCCTGATGTAGGAGTGTTGAGGGGGTCAATTTAACAACAACCTCTCCTAGCTACTCAGATATATTCTTGCCCACATGCACACAAATAATAACATAAATCTGACTTGCAGGATCAAAGTACACAGTAAAAAAAATACATAACACTATTTTTTATTATATATATATATATATATTAACAACACATTACAATAGTGGCCACAGTTACCACAAACTTCTAAATTGCTCTCCCAAAGCAATTCCATGGTGGCCATAATTGCCACACATCTGCAAGCACTCCTCAGAGTACCAATCTCCTTCTTCCATCCGAGGTTTTACATCTCAAACCTCCTACAAGCACTGCACAAAGTACCAATTTCTTTCCTCTGAGGCTTCATATAAGAAACCTCCTACAAGCACTACACCGAGTGCCCATTTCCTCTAAGGTTTTACAAACCTTCTATAAGCACTGCATCGAGTATCCACTTCTTTGGAGCCCCTCACTCCCCTTTCATGCTCTACATCAGCTTCTTATTTATAAGCATAACAAGCAATGAACTGTCAATGACAACTAAGCATTCTTATCCATCTTTTTATCCAGCTTTTTTTTTTAAAAACACATATTTTTCTAAAAACATGGATTTTTTTCTAAAAATCCACAACTACCCACTACATGCTTATCCTTATCCAATCTCTCTTGTCAGATGGATGTTCTCTTCCTTTGAATAGCAATCCTAACAGTTTTGCTTTGCTGACAGCTGGATGCTCCTACATCATACTCACCGGGTAGCAAAAAAATTGTGAGCTCCTGCTCACAAGCTCCTTCATCATACAAGATCCCATCGATCTTCCTACTCTGATACCAAATTGATGTAGCGACGAAGAGGGGGTCAATTGAACAACAACCTCTCCTAGTTTCTCAGACATATTTTTTTCCCACACGCACATAAATATGACCTGCAGGATCAAAGTACACAATAAAAAAATACAAAACACTTTTTTTTATTATATATATATATATATATTTAAATAACACATTACAATAGTGGCCACAATTGCCACAAACTTCTAAATTGCTCTCCCAAAGCAATTCCATGGCGGCCATAATTACCACACATCTACAAGCACTCCTCAGAGTACCAATCTCCTTCTTCCATCCGAGGTTTTACATCTCAAACCTCCTGCAAGCACTACACAAAGTGCTAATTTCTTCCTCTCTGAGGCTTCATATAAGAAACCTCCTGCAAGCACTGCACAAAGTGCCCATTTCCTCTAAGGTTTTACAAACCTTCTGCAAGCACTACACCGAGTGCCCATTTCTTTGGAGCCCCTCGCTCCCCCTTCATGCTCCACATTAGCTTCTTATTTATAAGCATAACAAGCAATGAACTGTCAATGACAACTAAGCATTCTTATCCAACTTTCTATCCAACTTTTTTTAAAAACACATCTTTTTCTAAAAACATATATTAAAAATCCACAACTAGCCACTTCATGCTTATCCTTATCCAATCTCTCTGGTCAGCTAGATGTTCTCTTCCTCTAAATAGCAATCCTAACAGTTTTGCTTTGCTGACAGTTGGATGCTCCTCCATCACTTCCTAAGAAGATTATGCTAGTATGGGATATATAGGTAAGGGTTTAGGGCCACAACAAAAAGGTATTCAAGAACCTTTGGAAGTTGAGCTTTGGCCTAGGAGATGTGGCATAGGCTACATTCCTAATAAAAACTAGCCCTTACCAACTAATGATGATCAACTTGTCACTTATGCTAAATTTTTGGATCATCATGGCTTGGAGTGGGATAATGAGGATAAGGGACTGCCTTCTCCCTCTAACATTATGTTTTGCAATATGATAACTTTGGTACACCCTGAGTTAGTTGTGACCCCAAGGGAGTATGTTGAAGGGGATACCCTTTGTGATATGGATCATGAATATGTCCTTCGAAATATCTTCTTCTTTTATGGGTTGGTCCCTTGTATCATCCATTATCAAGTGGATTTTGTTCCTATATTTGTTGAAGATCTTGAGAAACTAGCTGTCATCCCCACCCCTCCTCATTATGATGATGAATCCCACATCCTCATAGAGGTAGATATAGATTTCAAGAAAAGCCCTAGAATCCTTAAGTTAGGTAAAGCCTTATCCATGGATGAGAAGGAGCAATTGACCAATTTGTTAAAAGAATTTCAAGATATTTTTGGTTTGTCATATGCTAATATGCCATGGTTTGATCCCTCTCTTTTTATGCATAATTTTATAGTTAGACCCAATGCCAATCTTATTAAGCTGAAACTTAGGAAGATGCATCCTAAGGTCACCCTTTTAGTCAAGGAAGAGCTCCAAAAACTCCTTTATGTCATATTTATCAAAACTATCGACTATTCTAATTGTATATCTAACATCGTTCCTATAGCTAAAATGGAAGGAACAATTAAAGTATGTATCAACCTTTGGAAAATTAACTTAGTATGTCCCAAAGATAATTTTCTTCTCCCCAATATAGATATGATCATAGATTTTTTTTCAAATGTGGAATGCTTCACTCATGAATGGTTTTTTGAGATACAATCGGCTCATGATTACCCCTAATGACTAAGCCAAGATAGCTTTCATCACTACATGGGGTACATTCTGCTATAAATTCATGTCTATTGGCTTGAAGAACATTGGTGCCACATATCAAAGGGCCATGACTTATATCTTCATGACATGATGCATGATATTTTTCAAGACTGTGGATGATATTCTTGGGTACTCTATACATCGAGAAAATCATGTTCATGATTTAAGCTAGATCTTTAGAAGACTTAAATAGTACAAGGTTCATCTTAAACCCTCTAAGTGTGTGTTTGGTGTGATATCTGGTAAGCTTTTAGGTTTCATAGTGTCTAGCTAAGGCATTGAAGTGGACCTTGCTAAGATAGTGACTATTAATGACATGCATCCTCCTCATAACCTAACTGAGTTGCATAAATTGTAAGGTAAAATTCAAGATATTCGTTGGTTCATAGCCTATTTAGCTGATAAGTGTTATCCATTTCTTAAGCTTCATAATAAATATATAGTATTCAAATAGGATAATGAGTGTCAAAGAGCTTTTGATGAACTCAATAAGTATCTCACTTCTCCATATTTATTAGTTCCCCCAAGATTAGATAAGCATCTCACACTTTTGGAACCATGCTAGCTTAGCACGATGACCATAACAAAGAGTGACCTATCAACTATATCAGTAGAAATTTGGTTTTCTATGAAACCTGGTATACTTCCTTAGAAAAGCTTTGCCTTGCTATAGTGTTTGCTTCTCAAAATTTAAGACACTACATGCTCAACCATAAGATATTGGTAGTGGCAATGTTTGATCCTCTTTGCTACTTAATGTTGAAGCCTCACCTTTCAGGTCGAGCCACTAAGTGGGTTTTATCCCTTAGTGAGTTTAACCTCAGCTTCATAGGTTAGAAGGCTATAAAAGGTCAAGTGATTGCTGAGAGATCAATTAAAATAGTATCAACATAAAAACCAATATTGAAGAGAGATCAATGTTGGCCTCAAAATGAGAGTGGAAGTATGGATATTTAGGAGCGTTGCTAAGATGTAAGGATTAACATCAAGCTTATGGAAGAAGACACCATGTCTATGGGACCCACTTAACACAATTGGTGCTAGTTCCAATTAAGAAATAAAGGTTGGTGCTAAAAGTGTACAATAGGCATCATGATTGATTAAAAATAGTGTTGAGGACAGAAGCATTGCCATGACCAGTGATAATTGGTACCAAGGATGATTGAGGTAGTGTTAGGACTAAGGTGTCATCTATCCAATAACATTTCCATCAACGTGGAATATGATATAAAAATAATAGCCTAAGATAGAACCAAAATAGATCAAATACTATGATATTAGATAGTTAACACCATGAACCAATGAGCCAACATTGTTAGAAGTGAATTTATAACTAAGATTTCATTGGCATCATGAACCAATAATACCCTAATGCTAGAGTGGTGTAGCATCAAGGTGAGGTAGGAATCATTAAAAGCATAAGCAACCATATTTATTATCAAAGTGAACTAGTGTAATGTCCCCAACTCAACACTAGCTCAGTATAGAGGTCTGTTAGCCTAGACACAGGGTCCCCTAGGCTAGTCAGTGTGGTTAGGGACTCAGTTGGTGAGGATTTTATGTGTAGAACTCCACGACAGAGACTCGGATGTGATCCAGTGAGCCAGAATTACCTTGTTCTAGGCATTTGCATCATCCGAAGAGCTTATTTTATCAAGTTGCAAGTGTTGACCAAGGTCGACGGTCGTTAGGAAAAGGGGGACACTTTTTAGTGTTATATTTTAACGTTGAGTTATAACTTAAAAATATAAAGTGGTTCGACTAGGACATGGTGGTCCCTTTTTATGAGTTGAAAGACATAAATTAAAAATTAAAAGAAATTCAAAATGGAGCCCTGGAAACCCTAATCGACCTCCCCTCATATTCTCACGTTGAGGGTCATTTTGGTTATGGAAGATATTGTTTTTTTGTGGAGCTTTTCGCAAGGATTTTCACCAGAAGATCACAGGGCTTGTTGGGAGCTATCTCAGTAGGAATTTTTCAGTTTTAGGTGTGAGAGATCACCTCTAGCTGATCGGGATTGGAGCTTTCGCATCAGAGAGTTCATCTGAGCATTCACGGGGCAGACAAGGGTTTGCCAAAAATTGAAGTTTTTTGGGTCAAGAAATGGAGCATCTGGGTCTTCGTATTTTGGCCATATTCCACCTAGGCAGGAGTCATATTTCATAGATCTGAAGGGTTTCAGTGATTTGCAGATCAGGTCGTACCATTTTGGGTGCCTTGGGATTCGAGCCATTTTGATCACTGCTTGCAAACGCTTTAGATTTCCATTCCGAAAATTTGTCCATCACATTTCTCAGTCTAGGTGACCATTTTAGAGGTATTTTGAAGACCAAAATTTGTCTGTATGAATTTCTAAACCAAATCGTACCATCTAGAGGGTCGTACAAGTGCATTGGGAAGCATGCCAAAATTATTGGGGGTTTCAACCTATAGTTTATTAGTTGGAAAAGGTGCACCTAGCCTCCAGGAGCAGTTAGCATCAGACGACACGTGATTCGGACACCAGACGGTGAAGATATCAATGATTCATTATTTTAGCTTATCATCCGGGCACACCCAGAGCCACGGACGAATTTTGTAATTTGCTGATTTCAGGTCAGAATAAATAAAAATCAGTTTTATGTCAGTATTATTTGATTTGTTGTGTTTTTACATTCTATTTTCAGTCCATTTATCTTTATAAACCCTCAATATGAAACACGAGCAAAACCAACATTAAACCCTCAGAAATAAAAAAATCAGATCAAAAAGCAAACTAAAATAAAACAGATCAGACCAGTGTGCAATCTGTTCATCAGATCGGGGTGTACATTCTAGTGGTATCAGAGCTCATATTTTTCCTACCAGCCAGTGGGTGATAGTTCATGAGTGACAGGGAGATTAGATACCTTGAGCGGGAGAAGAAGAAGAATCAACCCATAACATATCATCAGGGTCATACACAATACCAGTATTATAAGGCACCTGAGGGACAGAGGGTATCTCACATTTTGGGCATATCCACAGACTCAGCCACAGAACCATCTACAACCATGGGTGATAGGAATGCATAGGATGATATGGACAGGTAGATGGTCGATGATATTAGACAGACCCAACATAGGATGCAACATAGTTTGGAATAACTGGTTGGGTTAATGACACAATAGGTGCACGGGATAGACATTCTTGTGAATAATGCACAAGGCACATGAAATCAACCACCTAATGTTGCACAGGGATCAGGAAATGAGGAGTCAGTGGCCAATAGAGCTGACACACACACTAGAGTAGAGAGAGCTACCAGTAGCTCTAGACCATTCATGCCTAAATTTATTGCTCACCCTGAGCCTATAGTAGTTCCACCGATTGAGGAGGAACTAGAGCCTACTATGGTTGAACAATATCAATAGTATAGAGTAGAATGGGATGCACTCGGGCTAGACTTCTAGACTCTCATGTCTTTTTGGGACTTTGTGGACACTTGAAATAGACAAACTCCTAGAAATAGGGGGAGACCTGTTAATCAGGCACATATTCTACAGGGATAGGGTGATCATACATAGGCCACATCATAGGGTCATCCTGAGATTTAGAAGAGGATTGGGAAAATACACATACCATTATTTGATGCTTCTGGCAGAATGACAACCAAGGCATGGGTCCAAAAAATGGACACATATCTGTAGTTGAACCCGATGATAGAGGATGAGGCCATCAAATTCTGTACCCTACATCTAGATGGTGTTGCTCATGATTGGTGGCACCATGGAGTGCATACTCTCGGACATGATAGGGTGAGCACTTATGCGGAGTTCACCGAGAGACTTATGCAAAGGTTTGATAGAAGAGAGCAGGAGTTGGAGTTGAAAGAGTTGACACATCTGAAGCAATGGAGCTCAGTCGACTCTTACATAGCAGAGTTCCAGAGATTGTCGGTGATGGTCACAGATTTGTCTGAGATGCGGTTGATAGTTTTATTTATGGATGGGTTATCAGAACCACTAAGAGGTTGGGTCAAGGCCTTTAACCCAACTACCTTGTAGGATGCCATCAAACAGGCGAGGGATATGGAGGTTACTTCGTCTAAGTCCAAAAATCAATTCAAGGGGAAGGACTTCAAAAGGGACAAGGACCAAAAACCAGTTAAGAAGGATGCGGACCAGCAAAAGAGTACCTTTAAAAAACTTGATCCTGAAACCCTTCACGACCTCCAAAAGAAGGGGTTATGTTTCACATGTCACAAGTCATGGTCCTCGAGGCATAAGTGTGAGTTTAAGGGGAAACTGTAGTTGATTGAGTACGTTTCGGATGAGGATGATAAGTCTAAAAATTTTGATCAGCAATCAGGAAAAGAGGACAACAACGATGATTCAGCCCTAGAGGAGCAGGGAGACGAGCATAAATATGATGGTTTTGGGGGAGATACTTTGGCGCACCTCCACAGTTTCCAGGGGGCACAGGCCTTGCGTATCCGAGGTGTTCTAAAGGGACAGAGAGTGGTGACACTCATAGACACAGGGGCTACCCACAACTTCATAGATGAGGGCCTAGTTGCACGCAGGGGTTTGCAGACAGAGGAGGTAGATGAGTTCAAGGTCATGATCATAGATGGATTCTCCATTTCCTACACCCAGAAGGTCCCATAGATGAGGTTGACTTTGGGGAACCATGAGGTTCAGGATGACTTCTATGTTGTCAGCACATAGAAGCTTGATGTGGTATTAGGCATCCAGTGGTTGCAGACATTAGGTGAGGTGACCTTCAACTTCCAGAATATGGAGTTGAAGTTTCAGGCGAACAGGCAGCCAGTGGTACTCAGAGGGATGTCCAATGGGGGAGCTCGAGTAGTTTCCTTCAGGTGCATGGAGAGGTTCATCAAACGAGATATGGTGGAGTGGGCTGCACACTGCATTATACTTTCGACCACCACTGAGGAGGAAAAACAAACCTATCCTCCAGACATCCAGGCTTTGCTCACCAAACACAACAAAGTCTTTAGTAGTATACCACCAGGGGTACCACCAGACAGAGGGACCGAGCACATTATAGAGTTGGAGGGGGGACTACTACCATCATTACCACCCTGTATCGACACTCGAGGAGGCATAAGGATGAGATAGAGAAGGCCATCCGAGAGTTGATTGACATGGGACACATCAGACCGAGCAAGAGCCCATTTGCTTCATCTATGGTATTAGTGAAGAAGAAGGATGGTACTATGCGTATGTGCATCGACTATCGAGCATTGAACAAGAAGACCATAAAGAATAGATACCCGATACCACGCATAGATGAGTTGATCGATGAGTTGCACGGTGCAGTTTACTTCACCAAGATTGATCTGAGGTCAAGCTACCATCAGATCCGTATGAGGGAGTCAGATGTGGAGAAGACTACTTTTTGGTGCCACTATGGGCATTTCGAGTTCCTGGTTATGCCATTCGGGCTAACCAACGCACCTACCACATTTCAGTCCTGTATGAATAGGGTGTTTCAGAGGTAGTTGAGGAGATTTGTGTTGGTGTTCTTTGATGACATCCTTATATACAACCGCACATGGGAGGAGCACTTGAGGCATTTGGATGAGGTGCTGAGTATTCTGGAGGTAGAGTCTCTTTATGCCAAAGAGACTAAGTGTGAGTTCGGGATGACCGAGCTATTATACTTGGGTCATATCATCAGTGCTCAGGGAGTCAGGATGGACCCTAAGAAGATACATGCTATTTTGGATTGGTCACCTCCGTCTACCCTCACATAGCTTAAGGGATTCTTTGGGCTATGTGGTTTTTACCGTCGATTCATCAAGGGATTTTCTCAGTTGGCTGCACCCTTGATAGACTTGACCAAGAAAGGGGCATTCCAGTGGTCAGACACAACTCAGCAGGATTTTGACAGATTCAAGCAAGTGATGAGCAATTGCCCAGTATTGGCCATTCCAGACTTCACCAAACCATTCGAGGTGGAGTGTGACGCATCAAGAGAGGGGATTGGTGTGGTGTTGATGCAGTCGAAGCACCCCATTGCTTATGAGAGCTAGAAGCTTTGAGGGGGTGAGATCAGTTACTCGATTTATGACAGAGAGATGCTAGCCATTATGCATGCACTGGCTAAGTTCAGACAGTATCTGGTGGGTAGGAGATTTGTGGTCAGGACTGATCACAATAGCTTGAGGTACTTCCTAAACCAGAAGGACCTCAATGATAGGCAGATGAAGTGGGTGAGTAAGATTCAGGCATATGACTTTGACATTGAGTACGTCAAGGGGAAGAGGAACATAGTTGTGGATGCACTATCTAGGAGACCCCATTTGTGCTCACTCATCGGGATATCAGAGGATTGGAGACACCGGATTACTGTAGACTACGCAAAGGATACCTTTGCTAGTAGGATTTTGGAGGGTGACCAGGATGATGACAGATATGAGGTCAGGGATGAGGTTATATATTACAAGGGCCGGATATGGATTGCAGCTGACTCCAAGCTGAAGGAGCAGATCTTCTGGATATTTCATGACACACCTATGGCGGGCCACCCGGGATACTTTAAGACCTATAGGCAGATCAGAGAGCGATTCTCTTGGAGGGGTCTTAAAGAAGATGTGTTGCAGTATATCAGGGAGTGTTCTATGTGCCAGCAGAACAAACATGAGCATACGTTTCCAGTCGGGCTCTTACAACCACTTCCCATTCCTTCTCAGAAGTGGGAGAGTGTCTCCATGGATTTTGTGATGGGTCTCCCCAAGGTGCAGGGGAAATATTACCTGTATGTGGTGGTGGATAGACTGACTAAGTTTGCTCACTTCTTCACCATCACCATTGGGTTCACAATAGCACAGGTAGCAAAGTTGTTTTTTAGGGAGATATTCAGGCTACATGGGTTGCCGAAGACTATTGTCAGTGATAGAGACAGTAAGTTCATGAGTCTCTTCTGGCAAGAGTTGTTTAGATTATGTGGGACAGAGCTGACCTCGAGTACCAGCTATCATCCTTAGACCGATGGATAGATAGAGGTAGTCAACAAGTGGGTCGAGGGTTATCTCCAAAATTATGTGTCCGGGCAGTAGAGGGCGTGGGTCAGATGGCTACATTTGGGGAAGTACTTCTATAACTCCCCCATACCACATTTCTATCCGGGGGTCCCCCTTCCTTATCTTTGTGGGGGTGTGAATGCTTCACGACTTCGTGGATCCGGTGTTGGGGGGGGGACAAATTTCGGGGGCCGGGGATCTCCCTCAGGAATCCCAGGACATCATGAGATCCTTGCGGGATCATATCAGGCAGGCACAGGACCAGCAGAAGAAGTACGCTGATCAAAAGAGAGTTGAGCATACCTTTGAGGTGGGGGACATGGTGTATTTGTGACTACAGCCATTCAGACAGTCCTCACTGAAGAGGAGTAGAGCTGAGAAGCTCAAGCCTCGGTTCTATGGTCCTTTCAGAGTCACCAGGCGAGTAGGAGAGGTGGCTTATGAGCTAGAGCTACCAGAGAGTAGCAGGGTGCACAATGTGTTCCATGTATCACGCCTCAAGAAGGCACTTGGATAGAGTATTTCACCATCTACAGAGTTGCCTCCCTTGGATGAAGAGGGGAAGTTAGAGCTGATTCCAGAGGCAGTGATTGATACTAGGGAGCGCACCCTTAGGAGGAGGGTCATCAGGGAGTATTTGATCAAATGGTAGAATCTATCGGATGAGGATTCCACTTGGGAGGGGGAACAGATCTTACAGCACCCAGGTCTCCAATTGCTTGAGGACAAGCAATTTTGAGGAGGGCGGACTGTAATGTCCCCAACTCAGCACTAGCTCAGTGCAGAGGTCTGTTAGCCTAGACACAGGGTCCCCTAGGCTAGTTAGTGTGGTTAGGGACTCAGTTGGTGAGGATTTTATGTGTAGAACTCCATGGTAGAGACTCGGATGTGATCCAGTGAGCTAGAATTACCTTGTTCTGGGCATTTGCATCATCCGGAGAGCTTATTTTATCAAGTTGCAAGTGTTGACCAAGGTCGACGGTCGTTAGGAAAAGGGGGACACTTTTTAGTGTTATATTTTAACGTTGAGTTATAACTTAAAGTTATAACTTAAAAATATAAAGTGGTTCGACTAGGACATGGTGGTCCCTTTTTATGAGTTGAAAGACATAAATTAAAAATTAAAATAAATTCAAAATGGAGCCTTGGAAACCCTAATCGACCTCCCCTCATATTCTCACGTTGAGGGTCATTTTGGTTATGGAAGATATTGTTTTTTTGTGGAGCTTTTCATAGGGATTTTCACCAGAAGATCACAGGGCTTGTTGGGAGCTATCTCAGTAGGAATTTTTCAGTTTCAGGTGTGAGAGATCACCTCTAGCTGATCGGGATTGGAGCTTTCGCATCAGAGAGTTCATCTGAGCATTCACGAGGCAGACAAGGGTTTGCCAAAAATTGAAGTTTTATGGGTCAAGAAACGGAGCATCTGGGTCTTCGTATTTTGGCCATATTCCACCTGGGTAGGAGTCATATTTCACAGATCTGAAGGGTTTCAGTGATTTGCAGATCAGGCCATACCATTTTGGGCGCCTTGGGATTCGAGCCATTTTGATCACTGCTTGCAAACGCTTCAGATTTCCATTCCAAAAATTTTTCCATCACATTTCTCAGTCTGGGTGACCATTTCAGAGGTATTTTGAAGACCAAAATCTGTCTGTATGAATTTCTAAACCAAATCGTACCATCTAGAGGGTCGTACAAGTGCATTGGGAAGCATGCCAAAATTTTTGGGGGTTTCAACCTATAGTTTATCAGTTGGAAAAGGTACGCCTAGCCTCCAGGAGAAGTTAGCATCAGATGACACGTGATTCGGACACCAGACGGTGAAGATATCAGTGATTCACTATTTCAGCTTATCATCCGGGCACACCCAGAGCCACGGACGAATTTTGTAATTTGTTGATTTCAGGTCAAAATAAATAAAAAATTAGTTTTCTATCAGTATTATTTGATTTTTTGTGTTTTTACATTCTATTTTCAGTCCATTTATCTTTATAAACCCTCAATATGAAACACGAGCAAAACCAACATTAAACCCTCAAAAATAAGAAAAATCAGATCAGAAAGCAAACTGAAATAAAACAGATCAGACCAGTGTGCAATCCATTCGTCAGATCGGGGTGTACATCTCAACTAGTACCAAATACAAAGTGAATGTCATAGTTGAATGACATACCTTATGAGTTGAGATAGTAGTCTTAGTCTTGTGACATCACCAAATGAGATGTTGGTCTTGATCACCCATTATGTGTTGATGTTTGGGAGGTGAAATTAGTTATCATATCTTAGTGTTGAATGGAATAAAATATTTATGGTTATTAATGTATGTAGTGAGGGTATTACAAATGGTATTTGAGCTTGAGTTACAACACCCAAGCCTTAACTAAATAGGTTTAACTCTGTTTAAGTGCTATGATGACTAATAAAGTAACAAAGATTTTTGGTTCACCTAAGAATTTTAAAAAAATATTAATTTACTTAATCATTTGAAATATCTCGCAAACCCCAAGAGGCTATGTAAAAATATCCTAAAATAGTCATGAGGGGCTTGAGATATATTATAACTATAAAGATATCAAAGTGAATGGCTAGAAAGAATGTGGAAAAATATAAAAATCATCTCAACATGGTTGTCGAAATGATATGTTGGTTCATTAACATGAATGAAATTGGATAATCATAAGGGGAGAAGGATATTATCATCAAGGAGAGAATACACCTTAGGAAGAGTCATATGGTACCACAAAGAGGTGGTACCAAACAATAAAATATAGAAGTAAGCACTTGGTTCCATTGATATCAAAATTGAAACTAAGTACTATTAGCATCAAAAGGAAAAAGTCAAAGGTAAGTTTACATTAGAGCATAAAGTGAATAGGTGGATGGCAACAATCATGATTTTTAGATAAAATTAATGAAGGCATATGAGAATTAATTTAGAAGTGAAAGGAAGATTGTATCAAGATTGAAGTAGTTTTTATTTTTTAATTAATTTATTTAATTAATTAATTAATGTATTTTTCTATTTTTTTTTTTAATTTACATGGTGGAATCAGTAGCCACCACAAATTCATGCAGGCTATCCAGATTTTACTACCGCCATAGTATTGTACATTTTCCGCCCTGGAAGCCACCACACAGATCTTCGCACAGTCCGCCCCTATAACCACCATGCCATAATCATTTTAAACCTTTTGCGCCACTGAAAGCACCAGGAAAGGGACACAAGATTGAAGTAGTTAAGAGGAGGTTTTGGAAGTTTTCTTAGGTGACAAGTTAGGTAAAAAGGAGACACCATGTAGATAAGATGTCATAAGTGCTAACTGAAGCTTAAATAAGAGAAATAGCATCCAAGTAATCCATTGTGTAGAAAAAATGACTACAACCATAATGAGATGAAATCCATAATCAACTTATTTAAGGCTTGAAAATATCATAGGACTTTACCCTAGCTCTATTATACTTTGAGAGACCAAAATAAGTTTTCTTCCCCTGGAGACTAAAGAGCAAGTGAGAAGAAGATTAGTTTCAATAGATAAGGAGCTACAACATCAATTGATAAAGACAAAGATAAATGAAAATAAAAGGTGGTATATGTGTCATAAGCACCATGAAAATTGTAGTAGAGTGATGTAGAGTTATGGACATAAAATATTTTTATCCTCCTAACATCAATTTTGGAATGACCTTCTCAATAATGGTGGGATCCAACTATATGGAG
Organism: Wollemia nobilis; assembly: GCA_028583015.1. Taxonomy (NCBI): domain Eukaryota; kingdom Viridiplantae; phylum Streptophyta; class Pinopsida; order Araucariales; family Araucariaceae; genus Wollemia; species Wollemia nobilis. Next base: position 34,461,191 of record JAQPPZ010003077.1, on the reverse strand, counting down.
AATGGCATCATTAAATATGTCTACATTGTCCCAATAAAGTAATCACATAATACCCTAGTTTGAGACGAAGGTGATGAGTCAACCATATGGGGTTTGATATGAAAATAAAGTTGTGTGTCACTTATATGGTGTTTTAGAAGTGTGAAAATTCCTAAATATTCACAAGTTTAGGAATTTGAGTATGTTATTTGCTTAGTCAATACCACAATAATGGATTGTGTCTAGATAAATTTACCACATTGATGAGATTATGGTGAATAGAGTTCTAGTAATTTTTATGGATAAGGAGAACCCCAAAAAATATAAGAAGGTAGCGGTTAAGATCAACTAGGTGTGCAATGATTTGAAAACAACATCAAGCTCAAGATTCATAGCATTGACTGACATTGCACCACTGAGGGAAATATTTTTAGCCATAGTTTTGCCTAGAAGGTTTACTTTAAGTGCTACCAAGAATCGATAATAATCGTAAGCAAAAAGGTGACATATAATATAGTAATAAATGAAAAAAACATAACATCATCCATTTTCATAAGAAACTTTAGAGAAAATATGGAGTTGAAGGAGAGGGTGCTGAATTTTAAATACCTTATATTTTAATCCTTCGTGCTATATTTTTATCAAATGCAATTCTTAGGAAGATGGACATGCATGTATATTTGGTGCAACCATGCATGGGTATATAGGTTGGACACCATTTTGTGGAAAATATCGATGCAACATCATTAAATGAAGGGGCAGGTTGGGAGAGAAACATCAAGAGCATGGTGTTTGAGCAAGGTCACATCCACTTGCTTGGTGTCAATGAATCTATAAATAGATAAAATTATTTATGGGCTTGATATAATGTTAATCACTATATGTTCTAGAATTATAGCCTAAAGAAGCTATGCTAGAAGGATTGAATATGAGATTGAAAGTTTTATGTACAAATGGTGAACCCTTAAGATGAGACCATTTGAAATGAGAAGGATGAATTGGATATGAAAGAGGGGATGAAGAGATTCTCCCTCATGATTATCCAACTGGAATTTTGCATGTAAGGTAGCCTTGAGCATTAGGTAATGTGATGAAGTCTTTAAAAAAGCGAGGGGCAGAAATGAATGTATTTTTTTACATAATTGAATGAAAGCATTCAAGGAGGTTGCCCCCTCAAAGAGGCTTATGATTTTGTGTTGTGTTGTGATATTGTTACATTTTTCCATTTATATTTTGTATTTCAATATCTTGTTTTCCTTGATTTTTTGCTTTTATTGCAATAATTATGTGAATGTGCTAATTTTAATGAGAAGATTTCTAACAAGTGGTATCAAAGCACTTTCTAGGGCTATGTTCCATTATGACTGTGATAGTTCCTTCCATTTTGACTGTTAGGTATAATTTTTTTTAAGCAAAAACCCCTTACGGGGCCGCCTTGGTCTAAGAGACCACGAACAGGGGGATCTACACCGTCAAAGTCACCCGAGAGTCGCACCCGACCCTGCCCGCACCAACATTATCAATTGGATTTTGGATACCCAATTCAGCTTTTTGGTAGGGTAGAGATTTGAACCTGGGACCTCCCTTGGAGGATTGCCCTCTCCTCTCCAACTCACCTACAACACCTGGGTGTTAGGTATAATTTTTCATGTTTGTTGTTTTTTAGCTAATTTCCTTATTAAAAAAAATTCAACCTTTATTTTTTGTATTAATTTATTAGGTTATAAGCCCTATGCCAGGGGTTTTAAAATATTATGGAGGATTTTTCATTATTGGCTAATCTAGATTTCTCGTAAAGTATCTAGTTAAGTGATGGGCAATCAGACTCCAATACTTAGGCCTTAGACAATACCCATTTATAAAATTGAGCTCCTATGTATCTTTGGGTATATTAAGATACCCCCTAGGATTAGGAGAAACCTTTAGCCCTAGGAAAATTTTTGACCTTGTATTCTCCATAGTACATTGGACACAACATCCAAAAAGATTACCCTCTTATACTATTAGAGAGGCAAGTAGTGTGCTCAAGGGTATGCGTGGAATCCTCCTTGAGTAGTGGCCTAAAATATTGGTTCAAGTACTATTGTTTGTCACTACAGTATATCAGAGGGCCTATGGGGAATACATACACACCATCTTAGAGTACCCTATTTCTGTTGAATGTTAAACCTACAACCAAAAATCCTACGACAAAATTGAGCATATTGAGGAGACTTCACTATCCCAAAATTACTACATGAACCAGACAAAAAAAAATTGGTGATGAATATAACAATCAAGATAGGTCTTTCAAGGATAGTTAGAACAATTGGGTATAAATTTAGTCAGATTCAATAACAATCAGGATAGAGTCTGCCAGCGTTAGTAATAGTCAAGAAAGAGTCTGCTAGTGTTAGTAACAGTTAGATAGAGTTTACGAATGTCAATAACAGTTATATATAAAATTCAAAAATCATAACATACAAGGATTTTGTCAATGATAGAGTCAACACAGACAATCATCAGAATAGTGAGCTACAGTGTTAGTAACCAAATAGTATCAATAACAGATAATGCAAAGTTTTATAAATGGTTGTTCAAGAAAAAAACAAATTTTTGAGTGAACCAAGCCTCCAAGAAAGAAAAATCGACAACACTTGATGACAACACTCGCCTAACAAAAAAAATTGTACGTAAAATGTAAAAACTTACAACACTTCAAGACAAAAATCCCCTAAAAATAAATTGTTTGTAAAACGTAAAAAAATATCTGGGGTTCCAAAATATAGTGTTGTTGTATATAGCTCATTTTTATCGTCTCGTCGAGCTGATCAGTTTGGTATATAGCCTCCATGCACTTTTTTAGGGGTGCCAAAAAAATGTCATTATGGGATCTCGTCCATTATGATTATCTTTTTTATCTGATCATTTTGATATATAGCACCCAAACACTTTTTTTTGGCCCATTACTAAAAATAGTAACCCTTGAAATCACACTTCGATATTTAGTAAGTATCCTCAAAAGGTCACAAATCCTAGAACATGGATTTAGGGACTTGAGAACAAAAAAAGACCTAAGAATTAGAGGTAAAAATTGTTATGCATGTGGATTCTTGAGGAAAGCAGATGGACAAACACTTATCTGATAACTTAAACCAATTAATGTTGGAAATCAAATATTTACAGGAATCCTTGAACCATGTCATCAGGGAATAGAGGAAAATGAAGGCATAATTAAATGGAAAAATTGAAGACTTGGACAATAATCTATCTACTAATCCCCCCACATGATATATTTGGTCCTCGTGCTCATAAGGTTGAAGGAATTAGCCATCATCAGTGGGATGTCCCCAATAACAATGGATTTAACCTGCCCAAATTAGACTTTCCAAATTTTTATGGGAAGGATCCTAAGGGATGGATTTGTAGGGTAAAAAAATATTCCAATCTTCATAATGTCCCACAATATATGTGATTAGTAATTGTCTCTTTCAATTTGGAATCCGATGCACTACATTAGTTTTAGTGGCTCAACAAAACACATCCTCCTCTTACTTGGCTTGAATTTGAGCAACACCTCCTCACTCGATTTGGTCCTAGTGTGTTTGAAGATTTTATAAGAGCCCTTTATAAACTCAAAAAAACTTCAATCATTTGAGATTATCAAACTCATATTGAAAAATTGGCCAGTCATACCACTAGTTTGAGTGCCAAATTCTTTCAAATTTGTTTTGAGAGTGGTTTGAAGGATGCCATTAAGGATGAAGTTAAAATTTTGAGGACACAATCATTATAGTAGATAATAAATTTGGATATATTGGTAGAAGAAAAATTTAAGGCTCAAGGATGCACCCCCAATTTTTTTCAATCTCGACCACCTTTTTTGTCCAATCCTACACCAAATCCTACCAACAAAACTCCTAGAATTAAAAATTGACTTAAGAGGAGATGGAAAATAGAAAGGCACAAGGGCTATGTTATATGATGAAAAGTATTTCCTAGGGCATAAGTGTGTGCACCAAATATTGTATTTGCTTGATGTGGATGAGGCACCAACCATAGAATATTTAGAGGTAGAAGAGGATCATTAAGAGGCAGACCCTATAGGAATCTCGATGCATGCCTTACTGGGAATATCAACTTGCCAAATTATGAAAGTAGTAGGACACTTCAATAGATAGATGGTCATCATTCTTATTGACTCAATAAGTACACATAACTTTATTGATCCACGTGTGACCAAGAAGGGCAACTATTACATTACTACTTGTAACTCCTTTAAAGACATAATTTCCAATGGAGGCACCCTGCCATGCAAAGGAAAGTGTCGTAATGTCAAAATCTAAATAGAGGAATATAATCTCAAAACGGATATGTTTACCTTATTATTAGGTAGGTGTGATATCAATTTTGGATCATAATGGCTATGGATATTAGGCCCAATCTTGTGGGAAAAAATACACTTTATGAGGCATGAAGTTTGGGGCTGCTCAATTTATTTCAACTCATAAGATGGAATTTTTTTAAAAAAGTCCTCTCATGGGGTTGTGGCTCAATTATTTTCTATAGACGCTTTTGAATATAGGGATAAAGACCATCCAGAGGCATTGGAATGTTTATTGCATAAACATGCTCAAGTTTTTGAGGAACCTAAAGGACTACCTCATCATCATTCTCACGACCATGAGATTTAGCTTTTTCCTAGTAGTCTTTCCCAAAATGTTCACCCCTACTATTATCCATATGCTAAAAAATAAAAAGTTGAAAAAATGGTTCAATAACTTCATGTTGTAGGGGTTATTTGTCCCAGTTTTAGTCCCTATTCTCCCCCTATGTTGTTAGTACATAAAAAGGATGGATCTTGGCGCTTGTGTCTAGATTACAAGGACCTCAATAAAATAACTATCAAAGATAAATTTCCTAGATTCCAGTGATTGAAGAATTGCTAGATGAGTTGCATGGGGCTCAATATTTTTCAAAGTTGGATTTATGGTCAGGATAGCATCATATTTGAATCAAGGATGAGGACATTCCTAAAATGGATTTTTTTTTTAACATGGTGGAATCGGTAGCTGCCACGAATCCGGGCAGGTTGTCCAGCTTTTATGGCCGTCACAGTATTCTGCTTTGTCCATCCCGAAAGCTTCCCACATATATTTGTGTAGTCCACCCCTATAACTGCCATGCCACAATCATTTTAAACCTTTTACGCCGCTGAAAGCACCAGGAAAGGGACAAGCGTTCAGTCCAACGAGGCCCGAGATTTGAACCTTGGACCTCCACCCCTCTGATGGGGTTTGGATGAACCAATTGGTCTGCACCTCAGACCTTCCTAAAATAGATTTTAAAACTCATGAAGGACTCTATTAATTCTTGGTTATGCCATTTGGATTAACCAATGCACCTTCCACTTTTTAGAGCTTGATGAATTCCATTTTTGACCTTTCCTTCACAAATTTATTTTAGTCTTCTTTGACGATATACTGATTTATAGTCATTCATGACATGAGGTCCTCAAAGAACTCATAAAAGTTTACATATTTATAGCAATCCCTAATTAGATCATTCAAAGTTTGACAACAATATGGGAAAGGGTGCATACACCATACATGAGGAGGAGGATGGATAAGGTTAATCTCCTAGCCTCTAATGTATTAAAATATAACACCCAAAAGGGCTTACCCAGGCACGTAATGAGGATACTTATGATAGAGTTTCAAATGCGTTAGATGGTCAACATGATCTATGGGTCAAACCATTGGTATTTACAGTGAATGATACTGTACCAGAAGATAGATTACTTAGTGTCATTGCAGACCTACTCTAGTGATCCAATGAATTGCGACAAAGGACAAAAACCTAGAAGTGGGAGTAGATGGAATGGATAAAGTTAAAAATATAATAATCTTATCAATGGCTAGTCATGTTTTTAATTATCTTGTCAGAGAATTACAATGACACCAAGAGCTTTGATGGGGTAAAGAATCAATTAAGGCATTTCATAGGAGATTGATCAATAAGCCTATGCCCTACAAGAGTGGTGCAAGGGTAAGATGATGATGATTTATTGGGATGACTTGACCATGAATGATGCCCAACAAGAGGTCATAATGCTTATGAACACCATAAATAAGTGAATGAAATACATGGAAAAAATCAATAAGTACCTTAATACATTCATGGATAATATGGAACTTGATGCTAGTGTGATAGGAGACAAAATTCATAAGCATACCCAAGTCACCCAAGATCACTTGGCATAGAATATTAATGATGATGTAGTGGTCATGAAAAATAGAATTCCATTTGATCATCTACACATGGACATCATCAAGATGCTTTATTAGTGTCTAGACAATCATGTGGGACTTATAGGTTAGTAACCTACACTCAAGTTGTCTAAATTTCTCAAGCCCCTATAGTAGTACTATCCCAATCCCTCATAAGGTTACCCACTCTCTTTATCATCATATTGCTTTGAGAAAGTTTTAGTATATTTAGGGTGACCCCATGATTTGTTGGGAAATTGTGTCAATAGGGGAGTTAAATTAGTCAACACCACCCCTACATTAGCACCATAATAAAGAAGCACCCTATTTGGTTAGTGTGAGAGAATTTTAGTGGTGCCATGAAATGTTAATTTGCACCAAGATTATTTTTAATAGACATAATTTTTTATTGTTGAGTGCCTTGTTGAGACTATATCATACAATAGAGGCTAATTGTATAGTAATAAGATATAGATATTAGTTGAATAAAACCTCTAGAAATAATGAGATAATGCATGATTGGGTATATTTTTATGCAATCGTTTGTGAATTTTATAATGTGGTTACTTTTCTTGTGTGAAGTATGCAAGTTTGATAAATCTATTTACAACAATGTTTGTCATAGTTCTAATGAATTTAGAAATAATATTGAAGACTTATGATGTAGATGAAGGGAAAATATTACTTTTTTGTATTTTAAAAATTTAAGATAGTTTTTCCTACCTAGTTTCATAACTTCTAGGAGAAGGTTATTATAATGGGAGGGGGATGTAGTGTCCACCTCCCCGATCCTTTGATAAACTGAGACTTATGGATGAATGCTAGGCCAATGAAGGTAATATCAATGTAGGATTTGAATTATTAAATAGTAAATGAATAAAAACATGTTAATATGATGTACCTTGGTTAATGACATTCTGATAGATTATATGGGATGATTCTTAACATGAATTCGTGTTTTGCTTTAATGAATGTCATTTGAAGATTATAGTTTCTTATGATAAAGTTATGAAATATATTAACTATGTGGAAATAAGGTGTCATTATTGTTACAAATAAGGAAATTCAAAAATATATACAACTTTAGTATTGTCATTGTCTTGTCTCGTTAATTAAAACCATAATATGTTGTGAAACTTATCAATGTTTTAGGCCAAGGTTAGGGTATATGAATATGTCCTATCATGGAAAGGGTAGGATAACCCTAAAATAATTAAATTAGACAGTTAAAGGACCACTTAAATAAAGAAGCTATTAAATTATTCCAAGGAAATTGAAAAAGACATCTAGGACATTAAACACAACATGTTGGAATGAATGCCAATGAGCACTCACCTTCACCAACTTCTATTGAATGTCAAAAATAGTAATTGTTTCTCTTTTTCCCACTATTGAAAATGAGATCGACCCTACACAAAAGTATTGGGAAAAGGATATGTAGGTAGTGGATGGGTGGCACAAGAACTTCAAAAATAACAAGGGGGAAAAAGAGGGAAGAGAGGAAAAAGGAGAACGGAGAAGAGATGGAAAATAAAAGATGGAGATGAAGTAGATATGGAAGGGAATATCCACTAGAAAGAAGGGAGAACAATTGAGAAGGAAGAAAAATTACCATGGTGAATCAACTCTAGTAAGAATAGCCCTAAAATCTAAGTAACAAGAATACCGAGGCAATATGTTATCGAATGGATTAATCTTTCATATCTAACAATAAAAGAAAAAAATAATATAATGAGGTAAAAATCTAATTTCTTCTTGTTCAACAAATCGAGTTTGGTGATTTGTTTGTTTTGGTCTAGGACATGTCAATGGTAATATGCATAAGAAAGTAGTAATTATAAAAAATGGATTGATTCTATATTTGCTTACATATATATTGTAATTAGTAAAATGAAATTAATGTGTTCTGCTTTAATATACTTTTCAACTTGTGATCTTTGTTTGAGAAATTTTCCTAAGGAGTTGATATCTAACTATTCACGAGGATGTGAACATAAGCTAGTGGTGTAATGTTTATCACCTTTGACGTCAATGATATCTTGATGCCTAATGAGTCATGGAATTGAATCATCCTATGGTTCATTTTACCCTATTTATTACCCCTTTTTGAAAACATAAACCCTCTATATACCCTACCTATATGAGAAATGGATTTGTTTTGTATATGCGTGAAGCATGTTGATAATATGATGATTTTATGGTAAAATGGATGTCTTTTATCTGGATTTACTTGTTTTGTTGTGAATGTGTGATCTTAACTTATTTTCATAGAGCATATTTCTTGCATTCTTCTATGTGGAGAGGAACATAGTAGAAAAACCCATTGTTACAATGAACTGCGATGATATTTTTATGCAAGACATTACAACAACATATTACGCATTGCCATTTTAAGAGTAAATCAAGCTATCTATAGGAAGAAGATATGAGTGGATGCAATATTTTTATTTGTAGATTATAGGACGAATATATTGTTAAGATTCTTATTCTATCTTACAAAAATAGATCTCATCATTAGGATCCATAATCAGATTAGATTGTATGGAGAATATATCTCATCGTTAGGATCCATAATCAGATTAGATTGTATAAAGTGGAGTGAGATGGCCACAAAGTCTATGAGATGTATCAAAGAATATAATATAGAATTGAATGATAATAATTTTTTTGGTTACATAGGAGAGTTGGTCACAACCACACAATTTTTAGTAACTGACAAGATGGAGAATATATCTCATTATTAGGATCCATAATCAGATTAGATTGTATGAAGTGGAGTGAGATGACCACAAATTCTATGATGAGATGTATCGAAGAATATAATATAGAATTGAATGATAGTAATTTGTTTTTTTGTTACATAGGAGAGTTAGTCACAACCACACTATTTTTAGTAACTGACAAGCACAGGGTTGAAACCACAGGGGTTGCTCCAACCAAACTTATTTTACCTCGTTTTTGTTGACCCGATATGAAGAGGACCACCGGTTGCTTTGATTCGTACCATCATCGTTGGTCTAACGTGCACTAGAGGATTTAGATTAGACTACTACCTTTGCAAACAAGTTGCCCTTAAGGTTTGAACCTGGGTATCTTCTTGGTAAATACCTGGCCAGATAAGCACTTACCAATCCACCTAGTCCTCGGAAGCCTAAAGAGTTTATGGTAAACCAATGTGATTTGAACCGGAGTTGCGTAGATCCACACCGTACGGATCACGTTCCTCAATTGATCGCCTCACACCAACTTTGCTACCCAGTGATCCTTAATTTATCACAATGGTTAATAGTTATTGCTACAATAAAATAGTTGAGTTTAAATTAAACATACAATTTATATTATAAAATGTAGTATATGTCGTGTTTGAATAAATTTTTATACTTTAAGAAGAATTTTATTGCCAAAGTCTTCTATTAGACAAAGGGACACAAGCATTTGAACAGGAAAATTATTTGAATCGTGGCAAATACAATGCCGACAGATTAAGTATACACGTGTCATATCCTCGCGCCAGTGTTATTCAATTCAAGGGTGTCGGAGAGAGGGGACTTTTGGCATCCCTCCACATTCTGAGGAATATTCGAAAGAGAACCCGCTAGGACGTTGGCATAATCCACGCTGCCTTTGCAAAATTATTCCAACTAACTTTAGCGGGTCCCGCTGGAGAACGAAATTTCTGTCGGTCGATTGGGTAGACCCGAACTCGGCAGTGCTCCGGAAATCCTATGTCTTGATTGTGATCTCATTCTACCACAAGTAATTTATTCAATTATTTTATATTATCTATTTAAAAGGAATAGGTACAGTATTTATTTGTGGGTTATTTTAATTAGATTTTTTAAACATCTTTAGATAGTTGACTCATCTTTACCTTTATAAAATTTTTTAAGCAATCAAAAATAATATTTTAAGTTATCTACAGGAATCAAGTATTTGATATAAGAATAGAAGGGTTATTGTCAAATCTTATAGGAGAGTAGAGTCGTTGTCTTCGTCCCTTCTTACTACACCCATTTTTATTTAAATTTATCCAGATCTCGATCTGGTAGAAGTTTATTTAAATTAATGTACTGCCCAACTTTATAGCCGTGTCGGTGTTTGCGGGGCCATTCTTAATGCATTACACTGCATGGGTGGTAATCAAATTCCAAGATATACGATAAGCCTAAGCAACCGGTCCAATTTTTTTTTTCTCCACTCACACACGCGGAAATACTTTAAAATCCACCCATCCAGCTTTACACGCAAAAAAAACTAGGAGTCAAGTACCTACTAAATTCCGAGAGTCGCCATTTACAAAGTAAGGAATTGCTGGATTATTTATAAGTTGTGTGACCTCTATGAGATCCGGCAATTAAATGAATTGCTATAGATTTGATATTTGATTTTTTTTTAAAGAAAGTTTGGTTTAAACCACGACTTCATTAGGAAAAAAAACCTGCTACCTTTTATCTAAGACTAGTTGTTCAAGTAGTATTTTTTGAAGTGATAGTTTTATTTACAAGATAACGCTTACATTTACATGCACTATCTGTCAAGATTATGGTTCAACTTCTGGCCCAACATTTATTTCTTTAAAAGAAAAGTCTCACCTCTTTTAACACTCAAAGTGAAGTAGGGTATAAGTTTAAGTTGGTGAAGTATGGTTTAGAAAAATCTAGCTGAATTTAATTTACAAATATATGAAGGCATAAAACTCTTTGTTATGATAAATATCTTTGACTATGAGTAGAGAAACTTGGAATGACAACATTTATTTGAAATTTGGTATGAGATATTATAATTAATTATTTTTGATAGATAATAAGGATTGTACTCGGGTTTCCATCCGTGACAAATTATAACTCTCTTCTTTAGAGCTTGAGAGTTTATAAATAAACACACTTCTCGTCTCAATTGAGATGTTATAGCTAGAAACCTACATAATTTTACATAAAATGTTCGAATTCTTGATTTTCATTTTTTGGATCTTTTCATTTTTTTGTATGAATACAATTATTCCAGAATTTAACATCTTTCTTGACATTTTCTTATAGCAAACCTTCACAATGCCTAAACTTCACCTCTAATATCTACTAGTAGAGTAATATTTACAAAATATCGTACTATCATAGTCCGCTTTACAAAATATGGATTGCTAGTTTCCTTCCTCATTGAAGTCCTAGCCCTTCATTGCTCTTCTTATCATTTGAACCTTAACTGAAAAATATTTGCAATTTCATTTTTTTCGACTTAAAAAATCATCACTACCCTTGTTTCGGATGGTTGACTTCACAAGATCGAATATCCCTCAATAATGCTCATATTCTTGCATATGACCACTCATTTTAAAGCTATTCAAATTATGCACAAGTTGGTCCAAGAATCAATTGAATCGGATAACTTTTCGTGAAGATATGGCTCCTAAAATATGAGACATTTTTTAGAAAAAAACCCTAATCCTTCGCACATTTTTTTGTTGTAAAGAGGGGAAAAAACACCCTTTGTGGGTTCCAAACCCACAGGCACACCAAAGAAAAAATAGGGGATTTTAGTTGATCTAGCCTTCCACCCAACAACCCGACCTATTGCTGCACTACACTCAACAACCCAACTTGTTGTTGTGGTTCCCTTAGTTGATTTGGTCTCAAACAAGCCTTCCACCCAACAAAGGCCAACCTTCCACACTCCTTCAGCCTAAGCAACCTTCCATGCTCGTTCAACCTTCCCAACCTTCCACTCAACATTCCAGCCTTCTGTTGTAGCTCCTTCAGCCAACTCAACCTTCCATGCTCCTTCAGCCTTATCGACCTTCTGTGTTCCTTCAACCATTCCAACTTTCTACCCAAAATTCCAACCTTCTGCTATAGTTCCTTTAGCTAGCCCAACCTTCCACGCTCCTTCAGCCAACCCAACCTTCCACGCTCCTTCAGCCTTGACACTCCAAAGATCAACTCATCATTCAACCTTCCATGCTCCTTCAACCTCCAGCCTTCCACACTCCTTCAACCTTTAGATTTGTTGATCGTTAAAGCACCAGACCATTTTCCAGGCCCCTTAGGAGGTAACCTCACTTGATGACCATAGATGGAATTGAGATATTATAATTAATTAATATTATATAAATAAAAAATTGATATTGTAAGTAATAAAAGTTTTAATCATATATGGATGTGGTAAGTGATACAAGCTTAAATTACATATGAAAGTGATCAAACACATTTTAATTAGAAATTTTTATATAAAACACATTTCAACTAAAGAATTTTTAATACGTCCAAAATTCAAATATTCTTGTATTGCTTATAAAAAAAAGGTACAAGTTACAAAATATGCCATGATAATACTTGAATATGCACACTATCTAAGTTTGCTATGCCTTTACCATTTGCCCTAATAAAATCTCTAGTCTCTCTTTGTTGTTGTGCCCATGCCTCTTCCTATGCCTTGGCTACTAAGTCCTTTGCCAAGTTTTCAATATTATATATGGAGAAGAGAAGCTCTTACTACTACTTTGGCTCACTGATCTACTTAGATGATATGATCAATCTTGTCTGGCTCAATGGCCTTGTAACTTGATCTCTCAATTTTTTATGGTAGAGGTGAGGTTGTAATGAACAAACACAAGATCATGTGAGTTTGTTACACTTCTTGGAGTGTATGTGCTCAAACATACTTTGATTAAGTTCACAGCCTAAAGCATTGCATGGTTGACATAAAAATTTAATGATGAAGTGCTATAGATTGGGTTTATATGCACCAAAGCCCTCCCACCATAAATCTAGAAAAAACCAAGAAAATGTAAATTGAATGATTCACATGTAAAATCATAAATTTAGATTATTTTTTAAAATAAAATCAAAGACAATCAAGAATAATTCGATAAGGGTTACTTGGACTTAAAGTTGGCCTTTCTTAAATACACTATAATGATGTGAAAAAGGATACCCTCACATCCCTTATAATCCTACAACTCATCCTATATCTTGTGGATTTTCTCATCATGCAACATGCAATTAATGCATTACCAAAGGCCAAACATCACCTCATAGTCGAACTCAAGTAAATAAACATAAAAAAAATTGGGGTTAAGGTAGTGCCCTATTGCATGAAGAGCACTATGGAGCTAAGATGTCCATTGTTAGTTAATAATTTCCCAAATGGTATTGTATCTGAGCTCAAAACAATTATAAAAATGAGACAATTGCCTCTTGCACCCTATCCATAGCCTCATATACATATTCCAATGGTGATTTTTCTCCATCAACAAGATGGAGAATCGTCACCAAAGGCTGTGACACCTTAAAAAAAGAAAATTAATTTATAATAAAAATTTACAATACAAAATTCATAGCTGGAGAAATAATTTAAATAAAAATAAAATAAAAAACTTAGTCTTGTACCTTGATGACCTCATCCATGACTATCTAGAAGACTCCTCAAAGATTTAGTTATACACCTTCTACTCCTTATTAGAGAGTCAATATCTAGACAGATTGATACATTGACAAGCTGGACGATTTTCGTAGGACTGCCCAAACTGCCGAACTCGTTTCGGCCATATCTCACTCATCCGAACTCGGATTGAGCTAAAATTTTGAGGGTAGATGCCTGAAAAACCCTAGAACGTCTCCACCAATTTTCATATCATTTGGAGCAACACATATCCTAGCACAGCCCTATGTGTGAACGATATATTTGGCAAGCGGCTATGCGAGGGTTTCATACGGGTTGAGTGCAAGCAGATCCAGAGGTTGGATTTTAGGGCCTTCGGGACCTAGTGGAAAATATTTTTGTGGTTTATGATCAATATTTTAGCGGGAAATGTTGCGGGGGATACAAGATGGGTTAGAAATTTGTCTTTCAACGAGATCATACTGTGAACTTGAGTGACAACGGCTTCCAATTTGCTGCTCAAAAGAAAAGTGAAAACCATACCTTTCCACGGCGTCTAGGGCAAGGATTAAAGAGATCTCGAAGTTGATCAAAAAATGGCTCATATCTCAAATGAATCTGGTGCTAAGGTGCACCCACAAAATAATTCTACTATGAAAACCCCTGTCAAGGGTAAGAATTTTGAAGACTCGAGTCCCAAAAATGAATTTTAGGGATGCCCTTCGTGGTGGACAGCCTCAGCCCAATGCTAATATCAATATTAGGGCTTCCCATAAACCTCTAATAATACCTAAGATTGATCCCGGGAAAACAGAGTCGGGATGTCTTAAAGCGGCTGATGGAACTCCTATTGTTAAGCTTGATATGGGGAACATTCGGATTGGCATTGAAGATTTGGAAAAAAGAGGACTAATTTGTCGGTTCGTGGGTTTTCGTTCGAGTCTATCCGCTTTCAAAGTACGGGCTGCAAAAAGCTGGAAAACTAAAGGTGAGTTACAAATCTCTATTTATCCAAATGGTTATTTTCTTGTTTTATTTGCTAATAATGAAGATAGAGAGAAAACTTTTCAAGGGGGTCCTTGGTTTTTTGGAAGGGCGGGGCTTTTCATGAAGCCCTGGCATACTAAATTTAAAGCCGAAGAAGAGATGCCTTCTATAGCTCCCGTGTGGGTTAGACTCTTTGGCCTCCCTATTGAATTTTGGAATCCTACTATTTTTTCTTCAATTGGAAACTCTTTAGGAACTTTTATGATGACTCGCTGATTGTACTCAAAATTTTGAACATATTATTTATGCTCGAATTTGTGTTTTAATGGATTTTGACAAACCCCTTCCTAAAAAGATCACATTACAATTTGGGGAAGACACTTGGGAGCAAGTAGTGGACTATGAGAACATTCCTTTTCGTTGTAGAATTTGCCATGAATATGGTCATTTGGCCAGTGCTTGCCCAAATAAAATTCTTGATCAAAAGAAAGAAGATATAAACTCAGCAGGTTTCCAAATACCTAAGAAGAAGAACACTCAGAAAAAAATAGTTATGAAGGATCAATCAAAGTCATTTGCTAATATGTTTGAAATACTTTCCACAAATGATGTCCCAAGTGAGGAAGAGGAAATAATGGAAACTGAAATCTTAGAAACACAATTTAAATATGAAGGGAAGAACTCGAGAGACAAACCAACAAATCAAAGGTTTTCAACAAAAAAAAAAAGGAGAAAATTTACACAAGAAAAACAATATTTCAAATGTCAAAACTTCAAATAATGCAGGTCCCAATATAGACTCCATTGAACCATCTAGTAAAATTTTGGCGGTGTATGAGCATTCTTCAAGGTTAGAAGCCATCTCGGATTCAATTGGAATAAGTCAAGAAACAGGGAAAAAAAATTGAAGATGGATTCCAATCAAAAAATAGGTCGCAAGACCAATCAATATCATATGGTAAAAGAAGGTGAAAAGCTTGTAGAGGAAGGTAAGATTAATGCCCTTCCCAACTTTTTTAGCCCTGGTATTAATGAAGATCATCACTTGGAATATTAGAGGACTCAAAGGGAGTCTTTCAAAACAAAATGAAATTAGAAGAATGATTCAAATAAATCATCCACATCTTGTTTTCCTTCAAGAAACAAAGATGTCAATGGAGGATATGGACTTAATTGCCAGTAAAATTTGGCCGGCTGGAAAAGTGGTTTCCCTCAGTTCCCAAGGGACTTCGGGTGGCATTGCTTGTCTTTGGGACCCAAAAGAGGTAGTTATTCACCATATGGTTGGCAGTTGGGGTTTGTTGGCTATAGCTATTCAAAGTAGACATTCCAACCAGATTATGCTCTGCATTACTGTTTATGCCCCGACTTCTTTAGAGGAAAAAAGAAGACAGTGGAAGGATATTACTCATATTATCTCTCATTTTCCTAAATCTTGGATCTTGATCGGAGGAGATTTCAATACCATCCTCTCTCTGGATGAGAAAAGGGGGGAAATAGAAATTTGGACAAAAGCACCGACCTCATGAGCAAATATATTGCAAACCTCCATCTTGTGGATATCCAACTGAGATAATGGCCTTATGACTTGGTCTAACAGAAGGCAAGGCTTAGCTTGTATAATGGAGAGATTGGATAGGTTTTTGCTCTCTGAAAATTTCTTAATCCATGGTCACATTCCTAAAGTGAAGACTCTTAATAATGTTGGTTCGGATCATTGGCCAGTCATGGTGGAAATGTGGAAAACCAATGTGAGTTTCTCTCCTTTTCGTTTTCAATTAATGTGGCTCAGAGACATTTCCTTCAGACCTCGTGTGCAACAATGGTGGAAGGAAGGTAAACCTAGGCATGGGACTAAGATGTTCTATTTTGCCAAAAGACTGCAATACATTAAATCCAAAATCAAGACTTGGAACTGGAAAGAGTTTGGGGATGTTCATAAAAAAAAACATGAAGTTATTGCTCATCTTGAAAATTTGAATAAGAAAATCCGTTTAGATGGCCTCACGAGAGAAGAGAAGTGCGAGATGAAATTAAACTCACAACTCAGTTAGAGGAATGGGAAAAAAGAGAAGAAATCTTATGGAAGCAAAAATCTAGAATTCAATGGCTCAAAGAAGGAGATCGAAACACAAATTTCTTTCACAAATCTCTTCTAGCTCGAAGATCTCACAACTTTATTTCTTCCTTAACTTCAGATACTGGAGATGTTGTTTATACTTGGGATGGCATGAACTCTATTGTTGTTGATTACTTTTCCAATATTTTTTCTGCTACTCCTCTTGACTCAGCTTCTCAACAAAATGTTCTTCAAGCAATCCCTTCTCTTATCACTTCTGAGGAGAACTCTATTTTGACTGCTCCTGTTACTATCAATGAGCTTCAACAAGTAGTTTTTAAAATGCAAAAGGGAAAACCCCAGGTCCTGATGGTTTTCCTATTGAGTTCTACCAAGAGTTCTGGGATATCCTTCATGTTGATTTATTAGAGGTGGTGGAAGAAGCCAGGAAAGCCAAAGAAATTTTGAAGGTTATCAATAAAACTTATATTACTCTTGTTCCAAAAGCTCAAGAGGTTGATCATATCTCAGCTTTTAGACCTATTGCTTTATGTAATGTTCTTCTCAAAATCATTACTAAAATCATGGGAGAAAGGTTGAAGCCTCTTTTGCATAAGATTATTTCCCCAGAGCAAGGGGGATATGTGGAAGGACGTCAAATAGTAGATGAGATAGTTCTTGCTCAGGAAGCCATCCATTCCATGGATATGCAAAATTCTCCTTCTATGTTCATTCGGTTAGACTTATCCAAAGCTTATGACAGAGTGGATTGGCACTTCCTTATCAAAGTTTTGAGGCAATTTGGTTTCTCTAAGGATTGGATGGATTGGATTATGGGATGTATCTCTTCAGTTTCCTACTTAGTTCTTATCAATGGCAGGCCTTCTCGGTCTTTCCCGGCTTCCAGAGGTATTAGGCAAGGTGACCCGCTATCCCCTTATTTATTCATCATTCTTGTTGAATGCTTGGGTAGGACTATAACCAAAAAGAGGGAAAACAAAACCCTTGAGGGAGTTACCATTGCTCATGGAGCTAGACCTATCTCTCATCTTCAATTTGTGGATGACTCTACTCTTTTAGGTAAAGCTACGAGTTAAGGAAGCTTCTAATATTAAGCAAATAATTAGCTATTTTTCTAAGGCTACTTGGGCGGTTGATCAATGAAGACAAATCTAAAGTTATTTTCTTTCATCTGCTCTGCTAGACGAGGAATCCATGGTCTTGGATAAATTAAGATATAAGAAGACCTCTCTTCCAATCACTTATTTAGGTATTCCCATAAATATTCAAAGGCAGAAAAATAAATATTGGAATTGGTTGTTGGACAAAGTCAAGAAGAAAATTGGAAAGTGGACCAACAAGTGGCTTTCTTATGGGGTAGAATCACCTTGGTAAAATCAGTCCTTCAAGCTATTCCTATTTATGTTTCTTCCGTTTTGAATATCCCAAAGGTTGTTCTTCGAGAATTGGATCAAATCAGTCATCGTTTCCTTTGGAGTGGTACTAAGGAGAAAAGAAAATGGGCCTTGGTGAAATGGGATACTTTATGTCTTCCTAAGAGTGAAGGGGGTTAGGATTCCGGTCTTCAATTAATAACAACAAAGCTTTAGCTGCTAAATTATATTGGAGGATGTTGCATAACCCCAATGCTCTTTGGGCCAATAATCTCCGTGCTAAATATCCTGAGAACAAAAGTCCTGAAGACCTTGTTCGCTATCAACTTCCTACCAAAGGTTCTCCCATTTTAGCAGTTCTTAAGGCTGGTGAGGATTTGATAAAGAAAAAATTATTTTGGATCATTCATAATGGTCAACATGCAAATTTTTGGATAGATTCTTGGGATGGTCACAAGCCTTTGATAACTCAGTTTCCCGATTGGAGGCCTTTGATGGAGGAGCTTCACCGAGCTAATTGGATAAAGGTGGCTAATTACTGTCGGTACCATACTGGTAATTCAAAGGTTGGTAGATATTGGATCCCTATTGAGGACTGGCCTATTCAAATCCCAGAAAGGCAAAGACAAGATATCCAAGGCATCCTTCATATGAGATCCCTCTCTTGGTCCCATGAAAAAGATTGTTTTGGATGGAACAACACTACTAAGGGTGAGTATTCCGTTGCTCAAGGTTATTTGACCTTATGCCATAATAATCCCAACCATTCTTCTGACATATTTTCTCAATTGTGGGCTCAAAATCTTTGGCCTAAGGTGAGGTTCTTTAATTGGCTTTTATTGCATCGTAGGGTGCTTCTTGGTGAGCAACTTATGAAGCGTGGTTTTCATGGCCCTTTTAGATGTGAAATGTGTGAAGAGAATGTAGAAAATATCAACCATATTTTTATTGAGTGTACTTTAGCCTCCGAGCTATGGAGGAGAATGGCCACTTTACTTGGCTTACGGTGGTCCAATTTTTTTACTTTTGAACAACTTTGGAGGGATTGGCCTAATCAAGAGGGTGTTGATCATTTTATTAGGCGGTTAGTTTGGATGGGTTCTACCATTCTTCTTTGGAATATTTGGAATGAAAGGAACAACCGAATTTTTAATCAAGATAGGAAGGATATTCACTATATTTGGCAAAAGACCATAGCCAACTTAGTTGAATCAGTCCATCAACTCCTTAATCACCCTCAAAACTCCCACCAAAGATGGGATCAAGTGATGCAAATATTGAAGATTAAACCTTCTAAGGGCAACCAACTTAAAGGGAATGTGAGTATTAGTAAGATGGATAGGACTAGAAATTGGCAACCTCCTCCTAAGGATTTTGGAAAAGTCAATGCTGATGGAGCCTCTAGAGGGAACCCTGGAAAAGCCGAGTGTGGGAGGAATTGGTAGACTTTCGGATGGCTCCCTGGTTTTTACTTTTGCTTGAGAATTTGGGTATTCTTTCCAATAACCTTGCTGAGGGGTATGGTATCCTCGGAGGCCTTCGAGGAGGCTACTAAGGTTGGATGGGAAAAGGTGTTAGTTGAGTCGACTCTCAACTTATGATTAATCTCTTGAAGACTCCTTCTAAGAATCATAAGGTGGATTGGAGAATAAAAAGAATTATTGAGAAGATCGAGTTAATCCAGATGGGATTTTTGAAAGTTGATTACAGTCATGTGGTCTAGAGATCAAAACAAGAGTGCTGATGCTTTAGCTAATTGGGCTTTGGACAAAGGTGATCTTACTTGTTATGGCCACCCTCCTATATGGTGGGCTTCTCAAATTAGGGAAGCTCTTCTTTCTATCATTTCTTTGGATGGCTCCAGTTCTGAAGGTACCTAGTTTCTTCTTGTTTTTTTTTTTTGCTTCTCTTTGGTTCATTCAGTTTTTTTTAGTTCCCTAGCTCATTCTATTCTTTATTTTGTTTCCTCTGTTGATTCTTGCCTTAATAGTCTTCTGGTCTAGATAGGTCATTGTTTTGTTCATTGTTTTTTTTTTTCTTCTTTGTTTTTTTTTGTTTAGTTTTTTAAGGTGGGTGGGTTCTTTTGTTTTGTTTTGTTTTTGTGTTCTTTGTGTTGTTTTTCGTTGTTCTTGTGTTTTTGTTGTTTTGTTTTTTTTATGTTTTTTGTTATTGTTCTTGTGTTTTTTTCGTTCTTGTTCTTGGGTTTCTCTTTGTTTGTGTTATTTCGTGTTTTTATGTGTGAGTGTCTTCTATGTCTTTTGTTTTTGTTTATTGTCTGTTGTTGGTTGTTTTTTATTTTTATTTTATTTATTTTATTTTTTAGGTTTTGGTTGTGTTTATTTTTCATGTTTTTTTTTGGGTTATGTCTTTGTAGTGTTCTGTTGTTTTTGTCTTGTTTGTGTTTTGTTATGTGGTTCTTGTGTTTTTCTATGTGGTTTGTGTTGTGGTTTCTTTTTTCTTATTGTGCGTGTTTGGTTGTGCTTTTGTTTTTGACACACTCAAGGAGCATGTTTTTTATTTTATTTTATTATTTTTGTTGTTATTTACTTATTTTTAAATTGGTTTTGTGTGTTTGTTTGCTCCTTGAGTATGTCAAAGGTGGTAGGCCAGGTCCGAGTCCTGGGCATTTTTGGCGGAATGGATACCCCTGCCTCCTTGGGTCTTACCCGAAAGTGGCATCCCTTTTGGGATGTTTTCCACAAAAAAAAAAAAAAGAGAGTCAATATCTAGTAGTGTCTTCAACACTGCACTCATCGCCCACAAACATCCTCTTCAATGCCCTATTTTCATCAAGGAGGATTTGCAATATCAT
The DNA here is from genome assembly GCA_028583015.1 of Wollemia nobilis. Lineage (NCBI taxonomy): Eukaryota > Viridiplantae > Streptophyta > Pinopsida > Araucariales > Araucariaceae > Wollemia > Wollemia nobilis. Next base: position 34,440,338 of record JAQPPZ010003077.1, on the reverse strand, counting down.
GAAGTTATTGGTGAAGCATGTAACTCGAGCCCACAATAGCTCCCTCCCACTAGTAAATTGCCTCATGAGTTGGAGGACCCATGAATGATTGTAGATAAATTTTGTCATAGATTTGACCTTCTATACAACTTCTAACACCCAAGGTAATTTACCCACGTCTTCAAGTAGCAAGTCAAGATAATGGTTTGCACATTAGGATCCAAAAAGGGTGGGAAATCTCTCCTCCAACATCCTACCAACTACTACACATATCATTGTGTTGTCCATGATGACTTGGACAAAATTCTCCTCTGCTACCTCTAACACAACTCTCCTAGAAGTTGTGTAAGCGTATCAATACTCTTAAATTGGTGTAAATCCAAATGCAAGAGGTCATAACAAGAACCTCCAATCACATAAATCTGTGACAAAAAAGAAACAAAGCAAAAAAAATTCCCAATCACACAAAAGTTACAATAAATGGAAATAATCTGATAAATGCTTTCTTTCTCATTCTTGGATTTCACCCCCTTTACAATGTGATACTAAGGGAATATATAGATCCCAAAAGAAACCTTAAAACAAACCCTAAATATTAAAGCCCTAAAGATAATAAATTACAATATTTATTTATTTAATTTTTGACTATTTCGTATTTTAGTGCTAGTAAAAAAAAGCTCGGTTAGCCCTCTAAATTAAAACACATTATTTGTTTTCCCATATTAACCCTCCTAGAAAATCTCAACACCTACCCATGCCTACTTAAGAAGTTATCTCAAATATGCTTTCTTCCAGATTTTCAAAAAAACACTAAATCCCATTTTTAGGGCACTAGATGAAGGAATTAGGGCACGATAAGATGCTTAAAAATCTTCAATGCTTATAAATAATCCTTGCTATGATATTTTCCACCTCATTATCTAGCTCCCTGTAAAATTTTAAGCCGATCCAAATGTCGGATCAAAAGTTATAACCTCAAGAATATAGGCTCCTACATCATAACTTGTATTTATGCATCCATTGACTTGAGGAATACAATTCCTCCTATAGCAACAACCAAAAATTAATAAATATTCTAATATTATTATTGCTCCACCCATCAGACATGATAGTGCAACCCCTCATCCTCCACACCCCATGCTACTCATCAAGCATTACCTAAATATCATCCACATAGTCATGGAGAGGGTCCTTAAGATCATCATAAGTTCGTAGCTTAAATCCTACATCACAAAATCTTAGGGCATCTACAATTTTCCACTACTATGGAGACCTTGTCACATTGAAGGGAAGGTAAAAAATACAAAAAATTACAACAACCTTCATCACTGCCCTATGCCTCTCCTTGTTATACGTGGTCATGCCCTCAAGCATGGGTTGTGACTCTACCATGGAATGTTCTACAAAATATGACTCTTTCATCCCACTCCCTAGGTGTGCAACTAATGGAATATAAATATAATGATAAAAATGGTTGTAGGTGCTATCGACACCCTCTGTACAAGGTCAATAAGGGAGGGTTGTTATGGCCTAGCTTGTTTTTCATTTGAGCTCTTTTTCCTCAGAGTAGTCTGAGAGGATGACATTGCATTCTCTCTAAATATCAATCAACACCTTTGAGAATTCCTTGACATCTTTTATTTTGTTCCTTGCCAAGTGGTATTTGAGGCAATTTATACCTCTAAAAACTTGAGCCCCACAAAAATTGTAGAAAACCTCCCATTTCTTATCCCCTTCCCTTGCATACTTTCATGTTGGACTTATTTTCCCTAACATTTTCTTGTGGTTGCACATGGAAACAACAAACAATTACGTAAAAATAAAAAAATTCCCGAGGGCTTAAACCCCAATTTAAACATTGACAGCTAAAAGGAGTTTCTCTAGCTTAAATGCAATAGTTGGGTGGCTATTGTAATTAATTTGAGTCTTAAAAAAAGAAAAAAAAATTGTAACTTAAAAAGAGAAAAAATGATAGTTGAAAGAGTTTTTCTAGCTTAAATACAATAGTTGGGTGGTTGTTGCAATTGGTTTGAATTTTTAAAATATAAAAAATAAATTTTTGAAATTGAAAAAGACAAAAAATACAGTTAAAAAGAGTTTTTCTTACCTTAGATGAAATAACTAGGCAAGAATGTTGGTCATTGTTAGATTCCTTCAATTGGAAAAAAACAATGGTCTTAGGATGCAATTTTATGTTTTCTTTGGTTTGAAAGAGGTAGTCTTTACTCTCTCTCCAACTTGCAATAGGAAAAATGATGGCAAATGAAAGAAGTTTTTATTGTGTTCCCTAAACCCATGCAACCCTAAGTAAGTTTTTTCTCAAGAAATGTTGAGTTTTTCAAAAATTTGCAAGTCCCAAGCACTCGACGAGTTTTTAGAAAACTTGGTTGAGTTTGAAAAACTCAACAAATTCAAGGCCAAGCAACATGGCAAGGTTGACTTAGACATAGACCTTGAGTTTTTTAAAAACTTGAGTTTTGCTACTATGGTTCAAATAATGGATTACATAATACCTTATGGCTTATCGTACACTCAAAATGTTCGTCCTTGTTAATATGATAAATTAGTCATTTTAATCTAATGCTTGGACTAACAATAAGATCGAGGGGGCTTTGATAATAAGGTTTAAGAGCTCCTCTTATATTATTTTTATTTTACTTAAAGGTATTTTTTACCACGCTCTTCAATCAGAAGGGCTAGAAATAATTTTCTCTTTTATGTGATAAATACATACAAGATTATTAATTTTTAAGTGTATTAAAATTTATTTTAATGGAATATTATATTATAGTATTATGATAAATCATACTATTATCCATATTAATGTAATAATTAAACTTTGATTATGTTCGCAAAGTTGTAAACCATTATTATTGGTCTAAAATTCCTTAAATACTTATTATATAATATTTTTAATTGGTTATATGATATTGAAGCATTGTAATGCTTGTTTCCTTAGACCCTTAATAAAATAAGACTCGTGGATGAATTCTAAGCCAATACAAACAACAATAATGTAGGATATAAATTAGTAAACAATGAATCAATAAAACTATGTTGACATGATGAACCTTGCTTAATGAAATTTGATATATTGTATGTAATGATTTTTATCATAGATTCATATTCCATTTTAATAAATGGTATCTATATATCAGAGTGTATTATGATAATTTTATGAAATATACTGGGTATGTAGAAAGTAAGTGTCTTATGTCTTATAAGCATCAAAGACTAGAATTGATGCAAAATAGAGCAATTAAAAAACATATATAGTTTTTATATTACCATTGTCTTGTATTGTTAGTTAGAACCAAAATGTGATGTGAAATTGCTCAATATTGCCAGTCAACATTAGGGTTTCTAAATGTGACCTGACATGGAAATGAGAGGATAACCATAAAATAATGAAATTGGAGTATGACTTAAATAAGGGGACTATTAAAGTATTCTAGGCATATTAAAAAAGACCTCTAAGAAATTAAAGGTAATGTATTAGGATCAATTTCAATGAGCCATCACTTGCATCGAGTTATCCCAAATATCAAAAATAGTAAATATTCATCTTTATCATGTTGTTGAAAACAAGATTGACACTACATGAAAGTACAAAGAAAGGGACATGCAAGCAAAGGATGGGTAACATAAGGACTTTGAGAAATATAAGGAAGAAAAGGGAGAAAGAAAGGAAAATAGAGAAGGAAGGAGGAATATGAGAGGGGAAATAACAAAGGGAGATAGAGAAAATATAGAAGAGGAGATACACAACAAATAGGGGAGAACAATTTAGATGTAGGAATCACCATAGTGAGCCATATCTAGTAAGAAAACTCTACAACCTAAGTAACAAAAGAGCCAAGGTAAACTTTTAATGAATGTATTATTCTCTAGTAACAAGAAAATAAATAAAATAATTTAACGAGTAAAAATTTTCAGTTCTTTTCCTTGGCCAAATATTTATGATATATGAATAAGTTGAGTCTAGCAGTTTCTTTGTTTTACTACAAAATATGTGATTGTAATTATGCATGAGAAAGTAGTAACTATAAAAAAATAAAGCGATTCTTTGTGTGCTTGTGTATCACATTATAAAAAATATAAATATAATTAATTTGTTACAATTGAACATACTAGTGAACTTGTAATATTTGCTTGAGTAGTTCTCTTAATAAGGACTTCAGATATAATTTTTCATTGAGAGGTAAACATGAACTAGTGGTGTCATGTTTAGCACCTCTAGCACCAATGATATCTTTTATGCCCATCCATAGGGATACATCCTTAGGTTATGCCCACATGAAGAATGGTATCATTTTAAACCCTTGCTAGAATCCCTAAGGCTTAAAAGGAATCTAGCCTTGTCATTTAACCTTGGATACATAAGCATACTATATTTTCATTACTAATTGGCCTTTTTGTACTATACTACGTGATAATATTTCTAAACTATGCAAGAAGCTATCTGTGTTGGGTGGTTGGTTACTAGTGGTCAATAAAACCTTTATAGAATTGCTTTAATGCATGTAAATTATATCAATGGACTCTTTTCATAACCTGCTAGTGCAGGAAACCACCATATATAAAGGATGTTAGTGGTCCATTTGGTATTTTTTAGCACTAAAGCTCAATGACGCTACAAGCTATGTTAGGTGCCATGGGAAACCCATTTAGGCAATAGGTTTTCATTGATGCTATAATAGTTGATGCCAAGCTTAGGAGTGACATATCATCAAATTGAAAATGGTGTCAACATGGAAACCAATATTGAAGAGGGATTCAATGTTGGAATAAGAATGAGAGTGGAAGTATGGATATTTGGTAGCATTACCAAGGTGTAGGAATTGAAATAAAGGTTATGAAGAAAACACTATATCTAGGAAATCCACATAACCCAATTGGTACTAGTTCCAATTAATAAATGGAGGTTGGTCGTAAAAGTGTATAGTGGGCATCATGATTGATTAAAACTAGTGTCAAGGATAGAAGCATTTCCATGACCAATTATGGTTGGTAACAAGGATGATTGAGGTAGTGTTAGGACTAAGGTGTCATCTATCCAATGGCCTTGGAATCAATGTGGAATAGGTTATAGAAAGAATAGCCCAAGCTAGAACCAAAATAGGTCAAATACTATGATGTTAGATAGTTAGCACCATGAAATTGTGAACCAACATTGTTAAAAGTGAATTTAGAACTAAGATGTCATTGAAACCATGAACCAATAAAAATATAATGCTAGAGTGGTGTAGCATAAAGGTGGGATAAGAATTGTTGGTATCATAAGAAACCAGATTTATTGCCAAAATGAACATAATAATGCACCTTATGAGTTGAGAGAGTAGTCTTAGTCTTGACATCACCAAATGAGATGTTGGTCTTGATCACCAACTATGTATTGATGCTTGGGAGGATAAATTAGTTGCCATATGTTAGTGTTGAATGGAAAAATATTTGTGGTTATTAATCTACGTAGTGAGGGCATTACACATGATATTTGAGCTTGACCAACAACATTCAATACTTAATTGAATAGGTTTATCTCCACTAAAGTGTTATGATGCCTAATAAACAGTTAGAGTATATTACATCATTTGGATCATGTAAATGTACCATCCTTGGTACATACCTATAGTAGTAGATTACTTTAAGGGGTAGTTAGATAGTTGCTTCAAGTAATATAATAAATGCACAAGTGTCTATGTGCAAGTTGTTAATGTGCAAGGTGTCCCCTTGTATATCTAGGTAGAGTGTTCGCCAAGCAATCCATATTTATATATAAAAGGTCTCATAGTGAGTGATTATATATCATTGTAGGTAGTAGTAGTTATACAGTGTGGATCACCATATATATTTGTGATGGGGTATAATGTAGTTCTTTTGTATCAATTTTGGAGTGTTCACTTCCTCCATATTATATTGTATTATTTTCGTCACTTTCTATTAAAAACATATTTCAACATCTTACATTTTTGCATATTTCATATCTTGTGATTGTATTCTCCCTTTGAACACACCATAAAAATCTAGCAGTGGTTTAGAACCATGGTAAGTCGATAGGAATAGGGAGAGCCACAAGAGACCTCCATTACCAATATAGGTCTAAACTCTACTATGTCTTTGCTAACTAGATCTGCCATTGTGCACCGCTACATGCAAATGCTGATGTAAGGAATTTTTAAATAGGAAAGTCACAGGAGAGATTGAGAGGAGAAGCAAATTTCAGTTCTAAAATTTTTGAGATTGCATTTATCTTGAGTCTTTCCACAAGACTGTGAAGACCAAGACTCAACATAGAACTCATACGACTAGTTTCAAGAATAACTAGTGAAGTTAAAAAGGTTTGAGAAAAGACCCCATTAGAAACAACAAATTGAAGATCTGTTCCAGAAAAAGCTAAAGAGATCCAAGGAATATCTCATTGGAAAACTTCCAATATTGGAAGAGATAGAGAGGGACTAGAAAAGTCCTGAACCTGATCAAAGAAGTTGCAAAACTCAGAGATCCGAGAAGAAGATCTCATTGCCAACACTTTCATAGTTGAAGGTTGAAGGAAAGGTCTCATAAAAAATACCAGAGAAGCTGCAATATTAAAATACCTTGGAGAGGTCTCAAGGAGAAGGCTTGGAGAGCCTCATTGCAAAAATTGGAGAATCCATCAAAGAAGTTCCTAGGAGAACTCATTGGAGAAATTCACTACAAAATATAGTGAAATATTTGGGACAATTATTGTCATCCAAGAACAAGACCAAAAGAATAAGAATTTAGCAAGGAGTGCCAAATTCTGAAGAAGAATATTGAAGACCTCAAGCCCTCAAGATTCTTGATAAGAAAGCCCTGTATGAAATTAGAACTTAGACATAAGAAACCTACCAAATCCAAGAATATTTGGAGATTACCTCTCACAGTAAGAAGGCACATTTTAGAGATAAGAGTTTTCTAGATCTACAAAAAAAGAATAGAAGATCACTTTAAGGATAAAACCACAATACCCTAGGCTCAAGATAGAAGGTTTGAGACCATGTTTTGGTGAAGCAGGAAGCTATTCTGGACAACCAACAAGAAACTGCAGAATTCATTCATAACAAGGCAACAACTTGGTGAATCTAAACACCAAGATCTATATCATCTACAGAAGCCATTAAAGGTAAGCAACTTGGGTGCAATTAGTTGAAATTTAAATTAGGGTTCATTATCAAGTTTCATTAAGCACCATATTTGGATTAAAGTTGCAAAGAGAAGGGCTCATATTATAGTCTTCAAGAGGGTGCAAAAGATAGTTCTTTTAAGAATTTTATTTACACATTAAAATAGGATTTGAATGTATTTTTAAAGAAATAAATATATCATCTACTTATTATCTATCTATAAATCAAGAAGACTACATCCTACAACATTGATTGTAGTGCAAAATTGCAGATTATTTTTAAGGGTTATTTATAATTACTCTTAAAAGTTGCAGATTTTATTAAGTGCATTTGAAACTACTTTGAGAGCTTATTAACAGGAGCAATAAGGTGAGATTATTAAAGTGCATTAAGTTGGAAATATTATTGGTTCATTGCACTATACTAGTTATTCATTAAATTACTCTCAAAGGGTTATTGATTGTTAAGATCAAAGGCAAAAATCTACAAATAATAAAAATGTCTACAGACACTATTCAAAACTCAGTACCTACAAGGTATTGTGGCCTATATAAGCCACCAAACAAATCAAAATTTCTCCAAGGAGTGGAGAAGAAGGTAGCCATTAAATCAGTGATAAAAGCTACAAATCAAGACTTGGTGAATCTCAGATTCGAGGTGCACTAAAAGTTCTTTATAGGTAAAAGATTAGTGTAGAAATTACTCCTTCAAAAATACACTATATATGATATTATTATCTTGGATTCATTACCAAATTAACCAAGCAAAGGAGATAGTTGTATAGAAAATAAGACAACATCAAATTAGCCCTTGCCTATAAGGATTAGTATAGAAAATCCACCATCAAAACCAATAGTAAAATATTACAAAATAATATGAAAAATCAAGGTATTCTATTATAAACATATTTACATTATTTTGCACCATAATATCCTGTCCTATGTAGCAAAAAAAATTGAGTCTAAGTGTCATAAAGATACATCCTTAACAAGCAAGGATCATCTCATAAACAACCATAGAGAAGCACTATCTAAGCAAGGCCAAAAAAGCCTTCAAGAAGCTCATATCATTGATGGTTTTGAATAGTCACAATGAGCAACCTGCAGGTATACATAGCATAGTACAAGGAAGGAGTTATCATATACAAAGGTAGAAAAACAAATTTAAAGCAAGAGAAGATTAAAGCATAAGGGTAAAAAAAGGGAGCAATACCTAAGATATAGATGTTCGTCTAAAAGGAGAGCTTGAAGCCACTATTGGAGTTTCTCAAAACTTTACCAAAGCATTGCTCATCATCCTAGCTCAAAGTCATCATTGGAGTATCTAAAAAATCCACTGAAGCCCTAGTCAAAGCCACCATTGGAGTGTAAAATAACCTCCATAATAGCATTGCTCATCATCTTATTTGGAGCCACCTATACAGGAAATATGTTGGCTTGGAAGAAGGCATTGGAGACAAGATATCAAAGCATTGGCTAGATAAATAAGAGGTAAGAAATATATGTTGGAAAAAACTCACATGCAAAAATCCTAAGCACTTGGCATATTCCTTCTTCGTTATTGCTCAATGTACATTCAAAGAAGAACGTCTAAGGCATCTTTGTTTACAAAATTGGGAGGTTACTCAAATATTAGCTATCATTGAAGGTTACGAATGCCCAGCCATCATTGCACAAGAAAATGAGCATTAGAAGAGCTCATATCTCAATGCTCACCTTAGTGTAACTCCTAAGTTCCACTAATCATAAGGATTAAGGCATTTTTCAATATTTACCATTGCCTATTACTGCAGAACAATGATAGATTTAAAAGTATGTAGTCAAGCCTGCAAGGTGTGGAAGCGTGTTCATAGCAAGAATTGTGTAAGAGTGCATTCAATACATAGAGATTCATCACCAAAATTAGATGCCCAATGAGGTTAAAAGTCCACACAAGGAGGTGGAAGATTTAGATAAAGCATCCATTAATGAAGGAGCATTAAATGCTCAAGGATACTAAGCAATATCAATGCCCATTCAAGGAATGTTGGATAATGAATACATTGTTGCAAAAGATACGTTGAAGGAAGCTCATACAAAGGAAATTCGTGCAACCATATTACTAAGGTTATTTATGTGCTTTTATTAAAGGAGATCTAAGATGATTTTTATAAGGTTTACTATTGCATTGGATAATACAAATTCAGCCAAAGCATTGGTAGATATTAAAGCAAGTTTATATTTTAGAAAATTAATTATTGAGGTGCATACACATAATATAATATTTGCAATATTCAAGTAGGAGATATAAGGTTTTAAAACTTGATTAAATTATTAATTAATTGCAAATATTATTATTTTCTAATATTCCAAAAAGTAGGGAGATATAAGGCACACTACTTCAAACTATATACATATAATTGGAATTTAGAAAATTAATCTATTGGAAAGAGAAGAAAATCAATTACCTACATGTAGATTTCGAATTAATTGATAAAAAATGTCTCATACTCATTCTAATGATACAAAAAGAAATCCAACTATTAAAGCATACTTCATTGAGAAAAATAAGGTAAAATTAAAAGTTGATTATTCTCAAAATATTACAAAATCAACTTAGAAGGTGAACTAAGCATATTCTAATTATTAGGGAGATATAAGGAAGCCTGCGATACCTAAATCTAAGAGACGTTTTATCAATTTAGTTCACATCTCTTAACAAGAGAGATATAAGAAATTCTACAAAATCTAAAAGCCAAGAAAGGTTCTACACCTAGAGAACCATCATAACCACAAAAAAATTCCTCCTTACAGAATCTCAACTACTTAAGGGCCCAAATTACTTCTCATGAAAAAAAAAGTGAGATCTATTTTTACATTTGAAAATATTTGGGATATTGACAAAGGAGCAAGAACTAAACCAACACAGGGAGAATCAAAGATTCAGATTGAAGAAAGTGAGGCTAGAGAATTAATGATAATAACATTTGCTATCACAGATGAAATACAAGCTTACATTAGCTCAATAGGGACATCTAAAAATGCTTGGAAGATATTAGAGAAACTATTTGAAGGGAAAAATAAAGCCACTATCCTAAATCTTCAAACTCAATTGCATTCCCTGAAAATGAACAGTGGTGAAAGCATAGAATTATTATTAAGGAAGATAGCAGATATCAAAGGAAAATTACTAACCCTAGGATAAAAGGTTGAAGATAAATTTCTTGTTCAAGTAACCTTGAGAGCACTTCTAGATAGCTACAAGCATCTAGTTACATCCTTATAGGTTCTAAGCAAAGATACAGAGTTTGATGAACTAATCAACATTATTCAAGAATATGAGATAGAAAATATTGTGAAAGATGAAATGACTAAAAATGCATTGGTCCTAAAATATAATCCATAGGCAAACATTGCTTCATCATAAAAATAAATAAGACCATGGAATAACATATATTGTTAGATATGCAAGAGAAAATGGCATAACACCAGCTACTATAGATTTAGTCCAAGAAACTAGAATCAAGGAAATCATATGAACTATGGAAGCCAAGGACATCTAGCTCAAAAGATTGAAGAAACTGAAGAACTGGAAGATATAACAAATGATCAAGGAGTCAAAGCTCTTGCAACAAGGGTAACATTGTATAAAGACACTAACTACTTGTTTTAATAAGATACAATAAATAGAGAAGAAGATCGATATTGAATACTAAAATCTTCAATACCCAAATAATGTAATACATGGAGTGTTAGAGTATATTACATCATTTGGATCATGTAAATGTACCACCCTTGGTACATAACTATAGTAGTAGATTAATTTAGGGGGTAGTTAGATAGTTACTTCAAGTAATATAATAAATGCACAAGTGTTTATGTGTAAATTGTAAATGTGCAAGGTATCCCATTGTATAGCTAGGTAGAGTGTTGGCCAAGCAATCCATATTTATGTATAAAGGACTTCAGAGTGAGTGATTATATATTGTTGTAGGTAGTAGTAGGTATACTGTATGGATCACCATATAGATTGGTGATGGGGTACAATGTAGTTATTTAGTATCAGTTTTGGACTGTTCACTTCCTCCATATTGCATTGTATAATTTTTTATCACTTTCCATTAATAACATATTTTAGCATCTTACATTTTTGCATATTTAATATCCTGTGATTGTATTCTCCCTTTGCACACACCATCAAAAGCTAACATAAACTAAAGAGTTTTGGTTCACCTAAGAATTTGAAAAAAATGCTAATTTACTTAAGCATTTGGAATATCTTGTAAACCCCAAGAGGTTGTGTAAAAATATCCTAATATAGTCATGAGGGGCTTGATATAGATTATAACTATAAATTTATCAAAGTGGATTGACAGATAAATATGGAAAATATATAGAAATCATCTCAACATGGTTGTTGATGTGATATGTTTGTTATCTAAAAACATGAATGAAGTTGGGTAATCATAAAGGGGAAATATATTATCATCAAGGAGAGAAGACACCTTATGAAGAATCAAATGGTACTACCTAGAGGTGGCGCTAAACAAGAAAGGATAGAAAGAACCACCTAGTGCCATCGACATCAAAATTGGTACTAAGTACTATTAGCATCAAAAGGAAAACATTCAAAGGAAGGTTGACATCATATCATGAGGTGAACATGTTGATGGCACCAATCATGATTTTAGATAAAATTAATGAAGGTATATGAGAATTAATTTAGAAGTAAGAGGAGGATTGTATCAAGATTGTAGCAGTTAAGAAGGGAGTTAAGATTTTTCTTAGGTGATGAGTTAGGTAATAAGAAAACACCAACTAGATAAGGTGCCATAAGTGCTAACTAAAGCTTGCATAAGAGGAGTGACATCCAAGTAATCCCTTGTGTAGAAAAAATGTCAACCATGATGATATGGAAACCATAGTCAACTTATTTAAGGCTTGATAAGTATCATAGAAGGAATGTACCCTAGATCCTAAGATGCTTTGAGAGACCAAAATAATTTTTCTACCCATGGTGACTAAAGAGCAAGTGAGAAGAAGAGTAGTTTTAATAGATAAGGAGCTACAACATTGATTGATAAAGCCAAAGATAAGGGATAATAAAAGGTGGTAGATGTGCCAAAGTGTCATGAACATTGTAGTAGACTAGTGTAGAGTTATGGACATCAAACATTTTTATCCTCCTAACACCAATATTGGAATGACCTTCTTAACAATTGTGGGATCCATCAATATGGAGAAGGGCATCGATAAATATACATACATTATCGCAATAGATTTATCACATAATACCCAATAGTTTGAGGTAAAGGTGATGAGTCAACCATACGGGGTTTGATATGAGAAAAAAGTTAGGTATGCCACTTAGATGGTGTTATGGAAGTATGAAAAATTCCAAACCTCAACAAGTTTAGGAATTTGACTATGTTATTGCTTAGTCACTGCAACAATAATGGGTTGTGGTTAGATAAATTTACTACATTGATGAGATGATGGTGAATAAAGTTCTAGGAATTTTTATGGATAGGGAGAACTTCAAAAAATATGAGAAGAATACAACGGTTAAGGCCAAGTAAATGTGCAATGAGTTGAATACAATGTTGAGCTCAAGAGTCATAGAATTGGTTGACATTGCACGCCTGAGGGAATGGTTTATAACAATATTTTTTGCCTAGAAAGTTTACTTTAAGTACTACCAAGAATGAATAATGGTCGCAAGTAGAAATGTGACCTATAATATGGAAATAAAAGGAAAAAATGACATCATCCATGTTTTCTTAAGAATATTTTGAGAAAATGTGAATTTGAAGAGGGGGGTGATGAATTTTAAATATTGTATAGTTTTAATCCTTTGTGCTATGTTTTCATTTGATGCCATTTCCAATAATATGGACATGCATGTATATTTTGTGCAACCATGCATAGGTACATAATTTGGACACCATTTTATGGAAAATATTGATGCAACATCAATGAACAAAGAGGTAGGATATGGAATAAATATCAAGAGCATTGTGTTTGAGAAATGCCACATCCCCTTGCTTGGTGTCCATGAACCTGTAAATAGATAAATTATTTATGAACTTAATATAGTGATCTCTACTACATCTTCCAATACTATAACCTAAAGAATATCCTCTAGAAGGATTTAATATGAGATTAATTACAAGATTATGAAGTTTTATGTACAAATGGTGAACCCTTATGATGCGACCATTTCTAATGAGGAGGATGACTAGGATATCAATGATGGAATGAAGAGATTTAGAATGTATAAAGAAATAATGGATACACTAGAGGAGACTAGGGATCCAAGCACATGAAATCAAAGAATAGAAAATGAGTAAAACTTATTGGCTTTTTAGCCAAATTATCATAGGTCTCAAATATCCAAGATCTTGAGTAGTCTCAAATATTAGAGAAATTTAATATAAATGGCCAAAATAAATGAACATAACATTCATGAAAATAATAATAATAAGATATAAATAGCCAATATCATTCATGCAATAACATGAAGAAAACTTACAATAATATTTCTCAAATTGTATACAAGCTTTACTCAATCTTCATTCAATTTCTTGATACAATACATGGAGCTTTGTTTCCATAATATAAACTTAGAAAGGTGAATCTTGGAATATTTGACTATTACTCTCGTTACATATTTGGGAGATGCAATATTTCCTATTCCACACATAAAAAAAGTCTCTCATGCCTCTTGGCTTCTCATCTTGCCACTTGTATACATGACTCTTGAATCTCTATCTACTTTTGCACACTTTATTATATGACACTTGCACACTTGCACACTTTATTATATGACACTTGTGTACACACTTGCACACATTATTACATGGAACTTGTGCACATTATCACTCTTCACACTTGCACACATAATTACATGACACTTTTGCACATTGTACACATGAACACATATATAAGGGAAAATATAAATTACACTCCTAAACTATAGACTCACACCCTAATCTATTACATATTTAGATTTTTACCATCAAGGTACTATGGAAGTACATTAGCAAGTTCCAAATAATATAATAATCTCCAACACCCCCTTGTATTATATTATTTGGTTATTGAATACTTTAATCTTCAATCAATTTCTTTTAGTCCTTCACCTTGTTATTTGTCTTCAATTTTTGCTTCTTTCTTCTTTCTTTTATAATTTGCTCTATTCCTCTTCTTTGAATTTATTATCTTTATCTTCAACTATGATATAAATGGAGGTATGACTTCTGAACAATGAGTTAGTAAGTCATCACAATAATACATTTTAAAATTTAAAGATTCCCTATTGAAGCTAACATATGCTTCATTCAAATCATATGTGTCACAACTTGCATCTTTCTTTTCTTGTCTTTTCTCTTGATAAATTTCAAATGTGAGTAAGGTCATATACATCACTATACATATTTCAACAGAGAATATAATGGTGTTTTGTGAATTCCACCAAGCTCTAAATAGCTTTTCATGAAGATAGCTAATAAGTGTAGTGAAATTTTCATATTTTTCATTTTTGAGAATTAAAGACAATGTTATCTTTAAATAAAAATCATCTATTAAATTATGAGTATAAAATTTAAACTTGTCCATAATTTCTTTACCATCTTCATTGAATACTTTTTCAGTGATTCATTTCATAATATAATCCTTTGATATAGAATACCTTATAACACCAAATTTTAATTCAAACAAAAAAGCTTCAATTTTCAAATTTGCAAATAAAATTCTCCAAAGTCAATAATCAAATTATTTATGAAAAAAAAACTTTTAAACTTGAAGTCCTTATGGCTCCAAAATACACAATTTCTAATTTGCAATTTTTTTGAATCAATTAAAAATTTCAAAATTTTCTTTTGGAGTAGACTTCCTTATCTCTTCAAACTTTATAAATTTTATTTTTTCAATATAATTTTTTTGAAATAAGAAAATTCTATCAAATGTAGAATTCCTTTTAACTCCCTAGTTTTAAATATTCTAATTTCCACTTTTTCAAAAAACAAATTTTTCTTTCTCAAATAATTAAATTGAAAAATATTTTCAATTGTCCTTATCACTTCAGATTTTAAAAATTTAAAAACTTTAATCAAGCATTAATATTTATCACTCCATGAAATTAGAAAGGTGCTAAAGTTATTATGCTTTGCCAAAAATGATTCTTGCCCAAACTTTCAACACATTACTTCTTTAGGGCATATGTCAAGGCCAACGTTACTCAAATAAATATAGGGGATGATATACCTTCTCATTCCTCATAGACGCATGCACTTAAATATTCTTTGATGTTGCTACTTTCATCTAACCAAGAGTTTCTATATTGCTTTCAAGAACTGCTTCCTCGTTACTAGGCACTGCTACTATCTTGCTTTTGAGGAATGCTTCCTCATTACTAGATGTTGTTGCTATCTTGCTTTTGAGGACTGCTTCCTCAACTTACTTAGCATTCTGATAGATGTACCATGCACTATTGTAACTATTTTGTTTCTAAGACATTATGTTATTTCTTTCCTCAAGGTTATGGCCCATGGATAAAGGTATTGCCTTCTATTTTCCTTTAGGGCTATTACTCCTAGATAATGGTGTCACCTTAATTTTTTTCTTTAGGATGATGACTCCTAGATAATGGTGCTACCTTGCTTTCATTTTTCTTCAAGATTATGACTCCTACATAATGGTGCTGCCTTGATTTCCTTTTTCTTTGGGATGATGAATCCTCGATAATGGTGGTGCCTTGCTTTTATTGTTTTAGGACAATGAATCCTAGATAATGATGCTTCCTTGCTTTCTGAAGAATATGACATTGCCTTACTTTTATTTTTCTTCAAATTTTGGATATCCTTTAATCACACTGTAAATATTCAAATGATCTCCAATGTAGTGCTTCTAATGGTACTTAATATCATGTTGTCCTCTTCTACTATCAATAGGAAATGGTTAGAGATACTCCAACTCGAAATGCTTTTTCTTACAACACTCCAACTTGGGTTGCTTCTTTATCTTTATCTTCATAATGTAGGTTGTTTTATTTATCTCTTACATTGATTTCTAACCAATGCTATTCTTCAGCTTCTAACTTCTTTTCTTTAGGCTATTATATATCAAGGGTAGAACTACAATATTGGATCTTGGCCATTCTCTTTTGTTGTTCTCTTCTTGACAACATCTTCTTCAAAGCTTACTCTATTTCTTCTTTGTATTTTAGCCCATGTTATTTTCAATGGACATCAAAAATTTTATCTACACAGTATCAATTTCTTCATAGAAATACAAGGTATTCAATAACCCAAATTTTATCTTGGCCCATGTTTCCTTCATGCGGATATTCCTACAAATTCACACTAAAGTTTTCCGTTGATGCTAGCTTATCAATATTCATACCAAAAATCATTTTTGGTGATAGCCTTAGAAAAATACTCACAATAGTTCTAAATCTTATCACTTTCACACCAAAAACTCCTTTTTGATTCTAGCTTATTATTCTCCAACTTTTGTCTTCAGATATTTCTCACTCAAAGTGAGAATAAAAGAGACACTAAAGTTTAGCCTTGGCTTGAATGTCAATCTTGTAGACTATTCTCAAAGATACTTGGCATGATTGCAACTTTCTCCACTTAAGGTGGATCTAAGAATAAAATACTCATAATGTCTTTGATACCATTGTTGGTTTTTTATACAAATTATTATAGGTACCAAATATCCAGGATCGTAAGTAGTCTCAAATATGAGAGCAATTTAATATAAATGGTCAAAATAAATGAACGTAATATTCATGAAAATAACAATAATAAGATATAAATGGCCAAATCATTCATGAAAACTTACAATAATATTGCTCAAATTGTATACAAGATTTACTTAATATTCGTTCATTTTCTTTATACAATACATGGATATTGATGCAGGAGCATCCAGAGGTAGCCGATCAATCTTGCATCCTTGAAAATTTTCTCGGTTCTCGAAGTATTTTGAAGCTTTTTTGGTTCCAGATTTTTCCCAAGGGGGGAATATTTGTGAGGAAATCGGAGAGTTCAAGCTTTGTAAGGAAGTGGGGGAGTCTCGGAGAAGTTTACAAAGTTTGGGCTGGAGTTGGAGTGAGGTCGCGAAATCGTGACCTCAGAAGCTTCGACCTTGGCAGGGGTCAACTTCGTCGCGATATCGCGATGGTTCGTTATTGAGAAGCAAAGCGGTGAGTTGGGTCGTGATATCGCGACATGTCACGATATCACGACATGTCGCGATATCGCGACGGTTGATAAGAGCAAAGGCGGAGGGAAGTGTGACGTCGCGATATCACGACTTTAGTCGAAGTGAAGGCAGAAGGAGGAGTGGGGGTCGCGAAATCGTGACATGTCACGATTTCGCGACCCCAAAGGACTTTGGCTCAGAGGAGGCACCGTTGGTCGCGATATCGCGACCAGTGCAAAACTACCACGTGGCATGGTTTCGAAAAGTTGAAGACGAAGGTGGAGGGGTCGATCGGGACCAATTAAGGTCAAGGCCGAAGAAAATAGCGAAAGGCTATGTAAGGCCAAATTCGACACGTGGCTGCCACGTGTATCAAATAGTCATGGAGGGCAGTACGTGTATCGATTATTTTTTTTATCAAGAAGAAGGCATGGTCAGAATTATGAGTGGTCGGCCACGTTTAAGAAAACAAAGATAAGGAACGCGAAGGTTGGTAAGGGAGGTGACGGCCACGCATATGTTTTATTGCATCTGGCAACACAACAGTGCAAAGTACGATCTGAGCAAGGCGGCGTCGGTAGGTCAGAGAAGATCATTAATGGGGGTTCCTCATGGTGGATCGGGCAGATGGCCCATTTATGACCAAAAATTTGAAAACCCAGGAAGAGGGGAAAAATCTGAATTTGAAACTTTTGTTAGGCGGGCATTGAAGGCCGAGAGGGTCGGGACCTCTATAAAAACCCATTTTATTGTTTTTGTGAGGACGGTGGACCGGAGAACAGAGGAGGAAGTAGAACAGAGAGGAGAGAACAGAGCCGAAGCCGAGACCGGCCATTGTAAGCCTACGGGCTATTTTATTTTAAATGCATGTAAATATTTGAAATTTGAATGAGAATGCAGAGTTCGTAAGGTCCCTATTTTTTGGTGCCCCATCAGTGGTATCAGAGCAGGAGTTCCTGAGTGCGTAAACAGACCGCCGACCGTGAGGCAGTTTGCGCCAGGACCTACGGGAGGGTTTTGAGAAAGAGAGAAAGAGAGAGTTTAGCATCCCCGAGCGTGTTAGCAGACCGCCGGACGTGAGGCAGCTACACCGGGATCAGTTAGAGCTTTGTGAGAAGAGCAAAATGTATTCCCGAAGAAGACGGGACAGCAAGGAGGAAGACATGGTGTCGAAAGAGGAAGTCAAAGCATTGCAACGGCAATTAAAAGCCTTGCAAAAGGAATGGTCCGTAATGAAATTACGGGAGAAAGAAGAACGATAGAAAATGCGGGAAGAGAGACAGAGAAATAAAGAAGAAAAGATGAAGGAGGTTGTAGAGGAGTATAGCAGTACCGGGACCTGCCCGAAAGAAAGCATATATTTTTCTATGCAAGAAGAGGAAATACCACAGGCTGCAGCAGAAGTTTGCAGCAATGAGAAAATTTTTCAGGAAGAAGACAGAGGCTATATGGACCAGGAGCCGGGGTTAGAACAGTCTGCAGAGGATGAGAAGATGTGCAGTAATGCCAAAATTTGTCTGGTAGAGGGCAAAAAATTTTCTTGCCAAGACGCAGAAGTTGAACAAGTTGCAGAGGCAGGTGAAGGTTGGGAAGGGTTGCCGAAGGCGGTGACCGAACAACACCGAAGTGAAGATCACTTCTCTATTTACCCCGGGTGTCTGATGCAGGAGCATCCGGAGGTAGCCGATCAATCTTGCATCCTTGAAAATTTTCTCGGTTCTCGAAGTATTTTGAAGCTTTTTTGGTTCCAGCTTTTTCCCAAGGGGGGAAGATTTGTGAGGAAATCGGAGAGTTCAAGCTTTGTAAGGAAGTGGGGGAGTCTCGGAGAAGTTTACAAAGTTTGGGCTGGAGTTGGAGTGAGGTCGCGAAATCGCGACCTCAGAAGCTTCGACCTTGGCAGGGGTCAACTTCGTCGCGATATCGCGACGTCGTGATATCGCGACGGTTCGTTATTGAGAAGCAAAGCGGTGAGTTGGGTCGCGATATCGCGACGGTTGATAAGAGCAAAGGCGGAGGGAAGTGTGACGTCGCGATATCGCGACTTTAGTCGAAGTAAAGGCAGAAGGAGGAGTGGGGGTCACGAAATCGTGATATGTCACGATTTCGTGACCCCAAAGGACTTTGGCTCGGAGGAGGTGCCGTTGGTCGCGATATCGCGACATGTCACGATTTTGCGACTGTCGCGATATCGCGACCAGTGCAAAACTACCACGTGGCATGGTTTCGGCAAGTTGAAGACGAAGGTGGAGGGGTCGATCGGGACCAATTAAGGTCAAGGCCGAAGAAAATAGCGGAAGGCTATGTAAGGCCAAATTCGACACGTGGCTGCCACATGTATCAAACAGTCATGGAGGGCAGTACGTGTATCGATTATTTTTTTTATCAAGAAGAAGGCATGGTCAGAATTACGAGTGGTCGGCCACGTTTAAGAAAACAAAGATAAGGAACGCGGAGGTTGGTAAGGGAGGTGACGGCCACACATATGTTTTATTGCATCTGGTAACATAGCAGTGCAGAGTACGATCTGAGCAAGGCGGCGTCGACAGGTCAGAGAAGATCATTAATGGGGGTTCCTCATGGTGGATCGGGAAGATGGCCCATTTATGACCAAAAATTTGAAAACCCAGGAAGAGGGGGAAAATCTGAATTTGAAACTTTTGTTAGGCGGGCATTGAAGGCTGAGAGGGTTGGGACCTCTATAAAAACCCATTTTATTGTTTTTGTGGAGGATGGCGGATCGGAGAACAGAGGAGGAAGTAGAACAGAGAGGAGAGAACAGAGCCGAAGCCGAGACCGGCCATTGTAAGCCTGCGGGCTATTTTATTTTAAATGCATGTAAATATTTGAAATTTGAATGAGAATGCAGAGTTTGTAAGGTCCCTGTTTTTCGGTTCCCCGTCAGATATTTACCTCCATAATATAACCTTAGAAAGGTAAATCTTGGACACTTAGACTATTCCTATCCTCACATATCTAGGAGATGAAACCTTTACTACTCCAGACATAAGACAAGTCTCTCATGCCTCTTGGATTCTCATCATGCCACTTGTATACATGACTCTTGACTCTCTATTTACTTTTAACACACTATTCTATGACACTTGTACACTTGCACACTTTATTATATGATGTGTGCACACACTTACACACATTATTACATGACACTTGTGCACATTCTCACTCTTCACACTTGCACACATAATTACATGACACTTATGCACATCCTACACATAAAAATGTACATAAGGGGAAATATAAATAACACTCCTAAACTATAGACTCATACCTTAATCTATTACATATTTACATTTAGACCATCAAGGTATTATGGGGGTATATTAGCATGTACCAAATAATGTTATCCAAAAAAACCATCAATGGCTAGGGTAATGGCCCCGAAAGCAAAGCACTCACCCATATACCTTTTGCAAGGATATCAACATTTATAAATGCACAACCCAATACCAACAAGAAGATGCTTGTTTGCATGAAGGAAAAGAAATATGAGTATTGAATGTGAGAACATTTTTATGATACAACATCACCAAAACCTTCAAATTCGCTTATTCCAAAGAGATTCAAGTAGGTTGGATCATATTAGGTGGTTTCCATGGATGAGGAGGAAGCATCAATAGTGAAATCACTTACTTTAGTTGTAAAGGCCCTAATTATGAAAGGTATAAAGGTCATATTGTGAAAATCAAGAACAACTGATGACCCACTAGCCACCTATGGTTTGAATCAAGGAAGTTGTCATAGAGAAAGGAAGCACAAAATGCTTAGTGATGGTAACCACATTCATTAACCCTGCTAGTATACGTAAAGTAGGAATATAAGTTAGAGGGCATGAGTGCTTAAATAACACCTAAGAGGGAACCTCAACTACATTATTGTTTTTCATTATTGAGTGTATTCTAGAGTGGTATGAGGCCCTGACTAAGTCCACCAAAATTATCTATTCATGGAAACCCCTAATTAGATCATTCGAAGGTTGAGAATGATTTGTGATAGGGTGCACATACCATACACGAGGAAGAGGATGGGTAAGGACAAGTTACTAGCCACTTACATATTACAATATAACATCCAAAAGGGCTTATCTAGGGATGTAATGAGGCTACTTATAATATAGAGTCAAATAAGTTATATGGTTGACATGATCTACGGATAAAACCATTGTTGTTTATAGGGAATGATTCTCTACCAGAATATAGGCTACTTAGTGGTTCAAGGGGAATATGACACTAATTGATTGGGATGAATTGACCATGAAAGATGCCCAAAAAGAGGTTAGAATACTTATGGATACCATAAAGAAGAGCATGATAGAGAATTAAAAATCATCAAGTACCTAAAGGCACTCATGGATAATATGGAGCTTGATGCTAGTGTGATAAAGAACAAAATCCATAAGCATACCCAAACTACCCAAGATATTTTGGCATAGAACCATAATGATGACATGGTGGTCATGAAAATAGAATGAAATTTGACCATCTACACATAGACGTCATCAAGATACTTTATCAATGTGTAGAAATTCATGTGGGAGTCATAGGTTAGTAACCCATACTCAAGTTATCTAAATTGCTCAAGCCCTTATAATAGTAACATCCCAATCCCTCACATGTTTATCTACTATTTTTGTCATGTTTTGAAATATCCTTAGTACATTTATGATGATCTTAGGATTTGTTGAGAAAAATTGTTAGTAGGGACCTTAACTTTATCAACACCACCCCTACATTAGTACCATAATAAATAGACACCCTATTTGGCTAGTGTGAGAGAATTTTAGTGGTGCTATTGAATATTAATTGGATCCATATTGTTTTTAACAGGTATAATTTTTATTTCTAAGTGCCTTATTCAGACTATATCATACAATAGAGTCTAATTGTATAGTACAAAGATATAGATATTATTTGAATAAAACTTCTAGAAATAATGAGATAATGCTTTATTGGACATATTTTTGTGCAAAAATTTGTGCATGCTAATTGTGTTTACTTTACTTATATGAAGTATGCAAGTTTGATTAAATCTACTTACAACAATACCTATCACAATTCTAATGAATTTAGCAACAATATTAAGGAATTTTTTTTTTTTTTTAAGCGAAAAACCCCTTGTGGGGCCACCTTGGTCTGAGAGACCATGAACAGGGGGTTCTACACCATCAAAGTCACCCGGGAGTCGCACCCATCCCTGCCCGCACCAACATTATCAATTGGATTTTGGGTACCTAATTCAACTTTTTGGTAGGGTGGAGATTCGAACCTCGGACCTCCCTTGGAGGATTGCCCTCTCCTCTCCAACTCACCTACAACACCTGGGTAATATTAAGGACTTATTAGGTCTATGAAGGGGTAATAATACTTTGTTGTATTTTGAAAACTTGAGATAATTTTTCCTATCTAGTTTCTTAACTTCTAGGAGGAAGTTATTATAAGGGGATGGGTATGTAGTGCCCACTTCCTTGATCCCTTGATAAATTTATAATTATGAATGAATGTGAGGCCAACAAAGATAAATCAATGTAGGATTTGAATTAGTAAACACTAAATAAATAAAATCATGTTGATATGATGTACCTTGCTGAATGACATTCTGATGGATTGTATGGGATGATTCTTGTCATGAATTCAAATTTTGCTTTAACGAATGACATTTGAATATTTAGAGTTTATTATGATAAATTTATGAAATATTAACTGTGGAAATAAAGTGATATTGTGTTTTGCATATAGAATACACTCCTTCATTTACACCTTATTTAACTACATGGTGGATATTTACCTCAAATTGATAGATTTTAGATTTCCTTAAATGGTGGCATTATATCCCCAATCATCTAAACATTCCAAAATAATTGACCTTATCGCAATGCTACTAAATCCAATCAATTCCTATGATAATATAATGGAATCCTAAATGTACCACATTCAAGTTTACCTCTATGGTGAAAATGGAATTTTTCAAATCATCCATAAGAAGGTATTTTATACCCTTATCTTTGCTCATTTCCCATGCCATACATTTCAACTTTCAAATATGTATACAACCTTTATGTTTATTTTAGCAAAACTATGATGGGAAATAAAACTATTAGTAGGTCTATTGTCTATTAATATAAATTTAGAGGCTCCATAGAGCATACTTATCATTTGAATAGGTGCATTCCAATACTCAATTGTCAATTATTCACTAAGAGTGAATTCAATGTGATGATTATGGAGGTTGAGTAGGTGGATTAAAACTTTTCCCGTTGTTGAATTAGGGGCATTGACTTGCATAATGACCACTTAAATAATTATAGCACTCATTTTTGGGTCTTATTTTAATCAATTTCTACTATTATGGTATTCTCATAGTTTTTTGTTTTGATATTGCTATTGAATTCATTTACCATTTCTCAAATTCATGACATTTTTTTAAAGGAGTGTGTGGGTTATTTTTGTTGCCATTATATTTCATTTTATTTCTCTTTCATTTTTTTGGTGTGTATATATCAATTACACCTTTTGTACCTATTTGACAACCTTTTCAAAAAATTGCTCCATAGTTAGAGGGATATCTAAACCCATATCTATTCCAATTTGAAGATTCAAAACCCTAATTAATTTTTGTATTCTCTATTTATTATCTTGCTAGTAATGGGGAATATATTTTAGGAGCTTGGTAATTTTTTTCCCATCTTGGATCATAGTTAGGTTACCTTCTATATCAAGTTCTAAGATGTAGTTATTTTTTATCAAAATACAACTAAAATAACCATCATTGTTTATACTAGACTATAAGTTGTTCCCATGTGATGTTATGAACTTTTAAACCCTTATTGGTTTTAAGGTTATCCCACCAAGAGGTTTTTCACTTATTAACAAATATACTACTCACACAACCTTAGTTTCCTCTATGAATTCCCAAACTTCAAAATGTCTACTCATCTTGATAAGTTAGGTGTTAGCCCCATATCCAATGGCTTTTCCATCATATTTTAGAAGGGTAATATTTTAAAGGTATTTAGGCAATTTGGTCTTAAAATGATCTTTATTGGAAGCCTAATACTCATACTCACCTTCTTCCACTTGTATCCACTTATCTTGCCTATCATTTCAATATTTGAAAGGTCTCACCTCAAATTGAGAGTTTCCTTCCCTCTATTGTCCTTCTTGACCTTTACATTCTAATGTAATAATGCTCCTTGTTATTTCTTACACTAAGTTCAACAATTGGTTCATTTTGTCGGTACCATTATAGGTCTTGATGTATGCATTCATTTCATTCATTCTTGAACAAAAATTTATAGTTAGGACCTATATTTTGAATTGCTCTTTGATACTATATATAACATCATTCTAGTCTAGTTTCATAAAAATATCTAGATTTTTAAAATCTATTTAAATCTCTCCCTCTCTATTTAAATAACCATAGACATATGTCTAATACTTAAAACTTTGAGGTATTAGAAAATGTTCTTACTATTATCTATCATGGTGAACTATCTTAGAATTTCCATCAGCTATTTTATTGAAGGAGTTCAACTATAAGAATACTTTCATTTTGTTAAAAGGATTGAAGCTATGGGCTATTCTTAAAAGTTTCTATGGCAAAATGTTTCATGGCTAGGCCAGTTTCTTAACAAGTCAAAGTTTATATTATTGTTACAGTCCTAATATATATTTTATTTTATATGTAGCTAATTCACATGATATATTCAAGTGGAATTAAGCTTTTACAATAAGCAAATATTATTCCATCTAATAAAATTTGTGTCCCATAATTTTATCCTATCATCATAGTTTTCCATGCATACTTCTTATTGGTTTGACCTTAAACATGAAAACAATATTAATGTTTAGTGTCTCACTTAACCAAATAAGGTATTGCAACCATAAATATTACAAGAATGGTAATATAACAATAGTGAAAATATTCCATTTTATCATTTTAAAATACTGCAACGTTTTTTCTGTAAAAATAATATATATCAAAATATTTGCAACATTTTCATCATAATAAAAATTTCAATATTCCTTTCAAAGTATCATAGCTATATCAACATACAATAGTGGAATTTTTTATTTCAAAGTATTGTAGCAATTTTAACCATATCAATAGTTAAAATAAGAAGCAACATTCATTTAATTAGCATAATTCAAGTTACAATATCATTTGAACCAATGGATATTATTCATATATATCAACAAGGTTCTAAAATTAGGTAATAAATGTATAACAGGTTTTTCAAGATACAACCCAATGTCATAGACATTCATATGTAATATAGTCATACTTTAGTCATTTAATAATATCACATACCATACATCTTGCTCATAAATTAATGACTACATTTGAGAATAATTTCTTGTTCTATTTCTCATATAATAATGTTTGAGAATTACATTTACATATATAATGCATTTCACTATTCTAAAGTTGTTTCACTTGAGTCTAGTATTTTTTTGATCTAATATAATACTGTAGACACCAAAATCCAGCCACTTGTAAGTCATCTATACCTTCCTGTTAGCCACGTGTCAGTCATCCACCTTCCCGCCATTATTTGGCCCAAATCCACACCTTCCCGCCATTATTTGGCCCAATTTCACCTTCTCCCGCCATTATTTGGCCCAATTTCACCTTTCCCGCCATTTTTCATTCCCAAATTTATTTAAATTAATATATATATATATTTTTTAATATTTTAATATATTTTAATATTTATATAAAGATACTTTAAGTGATTTAATCTGAGCCGTCCATCTTTCATTTAATCTCATCCGTCCATCCTTCTTAATCCGTTTCAGAACCTAGATTTATTCTCTACCCTTGGATCCACTTTAATCTTAGCCACATGTTCAAAGTGTCGTTAAAACCCTAAAGTGTGCCCTAAGAGTAGATTATAAATAGAGCCACATTGATGGCTCAAACCCTACTTCGAACTTGGCTATCTTTGCTATCTTTTGGACCTATCTCTTCTATTTCATCTATCTCTTCAGCCATCCATCGCTGCCCCTTTTCACCGCATCCATCGCCTCATCCGTCGCCAACTTCGCTGCCATCCCCTATTCTTGTCGCAAGTGCCTGCGGGCGTTTACCAAGTGCCCACGGGTGTTTACCCGCAGCCACAGACTCAGACCGACGTCTGAAACCTTGATCCAGAAGCATGCGGGCGTTCGGTGAGTGCACCAGGCGCCTCTCGTAGCCGATTTGATGACCACATTACTTCCAGTGCCGCCTGGTCTAGCCGCGTTAACGGAGAACAGTATAAATTAGCTTAAAGCAAGTAACTTCTTTTCTTTTATTAATCTGTTGTTGAATTCCTGCATTCTATTTTTCTAGGGTTTTAAATTGTTTCTGAGGGCTCACACAGTGGAGCCCTCTTATTAATTTCTAACTCCTTGATAGTGTTAATGTGTGCAAGATTTTAATGGCAGATCTGGTGTGTTGATAGCAGCTATTTAAGCTGGAGTGGTCCGAGCCAAAGGATACAACAAAACCCACTCACTTTGTTGGGATTAAGGATACGTATTCAGAAATGCCACCACTTTATGCCAGCTAGGGTTTCAGAGAACCCTAGCACAAACTGTAATTTGTGTATCACAAAAAGGGTTACAGGCCCTGTTGTACTCAAAAGGAATTTTTAAACTCCACTGATTAATAAAAATTGTTTGTTTTGTGCAACTTTCTTGTATTCCTTTATTGTGGTTTTATTTCTATTTTGCGTATTTTTAATCTACAAATACAACATAGGGAAATCATCATCTATGTGTTTTTCTACCTAACTAAATAAAATACTTAACTAGAAATCCCATCTTAACTTCACAAGGAAGTTTTGACCCTTCATGAGGGTACATATACATGGAACCAAGTCATCTAGAGAGACCACAAATATTGAATTTAGTCATATACATGCATTTCATTCCATAAATTTATGATTTAATACTCATATATTAATTTAGTCTTAATTGCAAGTGATAAAATTACACTTCTACATAATTTATAATGTGTATTTCACTAATAATTCATCTATGGTTGTAAACCGAACTCAGAGAATTATACATAGTTCCATGTTTCTTTGGTTAGATATTTTAACCTCTTCATAACCATCTAGATTGGTTGTCTCACATATCAACTATTTATTTCATGCATAATATATTCAATACACTAATTTCAATCAAAATGATCATGTCCCTTTCAAATTTAATTTTGGATGATACTAAGTGCAACAAGCAATTCAAATAGATCAATATTTAACCATTGTATTCAATTATCTTAACAAAAAAGGAGTCTACATAATTTAAAACATACATCAATTATTTTTATAATGCAACTATGATGGGCAATAATGGCATTTAGACAAATCCATGATGATAAAATATGAGTCATAAACCATACAATTTGATGGTCCATAAAGAAATCTACAAGGTAGCCCAATTGGAATGCCATAAAGGATTTTCCCCCTCTATTAAGAGTAATTTATGTAGGCTAGAAAATTTTATGGTTATAAATTAGTAAAAGCATTATGGCTTCTAGTATAACGACAATAATACTTATACCAATTTTCACTCCAACTTACGTAACATATCATTACAAGGAGACTAATGATTGCACTCCACGACACTATGAACTATAGTTTTGTTTATGTAAAAAAGGAAGAAATTCAACAAAGTGGTCTTAAAAATAATTTGGTGTGATGAACAAAGAGGTTCTTTAACATCTACTACAATGTAGTTATGAGCTAGGTATAATTGTAACCCTCTAGCTTACTCTCTATAGAAATATTGAAGCACTTGGGATATTATAGGTTTAAAGAAATTAAATAGTAAAATTCCTTAGTATATCCCAAGCCAATACAATCCTTTTAATTCAATAACCTTTAGATATAAGGAAAGAGTATTCATGATATTGATTACTAGTAAAACAAGTGTCCAAAATGAGTAAGCATAGCATAGGTATTTTTTCAAATATTTTGGCTACATTCTTCTCTCTCAACCCTATCTCAATTATTTATGATCACCTGGTTTATAAGGTGAAGTAAGGGTGATATTTTCAATTCAAAAAGAAAAATAAAATTCAAATACGCGTGTAAAATATGCAACTAGTCATTCATGACTTTAAACTAATTGCAAAACTAAGAAAAATACCTCAAATTGTCACATTTTCTTGTTCAAACCCCACCAAAAAAATAATTAATATTCCATAAAATAAAATCTTCATTAACTTTTAATTTCTATTTCAGATTTCATTTACAAAATAACAACATTGCAAACAACTTTTATACTATACATGCAGACTAGGTTTCACAAAGAAAAAAGAAAGGAAGAGGAAGCCAAGTAAATGACCCATGGATTCCCATTATCCTAGCCTCCATTACCCTTGGTTTTATCATCCTTTTCCTCCAATTATAATCCTTGTTTCTTTAAAAGGGGACCATTATTAGAAAATTAGGGGTCACCCATAGTCTTTCCCCATCCTCTACTGGAATTAAAAAAAAAAGAGTTTTTATTATTCTTCTCTTGCTTGGTGTGAATAAAATGCATTACTTTCCTTCCGCACATTCCCCAATTCTCCTTAGTTAGCAATCAAGCAAATTTTACTCTAATTTCTCTCCCAAAGGAATGTACAAGAAGTAAGGGAATATAAAAGTGGGATCTCAAACATGAAGATGGTAATTCCATGCAAAACTAACATTATTAAATTATTTTCAATCCCTCTTTTATTATAAGGTCAAACAATATGCATTTCAATACTTATACTATTTCATGTATATGGATGAAAGTTAATATAATCACTTTCCTTTAATTTTATTTTCTTTATCAAATGCAAATATATAAACCACTACAAAATTCCACATTTTTCTATGATCTCATCTCAATGTAGTTTTTCAAAATCAATCAAGTGTGCAATCATATGCAAACTAGCAACAATTAGTATCACAAAAAATATAAGGTGCAAGTGTGTGTGGGTCTTCTAATTTGCCAACTTCTCATATGCAAACTAGCAACAACTAGTATCACAAAAAATTAATTTAAGTTAAATATTTTTCATGATGACAAATCATTTTCTATAAAAATTATTATTTCAAGCTATGATAGTTTTGGGATGTGACATTACTTTGAATAATTTTATTGCCAAGGACGCATCATTCACATTATTAAGAAGGATGGTACACTCTAGATTCACATTGATTATCAAATATTGAATAAATCTAATATAAAAAGTCGGTACTCCCTTCACAAATTTGATGACTTGTTTGATTGGATGTGAGAAGCCATTGTCTTATCAAATATTGATATTCAATTTGGATACCATTAGATAAAAATCAAAGAATATGATATTACTATAACATATTTTCAAACTCAATATGAACATCACAAGTTCATGGTGGTACCTTTTGGATTGACTAATGCTACTACAACTCTTATAAATCTTAAGAAGTGTTTTTCGAGGATTACCTTGATTAGTTTGTGCTTTTTTTATTCAATGATATTTTGATTATTCTTGTAATGATAAATAACGTTATGAGCATTCGAGTTTGGTTCTACGAAGGCTAAGGAAACTTCAACTATATGTAAAGTTATCTAAGTTCTATAAAGGCTAAGGGAATTTCAATTGTATGTAAAGTTATCAAGTGTTCCTTATTAAAGTACATTACAATGGGAATATCATTTTAGTAGAAGGAATTATTGTACATCCAACCAAGATTAAATCCATTTTAGAATGGCTAACACCAAAAAATTTCCATGAGGAGTGCAATTTTATGTGGTTAACAGGATACTAGAGAAATCTATTGAGGGATTCTCTCAAGTTGTTATCCCTATAATCTCTCTTTAAAGGAAGGGAATAAATATGAATGAAAAAAATATGATATGCATTTTAGCTCTTAAAATATAAGTTAAGAATAACACTTATCCTCAAGGTGCTTGATTTAATGGAGATTTTAAAGTCATAATAAATGTTTTGAGAGAAAGGTTGGGAAGTGTATTAATATAGGATGGAAATATAGTAGGCTACAAATCCCACAAAATAAAATCCTATGAGTAGAATTGTGCCTTATATGACTTACAACTAGTTGCAATAGTACATAAAATCCAAATATGGAGGCATTACTTAATTGACAAAAATTTTGAGCTAAAATTGATCATCAAGGGATAAAATATATTGTTACTCAACCTAACTTAAATGACCAATAGAGAAAATGGTTAGAGTTTTTGTACAAATGTGATTTTAATATCATCTACATTTAAGGAAAAGAGAATAAAATGATTAATTCACTTAGTCATAGAACGCACATTGTAAATTTAACCACCATTAGGAAAAATTTTAGAGAATATATTTTAATACAACTAAATAAGGATAAGTATAGTTAAGTTAAAAATTGTGTTAGTGAAAATTTCCTAAGACCATAGGTATGATGGACATAAGTTAGAGTTAGATGGACTCTTAGGTTTAAGGTGAGTATTTAAGTTCGAGATGTAGGCAACACACAAACTATCATTTTGGAAGGAGCATATAATTGCCCTTATTAGATCATCTAGGAGTAAACAAACTTGTGGTAGACGTAGAAAATATCCTTCTATCCAAGTCTTAAAAGGAGTGTATCTACATATTTGTTAAAATGCTTAAAATACTAATTGGTTAAGGTTAAGCATGCACACCTTGTTGAAATAATTTACCCATATGAAATACCATAATAAAATTGGTAGGCTATTAGCATGGATTTTGTAGAAGGGATGCCAATGTCTAAAAGTAGATATGATGCCATGTTAGTTGTGGTTGACAAATAGATTATGATAGGCCACTTTATTCCTAGAAATTTGAAGGATGATGCAACTATTTTAGCAAAGAGATTTGTGTAGGAAATTTTCAAGGACATGGAATACTAGAAAGAATAATGTCAATAGAGCTAAAAGGATTACATTAATATTTTGGAGCACTTTGAATCTTGTCTTATAAACTAAATTAAACATTAGTTCTGCTTACCATCCTAAAATGGACGGTCAAGGTAAATAAATGTATAATATATTAGAAGACCTATTAGGAATGACACCCTTTACAACTCATTACTTGCCACTAGTTGAGTTTGCATACAATATTTTTTTTGAAAATAATTTATGAGTGATATCCTTTACAACTCTCTATAATAGGAAGTGTCACACATCCTTTTATTGGGATCATATTTATGATAAACTAGTTATAAAACCTGAGATATGGAGAGAAATGGAAGAATATGTAAGGGCTTAAAATAATGATTGAAAGAAGTTGTAGATAAGTGATAAATTATATATATAAATAAAAGTTCTACAACATTGGTCTTGATGATAAGGTTTTTCTTAAGGTTAAACCTCAACAAATTTCTATTATGTTTGACAAATTAGAAAAACTTGCACCTAAGTTTATGGGACCATTTGGTGTATTCAAAGTGGAGAATTTAGTTGCATACAAACTTATTTTACCTCCTTTTATATCTCAAATTTATAAGTTTCAAATTTCATTATTGAAACCTTTTTATGCTGATGCAACAAAAAACTTAGATTGGTGGTCTTTATATGTATATGACCAAGCATGGTTCTAGTTGATCCCATCATAATATTGGATACATATAGGATATAGCTAAATAATAGAGAAGTATCTTAGTGTAAGATACAATAGGACTAATGCACTAAAATTAGTGTAACTTGGGAAGATGCTAAAGAGTTTTAGAAGCTTTTCCCCATCTAGCTACTTAACTACATTATGTTCTAAAGTTGATAGTGTGCTTAGTAGGGTTTTAAATTTTGATTGAAATATATAAATATAAATAATGCACTTTTTATATTTTAAAATTCCATAGTAGTTATAGATTTTATTCAACTTTTAAGGTTCAGGCTTAGGGTTAGTAGTGTGGACCACTCCCATGGTGTTTCTAGCCATGGAAGTGTTAGTCTTACAATGACACTGAGAGGGGAGGGTGAATCAGTGTAGCTCTTTAAACTTAACTTTACAGTTCTTAATAATGCAACAATTAAAACTTATTACTAGATACAACAAGTATAACAAAAGAGCATCACACAACACAAGATTTAACGAGGTTCACCAATGTGGCTACTCCTCAAAAATTTATTGCTTGGACTACCATCCAAATCTAGCCTTTGCAAAGCACCAACTTTACAATCAATTTACCAGCACACACTGGAAGGAGCACCAACCCATGATTTATCTGTACCAATAGAAAGGAGAACCAACCCCTGATTTACCAGCACCAACTAGAAGGAGCACCAAATCCTTATTTACCAACACCAACTAGAAGGAGCACCAACCCCTGATTTACCAACACCAACTGGAAGGAGCACCAACCCCTAATGCCAAACACCAACTTGGACTTAAATTTGAATCTATAGGTTTAACAAAGAAGATACCTTTGCTTTTGCAAGACCCTGACTGGTCTTCTTCACCTTTGCATTCTCTATGCACTCTGCTCTCTCTACGCAATCACTTCGCACACTCTACTTCATTACAATCGAACTTCACGATCGTCTTCTCCCTTTTGTGCACTCTGCTCTCTTTGCGAATTTCGCACTTAGCACGATTCGACACGACTTGCTCTCTGTGCACAACGATGGAATTTCACACATGTTCGACACACTTCAATTCTCAAAACAACCCTCATTTTATAACATTATTTTTATGATGAAAACCCTAATCTTAGTTGACTGTAAAACCTAATCTTAGTCGACTTTCATAACAACTGTAAACCCTAATTTTAGTCGGCTATCATCGGTTTTCGTCGGCTTCTTTTGTTGCTATTGCCACAAAAATACATGTCATGAAAAGGTGATACTTTTTCTTTCTCTCTCTTTCTCTTTGCATCAAACCGTGAAAATGCTACATGTCGTGATATCGTGACACTTTTTCTCCTTGCTCTTTCTCTTTGCATCGAACCACGAAAATACATGTTGCGATATCGCGACACTTTTTCTTCTTGCTCTTTCTCTTAGCTTTGGCCTATGAAAAAACATGTCGCAATATCATGACACTTCTGCTTCCATAGACTTCGACTTTGCTTTTGTTGTGAAATCGTGACACTTTTGCCTTCGAAGTCTTCTTCTCTGCTTTTGTCACGAAATCGTGACACTTTTGCTTTCGTACTTTACTTCTTTGCTTTTGTCGTGAAATCATGACACTTTTTCTTTTGAAGTCTTGTTTTTTGCTTTTGTCATGAAATCGTGACACTTCTACTTTTGTACTTTATTTCTTTTCTTTTGTCGCAAAATCATGACACTTTTGCTTTCGAAGTCTCGTTCTCTGCTTTTGTCGCAAAATCATGACACTTCTGCTTTTGTACTTTACTTCTTTACTTTCGTTGCGAAATCGTGACACTTCTGCCTTCGAAGTCTTCTTCTCTGCTTTTGTCGCGAAATCATGACAATTTTGCTTCCGTACGCTTCCTCTCTTTCTTTTGTTGTGAAAATGTGACATGTCGCGATATCGTGACACTTTTCAAACTTACTTTCTCTCTCCTATTTTAGTCGCGAAAATGCGACATGTCACGAAATCATGACACTTTTCTTACTTGTTCTCTTTCTTCGAACTTGTCGCGAAATCATGACCCTTCTTCCTGCTTTCTATTTTTCTTCCAACATGTCACGAAATCGTGATAATTTTTCCACTTGCCTTTTTCTCTTCCAACATGTCACGAAATCGCGACAGTTTTTCCTGCTTTCTCTTTCTCTTCCAACATGTCACAAAATCGTGACAATTTTTCCACTTGCCTTTTTCTCTTCCAACATGTCGTGAAATCGTGACAGTTTTTCCTAATTTTTCTCTCTCTTCCAACATGTCACGAAATCATGACAGTTTTTCCACTTGCCTTTTTCTCTTCCAACATGTCACGAAATTGCGACATTTTTTCTTGCTTTTTCTCTCTCTTACAACATGTCGTGAAATCACGACAATTTTTCCACTTGCCTTTTTCTCTTCCAACATGTCACGAAATCGTGATAGTTTTATCTACTTTTTCTCTCTCTTCCAACATGTCACGAAATCGCGACAGTTTTTCTTGCCTGCTATATATGTCGCGATATCGCGACGCTTTTCTTACTTGTCTTTTTCTTTGATCTTTTGCATATGGGCCACTTCGGTCTTCTTAGAAAATCACTGTATATACTCTGAATAACCTTTGAACTCCTGTCTTCTGCATCTGAATAGCTTTTGAACTTCCTGTTCACTACATCAACAGATCTGTCTGACTGTGTTGACAACAATGACAATACTGTTGCTGCACCTTGCTCAACAGGAAGTGGCCATAGTTCTATAAATACTTTAGCTCATGGTGGAAACAATAGGAAGAAGTGATGGTCAATCAGTCTTTTTTTCATAGGTAATATATTTGTTTGGTAGAATTCCAAGTGGAAAATGACTTATGTCGTCATCTAGGGACATATATCCTTGGTGGTCCAAGGAATTTTTTGTGCTCTTTAGTCAATGTTGTATGTGATGGTTGATTGATTTGGTGTGATAGTAATCCAATGATGCATGAGTTTCTCTATAGTCTCCTTAGTCCAGTGGGTGGAGCTACATTGATGGGTCATTGCCATTATTATCACAAGGCAACTAACTTCCATTATGGTTTACCTAAGTGATGGCCTATGGGGTGTGCAATTATAGGTATTTTCCATAATTGTTGTAACCCTATTTTGATTATGGGTTTATTTTCCCCACTATTACCTATTTGCTTTTTTTGCTATCTTAGGGTTAGCAATTGGGCCATTTCCATGGTGCTTCCATCCATGATAGTGGCCATGGTTCTCTAAATACTTTAGCTCATGGTAATGACAATAATAAGTGATGGTGTGTAAGTTTTTTTGTTTTCTTTCATGAGAAACATTTTTTATTGGTATAGTTTTGGCTCAAGTGGTAGATACCTTGTATCAATATTTGGAGGACATATCTTCTTGGTGGACTAAAGATTTTTTTGTGCTCTTCAATTGATGTGTGTGATGACCACTTGACATAGTGTAGTAGTGATCCAGTAATGAATAGGTTTCTCTATAGGATCTTGAGTCTAATGGATGGAGCTACATTGATGGGGCACTACCATTGTAGTTGCATGATAGTCGACTTTCATTCTAGTTTCATGAGCGATGGCCTATGGGAGGTGCAATTGTGGGTATTTTTTACAATTTTTATGGCCCTCTTTTATTATGGGTTTTTTCCCACTATTTCCTATCTACTATTTTGGATAATATGTTCTCCCATCTACATTGGCTATGGGAGTTAGTATACTCCCTTTTTATACATTTTTTAGGATACTTTTTTTGTTCCTTTGATTTATTTATGGGGTTATTTAGTAAGGCCTATATGAGGGTATAAAATGCCCATCTCATTCTAACTTTTTTTCAAATTCTAAAATGAAAGTTATTGATTTTTTTGACAAGACAAAGTTATAGATTTTATTCCCATATTTGTTTTTTTTTTAATTGACTATAAAGGGTTGAAATGGGTACCACATATATTATGTTATGACCACATAATGATATGATAATAACTTGCTATTATGCATATATCATTTGGAAAGATTCAAACTTGGATTTATTCATTTAATGTCAAGAAATTGATGAGGTACTAAATACAAATTGAAAATTACTTACAAATAATGTACTTAAATAAGCATGAAAGAAGAAGTTTATAAGGAGTGAAAATATTTTGAATGTAAAAAAGTGCTAAAGTTGGAAGATAACAAATAATAACAAACAAGAACTCAAATTCTAGTTGCTAACAACTAGCTAGCTTGAGGAGAAGTCTAACTTAAGCTACTAGGAAGCTAACCAACTAAGAAGCTTCTCTAAACAACATTTTTTAAAAAGCCAATGTGATTATTTAAGGTTAACACATTACATAATAATAAAATATATCCTCATCATACCTCCCAAAAATAGAAGCATCAGACTCCAATGATTTTACAAAAGAGCAAAAAATGACCTAATGTGGGAGTACCCCATTGATCTGATGAGTTGTGTCGAATGATCAATCAAGATCAAGTAGAAGCTTCAAGTAAAGTACCAGGTTGACAAGAGTATTGATGTCATAAAGGATTCCCAAGAGTGCCTTGTTTGCAAGATATTGCTTGGTCAAAATTTTATTTCCAACACAAGAAGGTGGACAAGGAAGTCAATGAGGAGCCATGGCCGACTATTGATGATGCTAAGTATTCTACACAATGGGAACCTACCTAGATAAAGGAAGTTGTAAGAAATACAACCACTAAATGAGAGGAGGAAGGTAGCAGAAGGAGGTACTAGTGGTGGGGTGATAGGATTTGTGTGAGGAGGAGGTGTATTTATTGCTATTGTGTCTTGGTAATATAGCCTACTAAATATTAGAGCAATATTTTGTGGTTGATTAGAATGGAGTAAATGTGGTTTTTTTGATGCAATGGATGAGAAATATATTGTGCTCATGATGTAATGTGTAGGTGTTGTGAAAAGCATCATATTGAGTCTACCTATAATATTGATAAAGCTTTCCAAGAAGTAGACCATAGTAGTCCATTGGAGTCACATTATAAGTGACTCAATCCATAAGATGTGGGCCAAGTGCAAAGGACACTATGTAATTGTGGATGATGTGGGAGGTGAAACCACTATCCTTAAATCAAAGTATGGGCAAGGATACAATTCCATTGGTAGTTGTAACATATCACAATAGATCTCACAATCAAATCCTTTTGTAATCCATTGATTTTACAATCAACTAAGAAATTGTGAGTGAGGTGAGCTCTTGCGATGAACAAATTGTCACTATCATATTCAAAAAAATTATGAGACATCAAGGTGACATTATTGAGTTTACCCTTGAGCTCATAATATTATTTATGTTATTCTATAACCTCAATGAGAACATTTTATGGTGGTTCCTCATTATGAGGTTTTATAATAAAATTTATTTTCTTCCTAAAAATATACAAATTCTTCATGACATCTCCTATTCAAACTAAGTATAATATTTCATATGACTAAATGAGGGAGAAAAAATGACCTCTCCTATTACAATAAGAATAAGAATGATAAAATGCTTCTCCACCTTGAATTATTGTTGTTGTGAGTTGGAGGTTCCTATAGAAAATGAAGATTGTGAACCCCTATATTGAGTAAAAAATTTCTTTTTGATAAGTTGTTATGATTGTACGCAACATCTATTGTATGAAGGGAAGTGTACTTCAAATCCTTGTATAGGTGATCCTGTAAGCCACATTTGACCTTGATGATGATAATAGGAGCCGTATCTAGCACACCAAGTAGAATTTGTAATTTGTTGAATTGAAAAATGTAATCCTACATAAATATCTTATTATTTTTCACAATCAAAACCATTCGACAATGAGATCCTACTCATAATTGAAATGATAAAAAATTTCATTCAAGGACATGGTGATATCTTCCCAAGTGTGAAGTGGGTTTTGGACATAACGTTCCATAACCAAAATTTTGCTAACCCAAAAATATTGAGTTTAGCAAAAGGAACAATATCCTCATTAGGAGTTTGAGTATAGGAGAACCATGTATCCATATCAAGAATCCACCTACTCAAGATGTCTAGACCTCTGAAGCCATCATACAATTTGACCTCACAGTTGGCTTTAGAGCAAGGATCATTATTGTAAATTGTCACATTACTTGGGCTAGTATGAACACTTATGTCATTGACCTATTTGGCCAAGGCATGTATAATATTAGCTATCTTGGCCATAGTTTTGACCAAATTTGTGGCCATGGCTGAATGAGTAAAATATAAGTGCAAAATACAAAATCCCCTAATATGACCAAAAGGTTACAAAATTTTGGCCTCTTCTAGGAAATTACAATAGCTTTTCCAGTTTGGTGCAATCAAAGGTGACATACATTAAAATAAATTAAAAAGGTATGTAATTTCAATTAATTAATAGATTAATTAAATTAAATTAATTAATTAATTGAAAATTTAATTTCTAAAGTAATTAACTAAAGATAATTAAATTAATACTTTTAAAAACATAAATTTTTCCTTCTGGCCTTGTTCATGCTCCAACGGTCAAGCAATTTTAAACTTCAACAATCATATTTTTTGTTGGCACCAATGGTAAAATGCTAGGCCAATCAACTAGGGTCAATTTTCTTTGACCACTTGGTCATGCATTGTGTCTTACTAGGGTAGCCCACCCATCTAAAATATCCTCATCACCTTTTCTAAAATTTCTTGCCTTGTCAAATTATTGTTTGCCTTGAATTGTAAAATGGTCTCATACTTATCATGATGTTCGTCATAGTTAGATTTGTAGGATGGTCTCCTACGTGTCATTATGTCTATCATAGTGGGATTTATAGGATGATATCCTACATGTCACAATGTCTATCACAATGGTATTTGTAGGATGATATCCTACATATCACGACATCCATAACAATGGGATTTATAGGATAATTTCCTACGATTTATGCTTCTTTTTTATTAAAAAAATCAGTCTCTCTCTTGTGCACACTATATTCTAGAACATTTCTAGTAGAATATTTGGTGGTGATCTAGTCCCAATCATCCAAGTAAACCCATTTCTAGGTGGAACTTTCACACATATGTGATGTGAATTAGAGATATGATTGGATGGATGTAGTCAAGTAGGTAATTAAAAAGGTTTCAATCAGACATGTGTTGAAATCAAGATTGTTTTTCTAAGTCAACGTCAATTGGTGAATTATGTTCACTCATTGAAGTGTTGTCGTTCATTCATTTTTGAAGCCACTTGTTAGAATTTGGTCATTCACCCAAGGATATTAACTAAATACCTATCATTTTTCATTGGAGGGTCAACTCTACCAAGAAAAATATGCATTTAAAGATTCAGTATAGTGCATGCCTTCCATGAAAATCAACTATGGGTTGTGGAGAGCTTATTTCCAATAGAATGAGATTGGAAAGAATCACCAAAAATTGATTTGAAATGTGATCCATCTAAGGGTGTCATGGTGATGTCGAGGTAGACTAGATGTCAAAAAGTCATGATGTCTATTGTTCAACATAGAAACGACAATGCAATAAAATATTAATAATTTTCTTCATCGACCATTTTAAAAATTTTGAATAGCTACTCTTTGTAGTAGCCTATGACTTTGAGGCAATGGAAAAATTAGATAATTGCTATCTCTTATGAAATAAGAGACTAGAAGGATAACCATATTTTTGACCTAGAGACTATTTTGTATGTACTCAAGGCCAAGGATGGGTCCACCCAAAGGATGGTTACATATCATGGAGGGTGGCTTACTTGGGCCAATGAGAGTATGGGTCTTCATGATGATGTAAAAGTGGTTGGGGAAAAGTGCCTCTCTTTCTCATTGAACCTTTATTTATGTGTACAAAATGGAAAGCCACCTAGAATGCAAACAATGCAAAAAAATTGAAGCCAAACAAGGGCTGATATGACAATCTACAAATTTTCCATGAGATAATAATAGGCTATAAATCCTACATTGAAACATCTTTACTGAATCTCACTACCAACTTTGATCGTAATTGGATATCACTGTTAAAAAGTGGTACTCAATGAATTCTTGAAGTTGCAACGCTATGATTTGCTGCAAGGATGTACAAAGGACAAGCTCAATGGATTACCTCTTGAATTCACAAGCACTCTCTCAAATCCTATGGCTAGTCCATTGATTATAACTAGGATATAATAATAGTCATGAGGTACTACACATAAACTAAAAATTTTATTAAAATAAAGTGTTTAAATAAGCAAGAAAGAAGAAGTTTACAAGGAATGAAAGTCTTTCAAATGCAACAAAGTGCTAAAGTTGGAAGCTAGCAAACAACAAATCTAATATTTTAGTTGCTAAAAACCAACTACCTTGAGGAGATGTCTAACTTGAGCTAGTAGGAAGCTAACCAACTAAGAGGCTTCTCTAAACAACCTGCATATAGAAATCCAACGTGATTAATTAAGGCTCACACATTACGTAGCATGAAAATAATAAAATAATACTAAGTCTTATCCTAGCTAGATGTCCTCATCAAGAATTTAATCTATTGAGCTAATGTCATTTGATCTAATTTTGGATGTTATCAATAGGATAGATAAACTATACATTATTATAATGTATTTGATTTTAGTAGTACAAAAGTCAAATTGTAATAGTCATAGGGATGATGACTCTTTAAAGAGGGGAAGTATGTCACATCCTAGATTTTGGAATCATTTAAAATTTAATTTTCTATTTTAAATTGAATAAGAAATGACTTGAAACTACTAATTTAGCATATAGTTATCTAGAAAATGAATGATTTAAATACTACTATTTTTTTGGTAGGTAAAAATGATTAAGTGTGGGGTTTAAATGGGCCCCAAACCCAAGTACATAAACTGGTAGCTAAACCAATAGCATAAGATAACACAGGCCTGCATATTGGCCAACAACAACCTGAACAAAAAGGTCCAAATAATAGTAGAGAAGGTTGGATGGAACACTGACATCAGATAAACAAAAATATAGTCCGAGCAATACCCACGCAGGGGTTTCTTAAGAGAAGTAACTACCTAAAAAACTTGTAAAGGAGCTATGACAAAAACCCGCACAGGGGAAGCTCACAAAATATCCATAAAAACTATAATAGACACCTGTACAGAAATAAACATAGTGCTCAAAAAGGCCCACGTAGGGGCACTATAGACTATAATTAAAATCCCATGCAGGGGATCAAAAGACCAAAAATAGAGAGACCCAACATGAGAACAAATAGAGTACTCAATAGACCCAGACCTAGACCTCTGTAACATCTTCATTTGTAGGAGCATCTCTAGGATGGTTCGGGAGTAGCACCTTAAGAGTCTCATTGATCTTATCCATGGCATTGATAATGCTGCTGACGATGGTAACATGGATTGTGTTGTGAGTAGTAATGCAAGGATCATCACTATCTTCATCCAAAATATGGTAAGGGGAGCTCTGACTGGTATCAACCCTTGATTTCTTAAGTCAGGCTGACCTCCTAAATTGAGGTGGATGAAGGCTTCAGTGATATCTTGCTCAGCTCCTTTGAACTTTCTTAGAAATGGAATGAGACCATGAGCTTCCAGAAAGGTGTGAGATAGGGGATCAAGCTGAAGGGTAGATGGCTCAAGCAAGGCCATGTTGGCAAGACTAAGGAGAAAGGAAGACCACAAAAGCTTCTTACTACCTAGGACACACAACGATGAACAAAACCAGATGGTGATGGACTGACACAGACCAGGGATGTAAATATAGAAATTTTTGGCACCATAGATGCCCTTTTCGGAAGTTGAGTTGGTGTGATTGGTAGACCACATAATAATTCTCCTTAGGGAACCGACATAGAAAAAAATAGACATGGCACAGGATAGACTTCACACATGATAGGGCTGGGAAAGGATTGGGAGTGCCAAATGACTAAAAAAATGAATCTTAAAATTCACAAGACATAAAATTAAGCATCTCGAGACTTGACACATATTGACATTGTTAGATAACATCCAATTGCATAACCTAGACCTACTCAAGGACTTGACATGCTTGGAAAAGACAACCATGAGGTAAACCCACTGATAGGGCCTATCTTGGGACATTGCATACTTCATGAAAGGGAAATGGGAGAACCAAAAGCTAACACTAATAGCAAGATAGAGAGTCATGCTAATAAAAAAATTTCTGCCATAAGAACTGGAACCAAAGAAACACATCATGCTGAAAAGGGTAGAGTCAACATTGGAGAAGTTGACCCACCAAAACCTGTGACCACATATTTCAAACCAAATCATTATTAGTAGCATTTAAAACTTCTTGGGGAAAGATTTCTTTCCAAATGGATAGAGATTTATGGATAACTCCCCAATTGGCAAGAATATCTGTAGGTCTGTTAGCTTCGTGGTACACATGGTTGATAGAGATATCATTGAAATTTTGGGATAACTTCTTAGCTTCTTGAATAATAGTTCTGACATTCCAAGAGGACACCCTATTGTTTTTAAGAGCATTTATAATGTTCAAAGAATCTCCCTCAATAAAAAGGTTGCCTTTATAATCCTTGAGAAGATCTAGCCCTCTCCACAATGCATGACCTTCAACAAAATGATTAGTTTGGCACCCCAGATACTCAACATAAGCCATAATAACTTATCCACTGCTATCTCTGACTAGGCCACCTACACCAACATCCCCTGGGTTTCCTTTGGAGGCACCATCAAAGTTAAGTTTCAGCCACTCACTTGGGGGAGGAATCCAATGGGCACCCACTCTAGGATGGGGGCTGGTAAACTAGAACTGGAGTTGCAGGGAATATTTAAAGAAGAGAACATAATAGACTCCAATCTAGAATCAGGTGGTTTGGGACAAGGGAAGAGCTAGGAATTCTCGACAGCAAAGGCAATAGCTTTGTTGGCAACAGATATGGGATCCATAGAGGAGGAAGAAAAAACCTTGCTATTTCTTTCAAGCCATAATTGCCATAAGATATGATGAAGGCTCACTTTCCATAAAGAAGATAATCTGAGATTTTTGAATGGAGCAGGCCATTGGGTGAAAAGGTGACTCAACGAATTAGGAGGAACCCAAGAGATATGAAAAGTGGACATAAGGTGATCCAAAGCTATCTTGGAGAAAGGGCACTCTAGAAGGAGGTGATTGGTAGATTCCCAGGCATTCATGCACAAATAGCATCTGTTGGGGATAGACATACCCCTTTTCATAATGTTATCAATCATTAGAATCTTATTTTGAATGGCCAACCAACTGAAATGAGCAACTTTTGGTATGAGGTATTTAATCCACACTCGATCATAAGGGATATGGACCACTTGATAATCAATAGTCAGATCATGAGCAGATTTAATAGTGAACAACCCAAAATCAGTTTCTTTCCAAAAAGGAGAGTCAGGGGAATTACCAGTGGGGATGACTATTGCATTTAGGATGGTTTTGAGAACTTTTGAGGCAACAGAGATTTGACCATTAGCACATGGAATATGGAAATGTTTCCAACACTTGGAATCCGATGAAATGTCAATGAAATATTCAACCTTGTTGCCAATTAATGTGTCCAGGAAAGGCTGTAAGACAACAATTTCATTGTTCTCTAAAAGTGGTTGATTAGAAATCCACCTGTCAGTCCAAAAATTAATTTTTCTCCCTATGCCTAGTTGCCACCTTATCCCCTTCTGAATTAGAGATCTAGTTTGGGTAATTGATTTCTAGAAAGTGGACCCATCTCTGGGAATATCATCATTCAGGAAACAATGATTTTGAAGATATTTTTTATTGATAATTGAGACCCATTCAAGGTTGTTGTTGGTGAAAACCTTCCATGCTTGCTTGGCTAACAAGGTTGTGTTCATATTACAAACTCTTCGGAGCCCCAATCCCCCTAAATTTTTGGGAGCACACCTTGTCCCAACTGACTAGATGAAATATTTTCCTATCCTCGGTACCTGCCCACAAAAATATTTTTTAGATTTGCTCAATTTTCATGCAGATAATAGTAGGAACTTTGAATATGGACATGAAATAAATAGGAACACTTTGGAGATAAGCCATTGTTAGGGTGGCTTTGGCTTCTTGAGAGAGGAGGGTCCCTTTCCAACCTACAAGTTTTTTGTTAATCCTCTCAATAACATTACTCCACATGGATTCCTTCGAAGCACTGGTGAAAAGAGGGAGGCCCAAATATTTAGTAGGTAACTGAGATATAACACATTGAAAAATGTATGTAATATTTGCTTGTCTCTCTTGGGGAGTGTTAATGAAATAGATTTTTCTTTTAATATAATTTATTTTCTGACCTACAGCCTCCTCATATGTATCAAGAATACTCTTAATGGTTTTTGCTTCCCACATAGAAGCATGAGTAGCAATGATGGTATCATCAATGAACTATTTGGTGAGACAGGGCTCTTAAATTGGATGTAGCCTTAATACCTAAAATTATGTCATTGGAGCAGGCATTTTTGAGCGCTCTACCCAAGGATTCAACAAGAATAATAAAAAGTATGGGGGAGAGAGGATCTCCCTATCTGAGGCCCCTATTACTAGGGAAAAACCTTGTTGTAGAACCATTTACTAGGACTGAAAACCAAGGATTAGAGATGCAATTGTGAACAAGATCAACCCATTCCCTATGAAATCCAAATTTGAGAAGGACAACAATCATAAAATCTTTGTTAACTCTATCAAATACCTTATTCATATCAATTTTGAAAAACATGGCAACTTTTTTGTTAAGGCTAGCAGAATGAAGGACTTCATGTAACGTGATAACAC
The DNA here is from genome assembly GCA_028583015.1 of Wollemia nobilis. Classification (NCBI taxonomy): domain Eukaryota; kingdom Viridiplantae; phylum Streptophyta; class Pinopsida; order Araucariales; family Araucariaceae; genus Wollemia; species Wollemia nobilis. The sequence continues at coordinate 34,395,740 of JAQPPZ010003077.1, read as the reverse complement.
CATCAGTAATATTTCTTCCTTTGATAGAGCTACCTTGACAAGGGTCTATGATCTGAGGAAGGATCTCCTTGAGTCTTGTAGCCATGGCTTTAGTGAGAGTTTTGTAAAGAACATTGCAGAGACTAATGGGTCTAAAATCTGACATAGATTTGCAAATAGGCCCTTTGGGAACCAAGGCAATGAAAGTGGAGTTGATACTTCTGGGTATAGATTTAGTTTGTTGAAGTTCAATGATGGCATTACATATGTCAGGCCCAATGATGTCCCAAAAATTTTGGTAGAACCAGGGGAAAACCCATCAGGGCTTAGGGTTTTATCAGGGTGCATAGAAAAAAGGGCCTCTTTAATTTCATCAGGGGTGAGGGGTTTGATAAGAGCTAAATTCATATCTGAAGTGACCAGGCTGGGAATATGGTGGAGCAATTGTCTACCATCCTGGGTAGTATTTTGGGGTTTTCTCCCAAAAGACCCTCAAAGAAATATGAAGCTTCATTTCGGATCTCAAAAATATCCTTGGTGATGGTGCCATCACTTCTGGTTAATTCTTTAATTTTGTTCAAACTTCGGTGCCTCAGAGTAGTGGCATGAAATAATTTTGTGTTAGAGTCCCCCTCTTTGAGCCAAAGGGCCCTTGATTTTTGCCTCCAGAAAGTCTCCTCTTTAGCTAGTACATTGTGATAGTCTGCAAGAACCTGTCTCTCTTCATTTTTGAGTTGTTCATTGAGCTACCCATTCTGAATTTGGAGTTCAATACTTTTAAGATTTTGCAAAATATTTTCCTTATTTTCAAATATGTTACCAAAAACTTCTCTATTCTAGACTTAGATATTTTCTTTGACACACTTAAGTTTTTGAGAAACCTTAAAAGTAAAGGACCCATGATAGTCAAATTACCACTAGTCAGCAATTTGCATCCATAAATCTGGGTGTTGAGTCCACATAGCTTCAAATATGAAGGGGATTTTGAAACAAGGACCTTTATCAACTTCAAATAGTAAAGGACAATGATCAGATCCAACTCTAGGAAGATAGATAAGAGTGCCACCACCCATCATCGGTATAGCTTCTTGAGACAAAAAACCCTATCAAGTTTTACTTGAATGTGTTGATCCCCAATTCTCCTATTGCTCTAGGTGTATTTTACCCCTTTAGTCTGAACATCCATCAGCTCACAATCAGTGACAAAGTTATGAAAATCCTCAATGCTCTTGGAGGGCATCAGGTTCCCTCCTTGCTTGTCAAAAGGAAAAATGGGAGAGTTGAAATCTCCAGTGATAATCCATGGAAGGTTTAAGAAAGCACTTCTCATTTGATTCAAAGTATCCCATAGGCCCCTATGATTGAGAGGATTGTTAGGGGCATAGACATTGGATAGAACCCAAGAGAAATTACTGCTTTTATAGAAAAACATCATATTGAGGACCCTATCGAAAGAGGAAATGATTCTGCCTTCTAACTTGTTTGAGTCCCAAATATAGAGAAGTCCCCTAGATGTACCTTGAGTAGGGCAAAAAGCAAACTCACCATTTTTCTAGATAGAATTTGTGATTTTCTGGATTTTATTTTGGTCAATATTCATTTCTTGTAGACTTATGATAGTGGGTCTATGTTCTTTCCTCAGAGTGCAAACAAGCCTTTGCTTGACAACACTATTGAGGCCTCTCACATTCCATGAGAGGATCCTCATTTAGAATTTTTGGAAAGTTTTTGGCCTCCCTTAGATTGTTGCAAGGGAGGTTTGGGTCTTTTTGATTCATCCTTCTCCTATCCGAGAAGATCTTGGAATAGGGTTTTCTGGGTACCATTTGCAATATCATTTTCTATTTCCTTTTTCTTTTGATCATTTATAGAGGGTCTTCCCTTCTTTTTCTTTTCACTACCGATATCAACATAAGCTTTCTTGAGACTTCTAGTGTTAATGGGGCTGAAATCATATTTATCTTCTTTCTCCACTTTGTCTGAGATGGGACTACCAATTTCTATATGCCCCTCAAGGGTGGATGGAGGTTTTGAGATAGTATTGGAGGGCCCAGATCTGGATGGGGATTGAGGCTCCTCTTGGTCAGAAACTAGGGTTTCAGTTGGATTTGAGGTAGTGTCACCCTCACCAGGTTTAGGCCCATGAAAAGTAGTTCCTTTTAAAACATCAAAATGATTTTGAAAGGTAAAAATGGAACTCACCTTTGGATGATCATTCTTCAAATCTTGGATTTCAATCTGCTTTCCTTTGGAATTTTTTGGAATTTGTTCCTTCTTCTGGTAGCTACTTTGTTGCTTGCCCTATAGGGGTCTACCTTGTTGCCACTTGGACTACAACCCACTTCGAGAGGTATTGGGGAATTTCATCTCCTTTGAGTTTCTTAGCAATGGGTATTGGGTTTTGAGATGGCCCTGAGCCTTGCATTCAATGTAGAATGTAGGCTTATTCTCATATTCTATGGCCTGACATCTATGATAGGAGTCATAAACTAGATTTATTTGAGTGGGAAGCTAGGAATCTAGATTGGCGTTAACACAAATTCTAGCATGTACCATGCGAGTGCATGCTCTAGTCATCGGGTCGATAGCAACCAACTCACCTATATATTTTCCAATACCCTTTAAAATATCTTCGTGCCAAAAATGGGTAGGCATATCTGGCAATTGAACCTATATTGGTGCAAAATTTATGCTCTACATCTCGGGGTTGAAGTCTTCACCCCACCTCCAAAGAAAGAGACTCTTTCGATCGAAGAACCAAGGACCCCTGGTAAGGATCCGGGAGGCATCTTCTTCATTGTTGAGTTGAATGAGGAAAAAACCCTTTGAAAGGGCAACCAACTCCATATTGCCTAGGGTTTTCCATTTGGTATAGGCCCACCATCGAATAGATTCCATATCTAGCCATCCTCCAATAAATTTCCCCACCATATTGTGGGATTCAACAGAAATGTAATCCACCATTAGGGTTTCAAGAATTACCAGGTCTTCACCCACTGGGAGTAAGAGGGTTCCACTACCCGAAGGAGGTTTTGCAGACCCTTTTAATTTCTTAGCATAATACCGAGGAGAGGAATCATGGTCTTGAGAGAGGGACCCATTGTACATGTGTCCCTTATCAGGAGGATCCTTGCCCCCTATGGTCTCCGTATTCCTAAAACCATCAGGATCTGACTCAACACCTTCAGTGTTGGTAGACACTGTACCACCCATGACCATTGTGGGAATTCCATCCTGATTCACCTTATTCACTTTCCCACCTCCCATCGTAGTCATAGTCGAAGTCACAGATGCCATCTCTGGAGCTGCTTGCATCAACCCAGATGAAACCCTCGCATAGTCGCTTGCCAAAAATCTCGTTCACACATAGGGATGCGCTAGGATATGTGTTGCTCCAAATGATCTAAAAATTGGTGGAGATGTTCTAGGGTTTGTCAGGCATCTACCCTCAAAATTTCAGCTCAATCCGAGTTCGGATGAGTGAAATATGGCCAAAACAAGTTCTATAGTTTGGGCAGTCCTACGAAAAATGTCCTCCTTTAGGTAGTTCTACAGTTTGGTCGAAATACTAGTAGTTTTAATTTTTTTGATCATCTATTAATTTTCTTAGAAAATTTAATGCCATTTATCTATTTTAGTGTCCAATAGGTTACCCTCCACAAGATAAGTGGTGTGTGTTAACTAGGTTATCATCAAGGAGGAGGTCATAAAATTATATCAGTGATGAAAAAGAGGGATTAAAAATCTACACATATCACATTATGAGTGTTCTACATTACAATTTTATTATTTTCATATTTTATTTATATTATGTCATGAGTGTTGGACTAATTGAGTATTACTAGTTCCTAGCTCTTGAGGTGGTGTTTCTCGGTAATATTTCTCCCCGTTTCAAGGGTCATGAGGGTCCTGTTGCAAGTGGGTGGGTCCCCAAGTTTTGGACAACCCTTTAACCCAGGTGCATTTTCATTTACAGTGGTTACCACAAAGGGTTATGACTCCTATAAATCTAGTGTTATTTCTTGTATTTCTCTACCCTATAATAATTTGGTCTTTTTGGACAAGATTATGGTTGTTACCATCGAGGAAGGCTCATGGAACTTGGTTGGTAGATTCCAAGGGAACCTGTAGACAAGAAAAATTGACCCATTAAGATAAGTTTTCCCTCTTAAAAAACTAAGATCATCTTCAAGAGAACTTTTACCCTATTAAATCATCTCAATTCTTCTCAAATTTTATACCATTAGATAGGGCTTGAAAATAGCTTTCCAACGGTATATTATATATTCAATTTCAACATCGTTTAACCCCTAAAAATGCCAAAAAACTAAGTACATGTCTAACCTCTACAATATTGAGATTGTACATACGATATTGAGATCGTACGTATGATATCCTAGATCGTACGTACAATATTGCTCAAAATAGAAAATGCTCATTTAAGCAAAATGAAAAATTAAGTTGTAACCTATTTTACCTTTACCTATGCAATCGTGTAGCAGTTACAGATCAAATTCGCTGACTAGTCCTAGCTTGGAGGAGGTTGCAACCCACTTTGTCTTCTAGCCTAATTTCATCAGCTTTCTTAGCCTATTTAATTAGGCATCCCTCCCCTCGAATTCCTCCTACCTCGTTGACCAAATTTCACATTTTAGTCTCTCAATTTCTACATTAGGTCTTGTTATTTTACTATTTTTCTATAGGATCAGAGGATACGATTAGCGATAGGAGGATACAATCAGTGATACGAAGATACGATCTTGTTGTTTGGTTACGATATTATTGTTTGGTTACGATCATAGATACGATCTTACTATTTTATTATGATCTTGTTGTTTAGCATACGATCTTGCTATTCAGTTACGATCATAGATATGATATTGCTATTTTTTTTATGATTTTTCCTGCAGATCACTTAGGGGCAACTCCAAGTGTTGGCTTGCATTTCCTAGCCTCTCATTTGAATGTTTATTATCTGATTTATCATTCTTCATTGCATATAGTATAAAATTTAGTCATCATCATTCTTGGAGTTCACCAATTTGCAATAAATTGTATACTTTACAAAGTTTATATCATATACATGTTAATTCCTTTTAGCACGAAATTCAATAAATCATGTGTAATATGATTTCTGTTTGATAAATTCTATAGTATACTGCATTTTCTATTTTCTACACTCTACTTATGAAACTATAGGTTTATGCTACGATCGGATCTGTCGATCATTGATCAACTGATACGATCACAGATTCTACATACAATCTTGACCAGAAGTCTACAATATTGACCCTGCTGCATACAATATTACCTGCAACAAAAATCAAAATCTTCATCAAACTTCTGGACCAAGTAAGAGTATCAAATTCCTTCATAATTAAGCATCTGCATTATATTTTCCTCTGTTTACTACTATTTGTTGTATTCATTGAAAATTGAATTACATTTAGCATAGTTTAGTTGCATTGGCTAAAACTAGGTGATTGTGAGAATTTAAAAGGAACACATTAAAAAAAATCCTAAAACCTAGGCGTGGAAACTGCCATAAAATGTTTCCTGGTGAACCCTAAACAATTCATCAAAAAATCACCATAAGAAGACACGAACTCAAGTATCTCTCTTCGAGGTGTAGACCTATCATTCCCCCATTCCCCTTCGAGGTACGGATCCATTAGCCTGAAGGAAAGGAGTGCGAGAATTTTAGACCTACATTCTTTGGTGAACCCAATGTGAAAAAAATAGGCATATTTCTGATTTATAAAACACAAAAAGCATAAAAAATTACTAAAACTTAAAAAAAAAAAAAACAAACAAGATCATTAGTCAAATTTGCACATTTTAAGTTCATTCCATAGATATTAAATTTCAACATAGGAAGAGCTGTAAGCATAGATGTTAAAAAAAAATACCTAGAATTTTAAGAAGTGGTAAGCAACTAGAATCTGATTACATGGAGGAACAAGATCAAGAAAACTTTGATGATAGGATTCAAATAGAAGATGATAGAATTTTAGAACAAGGTGAAGAGAATAATAATAAAGAAGATGAAATATATGATCCAACCAGACCTTATACGGATGATGAAGGTAATCTCAGTTTTAAGTCTACCCTACATTTCACTGGGTTTTTAAAAGATAACATAGATATCATTAATCATGTAATACAGACATAAGGTCAACTTCCTATGGGATATTATTCAACAAAGGCTACTATAGAAGTTGCTCTCTCATTAAATACATATCCATTAACATATATGAACAAAATAAATCAAGATCAAGCTGGTACATCTCAAAATGTGAATCAAAATCTAAATCAAAACATAGAAAATCCACCACCAACAATAAATCCAAATCCAAACAAAATCAAAATTCTCCTGCTTCTCAAGCTTCTAATAAAAAAATAGCCACATCACAAAAGGCTAAAAAAATTCAAAATACCAATCATCATCAAAAAAAGTTCAACAAAACACAATCCCATATAAGCTCCATAATATTGTTCCCACAAATGCTTTACACAATAGTATTTCAATTGGAAATCCTTACACAACAACATCAACTTATCAAAGATACAACAACATGGTGCAACAAAATCAATTTGGTGGACAACCACAGGGACTTGAAGCCATGGTTAAACAGTTAGCTTCAAGACTAGATCAAATAGATCCCTACCATCCCTCATATAGTTATAGAGAGATGTGTAGCCAACCCTTGGATCCTATTGTGGTTGCCCAACCATACCCAAAACATTTCCCTATGCATGTCCTCCCAATATATAAAGGAACCGAAGATCCTATTGAGCATCTTCGCATGTTTAGGACAACATGTCATGATATTTCTCATGATGACTTGTTGTTGCTAAAAATGTTCCCTAAAAGTCTCGGAGGCATGGCTCTAGAATGGTACTATCAACTACCTACAAACTCTTTAAGGAACTTTGAAGAGACAACATAGATGTTTGTCCACCAATTTAGTGCCTATATAGAGAGGCATGTGACCATTAAGGATTTATACAATTTGAAACAAGGTAAAGATGAGAGTTTTTCTGAATTCTTGACTAAGTGGAGACAACTCTTAGGCAAACTACATTTTGCATTACCTCATCGTGAAATGTTGGACATATTTATTGGTAATTTGCAAGAACAACTATCTTATGAGCTTTCTACTACTACAGTAACCTCCTTTGATCAAGCCATTGATCTAGCTAGGAGGGTAGAATATGCCCTCATTAGAAGAGGATAATTTAAGAAGAAATATGAGGATAAAACTCCTAAAAACCAATATAAGAATAAGCAAGTAGTAGGTGATGGAGTTACTGATAGCAAAAACAACTCAAATGTTAACCTTGCTGAAACTGTAAAGAAATTTGTATTGAAAATCCCTGATAAGCCACCAAGAGAATTCACAAGATTAAATCAACCCTTAACTATGATTTTACCTCAATTATTGGAACAAGGCTTGATATGGTTACCTGAGGTAAGACAACCAGATACCACTGCAGCTGGATATAGGGCTGATTTACATTGTAATTTTCACCAAGTAGATGGACATTCTACAAATTCTTGTAAAAGGTTAAAGCATATGATACAAGATTTGATTGATAAAGGTAAAATGGAAGTACAACAATTTCCTACAAACAATAATACCCAAAATAATACCCAAAAACAAACAAATCAAAATGCAAATCAAAACTTAGATATTTTTCAACATCCTTTACCCAAGCATGGTAAAGAAACTGTGAATCAATTAGAACATCATAATGTCCCTCATCCAACTAGATATGTGGGAACCATTAGTAGTCTCTTACCACAACAAAATTTTCAAACCTCCTATGTACCTACTTTATCCACAGTCACAACTAGACCAATACAATATTTTCAAGAATCAACTCGAAGATACAAAAAGTGACACAAAAAGTGAAAGTGAGAAAGTGAAATGGACATCACCTCAAACAATTCAAATAGTTCTGAAGATGAGTCAGATCAAATTCTTCCCATCACAGATTTATTAGTTCCAGAAGAACCATTCCCTAGAAGAATGACTACTCGACCTTCATCTCAACAAACACTTTCAAATGAACAAGCAGTAAATGCTAGACCCCACTTTGGTCATTTACAAAATAATAATATTGTGGGTACTATTGGAGCCATCACTAGACAAAAAATTCAAAACCAAAACTCTCAATCACAAACTCAAATAATGAATAAAAAATCACCACCATATTCTTCTCTACAAAACACTTATTCACCTCAACCTCTTCATAATAGTGGTATTATTCCCATTAAACATTCATGTCAAACTATTCAATCCATATGTAATTCTTCTTTATCATCATTGCAATCACAACCATTTCAACCTTCTTCTTTCAACACAACACATTCATCTCAACCAGGAAATACTTCTTCTTCTAATCCTACCATGCAATCACATCATACTTCACAATTTACTCATCATCATTCTACTCACAATCAAGAAGAAAGAGGTAATGAACCAGTTATTGATAAACTCATAAGAGAACTAATCAAGCATCAACAATAGGAAACCAATCAAATATTACATCCTAATGTGTCCCATCACAATGATATCACTAATAATGTGATAAAAACTACAAGTGAGCAACCTCAAGCTCAATCAACTCAATTTGATAAACAAGAAATAAATTCTTCATCCAACCAACCTTCAAGACCTCTCTTAGTTTTGAAGAATAATCAGAAAGATGATACAAGCATAGAAAACCCATATTTAGTGTTGAAGTCTCAACCTAAAGTCTCCCTCAACATTCAACAACAATGGGACAATCATCTACATAAGATATCTCTTTTGGAACTTTTGCAAACCTCTCCTATTCATAGGGAATCTTTGTTCTTTATTCTCTCTTTCTTTATCGTCACTACAACAAGTTCTCTATTATTTTCCTCTTTATCATCATTGCCACCTTTTGTCTATCACCTTTTATCCTTCATTCTCTCTTTCATTATTGTTATCACATCAAGTTCTCTATTCTTTTCCTCTTTATTATCATCATCGTCTTCTGTCCATCACTTTTCTTCATCTACATCTACTTATCATTCTTCATCACAACAATCTCAACTATTAACCAATCAACTTCAATCACCTACACCACAACCAAATTGTTCTTCAAAACCTCCTTTGATTTTGAAGCCACCTTAGACATGCTATAATCAAAATCACCTTGTATAGTGTATATAGATCACCAATTCCATCATTAAAACATCAAAAACAACAAAAAAAAATCAAGAAAGCATCAAAATTTCCAAAAATATTTCAAATTGTTAAAATATTATCCTTTGCATCAGTGTGTGTTGTTTTCCAAAATTCAAGTTATATTTTATTTTATTTTAGATAAAATTCAAAAGTTATCTTGAACCATGCACTTAATTTACATCTTTAATAATTTTGATTTTATCACTTTGATTATAAATCTCTCTTGTATCGAAAAGCACTATTACTTCATTAAATAAATTTTTGAGTTTTGGGAAATGATCTTGCTACTTCTTGAACCAAGAACACATTCTCACATCTTAAATATGATTTGTTGCAAAATTCAAAAATGGATACTACATAGTAGTCTTAGTTCCTTAAGCGAAAAGTTTCCCTTGCTATCCTATTATGTGCATGGTCTAGAATATTGAGAATTGGCAAAAGGACAAGCTCCCCCTTACCCGAATAAAATCCCTTGCTCTACGTCTAATCTGGGCAAGTATCCCAAAAAAACAAAAAGAAAAAGAAAAGCAAAGAAAAAGAGAAAAAATAAAAAGAAAAAGTAGTTCTACTACAAAAAGCAATAAAATCCCCTTGTTCAAAAATGGACAAGAATCCCTACTCCAAAATTAGAAGAAAAGAAGGGGGTAGTGAGCTTGAATCCCTAGAATTCCTCAGTTATTTGAAAGCCATGAGGTAAGCCCCATAACAGGTGGTTTGTGCCCAACCCGCTTGACCTTGGGTAATCCCTTTCACATGGCAACATGTTTGTCACATTAGCGACCTTCTTTTTTACAGACCAATGTCCGCTTGTGGATTAGCTAGCTTTTGGTAACTTGACTTACATAGTAGTTCGGTACAATGGCATGCACAAAATCATGGTTAATGAACATTTCACTTGCACACACATTGGTTCATAAAAGTTTTCTTGTATCACTACCTTACTCAAAATCGGTAAATCAATTTCACAAAGCACACACATTTGATCCTTGAGAGATTTTGTATCATTGTGTCAAATCAAGATGGATAATGAACTCACACATCACACACTGGTTCTTGATAAATTTGATTTTGTCTTAGAAATAAGTTAAAATATTTCTTTGAAATTTTTTAGACAACATTAGTTTATCATTTACATAAATATTTATTTTTTTTTTCAAAATCTCCAAAAATAGTTTATTCCAAAATAACTTGTATTCCAAAATAATTTATCATGCATTGCATTTTGACTTCGCGATGATGGTATAATTCCTAGGAATTATTCTTCTCAATTTTCACACTAGGAATTCTATGCCTAGCGCAAGTCATCTTTCTCAATTTTTAGGTCTAAAACATTTCATATTTATTAATCTTCTTAAATATGTGATACGAATGATTTGCTTCATATCAATCTTCATATTATCATGCATTGCATTTTTGACTTCGCGATGATGGTATAATTCTTAGTAACTATTGTCCTCAAAATTTTCACACTAGGAATTCTATGCCTAGCGCAAGTCATCCTTCCCAATTTTTCATGCTTAAATCACTTTATATCCCTCACAAAAACAATAATCTTTATCAACCTATATTTTTTTAAAATCAAATTTTCTCAAAAATAAAATCAACATCTTCTTTCATCATCATAAGCCTCAAGGTCACTCTTGAGCCCACAATATTTTGGTATTAGCAATACAAAACTTCCTCACAATAGGATCCGCTTCATGACCTAGCGAGCATTGATCTCCACCAACGGTCATATAACAACACAACATCCTTCGAGGTTCATTACTAATCCATCAAATCTATCATCACACAAAAACATCTTTTTCAAAACACACTTTACAAAATCATTTTCCTTTTATGTTAAGCATGATCAAAATGTTCAAAAATCAAAGCATGATTACAAGAAATTATGTAACACAAACCATCATAAGCAAATGCAATAAATCATCCAATAAATCAAATCATTCAATGTTACATAAACAAAATGAGATCAATATATATATATATATATATAAGTATATAAATATATATATATATATATATAAATATATATATATATATATATATATATATTTATATATATATTTATAAAATTCAAAATTTTTTAGTTTTCCACCAAACATAGAATTTGGCGTAAAAACTCGAGGGGGCATCCTAGTGAATAAATTAGTAATTATTTTTCTAAAACATCAATTTCCCATGAACTATTCATTCTAAACCATCTACTCTTTTTCTTCCCATGTCAATCATAATCACTTCTACTCAAGTGTCTACACTTTTCTTTGATGCATTTATTGTTCATAAATATGCCAAAGAGGGGGCAAAATGTAGACATGAAAAATTGACCCATTTTCCTTAGTTTTCCTCTTAGAAAAGTAAGGTCATATTTGATAGAAATTTTACCTAAACAAATCATCTCAAATTTTCTCAAAATTTACACCATTGGATAGGGCTCAAAAAGAGCTTTCCAATGGTATATTATATGTCCAATTTCAACACCATTTGACCCCTCAAACTACCAAAAAAACTATGTACATGTCTAACCTCTATGATCTTGAGATCGTACGTATGATCTTGCTCAAAACATAAAATGCTCAGTTAAGAAAAATGACAAATTAAGTTGCAACTATTTTATCTTTACCTGTGCAACCGTGCGGTAGTTACCGTTGATCAGTCCTAGCTTGGAGGAGGTTGCAACCCACTTTGTCTTCTAGCCCAATTTCATCAGCTTGCTTAGCCTATTTAATCAGGCATCCCTCCCCTCGAATTCCTCCCACATTGTTGACCAAATTTCATATTTTAGTCACTCAATTTCTGCATTAGGCCTTGTTATTTTTCTATTTTTCTACAAGATCAAAGGATACGATCAGCGATAGAAGGATACAATCAGTGATAGGAGGATACGATCTTGCTGTTTGGTTACAATCTTGATGTTTAGCATATGATCTTGTTGTTTTATTATGATCATAGATACGATATTGTTGTTTGGTTATAATCTTGCTATTTAGAATACGATCTTACTGTTTGGTTACGATCGTAGATATGATCTTGTTGTTTGGTTATGATTTCACCTGCAGATCACTTGGGGGCAACTCCAAGTGTTGGTTTGCATTTTCTAGCCTCTCATTTGCATGTTTGTTATCTGATTTATCATTCTTCATTGCATATAGTATAAAATTTAGTTATCATCATTCTTGGAGTTCACCAATTTGCATTCAATTGCATACTTTACATAGTTTAAAGCATATACATGTTAATTCATTTTAGCACAACATTCAATAGATCATGTATAATCTGATTTCTATCTAATAAAGTCTATAGCATACTGTATTTTCTATTTTTTGCACTCTACTTATGAAACTACAGGTTTTTGCTGTGATCGAATCTGTCGATCACTGATCGTACATACGATCTTAATCAAAAGTATACGATATTGACCCTACTGCATACGATCTTGCTTGCAACAAAAATAAAAATCTTCATCAGACTTATGGACCGAGTAAGAGTATCAAATTCCTTCATAATTAAGCATCTACATTAGATTTTTGTCTATTTACTACTGTTTGTTGTATTTATTGAAAATTGAATTGCATTTAGCATAGTTTAGTTGCATTGGCCAAAACTAGGTGATTGTGAGAATTTAAAAGGAACACATCAAACAAACTCCAAAACCTAGGCATGGAAACTACCATAAAATGTTTCCTTGTGAACCCTAAACAATTTGTCAAAAAATCACCAAAGAAGACATGAACTCAAGTGTCTCTCTTCGAGGTGTAGACCTATCACTCTCCCATTCCCCTTCAAGGTATGGATTCATTATCCTGAAGGAAAGGAGTGTGAGAATTTTAGACCTATAGAACCATCCATATATTGATGCCATAAGAATATGGGATTTAATCAAATGGAAAACCAAGGGTTCCCTAGATATTGTGGTGGTCTCCAACGCTTTCTTATTAATCAAGATTAATTGTGAAGAAGACTCAAAGTGGATCCTTGAGGGAGGCCCATGGTTATTTGAAAAGAGGGGACTCTTTCTATGAAAATGGGGACTATATTTTAACCCAAGGACTCATAAAGTTAATACGGCCCCTCTCTAGATTATAATTCTAGATTTGCCTTTCCACTTTTGGTATGAAGATATCCTAAGAGGTATAACAAAAGCTGTTGGATATTTAGTCCTGATCAATTCTATGACTAGAGCCAAGTCCATAATGATTTTTGTGAGGATGTGTGTGATGGTAGACCCTAAGGTGAACTTATCGGGCCATATTGACCTTATTTATAACTAGGGATCCTGGACCCAATCCATAGTTTATGAGAATAGACCTTTCAGATGTTTGATTTGTAGTAAATTTGGTCATCCTCCTAGAGCATGTCCTAAGAAAATTTAAAATAAAATGGAGACTCCTAAAAGGGGTCCTAATAGCATCCAAAACAAAATGGAGACTCCTAAAATGGGTCCTCCTAGTTAAAGTTGGGCAAAAAAGCAACTAGGGATGCCCTAGGACCAAGTCTAGAGAATGAGGACTTTGGCGGATCCTCTAGCAGATTCGTGTAGTGCTAAGCATGAGGACCTAGAGGATGAGGATAGGATCATTGATGAGTTAGTGGTACTTGATATTAGCAACCCAATAATTATAGTTGTGAATAATCTTGATAGTTCCTATAGAGGTATTCCTCAACTTGACAACACTGATTTGATTTTTGAAATGCCTATTCCTCAGGAGTTCCTTCATAATTCTTTTCTCTATTTAAATTATCAGGAAGAGGCTTAGGAGGAGAATGGTGTTATTCAAGAAGTGTCTGAGGGTGGTTCTTATCCTTCAAAGGTTAGGACTAAGCATGGATATCCACTAAAGGTTGCAATCTCAAAAAATAAAGTTCAATCTCCTCTCCCTATAGAGGGATCATCAGGGGTAAGGTTCTCTCATCCTAAAACAAGAAGCATCTAAATAGTTCAGATTGATATGGGGGCAAACAAGATGGTTGGAAAACATTTTAATAATTCTATTAGGAATTGGGAAGCAAAAGTAGGTATTGTAGATGGACTTCAATCCCAGCTAAAATTTGAAAAGGAAAATAAATCAAAATATAAAAAACTTAAGCTTGATTCATTTTACCATTTCCTCCAGTATCCTGATGGATGAAACCATATAAAATCATGTAAATAAATAGACTCTTGTGGAATATTCAAGTTCTAAATGGGTTTCCCAACCAGCATGCCCTGGTCTCCATTAGAAAAGACTACAGACCGGATATTATTTTATTACAAGAAATAAAAATGGTGCTTTAGGAGGATTTTTATGTATGTGGGACCCTATATATATAGATGGATTGATCCTGTATATATCTTATAGAGTTATAAACATTTTATTTTCCAAAAAATCTTCTAGGTTCAAATGGATTACTTCAAATATTTATGCCCCAAACTTTGTCTATGATAGATCCATTTTTTGGGTTCTTTATAATCATTGAGAGAAATATTCAAAAAGGAAGAATGGTTATTAGCAAGGAACTTCAATACGTCCCTGTATCCATATGAAAATAAAGGTGGTATGGTGGCTTCTATTAGCATGGAGGAATTTGCATCATTTGTCAATTCTCAGGAATTTATGAACATAGACCTGAAAGGGTCTAGATTTACATGGAGTAATAGACGCTTGGATAATCAAAACATTCATATCAGGCTTGATATAGTGTTGGTGTATAAGGAAGGAACTCCTTTTTTTGGTGATGCATCTTTATGCTCTCTTCCTAAACTAGACTCAGATCATAACCCACTCATGCTTGAGAAACTATAGAACGTGATAGTCTTTCCCAGGTCCTTCAAATTTGAAGCTATGTGGTTGCTTCATCATGATCTCAAACTCAATATTTAGGAGTGGTGGGCATGTAGCTTCTCGAATTCTTCAATTGCCAAAATAGCATCAAAGCTAAGATTCATAAAGACTAACCTTAAGTCTTGGAATACTTGTCTTTGGGAATGTTATTATTAGAAAATATGATCGTAGAGAGCAAATCAAGGAGCTAGATTCATCTATTGAAGTTCAAGGTGCTACATAGGAGTTAATATCCAAATAGAAAATCGTTCTTTCAAGTCTGCATAATGTACTTGTAGAAGAGGAGATATTGTGGCATCAAACATCTAGATCTCTTTGACTTAAAGAGGGTGACCGCAACACAAAATTTTTCCATACCTCTACTCTGAGGCACAAAGGCAATAACATGATCAAAGAAATTCAAAAATCCAATAGAGTTATAACAGAGGAAATTGAGGAAATTAGAGAAGAGGCTATTGATTTTTTTACATATCTCATGTGCTTGAATTTGGGTATGGACTTACAAGCAGAGGATAGACTTCTTAATATACCATCTTTGATTTTTGAAGATATGAACAAGGCCTTGTGTGATCCGTTCAGAGATGAAGAAATTAGAGAGGTAGTTTTTTCTATGGGAGGCCTAAAAGCTCCAAGTCTAAATGGTTTTCCTCCAGTTTTCTTCCAAAGATTTTGGCGTATTGTTGGCCCAGATATTTGCAAGGCTATGAGAGAAATTCAAAGCTCAAATGTCATCCCATCCAATGTTAATTCTACCTTTCTAGTGCTTATCCCTAATTTTATGGGTGCCAAAGAATTTAAGGACTTCAGAACCATTAGCGTCTGCAATACTGCTTCTAAAATCCTCTCACAAACTTTGGCTAACAAGTTGAAAGTATTTTTTACAGCTATCATTGACCATCTACAGAGTGGTTTTGTTACTAGTAGAAAAATATTGGATGGAGTCATTGCAGTCCATGAGCTAATCTATATAGTGGATAAAAGTGGTAGACTTGGGACTCTTCTCAAGTTGGATATGAATAAAGCTTATGAAAGGGTGTCTTGGGATTTTTTGTTTTGAGTGTTAGAAAAATTTAGTTTTAAACAAGATTGTATGAACCTAGTCAGATCTTGCATCTCGTTTGCCATATTTTAAATTATTGTGAATGGATCTCCTACAAAGTATTTTCAGAGTTGTAGGGGTCTATGTCAAGGATATCCTTTATTTCCATATATTTTCATTTTACTGGTAGTCTTTAGAGAAATATTTCAAAGCGGATCCTATCATTGAATATTTAAAGCTGGCTAATTATGTTGATCTTATCTCCCATAATCAATTTGTAGATGACACTTTGCTCTTTTTTTTTCCATATTGCAAGCCATGGTAGTCAAAAGTATCTTGGAAGCATTTGTATTAGCTATTGAGCAAAAGATAAATTTTAGGAAAAGTCAAATATTATTTTTCAATACCCCACCAACCAGATAGAGGCAGATTATGGATATTTTGGGGTGCACTATTGGTACTCTTCCTTCAATGTATTTGGGATTACCAATGTTTAAATGAGCCTCTAAGTCCTCCCTGTGGGAGCCGATGGTCAAAAGGGTGCAAAAGAAGCTCACTAGCTAGAAAGGGGTTCTTTTGAGCCAAGCTAGGAAGATTTTGTTGGTCAAAGCTACTTTGTAGAGTATTCCTATGTATTTTATGTCCTTGTTCCATATCCTAGGTAATATTTTAGCAAAAATAAAAAATATTTCATGTTCCTTTCTTTGGTTTAGAGCTAACAAAAAAAAGAAATTTTATTTAGTAGCATGGGACCAAATTTGTAGTATGAAAGAGGAGGGCGGTTTAGGCATTAGAAGATCGAGGATCATGAATAGAGCCCTGATTGTTAAGCAGGGTTAGATATTGGCTCAAGACATTAAAACTAGTTGGGTTGAGAATTTAAAGGCAAAATACTTAAGAAACAAGAACCAAATTCTTAGCGGTATAATTCCTTCTCAAGGATCAACTTTTTTGTCCAATTTAGTAAAGAATCGGGTGGATATCTGTAAAGGCGTTATATGGAGACTAGGGGATGGACACTCTATTAAATTTTGGAGGGATTCTTGGGCTGTGGAGACATCATTAGAATCATTTCCAAACCTAAGAATGGTAAATCCAATCACAAATAGATTCCTATACCCTAAGGTTAGTGATTTTATTGATAGGGATAATGGTCATCGCCGGTGGAAATCCTTCAACTTTTCGAATCTATCTCAAGCGAAGAATATGACTTTTAAATATTTATATGATGTGATTAAATGGCGCATCATCCATAGGGTATATAATCTAGATAGGCTCATTTGGGGGCCTAATAATGATGGTAATTTCATTGTTAAGTTTGCTTATTCCCTCTTGGATGGGCCTATTGACCCTTGGTTCCCAAAAAAAGAATTTGGTTGAAGGGCCTGATCCCTAATATTAACGTCTTATTTTGGCTTGCAACCCAAGGCAAGTTCTTAACTATTGATAACCTTCAAAATAGAAGCATGATTTTACCTAACATATGTTTTTTATGTAGATGTGAAGAGGAATCCCTAGGCCATCTATTGTTTCTGTGCTCCTTCACTCAGGAAGTTTTCAATATATTCTTTAAGGAGTTAGGGGTCCAGTGGGTCTTTCCTAACAATTTTGCAGTATTGATGAATCAATGGATTTCACCCTTCTCTTCCCCCCACCTGCACAATTTTTGAAAATTTGGTCTTCCCCATTTGTAGTGGTGCATTTGGAAGGAAAGAAACTATAGGGTCTTTAAAAATATTTCTCACCCAACGGTGTTAGTGGCTTCATGAGCTATATCCTATACTATTGAAAAAACTAAAATTTTTAACTTGGACTTAGTTATTATTGATAAGGAGACTATTATAGTAAGATTGTTGGGCCACAATATCCATCAATAGTTGATGAATGCTAGATTCCCCTCATATATATCTAAGACAATTTGGGAACCCCCTCGACCTGGGTAGCTGAAGTTAAAATTTGATGGAGCCTCTAAAG
This sequence comes from Wollemia nobilis, assembly GCA_028583015.1. NCBI lineage: Eukaryota > Viridiplantae > Streptophyta > Pinopsida > Araucariales > Araucariaceae > Wollemia > Wollemia nobilis. The sequence continues at coordinate 34,377,705 of JAQPPZ010003077.1, read as the reverse complement.
GTAATCTTGGGCTTGTTAGGGTAGGTAGTCTAGTTAGAAACTCCAATGGAGATATTCTCTTAGCCTAAACCAAAAATATGGGAATCTAATCTAGCCACTTTACATAAGTTAGGGCATTGTATCAAGGAACTTCTTAGCTTGGGTTCTTAGATTGTAGGAAATTTATAATTGAATGGGACTCCCTTAACATTATAAGTATGGTTAAAGGAATCCAGACACCCTCCTAGACCATTTTGAACCTCATGTTGGAGGCCAAAATACTGACGCAAAATTTGGAAGTGATTTAGTTCAAGCATACGTACAGAGAAGGAAATCAAGGAGTAAACTTCATGGCAAACCAGGGCCTCATCTAGCAAGATTTAAATATTTGATGGGAAAATTTCCCAATGGGTCTGGATTCCCTCAATAATGATTTCAGCCAAAGATAGAAATTCATTAAACCTATTACGATGCCTATGTAGGACTCGTCTTCCCAAGAGCTGACTTGTATAAATTTGAATTTCTTAACCCGCAAAATTTTAAATTCAAAGTATCATCTCTCTGGCACCTTGTGTTATTGGTGTTATGTGTTTGAAATAGCTAAAATTTTGATGGGTGAATTTGTATGGTTTTGTCCTTTCCTGAAAAGACATTTCCCTCAATACCAAAGAAAGGGTACCTATCCTAAGTGGCAAGGTAGGGTCCTAAATAACCCCTTGATGAGGCCAATATGGAACACGTTTCGACATCAACTTTTCTCAAATACAACCAACAACCCTAATAATAATTCTACCTTGAATGGCATTCATGTCTTGTCAATCGCCAACTATAATTGCTCGAGTCAGTTCAATGATACAATATATTTCAAATTATGGGAAAATAAAATAAAATGTGGTAATGGTCTTGTCTCATACCAAATCCTAATGATGCATTGGAAAACACCATTGGGTAGGAGTTGGCTTGAACTTCTTAACGACATGGATATCCCAAGGTGGAAGGATGGGTGGACTGGCTTCCCCTGGCATGATGATATTGGTCCAATTATCTGGCCTAGGTTTTCTCATCCTATTCAAATGATGAGGTGGTGGTGTGAAGTTAAAATATTTTCTTTTCTTATCTAGAGGAGGGCTAACATGCGCGCCTCAAGATCGTGGCAAATTATGGGTATCATCATCTCGTTGCTCCTCTTAAGAAAATTATGATCCAAGGTTGACAAGATGTGGTGTAGTAATGTTGGTCAAAATGACCACATCAAAGGAAATAAGGAGTAGTCTTATTGAAATTTTACTAAGTATATGAATAAAGTCACGACAACGCGACAATTTTGAACCTAAGGATGAAACAGGGAGAAATGGTCACACAAGCATGACATTTTGGAACCAAGAGGCTAAGCAAAGGATAATTTTCATGCCAGCATGAAATTTTGGGCCAAGAGGCTAAGTAAACAAGAATTATCATGCCAACACGACATTTTGGGCCAGGTGGCTAAGGAAATAAAATGGTCGCACTAGCATGATATTTTGGTCCAAGAGGCTAAGGAAAGAAAAATGGTCGCGCCAGCATGAGATTTTGGGCCAAGAGGATAAGGAAATAAAATGGTCACACTAGCGTGATATTTTGGTCCAAGAGGCTAAGAAAAGAAAAATGGTCGTGCTAGCATGATATTTTGGGCCAAGAGGCTAAGGAAAGAAAATGGTCACACCAGCATGACATTTTGGACCAAGAGGCTAAGGAAAGAAAAATGGTCACACCAGCACAACATTTTGGGCCAAGAGGCTAAGAAAAGAAATATAGTCATGCCAACATGACGTTATGGATCCAAGAGGCTAAGCAAATAGGAATTATCATGCTAGTGCAACATTTTGGGCCAAGAGGCTAAGTAAATGAGAATTTTCGTGCCAGTGTGACATTTTGGATCTAAGAGGCTAAGGAAAGAAAAAGGGTCACACCAGCGCAACATTTTTTGAGTAAAAGACAACTATACCATGACACCTCCAAAGAGATAAATGTGGGTTGTTGTAAGAAGAAGATCTTAACTATTTTTAATTGAAGATCCCATTCTACTAGAATGAGCCTATGGGCATACTGTTGTAACAACTTTCAGTTTTTCTATTGCGTAAAACTATTATATATAGGATGAGTAACCAAAATAAAAGGTCAGCTCTTAGATGTTTACAAGGCAATGTACATAGACTTCTAAAAGCTAATAAAAGATCATTCATTCTAGTTTCTGGCTCATTGTCATATTATCAAGTATGTATGGATTGTTAATTTCTATGAAAAGTTAGGTTGAATATAACTTGCTTTAATTCTTATTTTGAATTTCTATAGTAAAGTTCTACTAAACTTTGAAATTAACCATTCCAATAGGCTTATGCTTGAGTATATTTATGCCAGAGGATTAGTTGCTTTGTTTTGATGGTTCAAATAGATGCTTCTTTGTAAAATGTTGTTAAAGTTATTTTTTTGTTATCTAATTTGTACCATTTAGACACTTCTAGCAATAGCTATATTTCCCTCTCTTTACCCATTTTCTTCTCTCTCCCTTTTCCCAAAGAATAAAGGAACTAGCCTCATATGGAGATTGAACCGGGTAAACCATGTTTTAACCCGATCTTTCAATGTTGGCAAAGTCTTGGACATAAATGTAACCAAATGTAGATTTTTCTACAACAGTTTTTGGCATACCTAGTGGGACACAATCCCACACAATATACAGATCAAAGTTTCAGTGATCACCTTTACTCTATTTATTTTATATAATCACTTGGTGACTCCACCCAAGAAAGGAACCCTAAAAATCCTTTATCTACTTTTTGGCTGAATACAATATTTTATGATAACCAGATCTAAAGCAAAAAATTTAGAAGAGCCCATTGAGTTCTTTGATCTACACCTTGGTAGCCTCAGAGCTAATCCTGTGTTAGTTGCTAGAACAACTTCATATACTGTTAATACAGGATACACAAATATTTCCCCTACAACCTTCCCTAGTACTACTGATAGTGGAATGTTAACTCCAGCTACCCATATACCCATAATATCTAGTAGAACCATTGTTGTAATGGCTGTAAATCAACCAAATCTGCCTTATCCTTTATGGAATTATACAGGCCTCGTGAATCTAGCGGCTCAATACCCGATTCCAAAAATGAGCTTAAAAGCATTACCCTAGTAATATGGTACTAGAAATACGACCTATGAACACTACTAAGATGTAGTAGCGCTCGCCATGATACATAACATTACTGAGGAAGATGTTATGATAAGATTTCTAGTCATTTTCTTGAAATGAAAAATGCTCTATTGGTAGAGACCTCGACAAGAAAAGCATATCTACTTGGGCCTAACTTGATGGTAAACTAGTAGAAGAGTTCAACGAACATGCAGACCCATTCTCCCTGCCAAATTAGTTTACCGTTATCTAGAAGCACCCTCAAGAAGATATAGTCGACTTTAACATTAGATTCAGTCGAACTTGGCAAAGAGTACCTGATGGATTGATACTGATAGACGAACAATCAATGTATTACTATCTAAGAGATTTCAACTCAGACCTAAGTATGGCCATCAGGTAATCCTAAATATTCACCTTCCTAGAGATTTACTAAGAAGCTCAAAAGGTAGAAAGAGATCTGATTGCTATTGGGAGGTTCCCTACAAAAATGATAATCCCTATTTTCCCAGATTCTATCACAAGCATAAAATACTACTTTCCCAACTCCTACTTCCACTACTAATGAAAGTCTCCCTAAATAGACTAGAAAACCCTTATATCCTAGTGATACAAGCACCTCTCACTCCTCCAATGCATCCTGCCATTCCTACTCTCCCAATAGTGATAGTTTCATCGACTCTAGATCTTCCACTTGCAACTTTACAAGATCTGCAAGCATCCATGAAAACTTTGACAAATAAAATGACCTCAATGGAAAGAAGAGAAGCAGAATGGAATTTCCAACCAAGGAGGTTTCCACAAGTAATAAAATATCAAGCCTTCATAAGTGGTAGAAGCTATGATAAATCTAACATGGTTTACACCAATGAAGATAGTGAACCCACTAACACTTTGACAAAGTCAAAATTTTGGTGTTCCATATGTAACAATCCACACAGTGAAACTTCTTACGTGATTCATCAACATCATGTCCAAAGAGTAACTATTGAAAAGGCTAATAAAACCCTCAAGGGTTAGGTTAATATGATCAAAGAACAGAATTAGAATTTCATGATACCTTCTATTGAACAAGTAGTTGTTCTAACCATATTGGGAAAGAAAACCCTGTAGGTTGATCCCCAAGAGCTTAACCCCTTAAAAGTATCTTTGCCTATAAGAGAACCTATTGAGAAAATAACCTCCTACGAGAAAGCTCCCTAGAATTCAGGTCAGAAAGGAGCAGAATATCATAAAGAAGCGTCTCAATAGAAGGAAGCAGAGACGCAAGAACAAGCTATAGATAAATTGAGATACCCCTCACTAACTAAGTGTCAAAGGATAGATGCTACTTAGGGATACAAGAACAAGTATGACACAAGTGTAAAAGATAAAAGTGTCGAACCTCTCCCATTCAACATAGTTGAGAAAATGAAGAAAACTCCTTCCAAAGCATTTATGTATGAAGCTTTGCATATTTTGGGGTAGATTGATTTATTGCAAGAATCATTGAGATCTATAAAAACAAGAGTAGAACCCTAGCTCAATTAGAATCTGCCCAAGCGAGCCTGACATCCACTTCAGGAAAAAAAAGACCCCCTCCCTTCTATTTGTCTCTTCAAATGGAAGGATGGGTGGTACATAACTGTATGATAGACTCTAGAACTACAACCACTATGATGCCCAAGGTAATATGTGACATCATGGGAATTGAATACACCAAGAGTAGTCCTGGTGTCTTGCAATTGGATGAAACCCCTATCAAAATTGTAGGGGTAATTAAGGATATCCTAATTTTTCTTCGTAGATTACGTCAACTCATAGTTATACAAGAGGCAGTGGTAGTGGATATAGAACCTTATTTTGGTATGTGCCTCTTCAGACAATTCATTGCTAAAATAGGAGTATATTTATCATTAGATTTCTCACACTTGGAAATTCCATACAAGGGCAAAAAACTAAAATTATTCAATGAGAAACCTTCAAATTTCCACATTGAAAAGCTTGAAGAAGAAGGTAAATCAACCACTTGTTGGAAAATTACCATTGGTAAAAGGTTAAAAAGAGTATTTTACCTTGGGTAAGTTTACTTACCTTTTACCTTACCTGGACGGCAGTTGGACGGCAGCATCTTTGGGTGGCAAGAGAGTTTTAATTTAATTTCTTCTCCCTTCCCTTAATTTCTCCTATTCCCCCCTTTTCTCTAGTATGGTTATTTTGTGTTTATTTAAACTTTGTAACCTGATTATTTTTGTTAATGGTTAATGGTTAATGCAATATTTACCTTTGTATCGAATAGCTCTCCTCCCACATTTGGTATCAGAGCCGAGAGCCGAGACCGGCCCGAATCCCGAGGCGGTGGGGCCCGTAGTTCGAGGCGGTGGCACGGATCCCGAGGCAGCCCGTAGGAGCCGAGGCGGCACGGATCTCGAGGCAGCCCGCAGGACCCGAGGAGGCCCGCAGGAGCAGATCGACATGATTCTCGAGGCGCTGGAGCAGATCGGCATGATTCTCGAGGCGCTGGTGGAGCTGGACGTGACAGGCGCAGGCAGACACGTGGCCCGAGGTGATTCGTTGACGAGGCGACACGCGGCCCGAGGCGGCACGTTGGAGAGGGCGACATGCGGCCCGAGGTGGTTCGTTGGAGAGGCCACCTACGCATGGCCCGAGGAGACCTACGTGCGGTACGTGGCAAAAGGATCACGTAGCCTGCGGACTGCCCGCAGGAAATCAAAGCACATACAGTGCTTTGCTCTTTTTAAAGAGCATCAACATCGCCGCATCGGCGATGTGGGACTATTAAGTCCCAAATAAAAAATTTTGCTTCGCGTCGAAGCGCGAAGCCAAAACATTGCTTCACGTTCGACGCGAATGCAATAAAGGCAGGGAGCCAGCTAGTGCTCCCGGATCTGCCCGGTAGCACAGCGGCTACCCTTTGCCTTGACGTCCGCGAGGTCGCACGATCGAACCTCGGCGGGGTCATTTTTTTTGCTTCGCGCTCGTTGCGCCAGCAATAAGGGCAGGGAGCCAGCTAATGCTCCCGGATCTGCCCGGTAGCACAACGGCTACCCTTTGCCTTGACGCCCGCGAGGTCGCACGATCGAACCTCGATGGGGTCAACAGTTTTTTTAAAAAGAAAATCTTTCTTTAAAAAACTTTAAAGTAATTTAAAAAAAAAATTCGATGATTGACATTTCCTAAGAGGAAATAGTTGTAAAATTTAAAAAAAAAAATTGAAAGGTTTTATTTATCATTTGAGTTGATGATTGACATTTCCTAAGAGGAAATAGTTGTAAAAAAAATTTACGCTTTAAGAGGTAAAAAAATTAGTAAAATTTCCTAAGAGGAAATCTTTGTAAAAGAAAATTTCTGGGAAATTTTCTTAAATGATAAGATCGGAAGGATGTTACCAAGCACTTTGTAGTTTGTTACTCGAGAACAAACGCTGAAAGCTTTGATGAGCACGTGAGAACACTAGGAATAAATACAGTATTTTCACGAGTTGCAAAACGCGGTTATTGCCCAACAGAGAAATCCTGATCTAGGATACGAAGCAGATTCAAAAGATAACTCCTTTGGGAGCAGATTTGAACAATCCGACACAGTGGAGATTGCTCCACAAGGATCTGAATATACTCATTATTGTAATTCAGTTGAAATCCTACAACCTCCTTCTCCTACGAAATTATATTGATCAGTGATGACGACGAACAAGTCGCTGACAATTTTGTAATTGTTGAATCACAACAACAAGAGTGAGTTGTTTATGATTGTAAATCAAGCAAGGCTTGATAGTTTGTAAAGTCTTTTTGAAATAAGACTATATAAGAAAGGTTTCTTGTTTTAGTAGATAGTAATGGGATCAAATAACAATCTACCAATCCCCGAATTCAGTGGGGATAATTATGAGTATTGGTCCATCAAAATGAGGACATTACTCATAGGAAAAGGACTATGGGATAGTATTGAAGACGGTTACATTGCTCCAACAGATTGGACTACTTTGAGTGCAACCGACAAGAAGATCTTCAAAGATGCACAGAAAAATAACTCTTTTGCCTTATACCATCTTCAAGCGGCATTAGATCCAAGTATCTTTCCTAGAATTGCATCTTACTTAAGCGCCACGAGATGCATGGAATGCCTTGAAAGAAGGATTCCAAGGAAGTGATAAAGTGAAGCAAGTTAGGCTTCAGACCTTAAAAAGAGATTTTGAAAATCTCAATGAAGGAAAATGAAGGAGTCGGTGACTACCGTATGCGAGTCAAAGCAGTAGTTGATATGATGCAAACTTTAGGTGATGACACAAAAATTGAAACAATTGTGAAGAAAGTGTTGAGAACACTTCTTCCTAAGTGGAATCACATTGCCATCATAATTGAAGAATCAAAAGACCTTTCTACTCTTACATTTGATAGTTTGATTGGATCATTAACATCACATGAAGAGAGACTTCAAGGAGCACCTTCAACAAGCTATGGAGGTGATGATAAAGCCTTCACTTCGAACGAAGTTGCAAGACGAGGACAAGGAAGAGGCCGAGGCAGAGGACAACAACAAAGAGGCAAAGGCCAAAGCAACTCCTACAGAGGAGGAAATCAAAACAGAGGTGGAAATCAAAATAGAGGAGCCAATCAGAACCAAAGCGGCAATGCAAGCCATGGAAATCAAGGACGAGGAAGTAACAAGACTAAAACAGCTTGTTTCAATTGTGGGAAACAAGGACACTTCGCTCGTGACTGCTGGTCAAAGACTTCAAAAGATCAAAGCAATCAATATGGCTCATTCTACGAAGAAGAAGAAGGTCCATCAAATATTTTTCTCTCTTATGGACAATCAGATCAAAATCTTAAAGATACATGGATTTTGGATACTTGGTTGCTCCAACCACATGAGTGGCAAAGAAAATCTCTTTGCTACATTAGATTCAAATTACAAATCCCATGTTAAGTTAGGGGATAATAAATCTTTGCAAGTTGAAGGCATTGGAGCTATGGAAGTTCCAACAAAAGAAGGCCTTAAAAAAGTGAATGACATATACTATACTCCACAGCTACAACACAATTTGTTAAGTGTTGGCCAAATGATGGAGAAGCATTACAAATTAGTTTTTGATGAAAGAAAATGTACAATCCTTGATAAAAACAATTGTAACAGAGTCATCACAGAAGTACCTATGACAAAGAATAGGTTATTCCCTCTAAAATTTGGTGAGCCAGGGGGAGCTCAACTTGCAAACATTGCTATTACAAATCCAAGTGAATTGTGGCACTTGAGATATGGTCACCTCAATTCCGCTAGCTTGAAAATGTTAACATCACAAGCTATGGTGACAGGACTACCAAAAATTCAAGAACATAAGAAGGTATGCGAAGCATGTGCTTTGGGAAAGCACTCCAGAACGAAGTTTCCAAGAGGCCAAGCGTGGAGAGCAAGCTATCCTCTTCAGCTAGTACATTCGGACATCTGTGGTCCAATGCAAACAAAAAGCCTTGGAAACAATTCTTATTTTCTAACATTCATAGATGATTATTCTAGAATGTGTTGGATCTATTTTCTGAAACACAAAGATGAAGCATTTGATTGCTTCATAGACTTCAAAAATAATGTAGAAAAGCAATGTGACTACTATGTCAAATGTCTTCGCACTGATAGAGGAGGAGAGTACTCCTCAAATGAATTTTTAAATTATTGTAAGCAAAATGGGATAAAAAGGCAGTTCACCACTGCCTATACCCCATAGCAGAACGGTGTGGCCGAGAGAAAGAACCGCACCCTTGTTGAAATGGCACGAACGATGCTTCAGACAAAGCATCTAACATACAACTATTGGGCAGATGCAGTGAGAACTAGTGCATATATTCTAAATAGAAGTCCGACTTCTAGTTTAGATGGTATCACTCCTTATGAAGGATGGTACGGTAAGAAACCAAATGTCAAACATTTTTGAGTATTTGGTTCTTTAGCTTATGCACACATTCCTGAGGAGAAGAGAAAGAAGCTTGATCCCAAGAGTCAAGCATGTATTTTTGTAGGGTATTGTGAATCAACCAAAGGGTATAGATTGTACAATCCCAAGACACATAAAATAATTATCTCCAGGGATGTAATTTTTGATGAAGGGGGAGAATGGGGTCATAAAAAATTTGTTGATATAGACTCTAATTCGAAAAGTTCCACATTTGTACACCCCAAGAAAAGTAGTGGAAAAAGTTCCCCTCCACAAAGTCCACATCAGGAATCTTCATCAAGTACATCAAGTGGTACACCAAGTCCAAGAGGGACTTCTTTGTTGGCACCCCCAAACTCTCCGAAACGATTTCATAGATCTGTAAGCGCTCCAAGTCCGATGGATATTGATCCAGTTTCTCAAAGGAAAGAGACAAATAGAGGAAAGCGCATACTACAGAGTCATCCATCTTCTCAAATGTTGGATAGGAATTTCCAACAAAGATACACTAGGAGTCAAGCTAGTGAGATGGACGACATTTTGTCAAGACTTGAAAATCTTCAAATGTCAGGAGATGATGAGTCTCATGAACCAAGGGGTGATGTAGTCAATTATGCTTTGTTGGCTCTGCACACGGCTAGAACCATCTAGCTATGAAAAAGCATGTATTGAAAGTATATGGCAAGATGCCATGGAAGAGGAAATATCCTCAATTAAAAAGAATGATACTTGGGAGCTTGTGAAGCTTCCCAAGGGAAAAAAATGTGTTGGATGTAAATGGGTCTATAAGACCAAATTCAATGCTTGATGGAAGCATTGAAAGGCACAAGGCAAGATTAGTAGCTAAGGGTTTTACTCAGAAATATGGAATAGATTATGAGGAAACCTTTGCTCCAGTTGCTCGACAAGAAACAATCAGAACTGTTCTTTCCTTGGCAGCCCATAAAGGATGGAACATTCAACACATGGATGTGAAAAGTGCATTTTTAAATGGATACCTAACAGAAGAGGTATATGTTCAACAACCTCAAGGTTTCCAAGAACAAGGAAAAGAGAACCTTGTTTATAAATTGAAAAAAGCACTTTATGGCCTCAAGCAAGCACCACGAGCGTGGTACTCACGAATTGATGGCTATTTCAGCAAGTATGGTTTCACAAAAAGCAAGAGTGAACCAACTCTATACTACCCGAAGAATGGAGTAGATATCCTCATAGTTTGTTTATATGTGGATGATCTAATATTTATGGGTAGTAATAATAAAATGAATATGGAGTTCAAAAACTCCATGATGAATCAGTTTGAGATGAAGGATCTCGGATTAATGAGATACTTCCTAGGAATGGAAGTACATCAATCAAAGAATGGGATCTTCATATGTCAACAGAAATATGCTCGTGACATGATCAAGAAATTTGCTATGCAACAGTGCAAATCAGTTGCAACACCAACAGGACATGGAATCCAGCTAAGCAAAGATGATGGAGCACCAAAAGTTGACATGACCAATTTCAGAAGCATGGTTGGGAGTTTAATGTTTCTCACCAACACTAGGCCAGATATACAGTATGTTGTTTCTCTAGTATCAAGGTTTATGGCATGCCCATCCGAGCTGCATCTTCAAGCAACCAAACGAATTTTACGATATGTAAAAGGTACATTGGATTTTGGAATCCATTACCACAAGTCTAACTCTGTGAAGTTAGTTGGTTATAGTGACAGCGATTGGGGCAATAATATAGATGACAAAAAATCTACATCAAGGAACTGTTTTAGTCTAGGTTCAGGACTAATAACTTGGAGTTCCAAGAAGCAATCTGTTGTAGCATTATCATCTACAGAAGCTGAGTATATAGCCATTACCCATGCTAGTACTCAAATCCTCTGGTTGAGGAAAATCCTTGAAGAGATTGGCAAAAAACAAATTGGTCCAACCAAACTGAATTGTGATAATATTAGTGCCATACAGTTGGCATATAATCCGATCCACCACAAAAGGTCAAAACATTTTGATATGAAGTATCACTTCATAAGAGATATGGTGGAACAGCAGATAGTTGAGCTTCAATACTGCAGCACTTTGGATAATCTAGCAGACATCTTCACCAAAGGCATGGCTAAAGCTCAATTTATAAAGCTGAGAGACTGTATAGTCAGTCCTCTCAACTTTAAGGGGGAGAATGTTGGAAAATTACCATTGGTAAAAGGTTAAAAAGAGTATTTTACCTTGGGTAAGTTTACTTACCTTTTACCTTACTTGGACGACAACATCTTTGGGCGGCAAGAGAGTTTTAATTTAATTTCTTCTCCCTTCCCTTAATTTCTCCTATTCCCCCCTTTTCTCTAGTATGGTTATTTTGTGTTTATTTAAACTTTGTAACCTGATTATTTTTGTTAATGGTTAATGGTTAATGCAATATTTACCTTTGTATCGAATAGCTCTCCTCCCACACCACTACAGTGAATATGATGACAGAGGAACTTAGAGATTTGAAATTGATGGAGGAAGCTCTAAACGTGTTGTAGGAGGAAGACTAGTTCTCTTTCCAAGACTTCAATGCCATGATCGAAATAGATATGGGGAGCTACACAATTGTAAAACCTAAGAAAAGTGACCCCACTTCTCTCCCTCAAGTAGACCAATCTACTGATCAACTATGGAAACTTTTCTTTGATGGTGCTAGATGCAAAAATGGATCCAAAGCAGGTATTGTTCTAATATTTCCAATAGGTGAAGAGAAAGTTTTTTCTTATCGATTAACTTGGAGTTGCAGTAACAATGCAGCAGAATATGAAGCACTCTACTTAGGCCTTAAAAAAGCTAAGAAGATGGGTATCAAACAACTTCAAATCTTTGAAGACTCTGATTTAATAGTAAACCAGGTTACTAAGAAATGCGTAAGCAAGAAAAGTAACCTGAAGGCTTATAGGAATAAGGTTTGGGAATTACTTTAGTCCTTTGAATATTTAAACCTCAAAGTAAATCCAATAGAAAAGAACACTCATGCTAATTTATTAGCTTTAGTAGGTGTGAATTTTTGTCCTATCAGCAACGCCATCCATAAGTCCAATATTTTTAGGCTAATCTACATGCCTTCCATACCGGATAGGGATACCTTTTGGTAGGTATTCGAAAATAATCAATAGATAGTAGAATTTCTCATCCATGAGATGAACTTCTTGAACAATAGGACTTCTGAAGATGAAGAAAATACATGCATGATCCAGTTAAAAAACAACCACATCCCGAAAGGGTTGATCATCCTCAAAAGCCTATTTTATAACAACAATAGTTCAATTGGCCATAAAATGAAATTTGACAAGCACAGATATAGAGAAGCTCAAATGGGACCCGATAAATCCATTAAAGTGGGAGTTAACACTACGAAAGAGGAACTGGACCAAATTTAGGGGTTATGCAAGGAATTCCTCGACATCATAGCTTGGACTTATGGTGACCTTAAAGTTTACTCCAAAGAGACTATCCAACATACGATTGAACTTGAAGAAGGTGCAAAGCCCTTTCGATAAAATCAAAGACCGATGAATCCTAATATAAAGGATCTAATTAAGCAAGAACTACTAAAATTGCTTGAAGCTAAGACTGTCTATCCGATCAAGCATTCGAATTGGGTAGCTAACCTAGTCCTGGTTAGAAATAAGAACATAGATATCAGGTTGTGCATAGACTTCCATAACATGAGTAAGTATTCATTAAAATATCATTACCCTCTTCTATAGATCGACCAGATCTTACATATAGTAGTGGGAGTAGAAATATTCTCACTCCTAGACAGGTTCTCTGGGTACAATCAGGTCTGGGTTAAATATGAATATCATTTCAAGACTGCATATAAAATGAAGTGGGGGACATTCGCCTACCAGAGGATGCCCTTTGGATTTTCTAATGTTGGGGTAACCTTTCAAATGGTAATGGACATGGATTTGGGAACTTGTCAACAAGATCATAGTAATATATCTAGATGATATGACATTGTTCTCTCATCGAAAGGAATATCATATTGAACATCTTAAGAGCGTGTTAAAAAAATACAGAGAATTTAGCATCTCTTTGAACCCAAAGAAATCTATCTTCGTTGTGGAAGAAGGACTCTTACTTGGTCATGTCATTTCAAAGGCTAGGCTAGTTATAGATCCTAATAGCGTGAAAGTAATGTTAGAATTCCCTCTACCCCCGAACAAGAAAGGTTTACAATCCTTCTTAGGCTAAATCAAATTTATATGCAAATTCATAGCATATTTTGCACAAATAGTCAAATCCATGATCAAATTGTTGAAAAAGGATGTTGAGTTTAAGTTGACAGACTTAAGGAAAAGGCTTTTTAGCAAATTAAGGAACAGATAGCCCAAGATTCCATCTCAGTGAACCCAAACTACTCCAGATGTTTCATATTATATGTTGTAGGTGAACAAGAGAGTTATGTCATAGAAGTCACTCAGAAAGGGACTGACAAAAAAGAGAGGCCTATAGGTTTCCTAAGTCAAAATATGCAGGAACATGAAGAGAAGTATAACTTCATCAAAAAACAAATTTATGCAATAATGAAGTCTTCAAAAAAAATTAGGCATTTCCTTTTACAGAGTAGGACTATTGTTTATATGGTTCACTCCAACATCAAGAATTTCATCATACAATGGGAACTTGGTGATAAAAGAGTTGGATGGGTGTCAAAGATACAAGAATATGATGTTGAAATCCATCCAACCAAGCTGGTAAGAGGTAGAGCATTGTATCAAGAACTCACCAAGCAAGCCTCATTAGAATACATAGCTTGCCAAAATCAAGAAGCAACCTTGAAATACAATCAACTCTTAGATCAGCTTAACTGGTCCGATGAACTAATCAAGTACATCTAAACTGGAAAGTGTTTAGTAGGTTTGAATGCTTCACAGAGATGAAGATACAAAATCCAAGCTTTGAAATACACCCTGTTACCTGAAGAGTTGTACATAAAAAATTTGGATGGAGTATTGTTGACGTGTATAAGAGATGATCATAAACAAAGGATCTTGGATGAATTCCATGGGGGTCCTTTAGGAGGACATTAATTAGGAAGAACCACTGCTTTGAAGATCATCAAAACTGGATGTTATTGGCCAACCATTTTCACAGACACTTTCAAAGTAACAAGAAACTGTGAGGAGTTCCAGATATACATTGGAAGAAATAGAAACACTTCGATACCTCTAAAATCCATTCAGGTTGAAGAACCTTTTCAACAATGGGGGTTGGATTTCATCGAAGTAATAGAGCCCAACTCATCCGTTGGTCATAAATACATCATGATTGCTATTGATTACTTCACTAAATGGGCCAAAGCAATACCCACTAAGAAAGCATACCAAAATGTTATGATGGAATTCGTGGAGGTTTTGATCATGAGGGTTTGGCATCCCAGACGCATTGGTCATGGACAATGACACATCTTTCATAAGCACAAAATTATTGACTTTGCAAGTAAATATGGGATCTACTTGAAAACATCCTTGAACTACTATCCACAGGGAAATGGATTAGCCAAATCAACAAATAAAAATTTGCTCTAAATCTTGAAGTAGACTCTAAAAGACAATAAGAGAAGTTGGCACTCTCTGATAAACCAAGCATTGTGGGCTGATAGGATAACTATCAAGAAGTCTATCAATACCTCTCCCGAAGAAGTTCTCCCAATACATATAGAAATGCCCAGTTCTCAATGGATGTGGATTTCGAGGAACTTGTCAACAAGATCATAGTAATATATCTAGATGATATGACAGTGTTCTCTCATCCAAAGGAAGATCACATTGAATATCTTAGGAGTGTGTTTGAAAAATGCAAAGAATTTGGCATCTCTCTGAACCCAACGAAATATATCTTCACTATGGAAGAAGAAATCTTACTTGGTCATGTCATTTCAAAGGCCAGAATAGCTATAAACCTTAATAGGGTGAAAGCACTATTAGAACTCCCTCTACCCCCAAAAAATAAAGGTTTGAAATCCTTCTTCGACTAAATCAACTTCGTATGTAAACTCATAGCAAATTTTGAGCAAATAGTCATACCCATGATTGAATTGTTGAAAAAGGATGCTGAGTTTAAGTGAATAAACTTAAGGAAATAGAATTTTCAACAAATTAAGGAACATATAGCCCAAGATCCCATCTTAGTGAACCCAAAATACTCCAGAGGTTTCATCTTATATGTTGTAGGTGAACAAGAGAGTTACACCGCAATACTCACTCAGAAAGGGCCTAACAACGAAGAGAGGCCTATAGGTTTCCTAAGTCAGACTATGCAGGAACATGAAGAGAAGTATAACTTAATTGAAAAATAAATTTATGCAATAATGAAGTCTAGAAAAAAGTTTTGGTATTTCCTTTCGTAGATTAGGACTATTGTTTATGTGGTTCACCTCAACATTAGGAATTTCATCATACAAGGGGAACTTGGCGATAAAATATTTGGATGGGTGTCAAAGATATAAGAATATGATGTTAAAATCCATCCAACCAAGCTGGTAAGAGGTAGAGCATTGTGTCAAGAACTCACAAAGCAAGCCTTATCAGAATACGTAGCTTGCCAAACTCAAGAAGTAGCCTCAGAAGACGATCAACTCTTAGATTAGATTGACTGGGTCGATGAACTAATCAGGTACTTCCAAACTGGAAAGTTTCCAACATGTTTGAATGCTTCATAGAGATGAAGATAAAAAATCTAGGCTTTGAAATACACCCTGTTACCTAAAGGGTTGTACAAAACGAATTTGGATGGAGTATGGTTGAGGTGTATAAGAGATGATCAAAAACAAAGGATCTTGGATGAATTCCACAGGGGTCCTTCAGGAGGACACTACTTAGGAAGAACCACTACTTTGAATATCATCAGAACTGGATGTTATTGGCCAACCATTTTTATAAGCACTTTCAAGGTAACAAGAAATTGTGAGAAGTGCTAGAGATACATTGGGAGAAATAGGAACGCTTCGATGCCTCTAAAATCCATTCAGGTTGAAGAACCTTTTCAAAAATGGGGGTTGGATTTCATTGGAGTAATAGAGCCCAACTCATCCGCTAGTCATAAATACATCTTGACCGCTACTAATTATTTTATTAAGTGGGCCAAAGCAATACCCAATAAGAAAGTAGTCCAAGAAGTTATGATGGAATTCGTGGAGAGTTTGATAATGAGGTTTGGCATCCTAGATGAATTGGTCATGAAAAATGACACGTATTTCATAGGCACTAAAATTATCCACTTTGCATGTAAATATGGGATCTACTTGAAAACATCCTCAAACTACTATCCACAGGGAAATGGATTAGCCAAATCAACGAATAAAAACTTGCTCTGAATCTTGAAGCAGACTCTAAAAGACAATAAGAGAAGTTGATACTCTCTAATAAACCAAGCATTGTGGGCTGATAGGATAACTATCAAGAAGTCTATCAATACCTCTCCCTACTCTTTAGTCTACGACAAAGAAGTAGTTCTCCCAATACATATAGAAATGCCAGCTTTAAAGTTGCTCAATCAGACTAGCACAGAGAAGGTAGAACCGATGGAACATAGGTTGATCCAACTCCTGCAATTAGAAGAATAGAAATAACAAGCCTACGACCACTACCAAAAACATATGGTCACCATGAAGAAATGGTTTGACAAAAAATCTACTCTAAGAAATTTTAAAGTAGGAGACTTGGTTATGAGGTGGAATGAAAAGAAAACAAAACTCAGAAAACACCAAAAATTTGATGCTTTCTAGGAAGGTCCCTTCGAATTAATCAAATAAAAACAACAAAACTCTTTCTATTTGAAGAACAAAGAGGGTCAGGTTCAATCCATCCCTATCAATGACTTCTATCTGAAGTTGTACTATAAGTAAGAGGTCACCCAAAGATGATGGCACGATATTTCGGCACCCAAAGGTCACCTCAAAGCAAATTATCATGATTTCACAATATTTCGGTGCCCAAAGGCCACCTCAAAGCAACCATATGTTTTGGTAATAAAATCAATTTTCTTGAACTTTTAAAAGCCCCACTTTTCAAGATACCACCGTACCAATTTATTGGCCTAGAAAAAATGTGACGTGAATTTATTGGCTCACGACAACGGCAAAGCAACGCCATTGACCCTGACAAAATGGTAATGCATAGTGGTTGGTTTCTTGAATATGGAACACGAAACAAAGTATTCGACAATGTTCAAAATTAGTTGCGGGGTGTGCACCACCAACCACAATTAATGCATGTCACCTTGGCACATGCATGCACATCTACTTATGTTGTAGAAGCTTTTTCATCGCTTCTTTATCCTCTGTTATTTTTCTCCTTTTGCTTGCAGCACTCCTAGATTCCCCCCAAAGTCCTTCGAGCTCTATCAAGTGCATCTTATATTTTCATCCATGCCAAAATTGCAATAGGAAACCATGACGACTTCTCCTCCAGTTACTAAAGGAAAGCGCAAGTCCGCTAAGAGTGAAAGCGATTTCATAGACCTAGACGCACACATCATTGATACCAAGGTAACATGGAAAGACCTAGAGTGGATTCAAAAATGCATAGAGGCTAGAGTAGCGAATAATGTCACGCCATCGTGCCTGAGCACATTTCCCTACCACTCCCACATCTCCTGGTACATGTGTGCACCTATCCACCCCTGCCCCAAATTCATCATATTCATGGTAGAATTTTACTATATAAAGCACAAAATTGTAAGAAATTCTTGGGGAGAGGTTGTATTTTGGGCAGCCTTCAGCTGTGGTAGAAACCCTCGGTAAACCCTATTTCTTTTGACCCCATCAATTCAACAAAATTTTATACCCCTACCCTCAACATAAGATTATTTTTGCAAGAGCATTTGTTGAAACCTCCTCCCTAGGGAACTATGCCAAAATCTCTGATTTCCCTATCTAAATTCAAGAACAAGGAGTTTTTATCCATGTTGGCCATGATAGTAGGGTTAGAAACCAATACACAAGTCTACAGATGGCAGGTTGCGGTGGTGCAATGCATGTCAAACCCCAAGTTCTATGACACTGTGCACATAGACTAGAGGACAGTGCCATTTTTCTTCGACTGGCCAACATACCTGGCCCATCAAATGCATGCAGGACTGTTCAAAATATAGAAAGATATCTTAGACACCTTCAGGTTTTTCTCTTACCTGGTATAGCTTTTCTTTTTCTTTTAGGCAAAAAAATTAAATTTCATCTCTACCACGACCACGAACCAAGATGGAAACAGATTGCCTGTATACGAGTGGACATCGCTCCTCTCGAGAAAAGAATCATACTACCCTTTCAATATGGAATTCCTAGGTCTTTCTTTAATAATTATGTATGGCACTATACCAAGAATTCCCAAAAAGATGCAGGATTCTCTACAACACATTCAAGTAGAAGAAGGGGATTGGTTTATTTTGATCCAAGGAGTTGTCGCAAGATTATATGGCTTCATAGGAAGCCCTTTTTACTACCATATTATGTCACTGAGCGATTTTCACTCTAGAGTATATGATGCAGACTGGGTATATTAACTACATATTTGATACAGGTTCTAGTAGGACTGGCACATGCCTCATGCCCTACTAGTGTGTAGGGGTATCAGTCTCGAAGAAGGGGGACCACGAGAGAATCGCTCGAACCCTAAAGAATTTAAAGTTGATTGAGTTGCCATAGAAGTGGAAGTATGAACCTGTAAATAAATTTTCTAAAAAATAGGCCGCCCTCAATCAAACTCCCTTTATAAGGTTTTATGCACCCAACAAGCAGACTGATAGACAGGGCATAAACAATGAAGAAGATGAATCGTTAGAAAGGCACATCGAGCAGATGTAGCCGTTAGCTTCGTGGCATGAATTCTATGAGAATTTAACAGAATGGAGACCTGATGTAAACCCAACCCAAAAATTAGATGAAAAAATTATAAAAAAATGAAGAAAAAGGAAAGCATTGGGATCACACCAAAATCTTAGCATGGTGGCAGATGAGGTGTAATATACAAATGCATACCATATATAGAACAAATATTGAAAAAGAATTTTTTGAAAGGTATGATGAGAATCACACCACATGGTTTGACACTCTCATGGATAAGGTACCGTTGGGCATCAATGGTATCCCTATTAAGCCCATTGTGAAAAAGGTAGATGCTAGCAAAAGCAAAGAAAAGGAGATTACTACCGAGCAAATAGAGGCTTCAAATAAGATGCCTCAAAAATTCATCCACGTTCCACATCAGACATAGAGTATGATGATGATGATGCCCTTATATTCTAGAGAAAGAGGAAATCAAATTCGGTGAAGGGAGGGGAACAAAAGAAAAGAAAATAGGAAGAGACGCACTCTGAAGAGACAGAGGACCAGGAAGAAATAGGGGACTAGGAAGAAGCAGGGGACTAGGAGGAAATAGGGGAAAGCTCTGAGTTTTTTTCTTAACACCAGGAGACAAATGACCAAGAAGTGGTCGAGATGGCTAAAAAACCTACCCCCATTGAGGAGGCCCCTAGTAAATAATAGGTCCCAACCGAAGATGCAACTGACAATGGTAATTCTAGATTGAAACAAATAGCATAAAATTATATGGAATCTCCGAAGAAAGCACCAAAAATTGGAGACACTAGCCCACAAAAGGAATTTAGTATATCTCCTATCAACCTTGATACATCTTCTTATTCTTATCCCCAAAGGAATTCCCCTCCTCATTCTGAAGGTCAAGGCAATGTCTCTTCTCCCTCTAATAAACAACCTCCACCATCAACCAAAATTGATCCTAAAGCATATTCATATGCACCCAAAAATACCTCCACTGAGCAACCAAATGTAGATTCCTCCATAGCCACCATTCCCTTCCTCTATACCGCCAACTTCCCAAACTTCCAATCCATTCCTGCCTCTTCTTCCGAGAGTAACCCCACAACTGCTAAATTGAAAAAGTTAAAAAAGGTAACCTTGAATGCTGCTACCTAGTTGAAATCTTGTAAGACTCAAATTTTGAAATATGTAGCTCAAACCAAGGAAGGGATAGCCCTAGATCCCATCAGAATGCAACGTTCTACCTCAAAGATGACACCACTCATCCAAAATCTCGAAGGAGAAATGATCCTGGAAGATTACCAAGCTAAGATAACCACTGAAGATATCACTCAGCTACCAATGGAAGACAAGTGGGGGAAGGCCCAAGCCCACATGGGGACAATATACTTAAATGTTGAATACTACAAAGAGAAGTACCTCAGGGCTAAGCAAGCAAGAAAATGTTTGGAAGAAGCCTTGGATCAGCAAAAGACAACCGAAAGGGCTTTAAAAAATGAAGCTAAAAAGTGGAAAAAAATGTTCAATGAAGCGACCCCCTTTAAGAAAAAAGTAGAGAATGCCAAGGAACATGTACAACTATTGAGACAGTAGGTTGAAGACCTTAAGATGCAGATCTTAGACAACACCAGTACAACTAGTGGGATATCTAAGGAAAAAGCCAAGGCAATCAAAAAAGGAATGATTAAAGATATCTAAAATATGAGCATGAAAGCTCGGCCTACATTGGCATACTTGATCAAGATCAAAGAAAGGTTAGCTCGGGTGGAGGATGAATTTGATACATCCATAAATCTCCTGAAATCAAGGTTATCCGTGATAACAAAGATCCAAGTCCTGGCCAAAAGCACGCAAGTAATACTCGAATACAAAGCATAAGATGAAAAATGGTCCTAGGCCAAACTAGTTACCAGGAACTTCTTCAAGAGGTACAAGTTGGTAATAGAAAGTGCCAAACTAATGCAAGAACTCAAGGCAGAGGTTAAGGGTATTTTGAAACACGTGAGCATAGCAAAAAACTACAACATGCCTAGCTTCTAGGATAAAGATTCCAATTTCCTAGAAGAAGATGAGGCAAAAACTTCTTGGAAGAATTTTATGGAAGATGAGTCGAATATTGATAGTTGGGAAGAGTCAGTTCAAGAGGAACAAATATTTAGTATGGCTTAGGCATCACCCAAATAAATGCTTGCCTGCATGAATTGTATATGAAGTCAAAATTCCTATCATACAACAAAGTAGAAGAATTGAAATATTTGTATCTAACCTTCAAGAAGACTTTAGATACGGATTAAGAGACTTGGAGAAGAGCCTGCGCCACCTACAATGAAGTCATCCAAGAAAAGGACAAGCAGGAAAAGGCTAAAAAAACCTTAGCAAGCAGTGCAACAACACCTAGGCAGGAAGAAACAGAGAACTCTACAGAAGAAGACACTCGTGATGAATGACTACACAAGAAAAAAAAAAAATTGCTTGGTATCATTCCCCTTTCTCCCATTCTTTTCTTAGTTATTATTTTTACTCCATTACCCAATGGATAAAGGCTCTAGATTCTAAAATTTCACTAGTAGAATTCCCTAGTAGGCACCAATAATGTTGGTCAAAATGACCACATCAAAGGGAATAAGGAGTAGTCTTCTCAAAATTTCACTAAGGATAGGAATAAAGTTGTGACAGCATGGCAGTTTCAAACCCGAGGATGGAACGAGGAGAAATGATAGTGCCAACGCAAAATTTTGGAACCAAGAGGCTAAGCAAAGGAGAATTGTTGCACCATCATGACATTTTGGGCCAAGAGGCTAAGTAAATAGGAATTATCATGCCAGCACGACATTTTGGGCCAAGAGGCTAAGGAAAGAAAAATGGTCGTGCCAACGTGACATTTTGGGCCAAGAGGCTAGGGAAAGAAAAATGGTCGTGCCAGTACGAAATTTTGGGCCAAGAGGCTAAGGAAAGAAAAATGGTCATGCCAACGTGAAATTTTGGGCCAAGAGGCTAAGGAAAGAAAAATGGTCACTCCAGTACGACATTTTGGGCCAAGAGATTAAGGAAAGAAAAATGGTCACGCCAGTGAGACATTTTGGCCTAAGAGGCTAAGCAAAGGAGAATTGTCATGCTAGTGCAATATTTTGGAGCCAAGAGGTTAAGTAAATATGAATTGTCATGACAGCACAACGTTTTGGAGGCAAGAGGCTAAGCAAACAGGAATTGTCATGCCGGCATGACATTTTGGGCTAAGAGGCTAAGTAAAGGAGAATTGTCATGCCAGCGCAGCATTTTGGATTCAAGAGGCTAAGGAAAGAAAAATGGTTGCACCATCATGAAATTTTTGAGTAAAAGACAACTAGACCACGACACCTCCAAAGAGATAAAGGTGGGTTGCTATAAAAAGAATATCTTAACTATTTTCAGTTGAATATCCCATGATTGCCTAACTGCCATTCTACTAGAATGAGCCTACGGGCATACTGTTGTAACAAATTTTAGTTTTTTTATTGTGTAAACTATTATATATAGGATAAGCGACCAAAAAAAAAGGTCCTCTTAGATGTTTACAAAGAAATGTACACAAAATTCTTAAAACTAATAAAAGATCATTCATTCTAGTATCTTGTTCACTGGTGTATTATCAAGTATGTATGGATTGTTGATTGCTATGAAAAGTTAGGTTGAATATAACTTTCTTTGATTTTTTTTTTTACATGGTGGAATCGGTAGCCGCTACGAATCCGGGCAAGTTGTCCAACTTTTATAGCCATCACAATATTCTGCACAGTCCACCCCGAAAGCCGCCACACATATCTTTGTGCAGTCCGCCCCTATAATCGCCATGCCACAATCATTTTAAACCTTTTACGCCGCTGAAAGCACCAGGAAAGGGATAAGCGTTCAGTCCTATGAGGCCCGAGATTTGAACCTTGGACCTCTGCCCCTCTTATGGGGTAACTTGCTTTGATTCTTATTATGAATTTCTATGGTAAATTTTTGCTAAACTCTAAAATTAACTATTCCAATAGGCTTATGCTTGAGTAGATTTATGCCAGAGGATTAGTTGCTCTATTTTTATGGTTCAAATAGATGCTTCTCTATAAAATGTTGTTAAAGTTGTTTTACTGTTATCTAATCTATACCGTTTAGACGCTTCTAGCAATAACTATATTTCCCTCTCTTTGTGAATTTTATTCTCTCTCCCTTTTCCCAAAGAAGCAAGGAACCAAAATCCTCTAGAGATTGAATCGGGTAAACCCTATTTTTACCTGGTATTTCAATATTGGCAAAGTCTTGGGCGCAAACGTAACCAAAGGTAGATTTTTCTCCAACAAGTAGCTTCCTAGATCATTTTAGCAATTCAAAAAAAAAAAATTCTATGGTGTGCTTCCTACGGAGATAGATTGTGTGCAGATGACAATTGGATTATGATCCAGCGTGATTTCTTGAGACCTTGCCTTTTACGTTTCATGAAGACTATGGATTCCTTCCTTCTTTGGATGGGTGGGGAGATTCATGAGAGCTTAAGCAAGGCAATTACTTGGGTGGTATGATGTTTTAATTCCTATCAAATTTCTTTTATTTATTTGAATATATTTCTTACTAGTGGAGGTGTATTGAGTATCAGAGAGAGTGGTAGAGTTAAGTAGATACCCTTGTGGTTACTTTATTGGCATCCCTCATTATAAAGCCTAATTCCTTTACAATTGATGAGGAGGTAAGAAATATTTCAAAGACAAGGAATATTCTTCAGTGTTTCCTAAAATTTTGGAATATTCTTCAGTGTTTCCTAAAATTATCAAGACATCACAGGGAGATGGCTAAACACCTGGCCTACTCATGGCAGAAAGGGATGGTTAGAATTGGTAATGTAGAATTTGAGATTGATATCCCTTTGATTGTAGAGGTAACTAGCTTATTTGTTTATGGGTGTGTTCATAACCATGAAAAACACTCCCTCACAAAGGAGGTTCAGTTTTTTCTTGGGGAGGAAGAGGAATTAGTGAAGACGTAGAATGCATTTAAGATAAATTCTTTGAAGAGCCCCTAGAATCGTATTACTTTGGTTATAATGCAGTATTTTAAATTAGATGAGAACCTAGAGATATTGTGCAACTATCACTTTATGTTCTTGAGCCACCTTCTTCATAAGAGAAAAATGAATATTCCATCATTATTTTTCCAATATCTAGCTATATTGATTATTCGAGGGAAAAAAGGAGTGTCCCTAGATCCTATTCATCAAGATTTGCTAAAAATTATTTGGAATTTTTGTCTTCCCCACTTGTGGTGGTGCGTTTGGAAGGAAAGAATCCATAGGGTCTTTAAAAAAATTTCTCACTCGACAGGATCGATGGCTTCATGGGCTATATCCTGTACTATTGAAAATACTAAAATTCTTAACTTGGAATTTGTTATTACTGATAAGGAGACTATTATAGTAAGATTTTTGGGCCTCAATATCCATCAACAGTCGATGAATGCTAGATTCCCCTCAGATAGATATAGACCATTTGGGAACCCCCTCCACGTGGGTGGCTGAAGTTGAACTTCGACAGAGCCTCTAAAGGTAATCCTAGGCTTACTAGGGTAGGTAAGCTAGTTAGAAACTCCAATGTGGATATTCTCTTAGCCTACGTCAAAAATTTGGGAACCCAATCCAGTAACTTTGTAGAAGCTAGGACATTGAATCAAGGAACTTATCAGCTTGGGTCCTTAGATTGAAGGAAAGTTATAATTGAAGGGGACTCCCCCAAAATTATAAGTATGGTTAAAGGAATATAGACACCCTCCTAGACCATTTCAAACCTCATGTTGGAGGTCCTAATACTGATGTAAAATTTGGAAGCGGTTTGGTTCAAGCATATGTACAGAGAAGGAAACCAAGGAGTGGACTTCATGGAAAACTAGGGCCTCATCCAGCAAGATTTAAATACTTGGTGGGAACATTTCCCAATGGGTCTAGATTCCCTTGATAATAATTTTAGCCAAAGGTAGAACATTCATTAAACCTATTGCGATGCCTATGTAGGACTCATCTGCCCAAGAGCCAAATTTTAGAAATTTGAATTTCTTAACCCATAAAATTTTAAATTCAAATGATCATCTCTCTGGTACCTTGTGTTATTAGTGTTATGAGTTTAAAATAACTAGCATTTGGTGGGTGAAATTGTATGGCTTTTGTCCTTTCCTAAAAATACATTTACCTCAATACCAAATGAAGGGTACCTATCCTAGGTGCCTATCCTAGGTGGCAAGATAGGGTCCTAAATAACCCCTTAATGAGGCCAAGATGGAGCACGGTCTGACATCAAATTTTCTCAAATAGAACCAACAACCCTAACAATAATGCTAGCTTAAATGTCTTTCATGTATTATCAAATGTTAGCTATAATTGCTCGAGTTGGTTTAATGCCACAATATCTTTCATAGTATGGGGAAAGTATTTCAAACATGGTAATGGTCTTGTCTTAGACCAAATCCCAATAATGCATTGGAAATGTCATTGGGTAGGAGTTGGCTTGATATTCTTAATGATATGGATATCCCAAGGTGGAAGGATGGATGGACTGGCTTCCCTTGGCATGAATGCATTGGTCCAATTATCTGGCCTAGATTTTCTCATCCTATTCAAATGATGAGGTAGTGGTGTGAAGTTAAAATATTTTATTTTCTTATCTGGAGGAGGGCTAATACGCACACCTCGAGGTCATGGAAAATTGTGGGTGTCATCACCTTGTTGCTCCTCTTAAGGAAATTATGGTCCAGAGTTGACAAGATGTGGTGTAGTAACTTCCCATATCACTTTAGCAATTAAAGCAATATAAGTTTTCTATGGTGTGCTTCCCATGGAGATAAATGGTCTATAGGTGGCAGTTGTATTTTGATCCAACATGATTTCTTGAGACATTACCTTTTATGTTTCATGAAGACTATGGATTCCTTCCTTCTTTGGCTGGGTGGGGATATTCACGAGAACTTAAGCAAGGTGGTTACTTAGGTGGTATGTTGTTTTAATTCCTCGAAAATATTTTTTATTCGTTTGAATATATTTCTTGCCATTGGAGGCATATTGAGTATCAGAGAGAGTGGTAGAGTTAAGTGGGTATCCTTGTGGTTACTTTATTTCTTTGAAATAATGGCATCCCTCGTTTTGGAGCCTAATTCCTTAACAATTGATGAGGAGGCAAGAAATATTTTAAACAAAGAGAATATCCTTTAGTGTCTCTTGAAATTCTCAGGACATCATAAGGATATGGCCAAACACCTGGTCTACTCATGGCAAAACAGGATGGTTAGGATTGGGAACGTAGAATTTAAGATTGATATCCCTCTGATTGTAGAGGTAAATGGCTTAGTTGTTGATGGGTGTATGAATAACCATGAAAAGCACCCCCTCGCAAAGGAGGTTCAGTTCTTTCCTGGGGAGGAATAGGAATTAGTGAAGACACATAATGTATTTAAGATGAATTCTTTAAAGAGCATGTGGGATTGTATTACTTCGGTTATAATGCAATATTTTTTGTTAGACGATAACCAAGAGATATTATGCAACTATCACTTTATATTCTTGAGCCACCTTTGTCATAAGACAGCAATGAATATTCCATCATTCTTGTTCCAATATATGGATAAATTGATTAGTCGAGTGCAAAAATGAGTGGCCCCATATCCTATTCATCAGGGTCTACTGAAAATAATTTTTGACTTTGTGGTCCAAGCTAAGGGTCTAGATGGTGTATTCTAAAATCTCTAAATCAGGTTCCTCCTCCCATTCATTTAACTCTGAAGATACAGGTTCTCTTGGCCTGAATGCTATGGATTCAACTTCGTTGATGGAGGTGGTGACAAGTGCGATCAAATCTCTTCAAAATGGTTCTGGTGAAAGTGAATAAGGTACAATATCAAAGAGTTTGGTTGCCAAGGTGGCAAACTTGGGGAAAGCCCCAATGGTTAGTTATGGATATGACTCTAAAGAGTACCTTCCATCATCCAAGAAGTTGAAACTCACTCCTGGTATGGGAAGAAACAAAAAGGCACTGATTATTTTTTCTCTGAATGAGGGTTTTTCCCCTAAATATATTAAGGGAAACCTATTGAAGCTTCAAAAATATCTTATCGACTACCTACAAGCAAAAATATCATACACGAAAGAGATCCTCACTCTCATGGGGTGGCATACCTGGGAAATTAATAAGTAGAAGTTTGAGAATGAGGCGGGACCAAGTGGCACCAAGTAGTGTTCTCTGGCTGGAGTTTGTTTTATCTATCTGTTGTCTGGTTTAGTGTTACATTTGTTGGATGTTTGTTACTTTGTCTTTGATCCTCCTTGGGTATATGATGTTTCTCTATCTTATTTTAAGGAATGTAAGTATTTTGGTTGTATCCTCTTGATATCGCCCTAGTTTGGGTGATATTTGGGCTCTTTTTGTATAAGGTTTAGATATCCTTTCAAAACTCCTTCATCCATATAATAAAAAAAAAGAGTATTAGTAGTTATTATGTGATTATGTTTTCTTTGATGGATTGGTGTGATTAACATGGGATAAAATTGTATAGTTGAATATTATTGTTAATTTCTTGAACATAAGCATAGGACCCCACTAATTTTTTGTCATCCTTGTCATGGGTGTGGGACTTCTTGTAAAATTTGAATGGTTTGATTTTTTACCCTTGTGTGTATTTGAGAGAATGTGGAAAACCAACCATACCATGGCATCAAACTACATAATTAATTTAAGCCTTAAAATCTAAACAAAAAACCTATACCATGGTGTTAAGTTTTAGAGAGAACCTTGAAAAAAAGGTAAAAACGTCAATAGCACCCAAATAAGGGTTAGGGCAACACTTTGCTTGACATATAAAATGTTTCATTTTCTCTTGAGTGATCATTTTGTTAGTTGGTGATTTATTGGAGGAGAGATTATATATGCATCAATAATCTTCTCCTTTATCAATCCATTAAAGGAGACATCATTAATAGTCATGCAATAACCCATTTAAAAAGCCCTTCTTATGAAATGATCCTAGCTAAGAAATTTTTGGAATTGTAGAATTTGTGGGATGTTTTGTCTAGTTTTGGAGGGCTTAAAACAAAGGATATAGTGAGAACCCACACTATGCTTGGATGGAAGAAGAAATACATAGAGGTATTAGGGAGATTCAAATTTTTCTTATGATTATCTACTACATATACGCTAGGTCGTGCATTTTAATTAAATTATTTGATGCTTTATATTTTTTTCTTTAGATGACTAAAGTGAAAAATGGAAAAATTTACAATGTATTTGTCATGGTTTCAAGATCCTTTTTAGTATTTTTCTTTACCCCTAAAATTCATGCATAGTAGCTTGTATAAAACAAATCAGGTTGATTGATTTGATTGAAAGAATAAAACTTACAAATATGAGATGTATTTATTTTACAAAGGAAAAAATGCAAAAATGACTCAAACTCATTAGATTTTCCAAAACCTTAGGTGCATGCTTCTTCTTATTTACACTAAGAATATGTTATTTCTTCTAAAATAAAATTTGGGTTAGATGTAGAGGTATTTATTTGAATAAGAACCTAGAATGTTATGGGTATTGAATGCTCTAGTGTTTAATGGTTTGAAAATACAATAAAAGACATAGTTGGGGTTTGAACCTATAACTAGGGGTTGTATTTTAATTTATAAATATAACTAGTAGAAGTGTAAATATTGTTCCTTGTAAAATTTTCTATAAATTTGTGTTATGAGTAATGCATTTTGAATGATATCCATACTGTTTGCTATAAATATTGACTTGTTAGTCATTTTTTGAGGAGGCATGACAAATGTTTTATCATAATGGATCTACTATTTATTCTACAAGTATTTTGCTTTAGTCACCATATTTGGAAGTAGACAAGTGGAGGCACTAGCTTATACTCCTAACTAATCTATTTTTTACGTTTACTTTTTGGAAGTTAAGGAAAATGGGCTTTCTTTTACAATCTATGAATACTTACTTGTCTAATGGTATGAGAGTTTAGTAAAACAAAGGTTCACTATCTTGAGTTTAGACTATCAAACATGGGCTTAGATATATCAATAGGTTTTAAATTATTATTTGTTAACTTTGTTAGAATTTAACTTAGTGTAGATCCTATCACCTAGATGTAGCTAGAGGGACTTGAGTTTAATTTCTTGGATTCTTAAAATCCTTCTTGTAATCCTCCATTGCATGGATATAACTGCTATATTATTTTCCACATTAACTTGTATTAGTAAATACTTTTATGTGGTGTACTACTATGCAATGATAATGCTTTGTATAGGGTTATGCATAAGGGGTCAGACCCGAATGTAATAATAAAAATAAGATGAATCAGTTTCAAAATCCAGACGAATCCTGGCCAAATTCATGTAGGAGACATGATGAATTACTTTAATTTTTCACTAAAAATTATAAAATAATGGTAAATAAGATATTTTTTATTGGGTGGGGTGCAAAACAAGACCCAACCATAAACTATGTGTAAAAAAAGTTTGGATGCAAACCGAGTGCAAAACAGGTTTCGAATTAACTTGGATTATAACCCAAAAAAACTAGTTTAGAGGGTAGAAAACCGAGACTTCCCAGGAGGTCACCCATTTGAGTACTACTCCAATCAAGTAAGCTTAACTATGGAGTTTTTGATGGGTTGAAAAACATCAAGTCATGTTGTTCTTTTGGATTTTTGGTTGTGGTTGTGATATGGCGGCATACATATGACACTTAACATATGGCAGATGACATATGGCAGTAGACATATGGTGACTAACATATGGTGTTTGACATGTGGCAATTGATATATGGTGCCTAACATATGGTGATAGACATATTTCGCCTAACATATGATGACAGACATATGGCGGTAGACATGAAAATTTGATAAATGATGATAGACATATGGTGGTGACATATGGCAACTTGACATATGGTGGTAAAAATATGACGGCTTGACATATGGCAATAGATATATGGTGAATAATATATGATGGTAGACATATGGTGGCTGACATATAACGATAGACATATGGTAGAATACATAAGATAGCTTGACATATGATGGAATACATATGGTGATAGATATATGGCTGTAGACATATGACAACTTGACATATGGTGATAGACATATGGCGGAATACATATGGTAGTAGATATATGTTGGTAGATATATGATGGTAGACATATGGTGGTAGACATATGGTGGCAGATATATGGTGGTAGAAATATGGCGATTGACATATGGCGGTAGACATATGGCGATTGACATATGGTGGTAGACATATGGCAGATGACATATGGTGATAAACATATGGTGGTAGACATATGGAAGATGACATATGGTGACAAACATATGGCGATAGACATATGGTGGCCTGAAATATGGTTGCAGACATATGGCGGTATACATATGGTGGATTACATATGGTAGAAGACATATATCTCCTGACATATGGTGTATTACATATGGTAGAAGACATATATTGCCTGACATATGGTGTATGACATATGGTGGCATACATATATCGACTAACATATGGCACCTGATATATGGTGACTGACATATGGTAACAAATATATGGTGTTTGACATATGGTGGTAGACATGGATCACCTGACATATGGTGGTAGACATATAT
The DNA here is from genome assembly GCA_028583015.1 of Wollemia nobilis. Classification (NCBI taxonomy): domain Eukaryota; kingdom Viridiplantae; phylum Streptophyta; class Pinopsida; order Araucariales; family Araucariaceae; genus Wollemia; species Wollemia nobilis. The sequence goes on along the minus strand of JAQPPZ010003077.1, from coordinate 34,347,166 downwards.
CGCCTGACATATGGCGATAAATATATGGTGCTTAACATATGGCAATAGACATATGGTGGATGACATATGTTGCCTGACATATAGCAGATGGCATATGGTGACAGATATATGTCATTTGATTAATGGTAGTAGACATATGGCACTTGATATATGGCACCTGAGATACAGTGATAGACATATGATACATGAAATATGGTGGATGACATATGGATCTAGATATATGTTGTCTAACATATGGTGCCTAACATATGGTGATAGACATATGGCATCTGACACATGACACCTAACATATGGTGGATGACATATGGTACTTGGTATATGGTGCATGATGTATGGTACCTGACATATGGTGCCTAACATATGGTGATAGACATATAGCACCTGACATATGGTGCCTACTATATGGCAACTAATATATAACGACAAACATATGGCAGTTGACATATGGTGGTTGACATATAGTGATTGACATATGATGGTAGACATATGGTGCTTGACATATCGAGACAGACATATGGTGACTGAAATCTGGTGATTGATAGAAATACTAGATGTCTATAGCAAATCTTAACAAAAGATAAAAATAATCAACGTTTATCACATGTTGCGGTCACCTGCTATGGTTATCTCTTGGTTATCGTTTGCTACGATCACCTGTTGTTTATCTTTATTTTTTTTTTTTGTGGAAAACATCCCAAAAGGGATGCCACTTTCGGGTAAGACCCAAGGAGGCAGGGGTATCCATTCCACCAAAAATGCCCAGGACTCGGACCTGGCCTACCACCTTTGACATACTCAAGGAGCAAACAAACACACAAAACCAATTTAAAAATAAGTAAATAACAACAAAAATAATAAAATAAAATAAAAAACATGCTCCTTGAGTGTGTCAAAAACAAAAGCACAACCAAACACGCACAATAAGAAAAAAGAAACCACAACACAAACCACATAGAAAAACACAAGAACCACATAACAAAACACAAACAAGACAAAAACAACAAAACACTACAAAGACATAACCCAAAAAAAACATGAAAAATAAACACAACCAAAACCTAAAAAATAAAATAAATAAAATAAAAATAAAAATAAAAAACAACCAACAACAGACAATAAACAAAAACAAAAAACATAGAAGACACTCACACATAAAAACACGAAATAACACAAACAAAGAGAAACCCAAGAACAAGAACGAAAAAAACACAAGAACAATAACAAAAAACATAAAAAAACAAAACAACAAAAACACAAGAACAACGAAAAACAACACAAAGAACACAAAAACAAAACAAAACAAAAGAACCCACCCACCTTAAAAAACTAAACAAAAAAAAACAAAGAAGAAAAAAGAAAAAAACAATGAACAAAACAATGACCTATCTAGACCAGAAGACTATTAAGGCAAGAATCAACAGAGGAAACAAAATAAAGAATAGAATGAGCTAGGGAACTAAAAAAACTGAATGAACCAAAGAGAAGCAAAAAAAAAAAACAAGAAGAAACTAGGTACCTTCGTAACCGGAGCCATCCAAAGAAATGATAGAAAGAAGAGCTTCCCTAATTTGAGAAGCCCACCATATAGGAGGGTGGCCATAACAAGTAAGATCACCTTTGTCCAAAGCCCAATTAGCTAAAGCATCAACACTCTTGTTTTGATCTCTCGACCACATGACTCGTAATCAACTTTCAAAAATCCCATCTGGATTAACCGAATCTTCTCAATAATTCTTTTTATTCTCCAATCCACCTTATGATTCTTAGAAGGAGTCTTCAAGAGATTAATCATAAGTTGAGAGTCGGACTCAACTAACACCTTTTCCCATCCAACCTTAGTAGCCTCCTCGAAGGCCTCTCGAGGATACCATACCCCTCAAGCAAGGTTATTGGAAAGAATACCCAAATTCTCAGCAAAAGTAAAAACCAGGGAGCCATCTGAAAGTCTACCAATTCCTCCCACACCGGCTTTTCCAGGGTTCCCTCTAGAGGCTCCATCAGTATTGACTTTTCCAAAATCCTTAGGAGGAGGTTGCCAATTTCTAGTCCTATCCATCTTACTAATACTCACATTCCCTTTAAGTTGGTTGCCCTTAGAAGGTTTAATCTTCAATCTTTGCATCACTTGATCCCATCTTTGGTGGGAGTTTTGAGGGTGATTAAGGAGTTGATGGACTGATTCAACTAAGTTGGCTATGGTCTTTTGCCAAATATAGTGAATATCCTTCCTATCTTGATTAAAAATTTGGTTGTTCCTTTCATTCCAAATATTCCAAAGAAGAATGGTAGAACCCATCCAAACTAATCGCCTAATAAAATGATCAACACCCTCTTGATTAGGCCAATCCCTCCAAAGTTGTTCAAAAGTAAAAAAATTGGACCACTGTAAGCCAAGTAAAGTGGCCATTCTCCTCCATAGCTCGGAGGCTAAAGTACACTCAATAAAAATATGGTTGATATTTTCTACATTCTCTTCACACATTTCACATCTAAAAGGGCCATGAAAACCACGCTTCATAAGTTGCTCACCAGGAAGCACCCTACGATGCAATAAAAGCCAATTAAAGAACCTCACCTTAGGCCAAAGCTTTTGAGCCCACAATTGAGAAAATATGTCAGAAGAATGGTTGGGATTATTATGGCATAAGGTCAAATAACCTTGAGCAACGGAATACTCACCCTTAGTAGTGTTGTTCCATCCAAAACAATCTTTTTCATGGGACCAAGAGAGGGATCTCATATGAAGGATGCCTTGGATATCTTGTCTTTGCCTTTCTAGGATTTGAATAGGCCAGTCCTCAATAGGGATCCAATATCTACCAACCTTTGAATTACCAATTATGGTACCGAAAGTAATTAGCCACCTTTATCCAATTAGCTCGGTGAAGCTCCTCCATCAAAGGCCTCCAATCGGGAAACTGAGTTATCAAAGGCTTGTGACCATCCCAAGAATCTATCCAAAAATTTGCATGTTGACCATTATGAATGATCCAAAATAATTTTTTCTTTATCAAATCCTCACCAGCCTTAAGAACTCGCTAAAATGGGAGAACCTTTGGTAGGAAGTTGATAGCGAACAAGGTCTTCAGGACTTTTGTTCTCAACATATTTAGCACGGAGATTATTGGCCCAAAGAGCATTGGGGTTATGCAACATCCTCCAATATAATTTAGCAGCTAAAGCTTTGTTGTTATTAATTGAAGACCGGAATCCTAACCCCCTTCACTCTTAGGAAGACATAAAGTATCCCATTTCACCAAGGCCCATTTTCTTTTCTCCTTAGTACCACTCCAAAGGAAACGATGACTGATTTGATCCAATTCTCGAAGAACAACCTTTGGGATATTCAAAATGGAAGAAACATAAATAGGAATAGCTTGAAGGACTGATTTTACCAAGGTGATTCTACCCCCGTAAGAAAGCCACTTGTTGGTCCACTTTCCAATTTTCTTCTTGACTTTGTCCAACAACCAATTCCAATATTTATTTTTCTGCCTTTGAATATTTATGGGAATACCTAAATAAGTGATTGGAAGAGAGGTCTTCTTATATCTTAATTTATCCAAGACCATGGATTCCTCGTCTAGCAGAGCAGTTGAAAGAAAATAACTTTAGATTTGTCTTCATTGATCAACCGCCCAGTAGCCTTAGAAAAATAGCTAATTATTTGCTTAATATTAGAAGCTTCCTTAACTCGTAGCTTTACCTAAAAGAGTAGAGTCATCCACAAATTGAAGATGAGAGATAGGTCTAGCTCCATGAGCAATGGTAACTCCCTCAAGGGTTTTGTTTTCCCTCTTTTTGGTTATAGTCCTACCCAAGCATTCAGCAAGAATGATGAATAAATAAGGGGATAGCGGGTCACCTTGCCTAATACCTCTGGAAGCCGGGAAAGACTGAGAAGGCCTGCCATTGATAAGAACTAAGTAGGAAACTGAAGAGATACATCCCATAATCCAATCCATCCAATCCTTAGAGAAACCAAATTGCCTCAAAACTTTGATAAGGAAGTGCCAATCCACTCGTCATAAGCTTTGGATAAGTCTAACCGAATGAACATAGAAGGAGAATTTTGCATATCCATGGAATGGATGGCTTCCCGAGCAAGAACTATCTCATCTACTATTTGACGTCCTTCCACATATCCCCCTTGCTCTGGGGAAATAATCTTATGCAAAAGAGGCTTCAACCTTTCTGCCATGATTTTAGTAATGATTTTGAGAAGAACATTACATAAAGCAATAGGTCTAAAAGCTGAGATATGATCAACCTCTTGAGCTTTTGGAACAAGAGTAATATAAGTTTTATTGATAACCTTCAAAATTTCTTTGGCTTTCCCGGCTTCTTCCACCACCTCTAATAAATCAACATGAAGGATATCCTAGAACTCTTGGTAGAACTCAATAGGAAAACCATCAGGACCTGGGGTTTTCCCTTTTTGCATTTTAAAAACTACTTGTTGAAGCTCATTGATAGTAACAGGAGCAATCAAAATAGAGTTCTCCTCAGAAGTGATAAGAGAAGGGATTGCTTGAAGAACATTTTGTTGAGAAGCTGAGTCAAGAGGAGTAGCAGCAAAAAGATTGGAAAAGTAATCAACAACAATAGAGTTCATGCCATCCCAAGTATAAACAACATCTCCAATATCTAAAGTTAAGGAAGAAATAAAGTTGTGAGATCTTCGAGCTAGAAGAGATTTGTGAAAGAAATTTGTGTTTCGATCTCCTTCTTTGAGCCATTGAATTCTAGATTTTTGCTTCCATAAGATTTCTTCTCTTTTTTCCCATTCCTCTAACTGAGTTGTGAGTTTAATTTCATCTGCACTTCTCTTCTTCGTGAGGCCATCTAAACGGATTTTCTTATTCAAATTTTCAATATGAGCAATAACTTCATGTTTTTTTTTATGAACATCCCCAAACTCTTTCCAGCTCCAAGTCTTGATTTTGGATTTAATGTATTGCAGTCTTTTGGCAAAATAGAACATCTTAGTCCCATGCCTAGGTTTACCTTCCTTCCACCATTGTTGCACACGAGGTCTGAAGGAAATGTCTCTGAGCCACATTAATTGAAAACAAAAAGGAGAGAAACTCACATTGGTTTTCCACATTTCCACCATGATCGGCCAATGATCCGAACCAACATTATTAAGAGTCTTCACTTTAGGAATGTGACCATGGATTAAGAAATTTTTAGAGAGCAAAAACCTATCCAATCTCTCCATTATACAAGCTAAGCCTTGCCTTCTCGTTAGACCAAGTCATAAGGCCATTATTCAGTTGGATATCCACAAGATGGAGGTTTGCAATATATTCGCTCATGAGGTCAGTTGCTTTTGTCCAAATTTCTATTTCCCCCCTTTTCTCATCCAGAGAGAGGATGGTATTGAAATCTCCTCCGATCAAGATCCAAGCTTTAGGAAAATGAGAGATAATATGAGTAATATCCTTCCACTGTCTTCTTTTTTCCTCTAAAGAAGTCGGGGCATAAACAGTAATGCAGAGCATAATCTAGTTGGAATGTCTACTTTGAATAGCTATAGCCAACAAACCCCAACTGCCAACCATATGGTGAATAACTACCTCTTTTGGGTCCCAAAGACAAGCAATGCCACCCGAAGTCCCTTGGGAACTGAGGGAAACCACTTTTCCAGCTGGCCAAATTTTATCGGCAATTAAGTCCATATCCTCCATTGACATCTTTGTTTCTTGAAGGAAAACAAGATGTGGATGATTTATTTGAATCATTCTTCTAATTTCATTTTGTTTTGAAAGACTCCCTTTGAGTCCTCTAATATTCCAAGTGATGATCTTCATTAATACCAGGGCTAAAAAATTTGGGAAGGGCATTAATCTTACCTTCCTCTACAAGCTTTTCACCTTCTTTTACCATATGATATTGATTGGTCTTGCGACCTATTTTTTGATTGGAATCCATCTTCAATTTTTTTTCCTTGTTTCTTGACTTATTCCAATTGAATCTGAGATGGCTTCTAACCTTGAAGAATGCTCATACACTGCCAAAATTTTACTAGATGGTTCAATGGAGTCTATATTGGGACCTGCATTATTTGAAGTTTTGACATTTGAAATATTGTTTTTCTTGTGTAAATTTTCTCCTTTTTTTCTGTTGAAAACCTTTGATTTGTTGGTTTGTCTCTCGAGTTCTTCCCTTCATATTTAAATTGTGTTTCTAAGATTTCAGTTTCCATTATTTCCTCTTCCTCACTTGGGACATCATTTGTGGAAAGTATTTCAAACATATTAGCAAATGACTTTGATTGATCCTTCATAACTATTTTTTTCTGAGTGTTCTTCTTCTTAGGTATTTGGAAACCTGCCGAGTTTATATCTTCTTTCTTTTGATCAGGAATTTTATTTGGGCAAGCACTGGCCAAATGACCATATTCATGGCAAATTCTACAACGAAAAGGAATGTTCTCATAGTCCACTACTTGCTCCCAAGTGTCTTCCCCAAATTGTAATGTGATATTTTTAGGAAGGGGTTTGTCAAAATCCATTAAAACACAAATTCGAGCATAAATAATATGTTCAAAATTTTGAGTACAATCAGCAATCATCATAAAAGTTCCTAAAGAGTTTCCAATTGAAGAAAAAATAGTAGGATTCCAAAATTCAATAGGGAGGCCAAAGAGTCTAACCCACACGGGAGCTATAGAAGGCATCTCTTCTTCGGCTTTAAATTTAGTATGCCAGGGCTTCATGAAAAGCCCCGCCCTTCCAAAAAACCAAGGACCCCCTTGAAAAGTTTTCTCTCTATCTTCATTATTAGCAAATAAAACAAGAAAATAACCATTTGGATAAATAGAGATTTGTAACTCACCTTTAGTTTTCCAGCTTTTTGCAGCCTCAGACTTTGAAAGCAGATAGACTCGAACGAAAACCCACGAACCGACAAATTAGTCCTCTTTTTTCCAAATCTTCAATGCCAGTCTGAATGTTCCCCATATCAAGCTTAACAATAGGAGTTCCATCATCTGCTTTAAGACATCCTGACTCCATTTTCCTGGGATCAATCTTAGGCATTCTTAGAGGTTTATGGGAAGCCCTAATATTGATATTAGCATTGGGCCGAGGCTGTCCACCATGAAGGGCATCCCTAAAATTTATTTTTGGGACTGAGTCTTCAAAATTCTTACCCTTGACAGGGGTTTTCACAGTAGAATTATTTTGTGGGTGCACCTTAGCACCAGATTCATTTGAGATATGAGCCATTTTTTGATCAACTGCTTGAAACTTGTTTCGAGATCTCTTTAATCCTTGCCCTAGACGCCGTGGAAAGGTATGGTTTTCACTTTTCTTTTGAGCAGCAAATTGGAAGCCGTTGTCACTCAAGTTCACAGTATGATCTGTTGAAAGACAAATTTCTAACCCATATTGTATCCCCTGCAACATTTCCTGCTAAAATATTGAGCATAAACCACAAAAATATTGGCCGCTAGGGCCCGAAGGCCCTAAAAACCAACCTCTGGAGCTGCTTGCACTCAACCCAGATGAAACCCTCGCATAGCCGCTTGCCAAATATATCGTTCACACATAGGGCTGCGCTAGGATATGTGTTGCTCCAAATGATATGAAAATTGGTGGAGACGTTCTAGGGTTTTTCAGGCATCTACCCTCAAAATTTCAGCTCAATCCGAGTTCGGATGAGTGAGATATGGCCGAAACGAGTTCGGTAGTTTGGGCAGTCCTGCGAAAATCGTCCATCTTGTCAATCTCACCTGTTGTCTATCACTAGTGTTATTTTCCTTATATTTATCATCTGCTTTCTATTATCTACTCGTTGTCTCACCTGTTGTTTGTCGCTTACTATGTTTTTCTCACTATCGGGAAGAATTAGTGTTTTAAATATATGAGTATCGTTCCCATGTTAGTTATATATAATGGGGGTATAAGAGGTGAATTTGGTGGGATAAATAAATTTTGTTATAATTTGAAGGTGAATGTTAGGCGGGAATGCTCCGTGAAATAAGTATCATAGCAAGGCAGATGGATCCTAAAAAAATTTGGTCCTAAAAATTTTGGGCGAATGGGCAGAAGTCTAGGGTCCCCATTTTCGCCAAATTCTAATTTTAAAAATCCTAATATTTGTCTAATTTATGAATATTCGCCATTGTGCATAACCCTGGATTTGTATAAAGATTTTATTGCTTTATTTTAGGTAAAAACATGAGACTATTGTAATGAATTGATGTTTGTGATTTCATGCTTAAAATATACCATATGAGAACTTTTGAATTTTTTGAGTTATGTGTTTGATAATTTTGCATAAGTAATAATTAATGATGTCTAAAGTACTAAACTTGATTGTTCTTTATCTATTATTGTATTTTTGGAACATAACAGAAAACTAAATTACATTATAGTACGATAAGTTGATCTAAGGACAAGGAAAATTTTGTCATAAATTTTGAAGTTAGTATTTTAGTGAATTTTGCATTTGCACAAATTGAGAAAATAAAGATGAAAAGAGAGGAATGGACATCTATTCATGTATGTATTAGCAAGAAGAGAGGATATATAAAAGTAGATTGTATACAATAGAGAAGTGTGAGGTATTTTTGTATGCATCAAATATGGATGTATTGTTTCAATGTGCATAGTAGTTGACTTTTCCTAGTTATAGAGTTGAACACTATACCTAAAAAACTTAGCCAATAGTTGTTAATGTGTATTCATATTGTTCATCATGAATTGCTACATGGATGCATAAAATAAAAAATAATTACACTCTCTTTTTGTCTCATTGATGCTATTAATTTGTATGTCTATATGAGGGTAAAAACTCTTATGGAGGGAGTTGAGGTAGGGAATTCCTTTTGGATTTTTTTTATTGTTTTGGTGGTAAACCATATAAATGGTACTCTCTCTCACTGCTAATTATGACCATGGTTGGAATTGCAAGCTATGGAATCAAAACTTGTTGATGTACATTAGGATTTGAAATTATGAATAACACTTCCCATAATATGAAATAATCATTAATGTAATGTAAGACATGCTATTTTATAAATGAGGTATTCATATGGTATGAATGTACTTTGTTTTGATAACACAACTTATATCATGGTATGATATATATTAATGCTCTCTCACACACACATACACATACATATGGTATAGAATAAAGATAAGTTTTTTTCATTGAATGGAAATTGGATCTATGCTAGCATTAATAAATTTATGGACTTAAATATGACAAAATAGAAATGATCTTAGTCTTAAAATTATATGCATAAAGTTTTTTTTATATTATTTGACAATTTTTGTATTTTGAGCCAAATAAGATAAAGTCTTACCTAAAAAAATCATCAATCTTAATGAATGCATGAATAAATTTTGAAGGAAGTTAGCCTAAAATTGTTAGGTAATCTTGCTCATTGGATTTGTTGACAAATTGAACATTTAGAGGTAAAAATTTATAAATGTGCTCAAGCACTTTCTTTTAGTATATAGGTTTAATTATATTTATTAAGAGTTTATGCCAAACCTTAAGGTCTTGTAGGAACTTTATTTTTTGTTGTAAAGACTATTGTATATAAATCAATAAGATGCAACTATTATGCATATGTTAGTATTGGTCAAGCATAAAATACGTACGATGGTTATTAAAGTGTAACTTGAATTGAAACTTCAAACCTCTCAAAGCATAACTTTTATCCTAGCCTATGATGGATTTGTTAGTGCAAGATAATAACATTCCATAAGATGGAGATTAACAAACACAACAACATTCATATGTGAGAATCCTTTTAAGTAAACATGATAATATTAATGACTCTCCTTACTATATTTTTTTTTTGGTAATTATTTTAATATATTAACAGTGGGTTTTTATAGAGGATCCCAAAACCTTATGTACAAAATTAGCCAAATTTCTAATGATGCATCATACCTCTTGGCTGTAACAATAAGTCTAATTGTAAGTAAAGCCATCCTAATGCTAAAGACTTGGAAACAACAAAAAGGGCTTTTAGGCCTGGAAACCCAACAACAAAAAAGAAACAGGACAAACCCGAGAGAAACCCAAATAGAGGCCGAAAACAAAAAGACAAACACCATGGACAGCTAATCACGATCCTCCTGTCCTTCCGAATTTGAGCGCTTCTGGTTCTGCTTCAGGATTGTAATCATGGAGTTAACAGTAGTAAGAATGGAAGCAGCCAGGTCCAGGAGAGAATTGCCATGACTCTCCTTGTCGCTCTCCGTGTCCGACGGGATGTGCTACGAAAGGACGTCCTTCTCAACCTTTCTGGCTTTTCGCAGGCACTGGGAAGATCTGCCAGGAACAGACGATTTGCCGCCAATGCTGCGTTTTGGCCGAGAACGAGCAGAGCGGCTGTAGGGAGAGGGCCCGTCAGCGCTGGGAGGGCTGTTTTTGGAGGGGCTGGAGGTAGGAGAGGACGCACAGGGGGCTTGGGAATTCAGCGGGTTGACAACCTGAGGAGGAGGGCGCTTGGCCAGAGCATGCCTGTAAATGATTGCCATGAGGCCTTGATGGATGGGAGGGGAATTCGCTTTTTGACTCTTATCAATGGCAAGGCCAAGGGAGTACATGAGGTAATCTAGGAAACTCACTTGTTTGGCATCGCGGAGGTGGTTATAGAAGCTAATGTGAAAGCTTCGAATAGTCTTGTCGGGATCGTCACATGTAATATATTGCATGATAGGAATCATGGCGGATCTATAAGGCTCAGGGAGGGCAGACCGGAGGAGACACGACCTATCCCATCCAAGATTTTTCCCTTTATCAGGGAGCTGCTCCAGCTCCTCAGCCCAATTGTGGTTATCTCTCCTGATGACCCGCCCAAGGGCCGGCAAACCAGTGATCTCCGCCAAGACCATAGTCAAAACGCGGATGTTAATACCTTTCACGACCACATCACCCTGGGTCCAAGTGTCAACGAAGCTCTGCGTAATCTCCTGGTCAGGGCCAGCAAATTTTTCCAGGAAGGGCAGCAGCTTCTTTGCTTTCATGAACATGCGCGCCTCATCACTAAGGGACAGGGTAGATGGCTCAATGAAGGGGCCAGCCATAATTACCCACCTACAAAAAACTCCAATAACAGAGATTAAAGCAAACAGACGAATATAAAAAATGGGATGGGGGAGGATAAATCTGACCGTGAGCCACCTCCCACAGTCGACCCGGATCCAATGCCGCAAGCCAAGGTCACAAAAGAAAGGTGCCACGTAGATCCCGAACTTGCCTCTCCTTTGTCTAAAAAAGCCACGCGGTCTCGCCACCCCTTTAGTCGTAACATCATCAGTCTTGCATGCACAGGGTGGATTGGAAGGAGCATGCCAAATCCAAGGCAAGGATTTGACAAGATCCAAGCCCAAGCATTCCCGTACACCGCCAATAATCCACACACACGTGGGCATCGTTGGAAAGGGGTACTTTGAAAAGCCAACCACGAACCAATGCCAGGATCGGACAAACCAGATAAACCGCCTTGGTGGAGAAAAAAGAGTAGAGAGCCTACAGGGCGCCAACTCTGGTGTGTCCTGGAGACTTGAAAAACAAAATGCTTTGGGAACAGGGGTGCGCATCACAAGACACTCGCGCCCACACTCGCCCAAGGGAGTAGACAAAAATGCCACGCCACCCCAAAACACGTCGAAAGGGGCTTTCCAAAAATTGTGCAAGGAAAACATCAGGAAGGTATGTCTGCTCTGGCCAACCTTTCCACCTCGGATGGGAAGCGAGACCGCCACACGACCGGACACGTGGTCGCGAGCCCTTTGTTGGCCATGTGGTCAGCCACGCGATTTCCTTCTCTCAAAATATGATTTGCTTTCCACCTACCACGATAGGAGAGAAGAGATCTAGCCTCGAGGATGATGTTGTAGACTTTCCAAGATGGATTTTTGGTGCCAAGAAGGTAATTCACGATGTTGAGCGAGTCACCCTCAATGATTAGAGGTCGAGGGTCCTCAGAGAGAATCCGAATACCATTCAAAGCGCCTCGGGCTTCGGCATAGTGATTCGTCTGGGAGCCCAAATCTTCACAATAGGCCATCACGATATTCCCATCATGATCTCGGACAACCCCCCCAGTGCCAGCGGGCCCAGGATTCCCTTTAGCCGCTCCATCAAAGTTTAATTTAATCCACCCCATGGGGGGTTTGGTCCAAACAACATTCCTTCGACAGGGCTCTTTAACAACCTCCAAAAACGGCCAGAGATTCATCATTTTGAGAATCGCTTCTTCGCTCGAAAGGTGGGGACGGGGACTGGGGACAACAATAGAATTCTCAATGGCATAAGATAACGCCCTTTGAGCAACAGAAGGGGGCCCTCTAGGAGCTCTGCCAAATATTCTGGCATTCCTCTCTAACCAAATTTGCCAAATTGAATGGTGGAAGGATGCCTCGAGGAGGAAGCGAAGTTTGGGATTCTTGAAAGGATTGGGCCATTGGTGAAAAGCATCTCTCAGGGAACGGGGAGAGCACCAAAGGATTTGGAAGGAGGATAGGACAATACTAAGAACAGAGTGGGAAAACGGGCAATGCAAGAATAAATGATCCCTCGTCTCACAATCTGCTAGACACAGGTAACACCTGTTGGGGAAGGCAAAACCTCTCTTGTGAAGGTTGTCAATAGTTAAGGCTTTGTTGTGGAAAGCAATCCATGTGAAGAAGTTGATTTTAGGGACAACTCCTTTCCTCCAAATAGTATTCCACCTGTAGTCCAGAGCAGCCTTGGTGGTGAGAAACTCATAAGCTGATTTAACAAAAAAATGCCCATCCTCCGTACCACTCCAGATGATCCTGTCATTCCTCCTGGCAGAAGGAATTAAAACCGGCTGTAGGATATTAGCAAGAAAGGTAACCTCATTATTAAACCCCTCCACAACAGGAAACTTCCACCGAGGAAAACGGGTGCTCCGGTCAATGAAATCTGCCACCCTGAGTTGGGAGTTAGGGTCGGTCAAACTTCTCAGCCCAGCAAGGTCCGCCCTCGACCCAAGGGCTTCTTCAGTCGCCCACCTGTCCTTCCAAAAGGAAATGAAGTTGCCATCACCCAAAATCCAACGGGCTCCCAGACTGATCAAATGCCGGGTTTGGAGCATAGATTTCCAAAAGGTCGATGCCACGGGGGATGTTTCAACATCCAAGAAGGAAGTGGGGCCAAGATACTTCATTTTAACCAGCTTAACCCACTCCACCGGGTCGCTAGACAGAATCCTCCAAGCGTGCTTCACGATCAGAGCCAAATTCATAAGTCTTGATCTTCTCAACCCCAGACCACCTTGATCTATCCTCGAACACACCTTGTCCCAGGCAACAAGGGGAAGTCTAGATTTCTCTTCGTTGCCAGACCAAAGAAAGGTCCTCTGAATCTTCTCAATTTTGGAGTGGACTGCACTCGAAAGCATGAACACCGACATGAAGTAGGTCGGGATCCCCTGAAGACAAGCTTTGGTAAGGGTGGCTTTCCCAGCTTGCGATAGGAGTTTGCCCTTCCAAGTGCCGAGTTTCCTGTGAAGGCGCTCAAGAATCGTGTTCCACATATCCCCACTGGCCCGCCCGCTATAAGATAGAGGCAACCCCAGATAGGACGTAGGCAGGGAATCAATAGTGCATTCAAGAATTCTAGCAATTCGAAGTTGTCTGTGCAGGGGAGTGTTAATAAAGTAGATTTTGCTCTTAATGTAATTGACCTTTTGCCCTGCAGCTTGCTCATAACGGGACAAGATCCTCTTGAGCGACTTGGCTTGAGCAACGGATGCCCCAGTGGAGATGAGGGTGTCATCCACAAATTGCTGATGAGTGACAGGATTAATTCTAGAAGTCGGCAAGATGCCAAAAATCTTGTTCTGACGAAGAGCCTCTTTCATGGACCAACTCAGAACCTCCGCCAGAAGAATGAAAAGGATGGGAGATAGAGGATCGCCCTGTCTGAGGCCTCTGGCACTTTGGAAATACCCAGCTGGGGACCCGTTGACTAAGACAGAGAAAAAGGGAGTGGATATACAGCTATAGACAAGGTCAATCCAGTGGGGATGAAAGCCAAACTTGAGGAGGACTGCACACAAAAAATTTTGATCGACTCGGTCAAAGGCTTTGTTCATGTCGAGCTTAAGAAAAAGAGCAGCATTCTTGGAGCGGTAAGCGGAGTGAAGGGTCTCATGGACAGTGATAACACCATCAAGAATGTTTCTGCCTTTAACAGTGCTTCCCTGACAAGGATCAATCAGGAGGGGGAGGACTGTTTTGAGTCTATTGGCTATAGACTTGGTGAGAATCTTGTAAAAAACATTGCACAGGCTGATGGGCCGATAGTCAGAGAAACTTTTGCAGGAAGGAGACTTAGGAATGAGGGCAAGAAAGGTGGAATTGAGTTTCGGGTGGATGGATCTGGAAGCTTGGATAACCCGAATAGCATCGCACACATCCGGGCCCACGACCTCCCACATGACTTGGAAGAATCGGGGGGGAAACCATCGGGCCCAGGGGCCTTATCTGGTTGCATGGAGAACAATGCTTCCTTAATCTCGGACGAGGAAAAAGGTTCCAGAAGCTTAATGCTTACCTCATGGGGAACTTTAGTCAAAAAATTGGCGAGCATAGATTTTTGGACCTGAAGGTTGCTATCCGGAGGAGTGCCAAGTAAATCCTGAAAGAAATCAACCGCTTCGCTCCTGATTTCCTCAATCTCCCTGGTAATGCGCCCATCCTTACAAGCCACTTCTCTGATATTGTTGGCCCCCCTGTGCCTCATAGTAGACGCATGAAAAAACCTCGTGTTGGAGTCTCCATTCTTCAACCAAAGGTCACGAGATTTCTGGCGCCAGAACGTTTCCTCCCTAGCGAGAATAGAATGAAAGTCCACCAAAAGGCTCCGCTCTTCCTCCCCGAGACCCTCGGTGTAACCTTCGAGTTCCATCCTTTCCTCCAAAACCTTCAGGTTCTCAGAGATGGATTTTTTGGACTCAAAAATGTTGCCGAAAACCTCTTTGTTCCAAACCTTCAGCTTTTCTTTGACCATTTTGAGCTTTAAAGCCACCCTCTTAGGAGCGCTTCCTTCCACCTTCAATTGCCACCATGCTGAAACCAATCCTTTGAAGTCTTTGTGAGAAATCCACATGGATTCGAATCTGAAAGGGGTCTTAAAAACAGGCCCATCGTCCGCCTCCAAGAAAATAGGGTTATGGTCAGACCCAATCCTTGGAAGAGCCGAAAGGATAGCCCCACCAAGGATGGGAATGGCTTCTGGGGAAATGAAGAATCTGTTGAGCTTGACTTGAATCAAACCGCTCCCAATCCTTCTGTTACTCCATGTGAAGGAAGCCCCTTTGAGTTCGATGTCGAGCAGGCCATTAGTAGAGACAAAATCTCTGAAGTCTTCCAAGCTACGGCTGGAGTGGTCGGACCCTCCTTTTTTCTCCGAAGGATGAAGGGGACAATTGAAGTCACCCCCTAAAACCCAAGGAAAATTACTAAAATTCTCCCTCATCTGAGAGATAGCTTTCCACATTTCTGCTCTCTCTGTGGCAGAATTTGAAGCATAAACGTTGGACAGAATCCAGGAAAAATTGGTGGTTTTGGACTGGAACAATACATTGATGATTCTGTTGGAAGTTGACAGCGAGCTGCCCTCAAACCTCGAAGGGTCCCACAGAACCATGAGTCCTCCCGTTGTTCCCACTGCAGGGCTGGACAGACAATTTGCCTTGGCCCAAATGGCCTTCGCGACTTTATCAGAGGAGATAGCATCAAGCTTGGTCTCTTGCAAAATAAGGATGGAAGGGTTAGTCCTCCTACGGAGATCAGCCACTAACCTTCGTTTGGCTGCACCGTTCAGTCCTCTCACATTCCATGAGAGGACTTTCATCTGGATAGTTTGAGGTTTTTCTTGCCTCCCCTTCCTTGTTGAGGGGGAGGTTTTGATGCATGCGCTTCGTCCGACTGAGCGTCACAGTCATCCAGAACCAACAAACGTTGGGTTCCATTTGCAACGTCAGTTGCTGTCTCTTTGTCTCGCTTGTCCTTGTTAGGAGGACGACCCTGCTTCCTCTCACTACCAAAATCCACACTTTGCTTTCGGCTCCTCGTGTTTCGGGGGCTAATGTGACCGGACTGTTCACCCCTCCTTCCTAAGAGGTAATCTTCTAGCAGCGTCTGCGACTGACTAAAATCGGGATGACCCGTATCTTGGAGCAGAGAAACAGCCTGAGTCATAATTTGGGATGGGGTCCGTTCCTTCTCTTCCTACGATTCACTTTCCAAGTGGGAGTCTGTTCCTTGCTGGTTGTCAGCCTCAAGATGCTCGGGGTCCGATTGGAGAGTGGGATTCTCTTCAGGTTGAGAGAGTCCGACGCAGTCTCTAGAGGGGCTTGGGGATCCATGGCCCTTCGCGTCTGGAAGATTTGGTTGCTTCGACAGACCTTCCTTGTGCTCCAGGGGGTTGTCATTTTCACGTTTCTATTTTCCCGGTTTTTGAAGAGGACACTGGGACTGGAGGTGCCCTTGGGACCGACACTGGGGGCAGAAAGTTGGTCTATTTTCATAGACAATAGCTTGTTTATGAAGAATGGTACCTCCAGACCGAAGAGTGATGGAAGTTGGGAGTTCCGCCTCCAAATCTTCCAGAACGCAAAAACGGGCTTGGACGAACCTTGTTCGAGCTCGGGTGGGAGGATCAATGGTGACCAACTCCCCAATGGAGCGCGCAATACCCCTTATGACATTTTCATGCCAGCCAAAGAGGGGAAGATTCGGGAGCCTAACCCATATTGGGGCAATGTTGATGTTCTGGGTATCAGGACTGAAATCCATGTCCCACTTCCTAAGAAATAAACTTTTGCGGCCCAGAAACCATGGCCCGCCAGCCAAAATTTTACAGTAATCCTCCTTATTGTTCAGTCTAATGGCAAAAAACCCCGGGATAGGGCCGCCAGCTCCAAATGACCAGAAGTCCTCCATTTGCTTGCTGCCCACTTTCGGATAGTTTCCATGTCGGGACGGCCTCCAATGAATTTGCCTATTAGGGTAAATTTCTCAAACTCCATGAAGCTTGAAAGAACTTCCATCGGGATGTCCAGCTCATCCCCAACCGAAAACAACTCTTTGGTAAAAAACCCGTTTAGGGTTTCTGAGGCCGCTGCCTGGGCATAAGACTTTTGAGCCCCACCACCCCCTTTGTCTGGTGGGTCCTTACCTCGACCAACACCGTTGTCAGCTCGGTCATCTTCAATGGGCCCGGGCGCTTCCGCACCACCGAATTCCTGGTGCCCTCCGATTGCTCCGCTGCGTCCAAGAACCGAACCATAGCCGCTCCTGAGCTCCCCTGCAGAAGACTTCCCGCCCATTGACATCCCTCAACTCTCCTTACTATATTCATATTAGATAGAAAGTACGATTATTTTTTTATTTTTAAATGAGATTTTAAAAAAAAAATTATATTATTTTATGTAACCATAGAAATTTAGTCATTACAATGTTACATGTACTAGTCTTTGATGGGTAACATTTTCACTTAGCCTTGAAATGAAAAGTTGGACTGCTCCTTTCTCATAAAGGTTTAAGGATTAAAACAAAAATTGAATCTTTATGGAGGGTGATTTTCATTTTACCCTTTCTCAAAGAGTAAAATAATATTTAAAGGCATCTAAAAGTTCCATTTTTAATCCTTATTATTCGCCCAATCTAAGTGCTTGAAGTGCAAAAGTCTTTATCACTTTTGCACTATTAAAATGACCTAGTAAAATCATATTTATCCTTCCACAATAGAGGGTAAGTGGTTTTCAAATTTGAATATGAGTTTATTTAAAAGATAAAGACCTATTCAAAATATGAAACATGGTGTGACATGTGGTTTACACTCATTCAATGATTAACATATACAATTCTCTTGTTGCTTAACTACACTAAAATTCTATCATTGAATTGATGAATTTAATGATGTATGTTATTTTTAAGTTTATAAGGTAGTTTGGAGAGTTGTCAACATAAATTACATTGAAAATCAAAGATGTTTAGATGCATGTTAAATAGTTAGTAAAAAGGTCAAAGATCAAATTACATTGAAAATCAAGAATATTTAAATATATGTTTAATATCTACTAAAAAAAACTCAATCTTAAAATTTATTATATTAACATAATCTCAAACCTTATTTTATATTAAATATATATAAAATTTTAAATATAATTTTTTTTATAAATGTAAGTAATAGATTAATATTAAACTTAATATAAATCACAAGTTTAAAAAGTAAAAAAATTAAAAAGTACAAAGCCTAATCTAACACGGCCATTTATCCTTAAAATAACTAAAATTTAAATTTGAATGCAGAGTTATTTAATTGTTTTGGATGGATAGTTTGTTGGAGGAGCTATTTATATGTAATTTTTATATAAAAATAATAAATAAATATTAAGGTGAACAGGAGCTCGCTAAGCCTTTCGATATAATGGAGGGGATATGATGCTGGCAAATAATGGTGAGCTCCGGCCTTTATCAAATTCCAAACAAAAGTCTTTGGTAAAATAATATTTAATATTCATCGGAAGAAGACCCCTCCCTTTTTAAATACAAGAACAGCACCAGGCAAGTAATGGCCGTTCCGCCGGCGACTCCTCTGACTAATCCACCGACCGAAATTTTGTATGGGACCCGCCAATTTTATTTGGAATTTGGTAACGTGGT
Organism: Wollemia nobilis; assembly: GCA_028583015.1. Lineage (NCBI taxonomy): Eukaryota > Viridiplantae > Streptophyta > Pinopsida > Araucariales > Araucariaceae > Wollemia > Wollemia nobilis. The sequence continues at coordinate 34,328,492 of JAQPPZ010003077.1, read as the reverse complement.
AACGGACGCTGTACACGGCACCGTCAAGGCAATTCGTTGATTTTGTCGACATTTTCAAGGGCGTCCTTTTCGAAGTTTCCGACTACTTTCGCTTCTGAATATTCCCCAGAATATGTAGCCACCACCAATATCATTCGCCTGCGCCCTTGACTTGACTTCGCATCGTGTAAGAACGTGACGCGTGCATTATTTGTTCATAGCTTGCCATTTTATCCATTTTCCTACTCTCCACTGCCTATAAAATCGTAGCTCTGGAACATCCACCACAAATCTCATCATTCCACAACATAATCGTCATTAGTAAATATTCTTATTGCAGAGTTCTAAATCATTTTTTCCCCTTTCTTTCCTAAAAGATTGAAACGTTGGTCATGGGTTCACAATTTTCAGCAGAGATTTTGAGCGGAAAAATGGCCACTCCTGACGGTGGTTACTCCAGGAGAGCCTTCATTACTTTCCTTGCCGGATCAGGAGATTACATAAAAGGCGTCGTCGGCCTCGCCAAGGGGCTCAGGAAGGTGAAGAGTTCATATCCTCTTGTGGTTGCTGTCTTACCCGACGTTCCACAAGACCACAGGTTACAATTGCGTAACCAGGGTTGCATCGTTCGAGAGATTCAGCCCATCAACCCCCCGGAGAATCAAGTCCAGTTCGCCATGGCCTATTACGTCCTCAACTACTCCAAATTGCGCATTTGGGAGGTAAAATCATCCTCCTTTTTCTCGTTTCTTTGCTGCTACAATATTATATAGTGTGATTCCATTTCTGATGGTAGCTTCTTGATTTTTGGATTTGCAGTTTGAGGAGTACAGCAAAATGGTGTATCTGGATGCAGACATACAAGTCTTTGACAACATTGATAATCTGTTTGATATGCCGGACGGGCATTTCTATGCTGTAATGGACTGCTTCTGCGAGAAGACGTGGACTCACAGTCCACAATACAAGATTGGATACTGCCAACAGTGCCCTGAAAAGGTGCGATGGCCCGCGGAATTGGAGAAGCAGCGTCCTGCTCTGTATTTCAATGCTGGAATGTTCGTGTTTGAGCCCAGCCGACTGACGTTCGACTCCATCATGGAATCTCTCATGTCTACCCCTCCAACGCCTTTTGCCGAGCAGGTGCCCCTTTGCTTTCTTTTTTTCCACTTTCCCCCTAAACTGATTTGCAATCGTTTGATTAATTAGAGCGTGGTCGTCCTTTGCAGGATTTCTTAAACATGTTTTTCCAAAAGATGTACAAGCCGATTCCGGTGGCGTACAATCTGGTCCTGGCCATGTTGTGGCGACATCCGGAGAACGTAGACATCGACACAGTCAAAGTAGTGCATTATTGCGCAGCTGTAAGTTTTAGTTCTTTTAATTCTAATGTGCTTTGAGCTGTTGTGGAGATAGATTTTAGAGTTCTTTCGTTTTGTGGGTATTTGAGGTATGTTGACGGATGTGCAGGGTTCGAAACCGTGGAGGTTCACTGGCGAGGAGGAGAATATGGGGAGAGAGGACATCAGGATGTTGGTGAAGAAATGGTGGGACGTCTACAACGATCCATCCCTTGACTTCGGGTCAACTAGTAAAATAGAAGAGATGGAGAGTAGATCTGACTTTAACCGGTCGTTGGCTGCAGTGCCTAGGCCGTCGAACGCGTTGCCTGCTCCGCCTGCGGCTTGAGGGGAACACGTCATGGCTGTGTTGTGCATTAACAACTTTTCATTCTGTAACCTGTACAGTTTATTTGAAAGGACTTCATTTATCACTTTGGCGACACGTGGTCGAAAGCCACAGACTCATCTGTGACTCATATGTACATGTAATCCATTCAATTTTAATGTGTATATTTGATCTTCCATTTCTTATTTAATTGTATTAAAATTTGAAACCGAAATTCATGGTTGGTGTTTTGTTTTGGTGATTTAATGGTTGGTGTTTTGTTTTGGTGATTTTAATTGAGGAGGGTTCTATGCAGACGGTGGGTAGTGTGGTTCTGCCTATACTTTATATTATTTTAAAAATATATATTACTATCAAGCCTTTTTTTCATAGAAGTCTGTTAAAAAATATTATTTTCTAGGTTACAAATGGTAATTATTTTATATTTTATTTTATTTGTATGGTGGAATAAGTAGCAGTTACGAATTTCGGTAGTTTGTTTCGTCTACTTAAAAAAAAAAATATGGAAATGGATGCAACCATAAACATAAGCACAATGATATTAAGAAAACAAGCAAAATATCATTATCCTCAAGTAAAGGTGTAATATAATTTACTAAATTAATATAACTATCTACTATGTCTATTTTACAAATTAGCTTTCAATTCAAGGTTGTTAAGTACATTTCAAATCAATATCACTTTAATCTCTTTAAAAGAACCTAAATTTTTATTATACCAAGTTTTTATTTTCTTTTTTCACTTGCTTGAGTAGTTTTTTCAAATGAAACTACAACTTCATGGTGATAAATGAGTATTTTGTTATTGATACTTTCTACATGAATATAATTGTGATGTTTGTAGATGTTTAGTTACTTAGCGTAATGTTTAAACACTAAAACATAAACTTTTAGAAAATAAATCAAATATCCCTTTTAAGTATTAATATAGTAAATATTTGACAAAGATATTAGATTTTTATAGATTCTTTGTAGCCTTGGGTAATATTCAATGACAAAGATACATGATGATTTTTCAAATAATCATGCAACTATCTTGTTATATGCTATTTTGGCCATGATCTTCCTAATTTTGGTACTTTCATGAATGTTTTGTTTCATATTCATAAATTTATAGCTTTCATTCTTAACATTTTTCTCTAGGTATATTTTTCAAGCCAACACTTATTTTAAAGTGTTTAAGAGTATAAATCTATTTATGACATCCTTTTCAATTGATAAGGAATGACGTGCATGTTGATAGACTTTCTATGAATAAGATTTTATGCATGGTATAGTTTCTATATTATGCATCAGATAAGATTTTGGAACACCTATTATGCTTATCCGAAAAGATGTTAAATTTATTATAAATAGTCCTTCAATCTAAGCATTATGCATATCTTTTTTAGTACAGTTTTCTGTGTGATGTGTGTGAGCCTTCTTGGTAGCTTATCCTTATCGGTGGTTTCAGAGCCTTCGATCAGGCTTGGGTATATGTCCTTTGTTTATGCCCTATCCCCATTCACCGTTGTTTCATCCTCGATTTTTGTTGAGATTGCCAGATTGCAACGTGATATTTTGAGGTATTTAAGGCAGTGTGTTGCTTGTTGCAAATCCAAGCCATCCAATAGAAAGCTCAGCCTCAGCATGCCTTTGCCCATTGCATCTCATCCATGGGAAAGTATTTCAATGGATCTAGTTAGTGGTTTTCCTAAGACAGTCCGTCAGCATGACTATGTTTTTGTCATAGTTGATCGATTCAGTAAAATGTCTAAGTTCATCCCTTGTAGAAAAACCAGTTTCCTTGCCAACTTAGCCCAACTCTTCTTTGGTACTGTCTGGCATTCCTTTGGTCTACCCACTAGTATTGTCTCTGATCGTGATTCTCATTTTATCGGTCACTTTTGGCATTCATTATGGAAACTTTTAGGGGTGTCTCTTAATTTTTCCACAACTTTTCATCCTCAAACCGATGGTCAAACTGAAGTAGTCAACCATACTCTTATCCAAAGTCTTCGTATTTTTCACCATTCATCTCTAGCCAAATGGGATTTGAGTCTTACCCACATTGAGCATGCATATAATCAGGTTGTCCATTCCTCCACAGGTCACTCACCCTTTGAAGTATGTCTAGGTTTTCAACCCTTAGCACCTTATGAGTTACCCTTGTCCCTTCCATCTCCTGTCACAACCCATATGAAAAAAGAGCAAGACAAAGCCCATTCCTTCGTCCACCATTTGCAGCAGCTTCACTCTAACATTATTTCTATTTTTTAGAAAACCCAGCAGTAGTAGAAGAAATCCATGGATAAACACCATGTTCCACATCATTTCCAGGTGGGAGATAGATTTTGGTTGCACCTTGATCGTCGATGGGTCCATGGGACGACCCATAGCAAGATCAAACCCATTTGCTTTGGGCCATACACTATTATACAACAGGTGTTAGAGAATGCTTTTTGGCTTGATCTTCCAGCACACTTGGGCATCTATGATGTTGTCAATGTTGACTTGCCCCGACCATACCATGAGTCTACATTGGAGACAAACCCTGTCATTAGTCATCCTGTTGATATTGTACCTGACTTCTAATTTCCTTTGGAGAATTATCATATTTTTGACACCAGGATACGCCACACTCACCAGGGATCTTCAACTTCATACCTTGTGGCCAAACGAGGACAACTACCACATCAGGCTTGATGGATCTCTCATAGCCAGATGGTTCATGACTTTCCTTCCCTTTTGACCGCATTGGAACCCAATGCTCTTATGGTGGGGAGGAATGATAAGGAATGACGTGCATGTTAATAGACTTTCTATGAATAATATTTTATGCATGTTATAGTTTCTATATTATGCACTGGATAATATTTTGGAACACCTATTATGCTTATCCGAAAAGATGTTAAATTTGTTATAAATAGTCCTTCAATCTAAGCATTATGCAGATCTTTTCGAGTGCAGTTTTTTGTGTGATGTGTGTGAGCCTTCTTGGTAGCTTATCCTTATCATAAATAAACTTATTGATGATATTAGTATGTATTTGTTTATTTAATAATAAATAGGGTGTTAATGGTGTTAGTAGTCAATTTATTGAACTTGAAAAATGTTGTCTTCTAATCTTAATATACCACAACCAACATCCCATACAAAGTATTTACAATGATAATATTCCATGTAGATGAAGGTCTTATGAATAGTTATTTCCCCATGATAAAATCATCTAGATATGCTAATTACTTCACAAATGCTTTTGAAGAACTCATATATCAATTTGGAGACCACCTTGTTCTAGTAACCTATCCACCTTAATATTATCAACAAAAATGAACTAAAAGATGCACTTTATAGTTCAAAATAAATGAGAACTCCTCCAATTTGCATACTATATCAATATTATTGTTTCACTCTTATTTGATTCTAGATGCATAATCTATTATGATGACAATGACCTATTTTATAGAAAATATTGATCAAATACTAGAAAAATGTTGAAACATTATCTATCTACAAAGATAATAAATTTATAATTATATTATACCTCAAAATTTTGAAATTTAATATATGATCAATTTGTAAGATCTTCTATAAGATATGATTACCCTCTCAAATATCAAGTACAAATATGTTTCCATGAAAAGAGAAATTGTTAATAATAATTTTAATTGTTTAATTGGTTATGTGAGATTGAAACGAGCTCCATCTGTGTTACATCATGACCACATAGTGGTATTACAACAACTTGGATATTATAGAATCAAACATGACCGGCTTAGATTTCATTCTACGCCTAAATTTGAATTTGATTCATTGATCTGCAATGGCTTTCTACAAGTGGTTGCATTATTGGAACTTAATTAGAACCAACTAGCGAAAACCATGGTAGTTGTAGGTCTAAAGATAACTTCTAGTTGAAATTCGCTCAGGGTCAGGCTCTTCATTTGCTTACAAATATTCTCTTAGCAAGGTCACATTTTTTATCCATCCTGACCTTGAATAATTTCTTTCTATGGTGCTTTTTTCATTGATTTACACGACCTCAAACTTAAGCTCAAAATTGGTGATGTCATTAGCTCATTCAATACAAGTTTAAGCACTTTCTAGCTTTGGATGCTTACATCCCAATTTTTGGCACTTTCATATTCTTAGCGTAATACCAACCTCATTTTGATCTTGATGACATTATCATTAAGAATCACACAGTCTTGGGCATCATGATCTTGGACGATCTTTAAATTTTGACTCACTCGATCCTGGGCTATTCACCTATTTGATTGACATCATTATTTTGGAAGGCACGAGATTGATACATCGTACACTTGGGCATCTTACGATGAGCAACTTCATTTTGATCCTAATATTGGGTTTTTATGACATTGCAAGGTTGCAACCTTATGCAAATAGATTTTTATGTCTTCCCATGAATATGGAGCATCATGCTAATGCTCTTGCTGATGTAATCCCAATCTTGAGAATTCTTGGTCCTATGTCATCTCTTAGCAATCTGCAATACTTAGTGAAATTTGATAATCCAAAAGATCTTTTCCCTTCTACTTTTTATTATGGTAAAAAAATTGACAAATACACCTATTAGATCAAAGGAATGGGATATTTTCCTCTTAATCTTCTTGGAGGTAATTTCACCATTGAAAAAGTACTATATATACATAGATTGGAAAACAAAATATTTTTTTTACCACAATTTTTGGATCAAAACATGGTGGTCGAATTCCAAGTTGATGGCAACAATAAGTGTTTTATCATAAAATATAGCAGGATTGTGGTAACAAGTTCCTACAATAATGGCTTATTTGCACTTAATGTCATATTCTCTCTAATATTGCATTGTAAGTAGCAATGATAGATGCTACCTCCCTTTGGCATAGGATATATAGTTATTTAATTTTCGGATACTTACTCTAGCTAAGTAAGGATCACATGGTGTTAGGTCTGCCAAACCTTTCACCAACATTAACAGTATGTTTGGGTCATTTAAAAAGGAAACAACACTAAGCCCTTTTCATTTGAGCACTCACAGAGCCAAAGGACTATTGTATGTGATACACACCAATCTCTATAGACCCATGACAACTAGTTTTGATGGACGAAGGTCATTTTAGTTGGTTGTATTTGACTACTCAAGGAAGATGTGAGTGTATTTCTTACAACTAAAGTCAAACATGCTCAAGCATTTCTAGTGCTTCAATATGCATGCATAAACAAAAACTAGGCATTCAAATCAAATTATTTTACTCAATGGCCCCTCCCAATTCCATCCCTGATTTGTTCACTCAGTGGCCTAAGCCCTTTATTCACCAATACCTCAAGTCATTATGGGACTTCTGTAGGTCCCACTTCCTATAGTAGAAATGAAAGAAACAATAGAATTTTCAATAGTGTTCAGCATAATCCCCAGTTTGTCCTTACCAAATTCTGAGCGCTACCACTGAAAACACTCACCTTGTTCCTGAACCTGAAACTACTACCCATGATCTTGAATCCAACCTCATCACCCACTTTAGTTTGCTGGGAAATTCTCCTTACCCATCCGCCAATTCTTTCTATCGATCTAGAGTCTGATGGTTAGCCCCCTGAAATGGTTGGATTAAATTCAACTTTGACGGTTTTACCAAAGGAAATCCAGGGAAGGTTGGCTGTAGTGGTCTTGTGAGAAATGATAGTGCTAAAGTCATCCTGATTTTTCTAAAAACTTAGACATCCAATACAACCATGTGGCAGAAGCTAGAGGCTTATATCATGGTCTTTCCATCCTTAGCAAGTTCCCATATAAAAATATCATTATGGAAGGTGATTCATTGAATATCATTAACAATGTGAAAGGGAACAAGACCTCTGAAGGTAATGTCTATAATATTATTGAAGAATAAAAAAGGTTGCTACAAAGATATGAAAACGTAATCATCCAACACACGTTAAGGAAAGGCAACAAGGATGTGAACATGCTGCCTAACCAAGATTTATCAGAAGCCAACATTCGAATCTGGATAAATCACTTTCCACGTGGTATCTTCACTGATAACAAATATGATTGCGCCTTTTTGTCAATTTGTTATTTTTCCTTTGTTTATCATCAACCATCTTAGCATGTCTGTCCAATTAAATATTTTTCCATGCTCTCGTATATTTTCTATGTCACCACAAGTGTCTTATTTTATGTTTCTTGTTGTCTTGTGGTAGGACCCTAGTTGTACAAGTGGCTTTATGTTCATTGCAAATCTAATCCTCTCACTTAACCAAATCAAATCCTCTAGCCACTCAAGTCTAACCTTTCACATGTGTGTTAGAAGTTCCTTCTCTCATCCATCTTGAAAGTTCACTTTTTCCCTACCACTCTGGCATAGATCCTTTGTACCATTGCATAGTTATTCCCCCCTAATTACAGTTTTCCTAATTCTAGACTTAGAGTTTCAAGGTGGAATTTTAAGCTGCTTCTCATGTCCCTTGTGAATGGTTTCAATCATGCCTTTTGCCTCTCGCATAATACTCATGTCCTCAATTATTTCCAAGAGGGATAATTTTCTTCTTGTATATTTTTTTAAAAAGGATTATTGTCAGTGCCCAAACCTTTATCAAGTGGGAGATCAATCCCATTGGCCGATTCCTTCCCAAGTCAAATTGGGCACTTAAATACCTCCCTCTCGAAGATGACAAAATGAATTCCCACCTTAGTTGGTATGCATGTCCTGGATTACAATGTTGTCTCACTATCATGGAAATCCACCATTTGCAGAAATGATTTTAAGTGGATTGAAACACTAAGCAAAAATTACATCGACACAAAGGAGATTATTTTCTGGCTATGAAGAGTGAGTATCCAGTCTAGGGAAATTAGAGGTCATTATCAAGTAATGGTGTTGGTTGAGCCTTCCTCTATGCAATTTTATGCTCTAGTGGAGGAATTATTGAGAATTCACCATTTGCTACCTTTCCTCCTTAAGTTTAGTGAAAATGACCCTAAAATATTTGATGAATTCACTTCTACTTGGAAGAATGGTCATGTGATCATCAAAGAAGAATCAATGCTCACTTATTAGTTGAAGTTATTGGTTTGCCTATTGGTGGTGATTGTGTCCATAGGGACAAACACACCCTAGCTGGTGAACTTATTCACTTCAGGGAGAAAGGCAAGAGGTTGACCAAAGATAAGGGTGGCTACGTCAGGAAAGGTCTTACAAATCCATGGAATCGTGTGATGATTCCCATTATGGAATTCATTGTTGTCAATGACATCAATGCTCCGTTGTAGAGTTTTCATTTTGCTCTTGTGAATAATATGCATTCGGTAAAGGTGATAAGCATCCTCAAATATATATTATGGTCTTTGGAGTTGTCTGTTTCAAATGTTAGAGATGGGTCTTCTACCCACCCTAGACACCAAGGTCTCCACCTCATCATTTACTGGTACATTCTCCAAACGAAAGCAAACAAAGTTACTCTTACCATCATTGGAAATCCTAAGGATGGTTCAGCGAATAATGTCATTAGTGACGATGAATCTGATAGTGCCTCCAATGAATCTGGAAAGAATGTTGTGAAAACCTTGATCTGCACCCTATCTTCCAAATCTGAATCACATCATTGGGTGACTAGAAGCAGGGTTGTGAAGGAAAAGTACAAGAGCACCATCGAGGTTTCTGAAATGGATTCCGAAAGGACCCTTGTTAAGAGGGTCAAAATTGAAGAAGACTTCAACCATCTTCTAAACATAGAGGACTCCAAGAAGAAAACTGATTCTTGAGCCTGTATGACAGACCTCCTAACTTTGGCTTCAACTATGCTCCTCTAGGCTAAAAAATTTCTTAAGAAAGATAGCCGTCAGGTTGCTAATGAGGTTTTCAGTGACGATCCCACTGACAAGGATTACATTGAAGATTAACTGATCTCCAATTTTCAGTGTGAGTCACTTAGTTTTTTCTATGTTATTTTTGCTTCGTGTTCGGCTCTAGTTTGGTCTTGTGTGCTCTAGCTCATGTCCTGGGCTTGTTGTTTTGGTTTTCTCTATTTTTTCGTTGGTGTTTTGTCTTAAATAACTATGCTTTATTGTTTTTCTTCCATCCTTTGGTGGTGCCCCTTTGGGTTGATCCATATTTGTTTTGGTTTGGTGTGTTGTAAAAGGTTTATGGTCCCTTTCAAAACCCCTTATCTATCTATCAAAACAAAGTATGCAAGTTTAATAAATCTACTTACAACAATATCTGTTATAATTATAATGAATTTAGAAACAATACTAAAGACTTATGATGTAGATGAAGGGGCAATATTATTTTTTTGTATTTTAAAAATTTGAGATAGTTTTTCCTACCTAGTTTCTTAACTTCTAGGAGAAAATTATTATAAGGGGAGGGGGATGTAGTACCCACCTCCTTGATCCCTTGGTTAATAAAAACATGTTGATATGATGTACCTTGGTTAATGATATTATGATGGATTATATGGGTTGATTCTTAACATGAATTTGTGTTTTACTTTAATGAATGACATTTGAAGATTATAGTTTATTATGATAAATTTATGAAATATACTATGTGGAAATAAAGTGCTCTTATGTTTTGTAGGTATTGAATGCCATTATTTATACAAATAAAGAAATTCAAAAATATGTATGGCTTTAGTATTACCGTTGTCTTGTCTTGCCAATTAAAACCATAATGTGTTGTGAAACTTCTCAATGTTTTAATTCAAGGTTAGGGTATATGAATATATCATATCATGGAAAGGGTAGGATAACCCTAAAATAATTAAATTGGATAATTAAAGGATCACTTAAAGGGGTTATTAAATTATTCCAAGGAAATTGAAAAAGATATCTAAGACATTAAACGCAACATCTTGAAATGAATGCCAATGAACACTCACTTTCACCCACTTCTATCGAATGTCAAAAATAGTAATTGTTCCTCTTTTTTCCTCTATTCAAAATGATATGGACCCTACACAAAAGTATTGAAAAAAGGATGTGTAGGTGGTGGATGGGTGGCACAAGAATTTCAAAAAAGACAAGGGAGAAAATGAGGAAAGGGAGGAAAAATAAAGGAGGAGGGAGAAGAGATGAGAAATAGCATATGAAGATAAAATAGATATGGAAGGGAATAGCCACTAAAAAGAAGGGAGAACAACTGAAAAGGTGGAGATCAACATGGTGAACCAACTCTAGTAACAAGAATGCCAAGGTAATATGTTATCAAATGGATTAATCTTTACTATATAACAAGAAAAGAGAAAAATAATATAATGAGGTAAAAATCTAATTTTCTCTCATTCGACAAATTTATATGATGTATGAATAAATCGAGTTTAGTGATTTGTTTATTTTGGTCTAGGATATGTAAATGTTGTTATGCATGAGAAAGTAGTAATTATAAAAAAAAAAAAAAAAATTGATTCTATATTTGCTTACATATATAGTGTATTTAATAAAATGAAATTAATGTCTTATGCTTTATTGTACTATTCAACTTGTGACCTTTTTTTAAGCAATTTTCCTAAGGAGTTGAGATCTAACTATTCATTAGGATGTGAACATAAGCTAGTGGTGTAATGTTTATCACCTCTGACCTCTGACGCAAATGATATCTTGATGCTTAATAAATCATGGAATTGAATTATCCTATAGTTCATTCTACCCTATTTATTACCCCTTTTGTAAACATAAACCCTCTATATACCCTAACTATATGAGAAATGACTTTGTTTTATATATGTGTGAAGCATGTTGATAATACAATGATTTTATGGTAAAATGGATGTCTTTTATTTGGATTTACTTGTTTGTTATGAATGTGTGATGTTAACCTATTTTCATAGAGCATATTTCTAGTATTCTTCTATGTGGCCAAGAACATAGCAGAAAATGTCATTATTACAATGAACTATGAGATTACAACTAATATGGGATGCGATGTCATTTTTATGCAAGACATTATAAAAATACATATAATGATTTCCATTTTAGGAGACAATCAAGCTATCTAGAGGAAGAAGATATGAGTGGATTATGGAATTAGAGCTAATAACTATGGGATGTGATGTCATTCCTATGCAAGACATTATAAAAATACATATGATGATTTCCATTTTAGGAGACAATCAAGCTATCTAGAGGAAGAAGATATGAGTGGATGCAATATTTTTATTTCTAGATTATAGGACGATTATATTGTTAAGATTTTTATTCGACCTTATGAGAATAGATCTCATCGATAGGATCCATAATCATATTTAAAAAAAAAAAAATTTGATACATAAGGGAATTGGCAACTGCTTTTCGTTTTTGAACAACTGGTCACAGGGTCAAATCACATTGCCTCAGCTCGTAACGTCAAACCATGGAGCTACCACAATAACCCCTACCTCGCCTCTATAAACACGACTCGAAGTGAGGGAGACCCCCAATATATCGAGGTTGGTATCACCGTCATCAAGCTGGCGCACACTCAACGGATTCTAGTCAGACTACTACTTTGCCCTAGAGTGGGCATGCCCGCGAGGTTTGAACCTAGGTCTCCTCTTGGTAAGTGCCCAACGTCTTACCAATCTACCTAGCCCTCGCAGACAAAAACCTTATGTTAAGGAAAACCGTTCCCCGTATCCCAGGGCCAAGACTTTCCGTTCCACGAGGCTTGTCCCATTCGGGTATACCCCTCAAGCTAGCCGAAGTTTTTTTTGTATTTAGCATAGGCCGCCAGGCTTGAACCATGGGTCTCCTTCCGAGGATTGAGGGGACTTGAGTAAGGTACCTAATGGGTTGTATGAAGAATAGATCTCATTGTTAGGATCCATAATCAGATTGGATTGTATGAAGTGGAGTGAGATGACCGTAAAATCTATGAGATGTATTGAAAATACAATATAAAATTGAATTACAATAAATTTGTTACAATGATTAATGGTTACTGCCACAATAAAATAATTAAATTCAAATTAAACATATAATTTATATTATAAATGTCGTATATGCCGTGTTTGAATAAATTTTTAAGAAGAATTTTATTACCAGTCTTCGATTCTGCCAAGGAACTAAAGCATTTGAACAGCAAAATTATTTGGATCGTGGCGAATACTATGCCGACCCATTAAGTATACACGTGTCAGGTCCTCGCGCCAGTGTTATTCAATTCAAGGGTGTCGGAGAGAGTAGACTTTTGGCATCCCTCCACATTCTGAGGCACATTAATTAACGAAAGCACGCAACCGCAACGAAAGAGAACCCACTAAGACGAAAGAGAATCCACGCTGCCTTTGCAAAATTATTCCAACTAACTTTAGCGGGTCCCACTGGGGAACGAAATTTCTGTCGGTCGATTGGGTAGACCCGAAGTCAGCATTGCTCCGGAAATCCTATGGCTTGTTTGTGATCTCGTTCTACCACAAGTAATTTATTTAATTATTTTATGTTATCGATTTACAAGTGATTTATTTAATTATTTTATGTTATCGATTTAAAAGGAATAGGTGTGGGTTATTTTGGTTAGATTTTTAAAATAATGATGATGGACTTATCTTTACTTAACACATTAAACTTTATAAAAAATTTCTAAACAACCAAAAAATATTATTTTATGTTATCTACGGGAATCAAATATTTGATGTAAGAATAAAAGGGTTATTGTCGAATGTTATAGGAGATTGTCTTCTTACTACACCCAATTTTATTTAAATTTATTGAGATCTCGATCTGGTAGAAGTCGTTTATTTAAATTAATGTATTGCCCAACTTTATTGCCGTGTCGGTGTTTGCGGGGCCATTTCTTAATGCAATTCTAAGCCACCCATGTCCAAAGCCATATTTCATAACTATTTTAAGATAGACTATACAGATTGGTAGTAGACTTGATGCTTTCTTTCAAATTTTATCTTCCTTTACACTGCATGGGTAGTAATCGAATTCCAAGATATACGATAAGCCTAAACAACCGGTCTTAATTTTTTTTTATGACCACTCACACATGCGGAAAGACTTAGTAATCGAATTCCAAGATATACGATAAGCCTAAACAACCGGTCTTAATTTTTTTTTTATGACCACTCACACATGCGGAAAGACTTTAAAATCCACCCGTCCAGATTTACAAGCGAAAAAAAAAAAAAAAACTGCGAATCAAGTACCTACAAAATTCCGTTAGTGGCCATTTATAAAGTAAGGAATTGCTGGATTATTTATAAGTTGTGTGACCTCTATGAGATCCGGCCATTAAAGAATTAATATACATTTGTCGTTTGTTAAGATATTATAGTCTTGGGATTTTTAATTTGTTTTAAGATATTTAGGTTTAACTTTATAAACGAGTTGATAGTGGTTAAGTATTTTTCTGTTAGTTGTCTGGGCTTGATTTCCTAAACACAGTCATGCCTTTCCCTACAACGTATTTAGAAGAGGATAAACCATAACACAGTCATGCCTTTCCCTACAACGTATTTAGAAGAGGATAAACCATAACGACAAAATGTTTTCCTATTAGCTGCTTGTTTAATTCCCTAAAGGCAGACATGCCCTGCCCCTGCCCTGATAGAAAATCAGCAAAAGTGTCATCCATTCCCTTATGTCAAAAACAAAAGAAAATAAGATAGAGATTTTACATGCTAATACACTTTGGGTTGGAACTTAGCAAAATAAAGGAGAATACAAGACTCTTACTTAGTACCTTTTCTCTAATAAACAAAATCAGTTATATCTACATTTTTATTTTATTATATTCCTAATCCAATAGGAAAAAGAAAACTGTTATTCGCAGATAGAGTTGAGCCGGCAACCATGTGTTACATCAGAGTTAATTTAAAAATATAAGAAGGCATACAACTCTCTACTATGACAAAGTAGTTTGAATTATAGTAAAGAGACTTCGATTCTATAAGATCAGTGAAAAAAATTGATATATTATAATATGTAAGTTTAAACTATATACCAAAGTGGTAAGTGATAAAAGTTTAAATTTATATTACAAAAGAAATTTTTATACAAATATATTTGAAATTTAAATTTTTTATTTATAATAAAGAAGATACAACTTATAAAATGTATTATGATAATATTTGAATAGGTTTATTATCTATATTTTATAATGTTTTTGTTTTTTTTTTTAAAGTTAAATTCATAAATTTTCTTGCGTCTTAACTGCTAACTACTTTGTTAGGTTTTCAAAATTATATATAGAGAAGAGAGGCTCTTGCTATTGCTTTGGCTCTATGATCTATTTAGATGATGGATCAATCTTATCTATCTCAATAGCCTCATAATTTGATCCTTCAAATATTTTTTTATGGTGAAGGCGAAGGTTGTAATGAACAAACACAAGCTCATTCAACTTTTGTCATGTGAGTTTATTGCACTTTTTGAAATGTATGTGTTCAAACATACTTTAATTGCGATCACAACCTAAAGCATTGCATGACTGACATAGAACTTTCATGGCGAAGCATTGTAGATTGGGCTTATATTTACCGAAGTCCTCTTGCCATAAATCTAGAAAAAGACAAGAAAAAGGAAATTGAATAATTCACATGTAAAATCGTATATTGAGATTATTTTTAAAACAAAATCAAAAGACAATAAATAATAATTCGATGAGGGTTACCTAACCTCAAAGTTGACCTTGCTTGAATACACTACAAGGATATGAAAAATACACCCTCACATCTCTTATAATCTTAGAGCTCATCCTATATCTCACTGCAAATTTGCTCATTAGGAACCATGCGGTCAATGCATTATCGAAGGCCCAACATCACCTCATAGTCGGCCTCAAATAAATCAACATTAAAAAATTTGGGATTGAGGTAGTCCCCCATTACATGAAGAGGACTATAGAGCTAAGAAGTCCATTACTGGTCAATGATTTTCCAAATGGGATTGTAGTTGAGCTTGGAATAATTATAATATGATACAATTGTCTCTTTCATCCTATCCATAGCCTCATATACATATTATTTTTCTCCATCAAGAGGATGGAGAACCCTCACCAAAGGTACTAACACCCCAAAAAAATTACAATACAAAATTTGCAATTGGAAAAATAATTTAAGTTAAAAATTAAATAATAAAATAAAATGAAAAATTAGTGTTGTACCTTGATGGCCTCATCCAAGGCTATCTATAAGGGATCCTCAAATATATAATCATACACCTTTTACCCCTCATTGGGGATATGATATCTAGCAATGTCTTCGACACTCCACTCATTGCTCACAAACATCCTCTTCAATACCCCCTTTGCATCAAAGAGGCTTTGTCGTGTCACGAAGTTTGTGGTGAAGCATTTAACTCTAGTCCACACTAGCTCCCTCCCACTAGTACATTGCCTCATGTGTTGGAGGACCCATATATGGTTGTATAAATTTTTATAATAGATTTGATCTACTATACAACCTCTAACACCCAAGGTAATTTTCCCATGTATTCAAGTAGCAAATCAAGATAATGAGCTACACATTGAGATCCAAAAAAATATGGGGAATCTCTCCTCCAACATCTTGCAAACTACTACATATGTAGTTACGTTGTTTGTTATGACTTGGATAACATTATTCTCTCCCAACTCTAACACAACCTCCTCTAGCAACTATGCAAGCGTATTGACACTCTTAACTTGTGTCAATGCATCCACTAACTCGAGGAATATAATTCCTCCTATAAAAGCAACCAACAAATTAATTAATGTTCTACCTTCCCATTGTTCCATCCATCGAACATGATAGTGCAACCCCTCTTTCTCCACACCCTATGTTTCTCATCAAGCAAAACCTGTATATTATCCACAAATTTATGAAAAGGTCCCCTAAGATAATCATAAGTTGGTAGCTTAAATCCTACATCATAAAATGTTAGGGCATCTATCATTCCCCACTAGTATGGAGATCTTTTCACATTGAAGATAATGTCAAAAAATACTAGAAACTTGCAACGATCTTCCTCGTTTCCCTATGCCTCTCCTTGTTCCACGTAGTCATCCCTCAAGCATGGGTTATGATCCTAATATGAAATGTTCCACAAAATAGGACTCTTCTATCCCACTCCTTGGGTGTGCAACTAATGGACTATAACTATAGTGGTAAAACTAGCTATAGGTGTTATCGATACCCTTTGTATGAGGTCAAGAAGGAGGGTTGTCATGGCCTAGCTTATTTTTCGTTTGAGTTCTTTTTCATAGAGTAGTCTGAGAGGATGGCATTACATTCTTCCTAAATGTCAATTGACACCTTTGAGCATTCTCTAACATATTTTCTTTTTTGCCTTGCCAAGTGGTATTTGAGGCGATTTATGCATCCAAAAATTTGAGCCGAACAAAAATTGAAAAAATCTCTCCTTGCTTATTCTCTTCCTTGTGTACTTCCATGTTGGACATTGTCTTGTGGTTGCACATGGAAACAATAAAAAATTACTTAAAAAATTTAATAAATGCCCTACGGCTTAGATCCTAGTTTAAACATTGATAGCTAAAAAGAGTTTTTATAGCTTAAATGCAATGTTTGGGTGGTTGTTGTAATTAGTTTGAGTCTTTAAAAAAAGAAACAATAGCTTGTAACATAAAAAGAGAAAACAATGAAAGTTGAAATAATTTTTCTAACTCATATGCAATAGTTGGGTGGTTGTTGTAATTAATTAAAATATTGAAAAAATAAAAAATAAATGCTTTAAATTGAAAAAGAGAAAAAATGACATTTGAAAAGATTTTTTCTTACCTAATATGAAATAGTTAGGCGAATGTTGGTGGTTGTTAGATTCCTTCAAACTACAAAAATTTTGGTCTTAGGATGCAATTTTATGTTTTATTTGATCTGGTAAGAGGTAGTCTCCGCTCTCTCTCAATTGCAAAAGGAAAAATGAGGCCAAATGAAAAAAATTATTGTGTTTCTTGAACACATTCCATGTCGACTAAGTGATTTCTCAGGACTCAATGAGTTTTTCAAAAGCTCTCAAATTTTGAGTACTCAACAAGTTTTCAAAAAACCTGGATGAGTTTAAAAAACTCATCATCTAAGCCCAAGCAACTTGGCAAGGCTAACTTAGACCCGAACTTGATAAATTTTTCAAAAAACTCGAGTTTTACTACTATGGTTTAGACAATGGATTACATAATACATTATGGCTTATCGTACACTCAAAATACTCATCCTAGTTAATATGATAAATTTATCATCTGAACCTAATGCTTGGACTAACAATAAGGTTGAGAGGGCTTTGATAACAAAGTTTAAATCTTCTCTTCTTTTTATTTTATTTGAAGGTAGTTTTTACCATGTCCTTCAATGAAAAGAGCCAGTTTTTTTTTCATATTTTATGTGATAAATAAAGATAAGATTATTAATTTTTTAAACATATTAAATATTATTTAATGCAATAGTATATTATAGTATTATGGTATATTATACTATTATCCATCGTAATGTAAGGATTGAACTTTGTTTATGTTCATAAACTTGTAAACCATTATTATTGGTCCAAAATTCCTTAAATACATATTATTATATAATATTTTTAAATTGGTTATATGATATTGAAACATTGTAATGCTTGTTTCCTTAGACCCTTGATAAACTAAGACTTATGGATGAATACTAAGCCAATATAAACAACAACAATTTAGGATTTAAATTAGTAAACAATGAATGAATAAAAGTGTGTTGACATGATGAACCTTGCTTAATGACATTTTGATAGATTGTATGTAATGATGCTTATCATAGATTCATGCTAGCTTTTGATGCAACATGTAATAGAAGATAGCAATCACAAGATGTAGAATAATATGAAAGAAAGTAAATCTGCGAGATGACTAAAAATATGCTATAAATAGAAATGATGGAAATGTATACAAAGTAGCTATGGAGGAAATGAACACTCCATTAATAAAGCTACTGCTCAAGAATGAGCTTTGAGCTTATCACACTCCATCACTCTACATCACATTCCATCACACTGCTTCACACACCACATTGTACTACACTACTTCCTACTGCTCTCTATATGTATATCTATGTCTATGGTCTTTTATATAGGAAGATAGGTTCCTTGGCCAACACTCTACCTAGTTGTGCAAGGGACAAATTGCATATTGACACTTGTGCATTTATTACATTGTACAAAGTAACTAGATAACTTCCCCTTAAAGTAATCTAATGTCCTAAGTATGTACCAAGAAAGGTACATTTACATAACCCAAATGAGGTAATATAATCTATTTCTAAAACCTCCTCTATTACATTATTTGGGTATTGAATACTTTAGTCTTCAATGTGAATCTACTTCCATTGAATGATATTTGGCTTGTTCAGGTTCATCATCCTTGTCTTCTATCTAGCCACCTTTATTGTTTTCTTTGCGAGTATCTTCATTTGGTTCTGAATGTTGATGACTAAGTAGAGCATGGTGCACTTGTCCTCTCATATTCTTTATTTTGATTCTTCTATGCTTACCTTTGTGGTGTACTAGTTATTCATTTTCTTGAACCTGTTCCTTTGAAAATATGTTAGTATCATTATGAAACATCACAATATTTCGTGAGATTTTCATTGAATCCAGGATATATGTATTTCCATGGATTGATCCTATTGCTTTTATTTCACCTTGATTCATGATGAGACATGTATTGATTCCATCCATATATCCAAATTTGATCATATAGTTGTCTTCTACTAGCTTACATATTAAGATGATATTGAATGTTAGTCCAAGAATATACAATACCTTTTGTAGTAGAAGATTTGGAAATTATCTGCTTGGCGTTACACATCCATATCCATGTATGGGATAAGTTTGGCTATCCACAATTCTTAGTCTATAGCCTTTAGCATCTTCAAGATAGTCAAACCATTGTATATTTCCTGTCATATGATGACTGACCCCTAAGTCAATGTACCACATGTTTTTATGTCTTGTAGAGTGATTTCTATTGGAGCAAATTTCACATTCATTATATGACATTCCTTTTTCCATTTGAAGAAGTAGAAGAAATGAGATAGGATTTTCTTTGTTGTCTACCTCATGACTCCCTATATTAGGATATATGATTCCTAATTGAAGTATATAAGCTTGATTTGATAAAATATTTATTAATCCTTAGTTTTTGTAGGCTTCCTTATGTCTCCTAAGAAATGTGAGTATATACTCTTTAAGGAATTTTAGATTTTGAAGAAAGCTTATATTTTGCAACTGGATAATCTTTGATAATGTTGATATTACCAAGTTTTGTAGAATGCCTTTTGACTCCCTAGTATGTTTTGGATAAGATATGATGCTTTTTTAAATTATAGTTCAATGTTTGGTTGATTTTGTAAAGTTTTGTAAATACCAAAATCAACTTCTATTATCCCTTATTGCTCCTATTGAACTAAGCACTTTAACCAAATTTAAAGAGGTTCTAATGTTGGATCTTTTATCTCCTTTTTGAAATGCTATGATAAACTTCTCTTTTTAATATCACCTTTGGGAATTAATTTAAGTGTATCTAATTTCCAATAAATTAATTTGATGTAGTAACCCTTATAAATTCCTAATTTTTGGAAAAATTAGACCACAATAATATTTTCAAATATTTAAGATTTATTCCAGTAGAAACCCTTATTACCCCTAGGTTTTATATTACAAATATTATATTGATTTAATAAATTATTCCCTTTGATGTATGGCTTTCAATATGATCAAATTCCTTTAATTTTAACCTTATAACTCCCAAGGAAAGAAAGCACATAAAAATGGGAATAAACCTTACCTTATATCAAGCAATAATCAACATTGATTTTAGATGTGCTAGGGCTACAATATTGATGTCGATGCTTTCAATGCTTTGACTGTACCCTCCAATGGAACTGCTTGGAACTTTTTCTTGTATGTAGTGTTCCAAATATGGTGCCATTTAGACTCTGCCTTTGACATTGCTTGACCAAAGTATTGAATGATCTATCACCTTCTTTACACACTGCAAATCGGACCTGTGCATGCAGATAACGAAGTGATGAATGTGGAGATGAAGATTGCTACTTATGCTTGGACTTTGACATCCTTAAAATGGAGGAGTTTCTTGTCTAAAGTACCAAGTGACATGTTAATTTTCCTTTGAGTGCTTGAGGAGTAGAAGGTGCCAAATAAAAATTTAATTATCCCTTTGAGTAATGCATAAAAGTTATGTTCTTTAGTAGAGCATTTGGTCCATACACTCGATACACCTTCCTGTTACATGTAACTCCTTTCTTTGAAGATGAGCGCTCGCTTGATGAGTGTTAGGATTTATCTCTAGTGACAAATGTCACTTTCCCCTTGTGCATGGAAATCTTCTCTATCGATGGTTCAATAGGCCCTTTGGAGATTATTTTAACCCTAAAAATCTCCAACTCTTCTTTCGTTCACTTACAGTATTTTTTAGTTGGGATGTGGAGCAATGATTTGGAGGCTTGAGCACTGATTTTGAGAAAACATATGTGGAGTTTGAAACACTACAATGGTGCTTTAATATTTCTTCCTATCTCACCTATTATACATCCTCATTTTGTAGACAATATTGCTCTTGAATAATGTTGTTTCTTCCTTTGATTTTTCTCCTTGTATTTTGTAGGTTCGGTCATCCAGGATGTGAGGAGAATGAGATCTTTGAGTGGCTTCTTTTTCTATGCTTGAATTGATGCTAGCATACGACTACTTTCGATTGGATTTTTTTGAGCAAGTAGAGTGCCTTTGAGGCACATTCAAATCTACATTCTTTCTTGTATAAACCAGATTAGGATAGTGCAATACAATGTAATAGATTTGTGTATAAAATAACCTTTACTACACCCTCTTTTGCACTCCTCTTTTTTTAGATCTAAAATTTGGATTTTGTGGCATAACTTTTGAATGCAATGTAGGGGTTTTAAGGTTGTCTCTTTTATTAGACACCTTCCCCTTTTTTCTTGGATACTTTGATGGCAAAACCAAGCTTAGATAGGAGTAGATAGAAGCTCCTTATTTTATGCAATATTTTGCACTTTTCTCCTTGCAACTAACCCTGTAATGCTTTGGATTTGAGACTCACCAAGTCTCAATATTTGAAGCTTCTATTTCTGATTTTGGTTAGTTGTCTTCTTCTCCAAGTTTTGGAGGATTCTAACCTATTTTGGTGGCTTAACTTGGCCACTATTTGTTGCAAATGTTTATGCACTAATAGTCTCTTTAGACACTTTGTCAAATTTTGTTTTTGTGCCCTTCTCAAGAACACAAACAATAATATTTTTGAGAGCAATAGAATAGTGCAAATTAATCTAATAATATTTCACTTTTAGTGAACTAAAAATTTCACCTTATCACTCCAATCAACTCTCAAAATAATGCACTTAATTTATTTACTAGAACTAATCAAGAATAATTTGAAATGAACCTTCAATAATTATTCTGCACTTTCACTACAATTAATATTGTAGGACTTAATCTTCTTTTTATTTTTCCAAAGTAGATGATAGGTAGTTGATAGATGTAGTTCAAATGAAACTTAAAAGGAGCTTTTATATTTTTGAACTTTTGAATATTGTAATCCAATTTTCCTTCTTGCAACTTTAATCCAAATAAGGTGCTTCAATGAATCTGATAAGTAATCCAATTAATGAATCTACTTGCACCAATAGTTTCTTACCTTTTTTTGAAATATTTTGTAGCTCTTTTGCAACTTTTGTAGAGGATGTAGATCTTGTAGAGGATCTTGGTATCTAAGATCACCAAGTTGCTACCTTGAGTAATATCTTGCAGCTCTTTGTAGGCTATCCTAAATAGCTCCTTCTTCACCAAAATATGGTCTCAAACTTTATTTCATGAGCCTAGGATTTGGTGGCTTGTTCTCCTCTTGTAGTCTCCTCATTTTCTGTTGCAGATTTTTATAAGTCTTTATCTTAGCAAATAATATCTTCTTGTTGTGAGAGGCAATCTTCAAATATCTTGGATTTGGTAGGCTTCTCTTATCTTCAAGTCTTCTTGTCAAATTTTGAATTCAAACATGATCTTCTTCTCAAGATTCTAAATATCTTAAGGTCTTATGAGATTTGATACTCCTTGACAAATTCTTATTCTTATTTTGGACTTGTTGTTATATGGTGATAATTATCCCAAATCTTTCACTATATTTAGTAGTGAATTTCTCCAATGGGTTCTCCTTTGATAATTTCTTCAGTAAGGCTCTCCAAGCATTTTATTGGATACTCGTTGAGACCTTCCCAAGGTATTTGATCTTGCAACTTCTTTTGGTCTTCCATGAGACCTTTTATTCAACATTCTACTCCTAGAAGTTTTGGTTCTGAGATATTCTTCTAGATCTCTGATTCTACTACTTTTGGATTCGAGTAGGACTCTCCTAGTCCTTATTTTTCCAAGACTAGAAGTTCTTCAATGATATCCTCTCCTGATCTCTTCACCTTCAATTTTTCTTTAGGTGTTAGATTTATTCTGAAGAAGATACTCT
The DNA here is from genome assembly GCA_028583015.1 of Wollemia nobilis. Lineage (NCBI taxonomy): Eukaryota > Viridiplantae > Streptophyta > Pinopsida > Araucariales > Araucariaceae > Wollemia > Wollemia nobilis. The sequence goes on along the minus strand of JAQPPZ010003077.1, from coordinate 34,305,406 downwards.
TCCTAACTTTCTTGTAGGAAGTTTCCCAACTCATTGAATCTCCTTTCCCTGCAATAAAGTATTACTACTAAAATCTTAATCTACCTTTGAATTAGATACTCTTCTGGAGTCTTCTTTAGGATCAAGGCTTCTGTGGCCCCTTTTTAATATCAAGGCTTATGTGGCATTTTCTTAAGTATCAAGGATTCTATGGCCTTTTCTTTAATATCAAGTCTTATGTGGCATTTTCTTTTGGATCAAGGTTTTTATGGGCTTTTCTTCTAGAACAAGGCTTTTGTGGCCTTTTATTATGGGTCAAGGCTTCTATGGCCTTTTATTCTGGATCAAGGCTACTATGCAATTTTCTTCTAGAACAAGGCTTTTATGGAATTTTCTTCTAGATTGAGGCTTCTATAGCCTTTTATTCTTCTATAAATTTCTCAATCTAGAAATGGAGATCTCTAGTCTCCTAACTTCACCATGAATATTCTCTAGAAGTCTTCTTCCATAGTATTATTTTCTTGCACAAGGAACTAATATCTACACTATGAAGGCACACCGACCTTCGTACAACGAAGTTGAAGTCTCTTAGTTTTCTAGTTGTAGGATTCCCAATCATCTGAGAATTATTTTTTTGCAACAAAAGAAACTTTGGGTAGTAGTTAACAAATTCCAAATATTCTGAATTATCTTCACTAGTTGATTTTTTAATTTAGTCGATTGAATGTTGAGTCCTAGTCTTCACAAGTTTTTCTTGCAAATTTTTGGAAAGACTCTAGCCTAATGTAATCTTAGGATTTTTGGAACTAAGGTTTCTTTCAATATTTACTTGTGGCTCTCCCTAATTCTATCACCTAGACTCTTCTAAGATTTTTTAATAGTGGTTGGTCCAACAGCACGTTAGGTTGACAAAAAACTTAGGCTCAATGATAATGGTGGTTTTCCTATTGATCTACTATGGCTAGATCTACCATGGCTCTGATACCACTATTAGATTTTGATGCAATATGTAATGGGAGATAACAATCACAAGATGCAAAATAATATGAAAGAAAGTAAATCTATGAGATGACTGAAATATGCTATAAATAAAAATGATAAAAATGAATACAATGTAGCTATGGAGGAAATGTACACCCCATGAACAAAGATATTGGACTACATTGCACCCATCACCAATATATGGTGATCTACACAATACTATACTGCTACCTATGAATATGCATTGAGCTTCTCTATATTTCCTACTTGTTACAATAAGGCCCTTTTTATATAGGAAGATAGGTTCCTTGCCCAACACTCTACCTAGCTATGCAAGGGACACCTTGCACATATATAAATTGCAAATTGACATTTGTGCATTTATTACATTGCATGAAGTAACTAGATAACTTCCCCCTAAAGTAATCTAATGTCCTAATTATGTACCTAGGAAGGTATATTTACATGACCCAAATTGTGTAATATAATCTATTTCTAACACATAAACGAATATATGTATGTTGCAATGATGGGTATACCTCGATATGGGACTAAGTGGATCAAAACATACACAACAATGTATTAGGCAAACAACTTATTAGGAAACTTAATATCTCTAGATTAAGAAAGTTCCTTGTTAAGAAGGAAAAGTAGTTCCTATTAAGTGTAGGCATCTATAAAAATGACTCATGATTAGGATGGAAATTTGGGAAGAAAAATATTGGCACATGATAATATCTTACTAGAAACTAGAAGAATTAGATAATCAAAACGGGTCTTTATTTTCTTCCAAATTACTACACTTGAATCATTGTCTAATTGTTTTAATTGTAAGGATAAAGTGAATTTAAAAAGGTTGTATTGCATATAATTAGATGTTAGAAATTATTTTTAAAGTACTGTTTATATATTTAATAATTACAGATGATAGAAGTGCTTGAAATCATATAGTTTTCCTCAAAATTAAACCATAGATAATTGATTTATCATATGCCTTTGTTCTTCAACACATACCTAGAAATTGAGTTATTAACTTTTGGAGAGTTGGAGTAGGATAAATTAATGGTTGGACAATATGAGTAGAAGGAAAAAATAAGAAATTAGATACATCAAAATTGATGGTTTTTGAAGCCTTAATATTAATATAAAACTCACAAGATAAATTCCACATGATCAAATATGATGTGGGAAACACTCTTAAAAAATGACATGAAATGACACAAATGAAAATTGAGAATTAGATTAATCAAAAATATATTTATATCCATGTATGCCTTTACAAGTCGACATTTAATACGTATGATCCGTGTGAGTATTAAATGCAATACATCATGATCCATGAAAATGGATAATACTAGAGAATATAATATTAATCCCTATCATTCCTCCCCACCGTAGAAGTATTGGTCTCCAATATGCTTGAAAGAGGAGAAAAATTGTTAGCCATCTGAGTATGAGCCTGATGCAGAAGCTAGTGCAAATTGATGGAAGGCAGCTACTGAGGAGGGACTACCAACGAATGATATTCTATTGGAAATTTTGAGTCAAAGTTGTCATTGATGTCAAGGAATGAAGTTGTCATTAATGTCAAGGAATAAGCTATTGTTGATGTCAAAGGTCAAAAGGAGCAATGCAAAAGGTTGATGGTAGAAGAGCTTCATAATATTTATTTTTAATATTATGTGAAGCATAAGTAGAAGGGTTTTTTATTAAAACCATAGATTGGCAAAGTAAAAGGTTTTTATTAAAACCATGGATGAGCAAAAATAAAAGGTTTTTTATAAAAACCCAAGGAGGCTTTTAATTTCAAATTAGAAAGCCCAAGGAAGTTTTAATATTTAATTTATAAATATTTAAATTCAAATTGAATTTAAATTTTATAAATAAATATTATTTATTCGAAGTGATAAAACCTAAGGTGGCTCCAATCTTTAACAAAGCCAAAAGATTTAAATATTAATTTATAATATTTAAATTCTAGTGAATTTAAATAATTATAAATTAATTATTTTGAAGTCAAAGTATAAGCGTCGACTCCCAACGAATTCATTTTCATCGATGTGCATGGGAACTAGGGCAAAAGGTATTTATACCTTAGCCAAACCTTAGCTTGGAGGCCTCGATTAATGCATCCATGATTTGTGAGAAAGAAAACTCGTGCGCTGTGTAAACCCAAATTTTAGCGTGTTAAAAATATTGAGGAGCTTGGTTTCTAGCACCATCCGATGGCTAGCTCAGGTGGCATTGGCTTGGTGCTTATGGCAGAGAGGTTACGAGTTCAAAACCCGATGACAATAAGGTTGGAATTTTGTCTTTTTTGCTTCGGTTTTGACAATAGCAGGGAGACTTTAGAGCACGTGGGTACTCTAGCTCCCACGTGAGCGCCTAGCTCACGTGGTAGCCAAGGCTATGACTAGGGCACTTGTGGAGGCAACAACGTGGGTTCAAAACCCACTAAGGGCAAAGGTACAATTTTTGAATTTAATTTTTATTTGCCCTAAGGTTTGATGTGAGATAGTTGGGAGGCATAAGGATTAATTAAGGTTAATGTTTCTGTGGTGATTTTTCATGGTAAAATTGTGAAGGGAGTTATAAGGAGTTTGATTTTATTTTTAAAATAAAGTCTTAATTGTTATATTTGCATATTGGAGGAGTAAGACTTTTAGGGTGTTGATTTTATTTTAAAGGACTTTTGCCAAAGAGATTATTGTGAAAGTAATTGTTCTAATCTTGTTAAGGTGTTGGATATTATTTTAAAGTTGGAGTGATAAGGTGTATTTTTTTTGATATTATTTTGTATTGTGATTCCTTGAGAGAAAAATTATTATCTTCTAACCTTCTTGATATTGACAAAGAAGTGTTTATGAGTATGGCAAATTTGTGTGGTCTACTCCTTATCAAGCAAAAAGGTATGGGCAAATTCTTCCTTGGTTGAGTTGATTGGTTGGTTTTCTAGAAAACAACTTGAAAAGGACTTTATTAGGTTGCCTTATTGAGTTTTTGAGCTATATGTGAAGTTTTTTTTAGAAGCATTGTTGAGTGTGTTTTGAATTAATGCTTCAAGGTTTTCTCGAATAAAGAGTTGTTGATAAAACCTTGTTTGATAAGCATTGTTGTTGAAGCCATTGGTTAAGTGAGGAACTTGAAATAGGGTTTGTAAAGATAAATATTATGTGAGATTGGTTGATGAGTATTTTTGGAAATATTTGAGTGAGTGTTCATATGCTTGGACTAGGGTTTGTGAGCAAGTATTATTTCATTGAGTGATTGGTTGAGTAAGAATTGGTTGAGCCTAGTCAAGTGGATGTGTGAAGTGAAAGTACTAGTTCTATGAAATAAATTGTTCTATATTTTGAATTGATTTGAGAGAGGTTGAGTGTTGATGAGTGTGAAACATATTGAGTCTCTAATAATTCTATGTATGTTTCTATGGTAAAGAGAGTGATTGAGTATTATGGTTAAGCATATTGAGTCTCTAACAATTCTCTGTATGTTTCCAAAAGAGAGATTGAAAGTGATTGAACATTGAGGTGAATGTGAAGCATATTGAGTCTCTAACAATTCTCTATATATTTCTAAAAGGTGATTGAAAGTAATTAAGCATTGTGGTGAATAGGAAGCATTTTGAGTCTCTAACAATTCTCTTTATGTTTCTATGATATTGAACAAGTTCTAGTGTGGACTTGTTGAGCAGATTTGTGGTAAGTATTTGAGAAGACTTGTGGACTGATTTGTGTGAGATTTTGTGGAAGCTTACAATACAGATTGAGGTCAGATTTGGATAAGTTCTAGTGAGGACTTATTGAGCATATTTAGACAAGTTCTAGTGAGGACTTGTTGAGAGCAGATTGGACAAGTTCTTGAGAGGACTTGTGGATAGATGAGTGTGAGATTTTGTGGAAGCTTACAATGCATATTTGAGATAAGTCTTTGAGAATACTTGAGAGCAGAGTTGATTGATTTATTTGTTCAAACCTTGAGTTAAGGTTTGAGGCAGATCTAGCAGAGTTAATTTGATATTAATTCAAGTTTTGTGTAAAGACTTGAGGATAGAGATTGAGTACAAATTTGTGCTAGACTGAAGGACTGTGTTTAGTGTAGATAAGAGGATATATATTGAGGATATATTTATGCTAGACCGAAGGACTATGCTTAGTGCATATCAAAGGACAGATATTGAGGATAGATTTGTGCTAGATCGAAGGACTGTGTTTAGTGCAGATTTGAGACAGAGCTTTGAAGGTAACAAAGTATAGAATATGATAATCTCCAATGGATAGAGATCCATTAGCTAGGGCAGTGAGGACATGTGTCTTCAATGGATAAATATCCATTAGCCAGAGCAGTGGGGGCAACAGTTCTTCTAGAATATCACCAATTAGAGGTAAAGAGAAATAAGTTCTCTTGTGGATAGAGATCCACAAACTTGATTAGGGGATTGGTGTATCCTTTGGATAGAGATCCATAAAAATTGTAATAGGGAAAGTATTCCCAAGAGATTTATTGAGAAAATTTTAGTGAAATATTTTCTCCGTGGAGTAGCCCACATTGGGTGAACCACATTAAATTGGTGTCTCTATTGTGTGTGGTATTTTGTGCATTGCTTTTATTACTGTTGTTGATACTGCTATCTTTACATTGCATAATATTGATTGGGAAAGAAAAGTAAAAAGAGGTCTTATACTATTCACCCCCATCTTAGTATAAGCTTATGTTATTCATATTCCTACAAGGTTGAAGATGCAAGATGTTGAGTAGTGGTCACCAGATTTGGAGCTATAGTAGAATCTAGAACTGGAGTAGGAGGAGGAAGGTGAGGATCAAGAGTAGCAATATGAACTGCTATATGTGCCACATAGATAAACACTGATAAAACAAGAATAAATGCTAGCACAAACTAAATTGCAGGAACCAGGGGTAGGTACCACAAGAACAAATGTTGGTATAAACTAAATTATAGGAACCAATGCTAGTACAAATTGAACTGGTGGAGATGTAGTAGGAATATGTGTGTGATGAACCTAGTGCTAAGTTGTGAATAGTGCTCATGCTTGTGTGTCCACTTGCTGATGTGTGCTAAAAATTAAGGTAATTTTTTGTGCTTGATGCAAATTAGTGCGAGCCTACTATGGAGGGAATTGAACACTTCGAATAAGAAAAGTTTGGTTCTCATGCTGAAGGGTGTAGGTATTGTTATAGGCATCATATTGAGCTCTCTTGTCATATTGATAAGTTTTTCCTAACAACAACCCACAACAATCCATAGGAGTTACATCACATGTGACAATGTCTACATACTTAGGCCCAAAGGCAAAAGATAAAGTGCATGTTTTTGTGATCCGAGAAGTAGTAGTACTGTCCTTCCAACCAAGGGAGTATGGACAAGGATGAGGATGGGTGGAAAGATACAACTTATCAACAATTACTACATAATCAAGTTCTTCTATGAGCCATTATCGATGATATAATCAATTGAAAAACTAGGTGTTAAATGAGCATGAGTAACAAACAGGTTCTCATGATCTCCGATAAGAGAGTGATGGTTAAGTAAGGTGATCTTGTTTAGTTAACCTTCTAACTCAGGATAAACACAACCTTCCCTAGACATCTAGATGGGGTTTTTGGGAGTCCCCTCCTCAAAAATTGACTCCTAAAAGGATTCTAACGTAGATGCTTGTACAAACAACTATTTTTATTGAGATTTATTTAATTGGGGATATTTTGATTTGTCATGTCTACTTATTTTACAATAGTTACAAAATTGTTATCTGTGAGAAGAAGATGAAGCATGAAATGTAGAAGAAAAGGATTTAGAAAGAGTTAGAAGAGAAGTATAATAAGGGGAAGAAGACTATTGACGTTGATGTCGCGGTGGCGCGAAACCTTCTGAAAAGTGTCTAGCCCCTATGTAATTGCTCAGAGCTTCTCCTCGATGAGTTGTGAATTATTGAAGACCTCATCTAATGTAGTACAAGGATTATATTTCAACTCTCGATAAAAGTATACAAGGAGATCACTTTTTAATTTGGCAATCAAGACATCATCAGGATTTGACATGCCAAGTAAAAATCGAAGGCAGTTGAAATGATGATTGAAATATTGTACAGATTACCTCTTGCCTCGACGAAGGCATAACCATTCATTTAGTAAGTCCTCCTCATAATTTTATGGATAAAATGCAGCCTTCAAGGCTTTGACCATCTCCTCCCATGTACAAATTGGATTTTGGTGTTTGGAAATGAGGACTTTGGCAATGTTGGAAATTTTGAGCTTTGCAAATGGAACTTTTTCATCATCAGGGGTGTGAGTATATTCAAACTAGGTCTCCATGTCAAGGATCCATATATTTAGTACATCAAGTTCTCGAGAGCCTTCATTTATTTTTACTTCACACCTTGGATGAGGAGGATTGGAGGAACATTTAAGGTTTTGCAACATGGTAGCTATTTTTACCATTTTTTCATTTTGGGTTGTAGTTATTTCAGCCAATTTTTCAATAATGGCCATGTTGGTAGCCATAGGTTTACTAGGAGTGGCCAAGGGTTTACTAGGCACCAGTTCAGGTGGCAAAATGAGAATGGACAACAAAAATTTGTGTTCAACTATTAATGGGCCCTCCCTCTCTGATTGGACCAAGGATTTGAAATGTGGGATTCAATGGTCAATGGGAACTTGATATTCAATGGTCAATGGCATTTGAATCACACTTACAACAGTCACTAGATAGCGATAGAACATGAATATAGCATAGAAAGCAACGATTGCTAGTCGATACAAAAACCTGAACACATCAGAGCATACAATGGACACTAGCCAGTGGTGGGACCCCCAAGATAGCAGTCAATGGTCACTAGTCAACATGGAATTCCAAATACAAAACAACACATAATGAATACTAGCCAGCATGGAACCCCAAATACAACACATCACACAATGGAGACTAGCCAGTGGTAGGACCCCCAAGACAGTACAATAGAGGCAAAAAAATGGTAAAGCACTGAAAATAGGATATTATGGCTAACAGGAAGATAGTGTCAGACTTTCCCAAAAAGTACAGAGGCAACAAGATGATAGGAAAATGGGTAGGGATGTCTAGGAATGGCATTTAAAAATACCTAGTGTTTGCACGTGATGGAAAATGTGGGACTAAAACACAATTTGCATTTGTCCCACTCCTATCTCCCCTATTGGTGATTCCCCCAAAAAATGATATTGAAAAATATTTTACTATCGAAAAAGAATTAAACTTTAGAAAAATGCATTTTATGGTTGTCGAAAAATGGCGTCTCATACTGGAAGATGCAGAAGTTGACAGAAATCGCTGGATCAATCTTGGAAGTTGTTGAATATATCCTTGATTTAGATTTTTTTGTCTACCTGAAAGTACATGTTTTCAACACAAATCACATTTTCTTGTATAACATCCCTCGAAGGGTGCTGGTAATCATTGAAAAACACACGTAATAACTAGTGGTTGGAGGAAACTTACAATTGGGCACTGGAAAGAAGACGTAGTCGATGCTGGTGGAAAATTACGAGGTTCATAGATCAGATGCTAGAAAGGGAGCACTAGTATGACTCAAGCATAGAGAAGCTACTAACGTCACTAGAGAAACACTAGAACAATTATCATCAGGGTATGTTGAAAGTATCATAGGATAAAAAAATGTCAAACAGTGTCGAGATGTGTTTGTCACTGTAGTTGATGGAAGGCCACAAAGAACCAAATGATTTATAAGAGAAACCTATAGATGTTGCTTCAAACAATTATCTACGTGCGACAAAAAGATCTAAAGGTCAGAGTTAGAGGGACCCATCTAGTTGAGGGTCAGAGTCAAAGGGATCCCAAATGAAATTTTTCACGAATGAAAGTGCTCAAAGGTGTCTACGAAAGGAAAATAATGTTCACCACTCAAGATCCATGGGTTGGTTTTCTCATTCCTTTCTAAACCAATATGGTCTCAAGAAGAGGATACTCTCCAAATCCTTGCACCTTGCTCTGATACCACTAATGTGGAAAACACTCTTAAAAAATGACATGAAATGACACAAATGAAAATTAAGAATTGCATTAATAAAAATATATTTATAGGCATGTCTGCATTTACAAGTCGATATTTAATACACTTGATCTATGTGAGTATTAAATACAATACATCATTGTTGGGCACCGAATTGACATCAAGTTTTACTTGACACTATGGTTGTCTATCTTCCAATTTTCTATCCAGGCATGCACCCGATAGTCATAGCTCGACACTCAACATTGGATGGACCAAAGGCAACTTCAATCCAACCTCTAGAGTAGGTTGGTTCCTTGTCAACTTAAAATGGTGTTGACACAATTAAAGCTCAATTAGGGTTTTGAGAAAAGGGTTAGAAAAAGGTTTAGGGTTAGAGATATTATAACAAATAGTGGCTGGATAGGCTAACAACAATGGCATCTACAACAAAAATCTCCCACAAACTATTTTTGGTGTCCCATTACTCAAGATTAACAACACCCAAACCCATGAAATCTTCATACATTAAAGCACAAATAGAGATATATTGCAGAAAGCAATTCCAACATCTAATATTGATAATCCAAATTAGTAGAATAGACCAATAGTTAGATTTAATAGAAATAAACTTCCTAACAACACAGATCTAACTATGAACAGATTTCAATTACTCTCACAACTAGTAATCCAATAAGCTGGAATGAACTAACCGCTAAAGTATTGATAGAAATGCAACTCAAAGCTTTGAACCTCTTGCACAAAAGATAGCGAAGATGACAAATTTTGAGTCAAAAATTAGAGTAATGCTCCTTCCATTAGTTCATAGGAATATTTACAATAGGGCAAGCAAACACACTAGAGTCGACCCTTAAAAATGAGGGTTCGACCTCTATTTATAGTTTGATAAATGAAAGAAATTGAGGAGACATTACAAAGATTACAAATTTATAGCTCAATAGAGAGTTTTGTTGGCATTATCTTACTAGCTGGCGAAGTCCGAGAAATCCGCTGTGAGTAATCCGCCATGGCAGCTTAGCTCTACAACTTGTTGGTTTGTTGATGGTAGTTGGAGTTTAGGCTATTGAAGACCACATCTGATCCATTCATCATTCTTGAAAACCTCACTCCACTATAGATCTACAACTGCTTCTGGTTCTTGTTCTTGAAAACCTTTGATGCTTCATCTTCCTACCTTCCAACTAACTACTCTCTGATCTGATAAGAATCTACCTTTAAATACTTCAACAATATCAGCATCTTCTCAACCATCGATGCTTTTTGATGAACGATTGTGATTAAACCTTCAAAATGCTCTACAAATTGGTGGGGAAGGAACAAAATACCATTCCACACTTTTTAATTGCTGATATCATATTTAGTAGCTTTAGTTCTATGGAATCAGATTTCAGTATGGAATGCACTAAGGAGTGAGCGGAATGAAGTCCGCTATTAATCCTCTACTTAGCCTTCTTTCTCTCTTCTTTGACATCAAGCAAATTACAATCCGCACAAAAAGTATGTTGACATCATCTTTACCTTAGTTGGAATGCAAAATCACCAATCCACACTAGAAGTAGTGCAAATAGTCCTTTATTACCATTCCACACTCTTCGCAGTGTTTTCGTCCTTCATACCATTCCACACTCTTTGAAATTTTTTCGGCCTTCATGTCGCCATTCCACACCAGAATACTCTTGGAACTTAGTGGAATCAAACTTATCGACACTTAGTCATTGGAGCATGCAAAAACCAACAACGATCGCCATTCCACACTTTTTATCGTGTTGACATCATCTTCGCCCAAAAGTTTTGTGGAATCAAGACTCACCTGGAATCCACTGCCAAATACACTATGAACCGAGTGGAATGGAATTTTAGCTCGTTAAGGCAAAAAACACTAAGTGTTGAGTGGATTGGGGAACTCTCATTGCGGATCCACTCCAAAATACTCTATGTCCTTAGTGGAATAGATATTTCATGCCTTAGAATAAAATTTTCAATGTTTTCTAAGGATGTGGCCATTTTGGGCCTACATTCTAGCGCCTCCTGGGTGGATTTTCTCGCAAAGCCATAGAACTCAGAGTCTTATCCATTGGGCATCAGGAGTCAAAAAATGCTTATCTTCAAAAATGCTTCAAAGAATAATTTCCATATGAACACTACCCTCTGAAAACTTTATGAACATCTTAGAGGATAAACGTTCATATCGAGACCATGCTAGAAATAAAAATATCTCTGCCACTCCTTCAAAACTGCTCCAAGCTTAAGCAAAAACATAACTATGCTTTCCTTATAAAGCCTCTTCACACAAATGATATGAATACCTTCACACAAAACTACTTTTCTCTGCATCTTTCTGACCTCATACTTTTATTATTTCCTTCTAACAATGTCAGAGTAAAAATGAATCAAACAAAATACAAAACTTCTACATGACTACATATGTACAAAACAAGAATGCTAAGCTTGTGCCCCTTCTAGGTTCGCATAAACTCTATCTAGCTCTTCTTCTTCTTGTTGAGCCTCTTCTTCAACATTATCTTCTTGCTCTTGCTCAACTTCTTCCTCAGGTGAAGTTTACTCTTTATTTTCCTCTTCTACATTATTTCCAAACAACTGCACCATTAGCTTCAGGGTCTGCAGGGCTTGTTTCCAAACTGCTTCAGAGGGGTTGGAAGTTTCCTTCAACTGCTTATGAATGTATAGTAACTCACCAATGTCTTCATAGTTTGCACTTCCTTTGTTTACCAAGTCTTCCATTAGATCTCTGAGCCTAGTAAAATCAATAATCATCTATGAAGCCTGCTCTTGGTCAATTGGCTCTTCCAGAGCATCAATCTCAGACTCATCTTGCAAGCTCTCATCAGTACTCTTCTTAATTTCTTCTACTGATAACAGAGAGTTATCTTCCATCCATAGACCTCTGAAACCATTCTGAATCATTTCCTTATTTATATCCACTACATCCTTGATCATATTTTCCACTTTGTCAAATAACAACCAAGCCTTTTGGAGGGCTCTATGCTTCTTCACCATAATTCTGGCAGCAATTCTAGCAATATTCCACTCCTTATTAGGAATTGGCTTAGCAGAGTCACTGAGCCTACTATCTACCAGTTTGTAAATTTTCTCAGCCAAAATCACCATGGGTTGTAGCTCTCCAGTGAAACTATCCAGATCCTTCTAAATATTTTGGAGCAGGCGGCTAGCATCATCCATATAATCAATAATAGGCTGCAGCTCTAAGCATTTTTCCAGAACTTTAGAGAGCAATTCATTTCTCACTTTCTTTAGCCCAACCTTGGAGAAACCTAAAGACTTAGCCTTTTCGATTTGAAGTTGCTACTTCAAACTCTGTATTTCCTTAGCTTGTTCTTCATTTTTCTTCTTCTGCTCCTCTATTTGCTCCTTGAGCTTATTAGCCTCTTGAAATTTGTCTTGCCAGTTCTTTGCTTCTTTTTCAGAGCCTTCTCCACTTGTTTCTGATTGTCAATGGTCTTTTGAAGCTTTTCTATTTTCTTTTCCAACTTGTCCACCTTTTCTTTGTATATATCATTTTTCACATAAAAAGTGTCCAAGTGAGCTTTGGCCATGACCAATTCATCTTCTATAGGCAACTTTTCAATATCTTCTGTATATTCTTCTATGCGATAATCTTGAGCAGTCATCTCAGTTTCAGGCTTGCTCACAAGGGGAATCATGGATCTAGATGTCCTTTGCCTTGAAACTGGATCAACAAATATGCTTCTCCTCTTTGTGGCCATTCTCTTGGAAGGTTTGGATAACTTCTCTACCCAAAAATATTGAATTTTTTGTGAAGCTTCCTGCTCCTTTTGCAAAATTGCTTGGGTAGGGTAACTCACAGGAAGAGGAGAAGAGGCTACAAGGTATGCAAGAGTAGAATCAATAGTTGATAATGGTTGAGAAGAAGTAACTATAGTGGAATCTATGACCACAGTGGAATCTGTGACCACTACTGATGTTGCAATTGGTAGACTCATGGAAACTAAAGCAAAACTCATAGATGGGTGAGTGGGTGTACTTAAAATAGTTTGCTTCTCAGATGATGGAGGTGGTTGCAATGGCAAGGATGGAACTATGGGAGATGATGAAGGGGGAATTTTAGATGATGAAGAAGGAATTTGAGGTGACCTTGGAGGAGATGGGTTGGTTTACCCCTCAGTATTGATTGATGAAATAGGGGGTGAACTATGAGGGGGAGAAGGCACCTTTGTTTCAATATCTTGCTCGAAAGGGAGGGATATTTCTTTGGGGAATCTAAGGAGGAGGAGGAGAAGAGGGGTTAGAGACTATACCTTCACCTACTGATGTAGGGTGTTCTGGAGCTATCTCTATGTTCTATTGTTGCACTTGTTGTATCAATTATTTTGTAGCTGAAATAGGTGTTTCTTTAACAATTTCCTCCTTATCCAACTTTTGTTTCTTGGAAATCTCCTTCTTAGCTCTTTCTAGTGTCATTTTGGCCTTTCTCTAGAAGACTTGCAAGGTTGCTGATTTCTCATTTTCTATGTCTTCTTCAAACAATCCTTCCTAGTGGTTCCTCCTGTAATGTCTATTCAAAAATAGGATTTAATTCCACTATTGTTGCAATGGTGAAACTTACAGGTGTGAACACAAAGTTCTTATCCTTCTTATTCTAGTCTATCTCTGTATCTGAGGGCTGTCCACCCAAGGCTAGGCACTTGGGCCTACTTGTTGTCTCGATGACTGGTGTACTGATAGCCCTTTCATCAGAATAGTGCATCTTACTCATCAACTATGCTCCTTTTGGAAATTTCTCTATTTGTTCAGTTGAAGGCTGAAATGTCTTCAGAACTTCAGCAGTAGTCAATGGAGTATCAATTTCCTCTTCTTGAACTTCTTCTTGTGAGGGTGAGGATGGGGAATCTGACCCTAGTTTGTGACTTCTTATAGATTAGCACTATATTCCTTGGGTCTTTTGGCTTCCAAGTTGTGACATTCTTGTCATATTTATTAGAAAATTCATCATCAATTTTCAATCCAAACTTGGATTTCTCTTTACCAATTTTGACTCTCATCCTCCACCAGTCTGATATCTTGGCTTCATTCCATTTTTTACTTTCACCACCTATGATGGCAGACTCTTGCGATTGATTTTCCTTTTTCTTATCTATTTTATCCTCAACTTCTTTGATGATAGACTCCTTCAATCGATGTTTTGCATTATTTTCTAGATCAAAATCAACAATTTGTTCATAGAAGTCTAACCATGGAGGAAGTTGTTCCATATTGGAAACATTCCACTCCACAAGAGCATTTTCCTTGTTATTTCCGCCCTGTTCAAAATGAGACTTGGGTTTTTTCTCAAATTTGTAGGCCTTTTCTCCATTCAGGGCTATGTTCCTCTTATAGAATACATCATCTAGGTCATAACTCCATCTCTAGGGAATGTAAAATAGGCCCAACCTATCCATATATTGATCAATTTGTTCACCTTGCCACTTCTTGGTAATGGTTATATCATCAACATTGTGGTAAGTCAACAAAAACCTCCTTTTCCTCCCAGAACCATAGTTCAAATTTATAAATTCTGCTTACCTCAAGTATTCTAAGGTGAATAGCCTATCTATAACAAAATGGGGTAGTAGAAAAGGCTTACCAATGAAGCCATATAGTCTAATGATTGTGCCTTCTATTAGGAGGTACCAATATCCTTCCTCTGCACCTTCTATTCTTAACAATTTCTTGGCTAGAGGTGGTAGCCTAGGGCATTCCCCATACATTATCTTCAATGTTGGCCCTAAAAATTCCAAGTTGAATCTATACATAGACTTAGTGCTTCTCATATGAGAAGTCCAATAGTAAATTGGAATGGGGTCTCCCTGGTCATTCTTGTCCTTGATCAGAATCTAGGGCATCATGTCCCTTACAGCAACAAAAAACATCCAGACTAAGCTTGAGCAATGTTGAAAGCAAGGTGCATTAGAACCTCTTTTCATTCTCACTAATTGCTCATGTATTCTCTAAGCAAGGAAAGTCGACCAATCAAAATAGATAACCCTAATACCTTTCTTTTCTGCATCTTCTTCATACATCCTTTCATTTGAAATGTAGTATGTAGTGGCTATTTGCCAATCATTCACCATTTTATCAGAATCCAAACCCTCCATACAAGCTAACATTGAATATAGCTCTGGGTGGACAAATTGCTCAATGGAAATTGGGACCTTGGGCAATCCTTTCCTGGGTTTAGTGTCTTTGAGTTGATTATAGACCCATTTTTTGAAAGGTTCACCATCGTGAGCTCGCTTCTGCAAAGAGTAATACCTAGCCTAGTTGGTCATTTTGAACTCTTTTGGCCTTACGGGTGGTTCTGCTCCTATGGCAAAAAGTTTGTGATAGTCTTTGGTAGTGATACTAAATAGGGTTTTACCACTAGCGATTTTTATTGCTTTTGCCATTGGGTCATAAAATTTGATGATAGTCACTATTAACTCTGGACAAGGATGAACATAAATCACAAATATAAAAAGACAAGAAGGAGAGAATGACACATCTACCTTGAGTTGATAGAGCTACTCCTTTCTTGTATCTATTGTTGATATTCCTTCTGAGCTTCATTCTCTCTATGAGGACTAGCTCGGTGTCTACCATAACTTCTGCTTTGTCGATATAGTGCCCCACTACCTCTTTCATCGATGTTTTAGCTTCTTGGGTGTCTTCGAAGGCCATTTCTATAAGCAATTTTTTAAAATATTCTCTCTAGAATTCATAGATAATGCTCAACTAACATTCTATCTCTTCTTTGTCTGCTCTTTTTCGAATGAGTAGATTCTATATTTTGGTCACTTTTAATTTCCCATGCATGCACACCCTCCACCATTAATGCGACCACTATGCAAACTTCCCATTGGCACACTTTTCAAATTAAATTCATTCCTTTCGATGGCTTGGAGGTACCATTCTAATTTTTGATTGGCCAAAATTCAAACATACTCCATACCCTCACGGCGTCACTTTGTCCTTTTCACTTTTCATTGGAGTGGTGTAGGAAACAATTTTTGCTCAAAAATACTCTAGCACCTTGGCGAATTGGAATATTCTTTACTTCGTTCAAAAGTAGTCATGATTCCAATGGATTAGAAACCTTTATGAAGTGGGAATGAAAATTCATTTTCCTCAAAACAGCTTGAATTCCAGTGG
This sequence comes from Wollemia nobilis, assembly GCA_028583015.1. Taxonomy (NCBI): domain Eukaryota; kingdom Viridiplantae; phylum Streptophyta; class Pinopsida; order Araucariales; family Araucariaceae; genus Wollemia; species Wollemia nobilis. Next base: position 34,289,258 of record JAQPPZ010003077.1, on the reverse strand, counting down.
ATTAGAAACCTGATTATTCCGTTACCACCTTAGACCTTTTAAGTGCAAAATATAATACATGCAGCATTCCATTGGCATTGTAGTTCATCTGAGTGCGGATTGGAGCTCACTCCTCATTCTGTTGCTTCCTTAGTGTATTTTAGTGTGGAATGGAAACTTGTTGCACCCTTGGGAACACTTAGCTTATTTTGCAAATTTTCTTTTCTTTTATTTCTCTTTTTTATACAATGTGTTATCAAAATAAAACTTGATATAAAATGCAAAAAATAATATGATACAAAGTATGTACATATATTACAATGAGCTTATATTTCAATCAAAATAGAGTTTAAGATGAAAACCATTAACCAAAATCGGTTGTATGTTTCCCTCCAGATATTCAAGCTAGAAAACATTGGTCTCTTTAACCTCTACTATCTTGAAAGGGCCATCCCAGAAGGAGTCAAACTTCTGATGATGTCCTAGTTTAGCTCTTTCAACATTCCACCTGAGTACAAAGTCTCCAACCTAGAATTTCTTGAACCTTACCTTCTTGTCAAACCATACCTTGATGTCCATTGAATGCTTTTGGAAATCCTCATATGCCTGAGTTCTCTTCTCTTCTAACTGTAGTAGGTGTGTCAACCTTGTTTCCACTAGATTTTCCTTAGATTCCTCTTCTGTGTTTATCATCTTGAGTGCTAGAATTTCCAAATGGACAGGTAACACTACTTCCTTGCCATACACTAAGGTATAAGGAGAAGTCTTGATGGACTTCTTAATAGTAATTATGTCTACCCACAAAGCTTGCTCCAGCATTAGGTGCCAACTTCTTTTATTACCCTCTAGTGATCTTCTCAAAATCCTTAATAGATTCTTGTTAGTTGATTCTGCAAGTCCATTCCCTTGAGGGTAGTAATTTGAAGTATTCTTAATGGTGATGCCATACTTGTTGGAAAACTCAATATACTTGGCTCCTATGAATGTTGGTCCATTGTCACTCACCAAGGCTTCCAGAACACCAAACCTTGAAATCAAGCTTTCCATGAAATTGATCACCACTTCCTGGTCTGATTTCTTTGTAGGAATAACTTCTACCCATCTGGTGAGGTAGTCTGTAGCAGTTAGAATATACTTGTGATCAGCTGAGGAATGTGGATTGATAACTCCTATGAAGTCCAAACCCCATTGCTGAAAGGGTTCTTCCACTTGGATTGGCTTAAGGGGGAATGAAGCATTCCTTGTCCTCCCTACATGTCATTGGCATTTATCATAGGCTCTAGTGACTTTGAAGGTATCAACAAATATGGTAGGCTAGTAATAGCCTACTCTGATAATTTTCAAAGTTGTAACTCTACCTGAGAAATGTCCTCCAGATAGTCCTCCATGGAACTCCTCTATGACCTTTTGTTGTTGATCATATTTTAAGCACCTAAGGAGAACTCCATCAAGGTTCCTTTTGTACAAACCTTCTAGAAATAAGACATACTTCAAAGCTTGAAGTCTATATCTTCTTCTCTATGATGCATTAATATCAGGAGGGCATACCCCAATTTGAAAGTACTTAATCATCTGATCTACCCAATCTGATTCACCTGAATGCAATCCTTCAATCTGATCATCTGTTGTTGCCTGACAAGTTGTTACCTCTATTGATACTGCTGCTTCTGTTAGACCTTGGCATAGGGCTCTTCCTCTTACCAACTTGGTAGGATGGATTTCCACATCATATTCTTGGATTTTAGTGATCCAACCAACTCTCTTATCTCCTAGTTCACCTTGTAGAATAAAACTTCTTACATCCGGATGAACAACATAAACTAGGGTCTTGCTTTGAACCAAGTACTACCTAAATTTCTTCAATGATTTCATTACAAAAAATACTTGTTTCTCAATAAAATTATACTTAACCTGGTATTCATGGAGAGTCTGGCTCCAAAATAATATAGGGTGCTCCTCTCCTTGATCATTCTTTTGGGTGAGCACTGATGCATAACTTTCCTCAGCTCCATAAGCATAAAGGATGAAATATTTGCTAAAATCTGGATTGACTAGCATTGGAGCTGTAGCAATGGACTGCTTGATAATTTCAAAGGCTTGCTTTCTTACCTCAGTCCATTTGAAATCTACATCTTTCTTTAGCAGTTCTGATATAGGCCTCACCTTCTGAGCAAAGTCAAAGATGAATTTCCTGACAAAGTTTATTTGACCAAAGAAAGACTGCAAGGCTTTCTTGTTCATAGGTAGTGGAAGAGCAAGAATGGATTTGATTCTATCTGGATCAATGGCCATACCTTCTTTTGAGACCACATGACCTAGCAAATTTCCCTCATGGACTACAAAGAATGACTTCTTAGGATTGAGGGAGATGCCAAATTCTCTGCACTTTTGGAAAACTTGTTCTAGGTGTGCTAAGTGGTCATGCTTGTTGTGGGAAAACATAGTCATGTCATCTAAATAGATCAGAATGACCTTGTTAATCAGTTCCCCAAAATCATAGTCCATGGCTCTCTAGAATGTGGCCCCTGCATTGGATAGCCCAAAAGGCATTCTTTGGTATGCAAATGTGCCCCATTTTGTGGTGAATGCTGTTTTATATTGATCTTCATTCTTCACCCAAATTTGGTTATATCTAGAGAAACCATCTAGTAATGAGAACCTTTCTACCCCTACCACTATCTATAATATTTGATCAATCTGTGGAAGGGGGTAGTGATCCTTAAGTGATGCTTGGTTAAGATTTCTAAAATCCACACACAAGCGAATATCACCATTATTTTTTCTCATAGGTACCAAGTTGGCTACCCAGGTTGAATGTTTAATTGGATATATGATCTTAGCCTTTAACAAATTCAAGAGCTCTTCTCTCATTATGGCTTCGATCCTTGGATTTATAGGCCTTTGCTTCTACCTAAATGGCTTTGCATTAGGCTCTAGCTCAATGGTGTGTTGGATAACCTTTTTGTCATATACTTTGAGGTCTTCATATGACCAAGCTACAATGTCTTGGTACTTCATACATAAAGCTTTGATATCCTCCTCTTCCTCTGGAGAACATCGTATTCCAACCTTGAGCTTCTTTTCTTTTTCTATTTCAACTTCTTTATAGATTTTCTCATTGACTTCCATGGATCTGATCTTTTTCCTATCTTCATTGTCAAACAGGCTCTCTAGAGTGACCAAACCTCTAGGTATGTGATTGTTCTTAAGTTGAATGACATCTTGTTGATCAATATCTTCTGAATTTTCCTCTTGAATAGTGGATAGATAGGCTTCTCTCACTAGAAAATCAATGATTTGTTCATCACTTTCAAAGACTTGCTAAAAAATTTGCTTATCTGGCACTATAGGCCTAAAAATCATTTTGATCCCTTTGTCTTTCTTAACTCCTATGTCTGTAGAAGGGTTGAAGTTAGCTCCCCTTACTGCTAAGGAATCTACCAAAGTATTCTTTCCTCTGGGAATAAAATTTATGTTTAGGGCATGAAAGGATTCCATCAAATCCCATACCCTATTTCTATATGCTTTCAGGTAATGGTGCTTATTGTTGCACCTTTCTCTTACCTGATTTACTATCAATTCAGAGTCACCATATATGTTCAAGATCTTAATGCCCATATTTTCTGCTTGCATCAGTCCAAGGCATAGAGCCTCATATTCTACAGCATTATTAGTGCATGCCCATGTTAATCTATAGGTAAAAATCTTTGTCCCTTCTGATTGGGACTATAATACCACACCAACACCAACACCATTTCTACATCTGGCACCATCAAAGTGCATGGTCCATGTTTCTTTTTCTCTCAGAGATTGATTAGATATAGTAGGAACTTTCTTCTCTATCTCTGTAAAAATATTGTATGTGCCCATACCTATCCCAAACTAGTTGTAATCCTCTCTGAAAGGTAGTTCATATTCAATTTCCAACTCCTCAAAGTTATCCACTAATTCAAATTCCTCAAGAGGAGTGAGATTGCACATGTCTCCTTCAATTTTTTCAATGTGGTAAGACACTGGATTCTTAGGTGTTATCCTTATCCTCTTTCCTTTGAAAGGGATAACCATGCTGGAATAGTCCATATACATGCATCCACCTAACTTTGTAGTGAACTCTCTTGAAAGACATAAGCCAAAATAAGGCTCTAGATCCACCACTACTATTTCTTGTACTATAGTTACCTCAGGTGCTCTATGCAGCCTCATTAAGATATATTTGATTACTCCCACTGTCTTTATAGGTGTTCCATCTAATTGTAGTACTCCAGGGCAGGATCGGGTATACTCCATACCCATATCCTCATAAACTACTTTAGGCATAACTGTAGTAGATGCTCCTAAGTCAATCATACAATTTTGGATAACCCAACCTTCCATCCTTAAAGAAATATAAAAAGGAGGAGGTTTATTCTTTAAAATAGTAGGGGATATTTATTTCTTTTTAGAGGGTATACTAAGAATTGTGGTGGCCTGCTTTTCTTATGGATATTTGTTCAAGGAAGATTTTAGCAGGTCAATCTGACCAGGAATGAAGAGGGTGTCATATAGACTAGCTTTTGATGGTATTCTCTTCATTTCTTCCACAATGTTGTATTCAGACTTAGCCAAGGTGGGTCTCTCAGGCCTTCTTTCTGGCTCACCATATTTTCTCTTATATTGTTGAGTGGCTTCTATTCTCTGTATTTTGGTAATAGAAGGGAATCTAAGCCTCTCTTGAGCCTCATCCTTAGACCTCATTCTGTCTCCCTCAATTTCTTTCTCAAATCTCTTGGGGAGACTATTTTATTTTTCTTTGGCTTGGGGAATAGGGAAAGTGTCACTGCTTTGGGGAGGTGGATCACTCTTCTTCTGAGAGGGGACCTAGAATTGACCCATATTTTATGGATCTACTTGTAGTGTTTTCTTACCTGACCTTGTCATGATAACAATAGGTCCATCCTCATCTAGCTCTTTTCCAACCATGATCTGGTCAGGTTGCCATAGCATGTTTACCCTTCCTTTCTGGTTTCTTTCTACTTGATCCATAGCTTGTTGGACATGGTGTTGGTACATAACACAAGATTGTGAATCATGTGGATCATTACATACCAAACACCAGATATTTACTAGACTTATCTCTGAAGAACACTCAGGCTCTTCATAAGCTGCATTCACTCTAACCCCAGTACTATTTCTAGGACCAGGTCTTTGATCTTTATTCACATATGGAAATCTCCTTTGTTGAGACCTTTCCATTTCTCTCTTCTCCATAGAATTCATCTTGTTGCTCAGAGTTTTCAAAGTATTATGTATATCAAGGATGATAGAAAATTCTTGAGGAGTCTGAGAAGGAAGTGGAGGGAAAGGAACTGCAACAGATGGTGCTTTTGGCTGAGGAATGGGAGTCATCTGTAGAAATGGGGATGACAATGGAGGGGGGTCCATATAAGATGAAGTAGTAGCTTGGCTTTGGATATTAGTGGTTTCTAAATTGTAAGGTAGCACAACTTTGGGAGGTAATCTCCCCACATTAATTAGGATATTTTCTGCATGAACAATTGCATTATAAACTTGTGGAAATGTTTCCACCCTAGATTTTTGGGTTTGCAGGCCTAGCTCTGATCCAAGAGCTCTGATATAATACATATAAGTAAGGCATGCAGCTGGTCTAGCTGTAGGGGGAATTCTTTTCCAGGTTCTGCTAAACCTCAAATTAAAATCTGAGATAGTTTCTTGTTGATGTTTCTGCATAGATGTGAACTGATTAAGCAAGGAGAAAGGGTCAACAGATTCATTAAATTCTTCCACAAAAGGCTCAACCAATGCTACCCATGAAGTGATGGTGTTATCCTCAAGAGTCCTAAACCAATGTAGAATATTTCCTCTAAAGGATAGGGCTAGGATTCTCACAATAACATCTTCATTCTTTATATTATGGATTGCTACCAGATTCAAAATATCTTGATAGTGCTCATATGTAGTCTTTCCAGATCCATCATAAGTGGGAATAGCCTTAGACACAACTTGAGGAATGTCATGCATATGGGCTAATCTAAGGGGGCCAACTATGTTCCAACTGGGGTACTTCTGTAAAGGCTGATTTGGGGGTACATTTCCCTAATTTGGGGCTGCATTTCCTGCCATGTTTCTAGGTGTAGGTCCTACTGGAGGGGTTATTGGATTAACTATAGGGTTTTCCTCAAGAGGCTCTTCTTCTGAATGAAAATATTGATTCAAATTCCTTATAATAGTAGACCCTCTATAAGGTAGCTCACAATAGAAATAAGAGTTAAGGTTATTCCTTTTGAATGACCTGGTATACATGAAAAATAATGGTCTATAGGGATAATTCTTTTTTGGGTTCAAAGACCAGGGAGTCACTAGGTGAATTTTCTATTCTCCACTTAGCAAGGTCAAGACAATTCACCAAATCTTGATTCCTCTAGGTAGAGATAAAATAATAACTCATATGATGGGTTTTCATGTTTCTTGTAAACTGGTCCCATCGGGCATGCCAAAAATTATTGGGCACCAAATTGACATCAAGTTTTACTTGACACTATGATTGTCTATCTTCCAATTTTTTATCCAGGCATGCACCCGATAGTCATAGCTCGACACTCAACATTGGATGGACCAAAGGCAACTTCAATCCAACCTCTAGAGTAGGTTGGTTCCTTGTCAACTTAAAATGGTGTTGACACAATTAAAGCTCAATTAAGGTTTTGAGAAAAGGGTTAGAAAAGGTTTAGGGTTAGAGATATTATAAAAAATAGTGGCAGGATAGGCTAACAACAATGACATCTACAACAGAAATCTCCCACAAACTATTTCTAGTGTCCCATTACTCAAGATTAACAACACCCAAACCCATGAAATCTTCATACATTAAAGCATAAACAGAGATATATTGTAGAAAGCAATTCCAATATCTAATATTGATAATCCAAATTAGCAGAATAGACCAATAGTCAGATTTAATAGAAATAAACTTCCTAACAACACAGATCTAACTATGAATAGATTTCAATTACTCTCACAACTAGTAATCCAATAAGTTGGAATGAACTAACCACTAAAGTATTGATAGAAATGCAGCTCACAGCTTTGAACCTCTTGCACAAAAGATAGCGAAGATGACAAATTTTGAGTCAAAAATTAGAGTAATGCTCCTTCCATTAGTTTACAAGAATATTTATAGTAGGGCAAGCAAACACACTAGAGCCGACCCTTAAAAATGAGGGTTCAACCTCTATTTATAGTTTGATAAATGAAAGAAATTGAGGAGACATTACAAAGATTACAAATTTATAACTCAATAGAGAGTTTTGCTGGCATTATCTTACTGGCTGGCAAAGTCTAAGAAATCTGATGTGAGTAATCTGACCATGGTAGCTTAGCTCTACAACTTGCTGGTTTGTTGATGGTAGTTGGAGTTTAGGCGATTGGAGACTACATCTGATCCATTCATCATTCTTGAAAACTTCGCTCCATCATAGATCTACAACTACTTCTAGTTCTTGATCTTGAAAACCTTTGATGCTTCATCTTCCTACCTTCCAACTGACTACTCTCTGATTCGATGAGAATCTACCTTTAAATGCTTCAACAATGTTAGTGTATTCTCAATCGTCGATGCTTTTCGATGAATGATTGTGATTAAACCTTCAAAAATGCTTTGCAAATTAGTGGGGAAGGAATAAAATGCCATTCCACACTTTTTAATTGCTGATATCATCTTTAGTAGCTTTGGTTCTACAAAATCAGATTTTAGTATGAAATGCACTAAGGAGTGAGCATAATGAAGTCCATTGTTAATCCACTACTTAGCCTTCTTTCTCTCTTCTATGGACTAAAGTAAATGACATCATATTTACCTTAGTTGGAATGTGAAATCACCAATCCACACTAGAAGTAGTGCAAATAGTCCTTTATCACCATTCCACACTCTTTTCAATGTTTTTGTCCTTCATGTCATCATTTCACACTCTTTGTAGTGTTTTCAGCCTTCATGTCACCATTCTGCACTAGAATACTCTTGGAACTCAACGGAATCAAACTTGTCGACACTTAGTCGCTGGAGCATGCAAAAACCAACAACGATCACCATTCTACACTTTTTATCGTGCTGACATCATCTTCGCCCAAAAGTTTTACGGAATCGAGACTCGCCTAGAATCCACTGCCAAATACACTATGAACCAAGCGGAATGGAATTTTAGCTCATTAAGGTAAAAAAACACTAAGTGTTGAGCGGATTGGGGAACTCTCATTGTGGATCCACTCCAAAATACTCTATGTCCTCAGCGGAATAGAGATTTCATGCCTTAGAATAAAATTTTCAATGTTTTCTAAGGATGTGGCCATTTTGGGCCTATAATCATGATCCATGAAAAGGGATAAAATTAGAGAATATAATATGAATCTCTATCAAAATATAAGATAGCTATAAAATAGTAAGATCAAGATAATGATAAGAATGAAACTTATAGACTTAACAAGAGAGAACACAATCTATAGAATTCTATTATGTAAAGAACTTGTACAAATAAGTTATGGAGCTTTGTGTCCATAATATAGCTTTACAAAATGACCTTTGATCTTCTTATCTTGACACCTATCTAAGAGACTCTTGATCTTATCATATATCAAATAATGTAATATACTCTAACACCCCCTTGTATTACATTATTTGATGTGAATTTCTCTTGATCTGCATAGATGATCTCTAAATATCTAAAACTTGTTTTGACCCAGAGCCTTTGTGAAAATATCTACAATTTGTTCTTTCATAGGAATATGTTTCAACTTGATATGATGACTCTAAAAATGATCTCTGATAAAATGACATTGAGCTTCAATATGTTTGGTTTGTTCATGTATGATTGGATTTTTTATCAAATTTAATACTCCTTGATTATCACAATTTATTATTGTTGGAGTTCTTTTGATTCCCATGTCTGATAGTATGTATTGTAACCATAATGCTTCATAGATTACATCCTTTGTTGCATGATACTCTGCTTCAGTAGATGAAAGTGCTATTGCATGCTATTTTTTACTATACCATGATATTGGTCCTGAACCAAGATAAAAAAATGTATCCTGATGTGGATTTTCTATCATCAATAGAACCAACATAATCAAAATCTGAATATCCTTGTAGACAAAAATTCTTATCATCCTTTTTATATGTTAGTCCATATTCTATAGTCCTATTGATATATTGTAATATTCTTTTTGTAGCTTTCCAATGAATTTCTCTGGGTTCTTGCATAAATCTTGAGAGATAGTTTACAATAAAAACTATATATGGTCATGTATTTGTTAAATATAAGAGACTTCCAATCAATTGATGATAAGTTGTTGCTGAAACAAAAGGTGTTTCATCATATCTAGATAATTGTAGTCCTTGTTCCATAGGTGTATCTTTGGGCTTACAATTGTTCATTTTGTATTTCTCAAGTAAATTTTTTGCATACTTTGTCTATGTTATTGTAATATTATCTTCATTTTGATGAATTTCTAAACCAAGACAATAATGCATAAGTCCCAAATCAGTCATTTCAAAATCCTTTTCAAGATCCTTTTTAACTTCATTTATTAAACCCTTTGAGCTCCCTGTTATCACTATATCATCAACATATACTATAAGTATTATTATATCATTTCCAACCTTCTTTGTATAAATATTTGGATTTGATAAACTTCTCTTAAAGTTATGCTGTAATAAATGATTATTGATTTTTATATACCATGCTCTCGGAGCTTGCTTTAGACCATATAAGGATTTGTTTAATTTGTAAACTTTGTGTTCTTATCCCTTAATTACAAATCCCTCTAGTTGTGACATATAAACTTCTTCTTCAATATCACCATTAAGAAATGCACTTTTTACATCCATTTGATGAAGTTTCCATCCATGGTGTGCTGCCAAAGCACAAATTGTTCTGATAGTAGTCATCCTTGTTATCGGTGCAAAAGTTTCTTCATAATAAATTCCTTTTGTTTGTGTATATCCTTTTTTTACTAGTCGAGCCTTGTACTTGTCAAGTGAACCATCTACTTTATATTTAACCTTATAAACCCATTTGCAACCAACTATTTTCTTTCTTGGAGGTATCTCCACTAGATTCCATGTTTTATTTTTTAGCAATGATGTATATTCTAATTCCATAGCTGCCTTCCATTTTGGATGATTCAAAGCCTGAAGTGTTGTTGTAGGTTCTGCCATGGTGCTTAACAATCCTCTATTTATTCTAGTTAGACTATGAGTTTGAGGTCTTGTAGTAGTAAGATCTAGCATTTGCTCAAGATTTGAATCTCTAAGTGTATTTCTAAGCCATATAGGTTCTTTTCTCTGTGAATTTGTAGAAATTTCTGTACTTTCACTTTGTTCATCTTGAAATTCTAATTTTGTATCTTCATTTGATGAATTTTCTTCTAAAAAATTTAGAACTTATGAATTAGCTTTTTGTTCTTTAATACCATCTTTAATTTTTCATCAAAAACTACATCTCTGCTTATATAGATTTTCTTTGTTGTTGGATCAATTATTCTATATCCTACAAATTCATCATCATAACCAAGAAATATACCACACATAGTCTTTTCATCTAGTTTTTTCCTTTTTTGTTTTGGAATATGCATATAGGCCTTACATCCAAAAAATTTTAATCTCTACATTTGGTTTTCATCCTGACCATACTTCTTCTGGTGTAACATTCTTGAGTATTCTTGTAGGTAATCTATTTTGCAAATATACAATTATTTTAACTGCCTCTGCCCAATACTGATGATCAAGATGAGCTTCTTTTATCATACATCTAACCATTTCCATGATAGATATATTTCTTCTTTCTGCAATACCATTTTGTTGTGGTGAATATGTTATAGTAAGTTATCTCTTTATTCCATTCTCTTCTAAAAATAAATTGAATTCTTTTGACAAAAAATCACCTCCTCTATCTGAACGAAGATTTTTGATAGTTTTTCCTGATTCTTTTCAACTAGAAGTTTGAATTGTTTAAAACAACCAAATGCTTCATATTTGTATTTCATAAAGTATACCCACATTTTTTGGAATAGTCATCAACAAATAGTTGAAAATATTTATTCCTCCAATACTAGTAACATTCATTGGGCCACATAAATATGTATATATTAATTCCAATGGTTTTTGAGCTCTATGTTGACGAAGTTCAAAAGGTATTCTATGTTGTTTTCCTGCTAAACATTTTGGACACACTGTAGATTCCCAAGAGAGTTTTGGTAATCCTTCTACCATTTGATATTTAGCCATTTCATTCAATGATGATGCACTTGTATGTCCTAGTATTTTATGCCAAAGTTCTTTTGTTTCAGACATTCCTATTGAAAGAGCCAAATTTGTTACTATATCTAGAGTAAACAAACTATATTTATAAGATCCTAAAGCTATCAATTTTCCTTGTTTGATAATATGACATTGTTTTCTTCCTTTGATAACTTTAAATTCTACTACCAAGTTTTGATCCATAAGCTAAGAAACTAAAATAAGATTAGTAGTTAATCTTGGGACATATAACACATTATTAATTATTTTTTTACTTTTTTTACATGGTGGAATCGATAGCCACCACGAATCCGAGTAGGCTATCCAATTTTTTATGGCTACCACAATAGTCCATCGTGGAAGCTACCACACAACCATTTTTAAACCTTTTACATCACTGAAAGCACTAGGAAAGGGACAAGTGTTCAGTTCAATGAGGCACGAGATTTGAACCTTGGACCTCTGCCCCTCTTACAGGGTTTGGGGAACCAATTGGTCTACACCTCGGACCTATATAACACATTATTAATTACTCCTTTTCTATATATTAGATTGACTAGAATATCTCCTACTCCTTGGACTTCATAAGTCATAATATGTACTTTAACAATTGGTTTCTCATATTTTTCACAAAAGGTATTAAACTATTTTTTGTTTCTAGTCATATGCCTATTGGCTCCAGAATCTATCCATCAATAATCCATAATGACGTTTAGAGTAGTAACCCTTATATCTTCCTAAATATTAAAATCTAATAAATAATAATTTTACAAATTTGATTTTCCTAAGCTTGAATTTTAATTCCTTTTGACTCCTAAAATAATAAATTTGCAAAAAATCAATAATCTATTATTTAATAAAGCAAATCAATTTCAAATTTATTTAACTATTAAAAACTATTAAAAACCTTATAAATGCAATCTTAAATTATCATCCTAGTTATCCCTCAATTACCTTAATAAAATAATTAATGAAATAGTTATTATAACTAATTATAACCTTAATAAACTACTTATCACTCAATAAATCAGACGAAAAAATTACTTATTGCTCCAAAATAAACTTTAAAAAATCTAAATTCAATTTTATCTTTTGACTACTGTCATGCATATTCTTCTTGCTTTGTTGTATTTCCTCAAATGCCTCTTCAAACTCATGTGAACAATATTTAACTTGCTCGAATGCTATGTGCCATGGTTGGATGTTTCACTTCAGGTAGGTAGAACTGAAATGCTAGGGTTTATGAATGTTACAAATTTGATTACATTGAGAACATCACTTCTATTTGTGGTTACACAAGGATATTTTCTCATTGGTGTTTCCACATTTCTCTATGAGTGTTAAAATTCCTTCTCTACCAATGATGTGTCTTCACCAATCTTACCAACGTCTATTCATTTACTATGAATTTGGTGTCGCGTAAAGATGTTTGCTTAGCATTGGATATTACTATGTAATTCTTATTCCTGCACTAGATCTTGGAAATCGAATGTTATATTTCCTCTTCTAGTGATGAATTTTGGAGATCAACTATTGTATTTCATATTTCAATGTTCTCTCTTGGAGTTTGACTATTGTGTTTTCTCTTTTGGCATTGGCTTTAAGAGATTGACTATCGTATTTCCACTACACTTGGCTTTGATGTGGATATACCTACATCGCACTAAATTCCAATATGGCTATTCTATCTTTACACATTGTATCTTCTTATTTCAATCTTTGTATATGTTGCTACTAGTTACTTTAATATGTCACACCTTTTTGTAGGTCAAACGATGCTCATATTATTCGTTTGGTGGAGGTTACTCTATGTTTTCATCATTGAATAACTTTTAACCATACTACACAACCTTTAATGTTTATGTAGTTTGAATAATGTTTCTTTGGTCTAAGTTGGATAACTATACCCTAAAACTCTTCCTTGGGCATCTCTTTGAATAGTTGCACCCTAAAACTTTATCCTTTACACCTTGATCCTTGGGTGTCTATTATAAGCTCGTACCTTGAGCTTATTTATTTACCTTCTAATGACCACTTGTTTATTGTAATATAGATCCTCTTTTTTTTTTTTTGAATTTACATGGTGGAATCGGTAGTCGCCACGAATCCAGGCAGGCTATCCGACTTTTTATGGCCACCACAGTATTCTGCGCTGTCCGCCCTAGAAGTTGCCACACAGATCTTCATGCAGTCCGTCCCTATAACCACCATGCCACAATTATTTTAAACATTTTACGTTGTTGAAAGAACCAGGAAAGGGACAAGCGTTCAGTCCGACGAGGCCCGAGATTTGAACCTTCGACCTTCGCCCCCATTATGGGGTTTGGATGAACCAATTGGTCTACACCTTGGACCTAATATAGATCCTCTTAAATATAAAAAAAAAAAAAATTATTTTCCTTCTATCTATTGCTTCTTAGATATTTTTCAATTTGAATTTATACTATTAGATGGCTACTCTTATCAAGCCTCTATGTCAAGTTTTATAACCTGAAACTTTTTGGAACTTTCTCTATGTCAAGGTTTATCTTCAAGACCTGAATATTTTCATAGATTGGATTTATAATGAATAATATTGTAGAATAGGTAACCTCAATATTTTTTTACTCTTCTATCCTTATCAAGGTCTATATGACCTAATTCATCAATATCTATAGAATTCTTTAAGTCAAGGTCTCACTTCAAGACCTAAAATCCTTTTGATGTCAAGGGTTGGTTATTTTTCTATAATGATAAACTACCCTTAAATTTGATTCACCCTACAATAGATGAGTCCTTGTGTTTACTAGCTATTATTTAGCTATGGAAAGACTCTATAGATGAGTCTTAGTCTTCACTAGTTGTTCCTGCAACTGTGGAAAGACTCTAGTATTTTTTTTTTTACTTTGATATTACAATAGAGTCTAGGTCTATCTCCCTTTAAAGTAGATAGACTCTAAACCAATTTTATCAAACTAGACAAAATTGATTTTATATGCAGCTAAATAAATTCAACTTTTGCAAGAAACTACTTATTATAGCTTTGATACCATTGATGGCTTTTGAAGCCTTAATATTAATATAAAACTCATAGGATAAATTCCATATGATCAAATATAAGATGGAAACACAATAGTTGATGGCTTTTGAAGCCTTAATATCAATATGAAACTCACAGGATAAATTTCATAGAATCAAATATATGATAGCCACAATATAGTAAGATCAAGATAATGATGTAAGAAAAATAATATGAGCCAATTAATATGTAAATAAAGGCTTATAATATGTCAACTAACATTCATTAATATAAAAAATATATGAATGTAAATAGCCTAAATCATACATGTATAAAGCATGTAATACAAATTACAATATTAATTGCTCAAAATGTATGTTGTCTTTATTACTCTTTCAATTACAAATGTATCACAAACTCTATACAATGATGATAAATTTGCTTTCTATACTCGCTATGCTCACTATGCTCGCTATATTCAATATGCTCCTCCATGGATAAATATATAGTTATTGTAGAGTGACTCTTTGGATACTTGACTATTCCTTTCCTTATGCTAAGTCTTATGACTCTTGGCCTTTATAACTGATGTTTGTATACACATGATTCTATCTTGTATGCACACCTATACATGACTCTTCACTTAGCACTCTCTAATCTAAGGAAACTTGTGCACACTTACATATGAGACACTTGTGCACATCTACACACATTACACTTGCACACTCATTTACATGACACTTGTGCATTTATTGTACATTATTACATTAAATAAAATATTTACTTACACTCTAAACTAATACTTGACCCTAGTCTAATATTTACAAGGTATACCATTGTTAGGATTCCACCCTAACAATCATTCTCATCACTTAATTAGTTAATTAATTTCTTTCACAAAGGTTGTGACCTTTGGTCACAACTCCACACACATAGAAATAGGACCTCCAATTGGTGTAAATGAAATCATCAAAAAAACATACATTCTTATTTAACTTATTGTTCGGGTTTTCCCCTACAATCTACAATGATTCTTTTATAAAAAGTGATTCAACGTATTCATTGTGTGAAAATTTTTGCAACTGGTATCAGAGCAGTTGCATTCCAACAGGATCCAAGCTTCTGCCTTGATAGAGAAATGATGCCCTTACAGATCTCAAATCGTTCTTAAAACATTCATTGCTATCGATCCGCATCAATACTTATTTTTATTGTGTGCGGTAGTTGAAAACCAACTTTAATCTCTTCAATAGTGGAGATACCATATGAAATTTTTTCCAAAAATTAAGCCCCAACATTGCTACCGAGGAATGAAGGAATTTACAAGGTTTTATAATAGCTGACCTCGATTTATCCATGACACAAATCGTTCTACCGATGAAAGCAAATACAAGCCCTTACAACACGATCGATAGTGATAACCAGCAGGCGAATGCAAGAAAATAATACAAATATCTTACAGTAGGATCAATGGTGAGAAATCAATATCATAATAAAAAAATTTAGTCGTGGACATACGATTTTAGGAAACTGTTAAGAACTCCGATGGAAAAATATAAATTAAAATTTGTTTAACCAAAGTTTAATTAATTCTCTGGCCACTGGGAAAACACATCGACGTCGAAAGATGAAGGAAAATTAAAAGTTATTAATTTTTTATCCAACATTGGGAGTGTGGGGGATTAGGATCGGTTTAAAAGCCCTAACGCGTTATAAGTATATATTGACTACCTTACGATAGTCACACACCCACGCTCAGAAGACCTCATCGTACCACCTTGTTGTGCCTGCCCTTCACCCTTTCATCTCGTACCTCATCTGCCTTCTACCTCCCTCGTGTTGCCTTCCTGCCCCCTCGTGCTGCCTTGGTCACCTCACCCCTGTGCCACCTATTTTCGCTCGTGTATCTACCACCCTTCTGTGTCCGCCTCATGCTGCCTCGGTCACCTCACCCTGTGTCGCCTGTAGTTGTTTCCTGCAAACCCCTTCCATGATGCCAAAATCAAATTGAAAATTCAAATAAAAGTTGAAAACCAAATTTTGTCAAAAAAAGGAATATTGTAAAACAATTTTTTTAGCAACTTTTTCCAAAAATTGCTAACTTTTGGCACTCTCTATTAAATTATGTCAAAATTATTGTAAACCAGATCACAAAGGTATAAAGGCTCTAGAACCCAACCGCAATGGCCGACGACAGAAGGTCACAATACATGGACAAACTTCTCCAAGAAATTCACAAGAACATCGCTAAGATAGGAAATTCAGGAAATAATACTCGCATTAAACTTAAAACTAGACTCTGTCAGTCAAAATATGGCACTAGCACAAATGAATCAAACTAACTAAGGATCACCACCCTAATCACCCTTGGGAGGGCCACAAACATCCATCCTACCTAGGACTACCAAGTTAGATTTTCCAAAATTTAAAGGCAGTGATCCTACAAATTGGATTTATCGAGCAGAGTAATATTTCTCATTGAATCAAATCCTAAAAGACAAATGTGCATATTGCATATTTCCATTTAGAGAATGAATCCATCCAATGGTACCAATAGTTCAAAAAAACCAATAGAATCCCTACTTGTTTAACCTTTACATAAAATCTATTAGTACAGTTTGGACCGAGTGCTTTTGAAAATTTCACAGAAGCTCTCACTAAATTGTGCCAAACCACTTCAATAAGGGAATATCAAGCTGACTTTGAAAGATTGGAAAATTGAACAACCGGGCTAGATGCTTCCTTATTTCAAGACTGTTTCATCAGTGGATTAAAGGAAGAAATACGAATAGAGGTACAAATGTATAATCCTACAAACATGATGTAGACCATAGGGTTGGCAAAACTAGTTGAGGATAAAATCAAGGCACAATGTCGATTATGAAAACCACTTATGGAGAAATCATCAACCACTTACATCACCCCTAAACCGATCCAAAATGACAGAACACAAAGCACTTACATCACCCCCAAAATTAACCCAACCCTACCAATTAAACATCTCAGTTTTGAAGAAATGAAGGAATGATAGGCAAAAGGTCTGTGTTATAATTACGATGAGAAATTCGATAGAAATCATAAATGTGCTACACATAAACTATATATTTTGGATGCAGATGACCTTGATAAAACAAATGAAGAAGAAGACAAAATATAAGTAGAAGTGGTGACAGGTGGGACAAAAGATAGCCCTAAAAATTTAGAGGTATCTTTCAACGCCTTGGCAGGATTCTCCTCTCCACAAACCATGAGAGTTAGAGGATACTTCAAAAGATAAAACCTCATTGTGCTTATAGACTCTGGCATCACTCATAATTTTATTGACCCACACATGGCTAAGCAAGGTAATTGCTATATACATCCCTGTAATAGCTTTGAAGTCATGGTTGGGAATGGAGGAAAAATTACTTATAAAGGAAAATGCCATAAAATCAAACTCACCATGGGTGATTATAACATGAAGAATAATATGTATGTGCTTCCATTAGGAGGTTTTGATATCGTCCTAGGGGTACAATGGTTACGCACACTAGGAAAATTCCAATGGGATTTTGAGAAGTTATGGATGTAGTTTACAATAAAGGACTAGCCATATACTCTTAGAGGCATGCAATCAGGCCCATCCTAAATCATGAGTTCTCATCGTATGGAGAAAATTATACACAAAGGTAGTAAAGGAGTGGTTGCACAGTTATTTTCTATGCAATCAATTGAGGGAAAAGAAAAGGAGGCACCAAAACTATAACGAATACTAGATTACCATGATGAGGTATTTAAAGAACCAGAAGGATTACCTCCACAACGAAGTCATGATCACACCATACCACTACTTCTAGGACACCCACCCCCAAATGTTCGGCCTTACCGATATCCTTATCTTCAAAAAATAGAAATCAAAAAACTCGTAAAAGAAGCTACCGAGGCCTTTACCAAATTAAAATATGCCATGTGTACCACCCTGGTCTTGGCAATGCCAGATTTTTCTAAACTGTTTATTATTGAGAGTGACGCATCAGGATTGGGCATGGGAGCAATTCTCATGCAAGATAAATGACTTATTGCTTTTATAAGCAAGGCATTTTCTAAAAATAATCTGGCTCTCTCTACATATGAAAAAGAGATGCTAGCCATTGTCCATATGGTTCAACATTGGTGACCTTACCTTATTGGTCAACATTTCATTATTCACACAGACTATCATAGTCTAAAGTACCTCCTTGAATAGCGAATAACCACTCCAGCACAACAAAAATGGGTGATAAAACTAGTTGGTTATGATTATGAAATCATATATAAAAAGGGAAAATATAACACGGTTGTGGATGCACTTTCCAAAAATATGGAGGACATGTCTCAATTATATGCTTTTTCTTGCCCTATTCCTAAATGGATAGACCAAGTCAGTAAATAATGGTTTATAGACCCCACCACACATGCCATAATTCAACAACTCCAACAAGATCCCACCATCAAGAAACATTATTCTTGGAATGATAACATACTACGATATAAAGCACGTCTGATTTTATATTCCACATCCACATATCGTGTAAAAATCCTCCACAAATTACATTCTATGCCTACTGCTAGACATTCTGGATTTTTAAAAACCTATAAAAGGGTGACTAGATCTTTTTATTGGACAGGAATGAAAAATGATATTAAGAAATTTGTCCAAGAATGTGAAATGTGCCAAAGGCAAAAAGAAGAAACAATAGCTACTCCAGGGCTTCTTCAACCTCTTCCAATACCAACTAAAACATGGGCTGATATCTCCATGGAATTTATGGAAGGCCTTCCAAAATTTGCAGGTAAAACAACCATATTCGTGGTGGTGGATCATCTATCTAAATATACCCATTTCTGCCCAGTGAGTCACCCTTATACAGCCAGCACCATCGCTCATTTTTTCATGGATAATATTTTAAATTACATGGCATGCCTTCGTCCATAGTTAGTGATCGTGATCCCACTTTCACTAGTAACTTTTGGAAGGAATTATTTAAGCTTCATGGCATCCAACTTCGGATGAGCTTAGCATATCACCCTCAAATAGATGGTCAAGTAGAAGTTGTTAATAAATGCCTCAAAATCTATCTTCGTTGTTTCATTTCTATGCAACCCCTTCAATGGGTTAAATGGATACCATTAGCGAAATGGTGGTATAACATGACATATCACACCGCCATTCAAATGACCCCATATGAATTCATATACGGTCAAACACCACCATCCCTTATTTCATATATTCTAGGACAGACTAATGTATCGACAGTGGAGATGGCACTTTCTACTCGTGATGAATTGATGTGAATCCTTAAATAAAATCTACTCACCGCTCAACATCATATGAAGCAATGAGTAGACCAACGACAAAGTGAGCATAATTTTCAAGAAGGTGATATGGTGTTCCTTCGCTTACAACCATATCGTCAAACTTCACTCAAGGTCAAAGGTTCTTAGAAGTTAGCACCCCAATTTTATGGACCCTATAAAGTGTTACAACGTATTGTACCGATGACATATAAGTTGGAACTACCTGAATCCTCCAAAATTCACCCCATATTTTATGTGTCTTGCCTAAAATTGGTCCTAGGGACACACGTCACAACCCAAACTCAACTTCCAAAATTTACGGAGGACAGGACACTCTAGGTTATTCCTAAAGCTATCCTCGATCATCGCATACGCCACCTTCGCAATCGCACCATCATGAAATTTTTGGTTCAATGGATGGATTTACCCCCTTAAGACGCCACCTGGGAGACACTTTATCACATCCAGTAGAAATTTCCTCAATTTTAGCTTTGAGGACAAATCTCCTTTTTAAGGAAGGTGGCATGTTAGGATTTCACCCTAACAATCATTCTCATCACTTAATTAGTTAATTACTTTCTTTCACAAATGTTATGACCTTTGGTCACAACTCCACACATAGAAATAGGACCTCCACTTGGTGTAAATGAAATCATCAAAAAAACATACATTCTTATTTAAATTATTATTTAGGTTTTCTCCTGCAATCTACATCGATTCTTTTATAAAAAATGATTCGACGTATTCATTGTGTGAAGACTTCTGCAACCATGAAGTTACAATGGGGTTACATTAGCATGTACCAATTAATATAATATTCTCCAATAATAGCAATATTAAGATAATGATAAGAAAGAAACTTACAGACCTTAACAAGAGAGAACACAATCTGTATAATTCTATTATGTAAAGAACTTGTACAACAAAGTTATGTTGTTTTGTATCCATAATATAGCTTTACAAAATGACATCTGATATTCTTATCTTGGTATCTATCTAAGATACTTTTTATATTCTCATATATAAAATAATGTAATATACTCTAACAAAAATAGGTTTTCAAATTAGTAGAAAAATAAACTTGGATGAAATGTTAATTAGAATAAAAAATAATTAAAAGAAAACAAAAAAGCTATGTACATACAAGAAAAATACAAACAACATTGGGGTTGGCTGATTGGGGTCATCACCCATGTGCTTGCTCATCCAAAAGAGGGTCAACATGGTAGGAACCTAGTTCCTATCAATTGGATTTTAATGGAGGATGATGGAAAATGCTACAAATAAGTAAAAATATCAATCACCTTTTATGAAATCGCTTTTTCAATTGGAGGTAACCCTACCAAATGCTCACAAGGAGTAATAATAAAATATGTTCTTTGATGCCCAAAGACACCTTTCATGAATGCATATATAAACCTATCTAATAGTCATGATGGTGAAAAGACATGATGGTCCATTAATTAAATGAGTAAATATTAATAGTAATCTAAGTTAGGATTAGGATCCTAACAAGCCACCTATCTTAAAAAAAGCTTTGTCCTCAAAGCGAAAAGTGGGGAAATTATTGTTGGATGTGATGAAGTGTTTTCCATGTAGCATCTTGAGGAGGTAGACCTTTCCATTGAATCAAAAACTCGATGATGAAGCTATCAAGTACGACGATCTAGGATAGCTTCATGTTCAACCATAAGTGCTCCATCTTATGTGAATTTGAGAAGTTGAGTTTGTGTAGTAATGTGGTTGCCAAGTACTGCTTTAAGACAAGAGACATGGAAGACAGGATGAATTTTGGAGGAATCTGGTAACTCAAGTTTATAGGCAACAGACCCAATGCATTTAAGGACTTTATAAGGATCATAGAATTTAGGGGCTAGTTTTTGAGATCCTTTGATTTTGAGTGAGGATTGATGATAGGGTTGAAGACGAAGGAATACCATATCACATTATTGAAATATTCTCTCGATTCTATGTTGGTCCTTTTGTTGCTTCATATGATGCTGAGCGGTGATTAAATTATCTTTGAGGAGGTGAATAATGCCATCTCTCATAGAAATGAAAGAATCGACTACTGCTACTTTGGAGCTTCCTAGAATATAAGAGAAAATAGAAGGTGGTGTTTGGCCATATAATGCTTCATACAGTGTCATATTAATTATGGAGTGACATGAGGTATTATACCACCATTCTGCTAAAGGGATCCATTTAAACCAATGAAGGGGTTGGGTAGAAATAAAACAAAGTAGGTAAGTTTCTAAACATTTGTTAACAAATTCGGTTTGACCATCAAATTGTGGATGATAGGAGAAACTCATATAAAGTTGCATGCCTTGGAGTTTGAACAATTCTTTCCAAAAGTTACTAGTAAATGTAGGATCACAATCACTTATTATGGTAGAAGGCATACCATGAAGTTTGAAAATATTATCAAGAAAGATTTGGGCTATAGTGCTAGCCATGTAAGGGTGAGTTATGGGGTAAAAATGAGCATATTTAGATAAGCGATCTACTACAACTAGAATAGTGGTTTTCCTGCAGATTTTGGAAGACCTTCAATAAATCCATAGAAATATCAACCCATGTATTAATTGGAATAGGTAGAGGTTGTAGAAGGCCAAAAGGATTTATTGTTTCACCTTTTTGTCTTTGACAGGTCTCACATTCATCTACAAATTTCTTAATATCTTGTTTCATGCCTACCCAGTAAAAATATCTAATCACCCTTCTGTAAGTCTTGAGGAATCCTGAGTGTCCTACCATGGGCGTGGAATTTAATTCATGGAGAATTTTGGTACGATATGAGTATGTAGGAGATAGAACAATATGTCATTTGTACCTGAGTATGTTATCTTGCCAAGAGTAGGGGGGTTTACTAGAGAAGTCATGTTGAAGTTGTTGAATTAATGTGTATGTGGTAGGATCATTAAACCATTACTCATTTATTTGGTCTATCCATTTGGGAATAGGATTGGAGAAACTAGTGAGAGCGTTTAAGGATATTTTAGGTGCATCCTTTGTATTACTTTTTGGAGTTTCTGTCAGTACTTCCACCTTGATAGTATCTTCTTCGTTTGAAATATTTTTGTCAAGTGTATCTAAAATATAGAGTTTGGGGGTAATACATTTATGGTTATGGGTGAATTTCTCATCATAGTGGAAACAAAGGACTTTTTCTCATATTTCATCCATTTATTTAGGGCTAATTATTTTAATTGGTAAAGTTCTTTTTAAATTTGTGGTGGCGTAGGAATTTTAAGATTTGTTCATTGGTGGTCTCCCAAGTTGACATTGGTTATTAATTTTCTCTTCCATCATTTGAGATAACACAATAGTGTGCAACATGTCAATATGATTGAGTATTTACACTTCTAATCAAATTTCTTCCTTTAGGCCACTGATAAATAAAATTTGGAATAATGTTGCATCTAATCCTAATGTAAGATTTGCTAATTTCTCGAACTAAGCTTGGTATTCTCGTACTATTGTGGTTTGATGGAGTTTGGTGAGAGCCCTTGTGAAATCTTCAAATTTGCTTGGGTCGAATTGTACCATTAGGTTTTTTGTAAATTTTGTCCATGTAGGAGTGCCATTTGTCTTTTCGTACCATTGGTACCATTGAGTAGTGATTTTTTCTAGGTGGAAGGATGCAATGCAAACTTTTTGGATCTCGGGGATTTGATAGAGTGAGAAATATTGGTTTGCTCAATAGATCCAATTTGTGGGGTTGCCTCCTTCAAATTTTGGGAAGTCCAACTTAGTGGTTCAAGGTAGGATTGACATTTGTGGCCCCTCGATTAATTCTTATTATGTTGACATTCCCGTAGGTTGGCCAACTTGGATTAATGCCATGTTTTGTTGTACCATATCAATGAAGTGGTTGGTGGCATCAATTTTTAGGTCTAGTTCTGTAATATTGTTTTCATGGTCTTCTTTCCATAGGAAAAATCTTCCTTCATAATTATTATATTTTCAATTCCATATTTCCATATATTGAATGCCTGCATGACTTCCTTCATAGGGTCTTGTGATCGCCTGTTGTCGGTCATTGGTGTATTTTGAGAATATGCAGGTTTTCTTTAAGATTTAATTTCTTGGCACTTTCAATATTTAAGTTGGTAAAATTTTGTCAAATGTGTGACAAAATTTAATTTTTTTTACAATTTTTTGTCAATTTTGATAAAATTTATCAATTTATTTTGAAAAAATTTAAAATTGATTGCAATTTTTTTTTTTTATGTTTTTTTTCTATCTCCTCTCTATTTTATATTTTCTTGGTCAAATGGTCAATTGAATTTGAAATATTCTCGACGGGAGATGATAAATGTTTTTGAATTTAAAAAAAAATTAATGGTTATGAGCGGTGGCCTCGACGAAAGAGCTACGAAGTGGAGCGGTGGGGCAAAAGCAGAGTAGTGAGGACGATCAAGAGGACAAGTGAGGATGGTAAATCAGAACAAGTGTCAATTTATCAATGAACCAAGTAGTTGCCAATGAAGAAACGTTGTGGGAAGAGCCTTGGTCACGTGAGCGAGGCTAGAGAGTGTGACCGAAGTCACACAAAGCTTTACTTGCACGATCTCCCTTTTAAACTCTCCCTTTTTCCAAACTGTGATGAATGGATATATTTTCCCTTTTATTTTTGTCTTCTATCACTTACTCTTACTATCACTGGGAAACTTGTCTTCGACAATTGTATTTTTTGACGTTGGAAAAGTGATATTATTTAAAAAACCTTATATTATAATCTTGATTTTTATGTGGTCACCGTTCATTTATGAGATGTCATCGAAAGTTTTGAACGTAAATTTTGCAGACGTATCACAAATTTTTCTCTTGTGATTTGGTGTTCAATCATGAAACAATGAATTTGTTATGTCTACGGAGAATTAGAATAGTTTTTTTAGGCACGTTCACGTTGTGTATTATCCTCTATTATATTTTGTTATCCTTGTCTGTCGACAGTCATTCCTATGCAGTCCCATGAATACTGTTGATTCGATATGCCAGGGTTGCTTTCACGAATGATGTTATTGCAATTTAGGGAATAAGGAACAACCTAGAGGAGTTCTTTTTGTTCCTTTTTTGTAGCAAATGTCAGCAAAGATGTTTAGGTAGCATAAATTATCTTTTACTTGTTATTTGATTGTAGATATACCCTGGGTGGAAAAAATGAGATCACATCTGATACCAGTTGGTAGGAACCTAGTTCCAATCGATTGGATTTTAATTGTAAGATCCCGAAATATCACACACTAAATTTTTTGTTTAACTCAATCATACAATGCTTGATTTCCCATGTGAATGTTAGTTTTGACATACATATAAGATGCACTTCAAGATTATTCACTCCTGTAGCTAGTGTATTAAGTGCTCGAAACTGGCCAGGTCCTGTGGGTCACCTTATTGGATTTGACTCATCACTCGAGACTTTTAGGAATTTGGCGGAGGGTTATCCGTTCAGGGCCCATATCACCTAAACGGGGTATGCTATGCCCCTTGTCCAAGGTTTTAAGGTTCACAACCCATTAAGATATCTTAGCTCAATGCCTTAAAACCAACGTTTGTATGTCGATGCTATCCATTGACCATCTACGAAGGTATGGCTAGAGTCTGCCTTCGCAAGGCTGAGGGACTAGATAAACATAACCCTTTCGAACTGAATGTAATGTTGCCCATAACCGTATGCCACTGGAAAGCCATTAGCATAAGTAGAATCCTAGTAATGCATTATGGAGGCATTTCCCCAGTCCGAGTGGATTTATGAATATCACCACCACTAACTTACTGACTACCTAGAGTGATGCCCCATCCCATAACTCGTTACACTTCGTAGCTCGGATACTTTGTCCCTTATAGAGCTAGAGTACGATAGTACGATAGTGCAGTCCCCAACAAAGTCATCGTGTGACTGCGTGGCATGGTAGAGAAAGTCTCCGTGAATTCCTCTAAATCTAATTCCCACTTAAGACATCGCGTGCCTTAATGGTATGTGTGCTTGACTTTCTCTTGTCAAGTAAAGTTGATTTTCACTTAAGACACTGCGTGCCTTAATGGTATGAGTGGAGACAACCTCCCTCGATTCTCTTCAAGCTAGTTTAGAATTTAAGTCTAAGTTTGAAGGTACCTAAGATCATTATCTAATGGCTTTTTGATAAAACATTGGATGCTTAGACGTAAGAGGGTTTTAATACTTCTATTATCTTGAAGGATTTCAAACACTTATATTTTAAATATCAATTAAACCCCCTCCCTAAGTCTTATTTTATCTTCTATAAAAGAGTTTCTTCAAATAAAATCATGGATTCCTAATCACAAATCTTTCTTTATACTCTCTATAAAAATACAGTTCATATATAAATAAATCCTAGCGTAAATCTCATATCAATGAAAACAAGATATCCTATCTCTTCAAATGCTTAAAAATAACATATCATAACTCGCAATCTACATCTATAAACCAGATAATATTTTGAAAATTATTAAGTATGACAAGTATTATATCTACACGTAATTCATAAATATGTCCTCTGACAATCATCTTTCAAGGTTATTTAGTATATCTTCAATTTCTACTTTTCTTAAGCAAATACTTATAGAATAAGCACCTTATTGCATAACCCAAGAGTATAATTGTTGTCATACTCATATACTCTTCACAAAACAACTAAGAATTTTGACTTCCAGTAAACAAGCATAGTATGATCAACTAATATATCAACACCCTATAGCTTTTAACATAGTCCAAGTTTTAGTTTTAATAGACTTCAATTTTTTCACAAATTACCTAAGGGATTTGATTAGTAATCATGGAAAATCCTTAATATTAATAGCATTTATCTATAAAACCATAAGCTACATCAATTACCTTATAATAAAGTAACAAAATCCTAACTTTATTTCTTCTATTTACCATAACATGGGTATTTTAAAACTCTAATAGTTTTTTTTTTATTTAAACCCGTAATCCTATCGGCAAGTACCAACATATTAATGACATTGAAAAGCTAACATTTTCAAAGGCGACTATACAAAACACTCGTTAGCTTGCAAAACCAAGTCATAATTAAATTATTTCTTTATACATAAGGTTTCAGTTTATTATTCATTCAACCAAACATCAAATTTACTTTATATAAAAAACGGATGAGCTACAACAAAGTTACCAATACTTCAATTGAAAACTTTAATAATACAAAGCCATGTACCCTTAATATAAATTCAACCATGATCTTTCTTTTCCAACACAGATGAACTACATCAATGTATTTTATCTCATATATCATTTCAGACTATAGTCATTCTTTTACAAGTGTAGGTGAGCTACGAAAAAATAGAAGCAGTGCATCATGATTAAATTTAAGTATAATCTTTCCCTTTCGAGTGCAATGAACTACAACAAGGTAAAGACAATGCATCAATACATGATATAGTCTTTTCTTTTACAAGGTTGAGAAAAGATCTTACTTTGAGTATAACTTATAAAATAAGCATTTTAAAGGTTTTAATAGAGCTCTTACTAATAAACTAATAAAAATATTTAACCATTCCACATTCTGAAAGTTACGTTTCTGTATTTAAAACACACAACCAAAGATACATTATGGCTATTCGCATGTTCTATTTATTAAATAATAAAGTATGGACTCTAATATAATAATTTGATTGTCTCTAACATTCACGACAAGTATAGTAATACGTAACCAAATATTCACGGTAAATAAAATAACGATGAATCAGGCTATACCGTATACATAATATTTGCTATCATATAAAAAATTCTTTTGCCAACAACTTTATCCAAAGTAAAGAAAATAAATCACATACATCTTTTGGGAAACGAGATTACAAGCTATCTCAAGCCTCATACACATGGCATCGATAGGAAAACACCATCCTGGAAGGACTATGGCCCAAGCATTCGCCTATGAGCCCAACGTTCACCCACATTGACCGGGCGAACAAAGAAAACATCGGTTGGCTCAGACTTGGCCCTATGCAACTATATGAAATGCCCAAGCATTTCAAACATCATCAATGCAAAAAATTTCCCATGCAGTCGTACATGAAGTGGATAATATATGTGGGAAATAGTATTCATTTTTTTTTATATTTTAACACATCAGCCATAGCAATGTCCCACAGATTATAGAGGAAGGGTTACAAAATGCATTTACACTCATCACACATGACAATATTTACATTCATTAACTATTTAAATGGAAAGAGATCTAATATCTCAAAAGTAATCAAAGAACTCGCAATTCCATAACCACCCAATATTAAAATATTACAACAGCACTTTTCTTCCGCGTCATAAGCAAACACGAATGGTTGTTTTTTTTATGAAGTTCTCTAGTTTATTTATAGCAGACTTGCTCCTATTTTTATTAAAATAAAATAATATACTTGTATATAATTTTTATTATCAACTGAAGATGTTCTCTGTTCAAATGTTCTTAGCTTTACACATTATACACGCTGAACAACTTCATAATCAGACCGCCCTTTGCTTAGATGATTGAATTATTAAGCTAGACTGGTTTTCATTTACAACACCCCAAAAAAAAGTTCATAATTTCTACATCATTAGAAATCAAATAACAGACATTATAGAGTTAAGAAATGTGTTCTTAAACTTATTCAAAATTTACTCCTTAAGTAAGGAGATAAACCCAGAGAATTTATTTCAGAAAATCTGACCTTTAACACACATTTCACTGTTGCAGACGACGATGCCTTCGCTAGACTCGACAATGAGAGCTTCTTTCACTCCTCTGTCCACCCATCCTTCCGTACATCCATGTCCATTTCCAAGCAAGACGTCATCTTAAATAGGAGAGGGTGGTCACTAGAAAGGGGACACCTCAATCGTCTTTGCTAGGTGGGGCTTGTAATTGACCTCCACGTATTGGCGAAAGACCACCTAAGGTTGCATGGATACACTTTGGCTTATATTACACATAGGTCCTTTACTTTCAAATTTATAATACAAAGACTACTTTAGCTTAAACACCAAAGAAGTAATACTTCTTAATTCCGTTCTCCAACATATATGTTTAATTAAGTGTTGATTCATTTTTCCCCTTTTATTAGTTTTTTTCTAATATAATTATAATTAAAATATATATTTTATGTTATATCTTTTAATGGAAAAATTCCATGATGATGGATTTTTATTATACAAACTCTTTTTTTTTTTTTTACTTTTATATTAGTATAACTACATGCTTTATTATTTTATTAAAAATATGTCATTTATATAGACATAATTAAAGAACAACAATCCAACGAAACAAGTCACAACATACATACATTCAGTCAATATGACAGGCAAAATGCAATGTAATGCAAACCTACGGTGGGCTTCCATGTACCCATGGACCAAGAGTGCGGGAGGTACTGCATCATAACCACTTACCCCACGTTTTCGTTCTGCTACCTCGATCAGTGGGGTGGGTGTTTTTCTTCACCGTCTGCCTCGAACCTTGCACCTGCACCACAAGTACTGGATGTAGAATCACATTCTTCAAGGAAAATTAATCATTATCGGTGGGGATGTGACATAATTCCCCCCTTAGAATTAACACAGTCCCTATGTTAGCTATCAACAAAGTACAGTCAGATAAATTAAATATATATACAAATTATCGAAATGTTGCCATTTTTATTTCTCTTCAATATAAATGGTACAACAACCAAATCAACATGCATAATGGTATCATAAAATAAATAGTCCACAACATTATCATGTTTCAAACAAAACATCAGACATGTATATGCAACAAGTTTTTCAATACATCATTATAAAAATTTCTAACTTTTCAATAGTTTGCTTTCTATTTTCAATTCTCAATCAAGCAGGGAAACTGATTTTTCATGCTAGAAATATCTTTCCAGGTGGCATTCCTTTCAGAGTAATGATCCCATCGTACTCTGTATTGGTCCATACTAAGCTACTTGGACCTAAATCCCAAAAATTTTGATTGGTCGTCCCATTATGAGTTGTAGTTCTGGTAAATCTAGGGCTCAATTAGGCGGTGCTAATAAAAATTTTATCACCAATGGAAAATTCTTGGGGTGTTTGATTTAAGTCAGCATAGCTTTTGGCTTCACAAGCCATTGGCGGATTAAATCCTCATCATCTTAGGAAAATTTATGGTTCCACGCACCTAACTCCCTATACAGGACCTCAAAAGGGCCCATGCCCAAAGCAATATATTTCATTTAGTAAGTGATAATATTTGACTTACTTTGGTAGTGCATATCTGCCAATACCAGATTGTCCTTCTCAATCTGTCCATCTATCTCAAGATGATAGGTTGTGCTAAACCCTGTGTCCTATTTTTGGTGCAGGGCCTGCTAGTATTTATAGAGAAATCTTGAATCTCTGTTCGAGATGATTCCTCAAGCATATTTTTGTGTTTTTCTATATTACTTGCCTGCAACTATAAGATTTGTATTTCATTGGAACAAATCTTGGGAAGACCAACTTTGCATTTAATTTCATATTAGACTTAACCTTATAATCAGGGTATGCCATGGTATACTCACAACTACCTTTATTATTCTAAAGATAATGCATTATCAAGTATCCTAGACAGAGCAATCTAACAGTAAGAGCAATAATATAGTTGCTATGATCACTTTTACTCACAAAACCAAAATATCTTCATTAAACTTGTAACATTGTATACAAATTACTATTCTCCTGAGTTTAGTAGGAAAATTTAAAAGGGGCTTTCATGCCCTTTCGGTGTCCTAATAAATTTCTTTCCCTTAGATCTTCCTAAAAGAGAATTCATATGTATGGTGTGGTTCTCCACATGTGCAGCATCTTAGCTTTGGTGCCCGAGGGTTTACACTCAAGGTTTCACTTTCAAGTTTTCTGATGTTTCTTTCCTTGTCTTGTTCAATAAAAGCTTCCATTGTCCTTTGCTACTGTTCTATTTGATCTGTTAATATCTTAATTACTGACACCAGTTGCTCCATATATCCTTGAAACGATTTAATTATTGATACGAACTCATCCATTTCTCCTGAAAACATATCAGTTTGTAAGTTAATGAAATCTTGAGTTCTAAATATCATCATATCTTGAAGAATAGATCATGGTGCATGAAGTTATTCTCTTTACTCCTTCCTCTTCAGGTTTTTATCAAATCATACTTGAATATTCATGAACATAACTTACCTCATTCCTAATGTGCCATATCATTCCAAGTGGGAGTCCTATCAGGGTAATGATCCTATTGGGCTTTAGGTTGGTTAACTCTCTCTTTTAAAAAAAAAAAAAAGGTAAAATATAACTTGGCAATTTTTTTTAATATATATATTCAAAAAGATAGGACATAAAACATGTTTCTTTAAAAAATAGTATCATTTATCCTGATACTGCTTACATCACTTATCTTCCTAGTATGTTTAACAAAAATATCATTATAACTCACTCCTACTTATAGTAGAACTATCTTGAGGTTTGTTTCTTCATTCTTATCTCCATTTTTGACTTGTTTATCTTGGTGCAGATCTTCAACTGAAATTTGCGGTTGAGTGTCATGTGCTTGCTCATAATTTGCTCTTAGTGGGAAATTTCTTGCATAATGTGCTCCTTCACAGGTGAAGCAACCTGTTTTCTTTCTATTTACTCTTAATGGGCACCTTCTAGCATAGTGGGATTCACCACAAGTGAAGCATCCCGACACTGGTGCTCTTGTTTCCATTTTCTTTACTTGTATACATTTTTCATTGGCGCACTTGTGGCCCTTTTTTTTTGTAGTTTTCTCCTTTCTAGAGGATTTCATATTTATCCTTCGCTTGGTTCTATTATTTCATTTCCTTATGAAGAGTTCCATGATTTCTTTCTAAATTCCCATTCTATCCACAAGCAGTTTCATTAGTGAAGATATCTGGTCATATGATATTGAAATACTTCCAGCTTTGATGCAAGATCCTACATCTACTTGTATCAAAGGAAATTATATTAATTTTTCTTGATAAAACTTGTCAAGAATATAAAAGAGCTATGCCATATTTAATCATGAGACCTAGAGTTTCACAACCTAGGCTCTGATATCTCTGCAATATCCTCTTGCAAATTCAGGTTAGTCCTCCTCGAGGTACTTGCCATTATAATATTGGCTAGAATTTCGCAAACCTAGGCTCTGATACAAACTGTAAGATCCCAAAATTTCACACACTAAATTTTTTGTTTAACTCAATCATACAATGCTTGATTTCCCATGTGAATGTTAGTTTTGGCATACATATAAAATGCACTTCAAGATTATTCACTTCTATAGCTAGTGTCTTAAGTGCTTGGAACTGGCCAGGTCCCGTGGATCATCTTATTGAATTTGACTAATCACTTGAGACTTTTAGGAATCTGGCGGAGGGTTATCCATTCAGGGCCCATATCACCTGAATGGGGTACGCTATGCCCCTTGTCCAAGGTTGTAAGGTTCACAACCCGTTAAGATATCTTAGCTCAATATCTTGGAACCAACATTTGTATGATGGTGCTAGCCATTGACCATCTACAAAGGTTTGGCTAGAGTTCGCCTTCGTAAGGCTGAGGGAGTAGATAAACATAACCCTTCCTAAATTGACGATAATGCTGCCCATAACCATCTGCCGTTGGAAAGCCATTAGCATAAGTAGCATCCTAGTCATGCATTATGGAGGCATTTCCCTAGTTTGAGTGGATTGATGAATATCACCACCACTAATTGACTGACTACCTAGAGTGATGCCCCATCCCATCACTCTTTACACTCAGTACCTTAGACACTCTGTCCCTTTTAGAGCTAGAGTACGATAGTGCTGTCCCCAAAAAAGTCACCACGTGATTGTGTGGCATGGTAGAGAAAGTCTCCTTGACTTCCTCTAAAGCTAATTCCCACTTAAGACACCGCGTGCCTTAATGGTATGTGTGCTTGACTTTATCTTGTCAAGTAAAGTTGATTTCCACTTAAGACATCATGTGCCTTAATGGTATGAGTGGAGACAACCTCCCTCGATTCTCTTCAAGCTAGTTTAGAATTTGAGTCTAAGTTTGAAGGTACCTAAGATCATTATCTAATGGCTTTTTGATAAAACATTAGATGCTTAGATGTAAGAGGGTTTTAATACTTCTATTATCTTGAAGGATTTCAAACACTTATATTTTAAATATTAGTTAAACCCCCTCCCTAAGTCTTATTTTATCTTCTATAAAAGAGTTTCTTCAAATAAAATCATGGGATCCTAATCACAAATCTTTCTTTATACTCTCTATAAAAATACATTTCATATACAAATAAATCCTAGCGTAAATATAAAATCAATGAAAACAAGATATCCTATCTCTTCAAATGCTTAAGAATAACATATCATAACTCGCAACCTACATCTATAAACCTGATAATATTTTGAAAATTTTTAAGTACAAAAAGTATTATATCTACACGTAATTCATAAATATCTCCTCTGACAATCATCTTTCAAGGTTATTTAGTATATCTTCAATTTCTACTTTTCTTAAGCAAATACTTATAGAATAAGCACCTTATTGCATAACCCAAGAGTATAATTGTTGTCATACTCATATACTCTTCACAAAACAACCAAGAAGTTTGACTTCTAGTAAACAAGCATAGTATGATCAACTAATATATCAACACCCTATAGCTTTTAACATAGTCCAAGTTTTAGTTTTAATAGACTTCAATTTTTTCAACAATTACCTAAGGGTTTTGATTAGTAATCATGGGAAATCCTTAATATTAATAGCATTTATCTGTAAAACCCTAAGCTACATAAATTACCTTGCATTAAAGTAACGAAATCCTAACTTTATTTCTTATATTTACCATAACATGGGTATTTTAAAACCCTAATAGTTATTTATTTATTTATTTATTTAAACCCGTAATCCTTTCAACAAGTACCAACATATTAATGACATTGAAAAGCTAACACTTTCAAAGGCGACTATACAAAACACTCATTAGCTTCCAAAACCAAGTCATGATGAAATTATTTATTTATACATAAGGTTTCAGTTTATTATTCATTCAACCAAACATCAAATTTATTTTATATCAAAAACGGATGAGCTACAACAAAGTTACCAATACTTCAATTGAAAAATTTAATAATACAAAGCCATGCACCCTTAATATCAATTCAACTATGATCTTTATTTTCCAAAATAGATGAACTACATCAATGTATTTTATCTCATATATCATTTCAGACTATAGTCATTCTTTTACAAGCGCATGTGAGCTACGACAAAATAGAAGCAGTGCATCATGATTAAATTTAAGTATAATCTTTCCCTTTCAAGTGTAATTGAACTACAAGGAGGTGAAGGCAATGCATCAATACATGATATAGTATTTTCTTTTACAAGATTGAGAAAAGATCTTACTTTAAGTCTAATTTATAAAATAAGCATTTCAAAGGTTTTAATAGAGATCTTACTAATAAACTAATAAAAACATTTAACCATTCCACATTCTGGAAGTTACGTTTTTGTATTTAAAACACATAACCAAAGCTACATTATGGCTATTCTCATGTGCTTTTTATTAAATAATAAAGTATGGACTCTAATATAATAATTTGATTGTCTCTAACATTCATGACAAGTATAGTAATACGTAATCAGAGATTCATGGTAAATAAAATAACGCGAATCCAAAGCAAAGGCAACCACCAACCTTACAAACAAATCTATCCAACCTTGCGATAGTCAATGTGTAATTGAAAATGAAATAACATGTAGAGATGTTCATTTTTAAATAACAGATCATATGCTTTTAATAAAGATAAATCAGGCTATGTCGTATATACAATATTTGCTATCATATAAGAAATTCTTTTGCCAACAACTTTATCCAAAGTAAAGAAAATAAATCACAGACGTCTTCCGAAAAATGAGATTACAGATGGTCTCAATCCTCATACGCATGGTGCTGGTAGGAAAACACCATCCTGGAAGGACTATGCCCCAAGCATTCGTTTATGATCCCAGCGCTCACCCACATTGACTGGGTGAACAAAGAAAACATGGGTTGGCTCAGAATTGGCCCTATGCAACTATATGACATGCCCAAACATTTCAAACATGCATCAATATAGAAAATTTCCCATGCAGTCGTATATGAAGTGGATAATATATATGGGAAATAGTATTCTTTTTTTATATATATTTTAACACATCAGCCATAGCAATGTCCCGCAAAAAATACAGGAAGGGTTACAAAATGCATTTAAGCTCATCACACATGACATTATTTGCATTCAATAACTATTTAAATGGAAAGAGATCTAATATCTCAAAAGTAATCAAAGAAAGTTTTTTTTTCGGATGGAGAAGCAAGGAGGAGGAGCGAGAGGTCTAGGGGCATCAAACCCTAGGTGTGGGACTTCAGAGGGCAGATCAGCAGACGCGGCAGGTGGGGGCTCTGGCGAGATAGCAGTGCCCCTGGGCGGAGGATGTGGACAAGGAAGTTCTTTTGGAACCGGTCCAAGGGCGTTGGGCGGATGCGGTTGAAGATTTCTCTGAGGGGGACCAGGACTCTATGCGTCAGGATCAAAGGAAGAACCAAGAAGGAGACAAAGAGAAACCTGGCAACTGGAGACCTTCATATCTTAATGCTCTTCGCGGTAAGCAAAAATTATCCGACTCTTGTTTTAATCTAAAATCATCAATGGTAGGTTGCACGTCCCGCATTCCTTAGCTCAAGATGTGGCTATGGAGGGCGTAACATCTTTGGTGGCTAAATTTATGGGGGTGAGGCCATACATGGAAGTCATAAGGAGATGGGCCATCCAAAAATGGCAGCCAAGGGCCGGTATGATGATTAAGGCTTTACCCAAGAGTTTTCTTTTGGTGACATTTCAATGTGAACAGGACATGGAAAGGACTCTCCAAGGAGGTCCTTGGTTTTTTGGGAAAAGGGGCTTGTATCTAAAGCGTTGGTCCCCCGATTTCAACCCCTGCACTCAGTGCCGGATTTGGCTCCTATTTGGGTTAAGATGCCGGATTACCTCTCGCTTTCTGGAACGAACAAATATTGGCCGGGATAGCTACAGAGATTGGAGAACTAATAGCTATTGATCCCGCAACCTTGAGCAAAACAAGACTCATGTCCGCTCGCATGTGTGTGTTGGCGGACCCGAGTAAAGAGCTCCCTAAATCCATTATTTTGTCGTCTATGTTTGGCCTTCATACTCATGTATTTGAATATGAAAATATGTCTTTTAAGTGTAGTGTTTGTGGGAAGGTAGGGCACCGTGGTATCCACTCGCATTTCCAAGAACCAACTCCCACTCCAAAATACCGATCCTCAAACCCGTAATAATATCCCTCCCCGCAGATCTCCATTCCTACCCAACCTGGGCCTCAAGGACGTGGAGCTCGAAATCCGAATATCATAGACCCTGTTCGCCCTATTGTAAGCAAGAGGCAACGTTTTAACCCTCCTCCCAAAAATTCCTATGCCCCAAAACCCTCTCACAGGGGAGCTGGTCCCTTTGATGGGAACCCTCAAGCTCAACTCCGCTCCTAAGATGATACAAGCAAGCCTCGTGAGCCAAATAACAAAGGAAAGAACCCCATAGATCAACGCCCTGGGAAAGTAAGTTTGATTGGGTGATACGGGAGGCCTATGGAGGCTCTGGTGGAAGTGGTCCCATGTACTCGCAGAGGAATTTATGGGAAGAAATTCCAAGGAGATCAACATCCCGAAGGAGAACAGCTTTGATGCATTAAATCATTTGAAGGGAGATCGGATGGACAACCAAGAAGTGGAATCCGAGGTAGAGGAGACTCAAGAGAAGGATTTAGAGGAGAAAAATCAGAGGAAGGAGCAGGAAACTAATAATACAGCAAGGATACTCAGGAGGAAGAGGTGAACCACCAAGATCACTGTAACCCCAAAGCAGGGAAAAAGAATCTACTAATCAAGAAGCTAAGAGCACGGAATCATCTCCACCGTCAAAAAGACCAGCTTAACCCGGAAAGCCGATTGTTACCCCAAATACCAAGACCGACCTACCCAAGATGGTTACTAGAAGCCAAGTGAATCCTAAGGAACTTCAACCTAGAGCGGATGTATGGGGATATGGTTCGGTAGGAAGAGGGAAACCTAGCAATGCTGCCTTAAGGCAGAAAGAAGCAGAGCGAGGAGTGGCTGATGGCACTCAAGCAGTATTGCTCTTTGGGGCGAAGGCTCGAGGATCCAAAGCCCATAAATGAAGATTCTTTCATGGAATATTCGTGGGAGTAATCCTGCAAAAATAAGAGCTTTGTATGCTCTTAGACAAGAACACAAACCGGATATGATTTTACCGCAAGAAACTAAAATGGAGGAGAGTAGAGTTATTCCTTTTAAGAATAGGACTTGGCGAGAAGTCAAGTAGTAGGCCAAGAGGCCACCGGAACAAGCAGGAGGGTTACTGGTTATGTGGAACAAAAATGTGATTGATAGTAGAGTGATTCTGATGTCTAGTTGGTTTATTTGTCTCTTATGTGTGGATAAAACCACGCAGAAGAGTGGATCTTAACGAATGTATATGCTCCAGCTTAGACAGTGGACCGAGAAGGGTTCTTTGGAGTCACCTAGCTGAATTGAGGGAGACGGTCCCCAACTACCCTTGGATTGTGGTGGGGATTTCAATTGCTACCTTAATCCCGTAGATAAATTGGGGGGCTCTCAAAGAATAACTGCCGATATCTACGAGTTTAGAGATTTTGTTGAGCAACATGAGCCGATGGATGTGGACCTGCGTGAGATTCTCCTATACATGGTCTAACAAAAGATTGAAGGAAAACCAAATTCAGATAAGATTAGATAGGTTTCTTCTTTCTCAAGAATGCCTGGAGAGGTTTGGGGACTCTTCATTAACGGCACTCCCAAGAATCGGGTCTGATCACAACCCAATTCTATGGGAAACAGGGAGGACTCTAAGAAAAGATACATCGCACCCTTTCGATTCGAACTTATGTGGTTCCAACATCGGGATCTCAAGGATCTCGGTTGCCCAATGGTGGGACAAAAAGTATAATGGTTCGAAACCGGCCCAAGTGGCATGTAAACTAAGGAATGTGAAGGCTAACATTAGAGAGTGGAACAAAACTTCCTTTGGCAATATTTTTGTTAAAAAGGCAAAACTAAAAGACAAGATCAATGAACTACAGGAGAAGTTGAAGTCAGAGCAGCTTACAGAGGATCTGAGAAACCGGGAGAGGGAGCTGTTAGTCGAATACCACACGATGCTAGGATTTGAAGAAACCTTTTGGAGGCAAAAATCCAGACCGCGTTGGTTAAAGGAGGGTGACCGAAATACAAAGTTCTTCCATGTCTCTACTCTTCGCCACAGGAGTACTAACAAAATTAAGGAGATCAAGATGGCCGATGGGTCTAACACCAAAGATATGGAAGACATAAGGAGGGAAGCGGTTGAGTACTTTAAATCGTTGCTAGAAGATGTAAATCCGACTATTGAAGAAGAGGACTCTCTCGCTGGCAGCCATTCCACCCCTCAGAATCGATAATCTTAATGGATTCTTACTTAGTCCTTTCACAAAGGAGGAAATCAAGAAGGTCGTTTTTGACATGGATGGTAACAGCCTCCTCAGACCGGATGGCTTCCCCAGCACTTTCTTCCGAAGTTTTGGGATATCCTAGGCAATGATGTAGTGGAAGCTATAATTGAGGCTCAAAAGGACATGGAAATCCCATAAGGAGTTAATGCTACTTTTTTAGTCCTCATCCCTAAACTAGTGGGAGCAATGGAATTTTCCAGCTTCGCCCTATCGCTTATGTAACACTCGA
Source organism: Wollemia nobilis (assembly GCA_028583015.1). Classification (NCBI taxonomy): domain Eukaryota; kingdom Viridiplantae; phylum Streptophyta; class Pinopsida; order Araucariales; family Araucariaceae; genus Wollemia; species Wollemia nobilis. The sequence goes on along the minus strand of JAQPPZ010003077.1, from coordinate 34,250,851 downwards.
TGAAGATTCTCACAAAAACAATCGCCAATAGGTCAAGGTTATCCTTCCTTTCATCATTGATATGAACCAAGGTGGCTTTGTGAAAGGGCTGACAAATATTGGATGGTATCATCACAATTCATGAGGTTATTCATTCAATGGTGACTAGTAAGGAAGCGTGTATGTTACTAAAGCTTGATATGAATAAAGCCTACGACCGGGTCTCATGGCGGTTCCTCACCAAGATTTTGGGTAAGTTTGGTTTCTGTCTCCAGTGGATTAAGTTGATTTTTAGTTGTATCTCTACTACAAGATTTTCTGTCATGGTGAATGGGTCACCCTCCGGTTACTTTAAGAGTGAAAGGGGGTTGCGACAAGGAGATCCTTTGTCTCCATACTTGTTTATTATTTTAGCGGAAGCATTGGGTAGGAACATTTCAGCAATGGTGGCAGATGGTCGATTGGAAGGTTTCAAACCAGCCTCAACAACAGGGCCAGTGTCTCACCAACAGCTTTGTGGATGATACAATCATTGTGTCCAAAGCCTCCGTGCCTCAAGCTAGGAAGTTGAAGAGAATTCTAACCAAGTATGAGACAGTAGCAGATAAGTAAATAAACTATAAGAAGAGTAGCATCTATTTCTTTAACACGCCTGGTGGGAGGGAGGAAAGAATAGCTAACCTCTTCAGTTGTGGAAAGGAGCTTCTACCATAAACTTATCTAGGCATGCCTATGTTCGAAGGAAGAATGAAGGCTACTTTGTGGAACTCACCATTGACAGGATCTCCAAAAAGTTAGCAGGGTGGAAGGGCAGCCTTCCTCACCTCCGCAGAAAAGCCTTATTAGTTCAAACTACTTTACAGAGCATTCCAATTTATCGCATGTCTCTATTTAGAATGCCTCGCAAAGGTCCGAGCTACATTGGAGCTAATTCAACGCAACTTCTTGTGGTCAAGTTCAGAGGAGAGAAAGAGAATTTCATTGGTAGCATGGAATCGTGTGTGTGCAAGCAAGGATCGTGGGGCTCGGGGTTAAAGAGAATGAAAGAATTGAATCAAGCTCCGATTGGCAAACAGTATGGAGATTTATCAATAATGATCAATTGGGATGGGTAAAACTTCTTAAGGCAAAATATATCGTAAATAATCGAGACTTCCTGAAAGTCGATAATCTTCCTAGAGGATCCTATTTTTGGAATTGTTTGCTCGAATGTCTGGAGGTAGTCGGAAAGGCATCAGATGGAGAATTGGTAATGGAAGACAAGTGGACTTTTGGAAAGACCCGTGGTTGGAAGAGGCCCCTCTGAAAGATAACTTAGACCTTCAAGTCCTCCAACATAAACTTTCGAAGGAAATGGGACGAAAAGTAGGGGATTTTATTGTTGTAGCACCAGAAACTTCTTCTTGGAAGAAAATCACAGTTCATAATCCGTCAGAGCAAGAGAAGGTGGCCCTAACCAAACTCAATGATGCTTTAAGTGTGTTCCCGATCATTCCATGGGGAGGAAGAGACAAGGTGATTTAGGGAAAAACTACAAGTGGGATCTATTCAATAAAAATCACCTATAAACTAATCCACTCAGGATTCAATGGTCGGACTCCGACTTCGTTATTTGGTTAAATAATTTAACCCCAAAAATAGCTTTCTTCTTTTGGTTGGCAGCTCAAAATAAGATCCCGACAACTGTATAATCCGCAAAGGAGAGGTTTCCAATTCATCAATCGATGTATCTTGTGTGAGAAAGCAATAGAATCTGTAAGTCATATATTTCTAACTTGTGATTTTTCTTGTACAGCTCTTCCAAATGATCCTCGTCCAAATTTCATATAGATTGGGTCCGTCCAAATAGCATGTCCGACTTCCGCATACAGTGGGCTTCCCCTTCCGGCAAAGCTTTTGACTTGGCTCTGAAGCTCACCCTACCCCATTTTTTATGGGGGATATGGAATGAGAGAAATAAGAGAGTATTTAAAGGACGTAAGAAAGATCCCAAGTTATGTGGCAATAAAATAATCGTAGCTTTGAAAGAAAATTTGGAAAACTTTCTTCTTCAAAAATGAGACCATGTCTCTAAGGGAAAGGAGGATTTTGTGGAACTGGGGAGAGGAACTTCCAGACCTAGACATTACAACCAACCCACGGGATGGTGTCAAGTGGATACCCCCCACACAAAAGTGGGTTAAGTTTAATTTTGACTGGGCAGCTAAAGGAAATCCGGGTCGCAGGAGCAGGAGGAGTTTTGAGAAATGAGGAAGGAAAAGTGGTCCTTGCCTTTGCAGAGCCTTTGGGAACTCAAACAAATCATTTTGCGAAGCCCGAGCTCGCATGCAGCAATGAGAATTGCCGACTTGAGGGTTATAAGGAAGTTATCTTTGAAGGGGATTCGCTTAATATAATCAAGGCAATTAAGGAGGATAAAGACCCCAACTGGACCATATTGGAGCTTATCCTAGAAGCAAAGATTCATAAATCTCATTTGGTTAATGCCCGAATCCAACACACCTTCGGAGAAGGGAACCAAAGCAGCGGATCTAATGGCAAATATTGCAGTTTTCGTTGGGGAGATGCAAATTTGGAAGGATAACTTCCTCAAGAACTATTGGTGTTGGTCGCTAGAGAAGAGCTAAGATCAAACCCGTTAGAGCATCAGGAGATCGTAGGGGCTGATGATGAGTAATCCGACGGATGGAATTAGGCAGAAAAGGCATCCCATTTGCTGGGGCCTGGGAGGTGACAAGTGTACAAGACAAAGAACCTAGTGTTAGTAAGTGCTAGGTGTTGTTTGGTTTTTGTTTTATCCCGAATAGTCAAGCGACAAGTATAGGACCGTGGACTCTAAGTATGGCTTAATGTGAGTCTTAGAAAGATCCATTTTGTATTTTGATTATACGGGCTTGATGCTAGAACCAGCCCATTTTGACTTTGTAAAAGGTTTGTGGACCTTATAACCACCTCTACCTTATACCAAAAAAAAAAAAGTAATCAAAGAACCAGCAATTCCATAACCACCCAATATTAAAATATTACAATGCTTTCTTCTGCGTCATAAGCAGGCATGAATGGTTATTTTTTTTTATGAAGTTCTCTGGTTTATTTATAGCAGACTTGCTCCTATTTTTATTAAAATAAAATAATATACTTGTATATAATTTTGATTATCAACTGAAGACGTTCTCTGTTCAAATTTTCTTAGCTTTACACATTATACACGCTAAACAACTTCATAATCAGACTGCCCTTTGCGTAGATGATTGAATTATTAAGCTAGATTGGTTTTCATTTACAGCACCCTAAAAAACAGTTCACAATTTCTATATCATGAGAAATCAAATAACAGAAATTATAGAGTTAAGAAATGTGTTATTAAACTTGTTTAAAATTTACTCCTTAAGTAAGGAGATAAACCTAGAGAATTTATTTCAGAAAATCTGACCTTTCACACAACTTTCACTATCGTAGACGACGATGCCTTTGCTAGAATAGACAATGAGAGCTTCTTTCACTCCTCTATCCACCCATCCATCCATCCATCCATGTCCATTTCCAGGAAAGACATCATCTTAAATAGGAGAGGGTGGTAACTAGAAAGGGGACACCTCAATCGTCTCTGCCAGGTGGGGCTTGTAATTGACCTCCATGTATTGGCGAAAGATCATCTAAGGTTGCATGGATACACTTTGGCTTATATTACACATAGGTCCTTTACTTTCAAATTTATAATATGAAGACTACTTTAGCTTAAACACCAAGGAAGTCATACTTCTTAATTCCATTCTCCAACATATATGTTTAATTAAGTGTTGATTCATTTTCCCTTTTTATTAGTTTTTTTTTTTAATATAATTATAATTAAAATATATGTATTTTATGTTATATCTTTTAATGGAAAAATTCCATGATGATGGAGTTTTATTATACAAACTCTTTTTTTTTTAATTACTTTTATATTAGTATAACTACATGCTTTATTATTTTATTAAAAATATGTCATTTATATAGACACAATTAAAGAACAACAATCCAACGGAACAAGTCACAACATACATACATTCAGTCAATATGACAAGAAAAATGCACTGTAATGCAAACCTACGGTGGGCTTCCATGTACCCATGGATCAAGAGTGCGCGAGGCACTACATCATAACCACTTACCCGACGTTTCTATTCTACTGCCTTGATAAATGGGATGGGTGCTTTTCTTCACCGTCTGCCTCGAACCCTACACCTGCACCACAAGCACTGGCCGTAGAATCACATTCTTCAAGGAAAATTAATCATTATCGGTGGGGATGTGACATTAATGGAGGATGAAGAAAAATAATGCAAATAAGTAAAAATATCAATCACCTTTTATGAAATTATTTTTTCAATTGGAGGTAACCCTACCAAATTCTCACAAGGAGTAATAATAAAATATGTTTTTCAATTCCCAAAGACACCTTTCATTAATGCATATATAAACCTATCTAATAGTCATGATGGTGAATGGACACGATGGTCAATTAATTAAATGAGTAAATATTAATAGTAATCTAAGTTAGGATTATGATCCTAATACAAAAGGTATCAAAGACCTATGTATATGCTTGTTTAAAATAATTTCATCAAGAGTCAAACCCAAGACCAATGGTTTGTAATTGCCCCTTAAGCTCCTACCTAGTCAAGAGAGTCACAATGGATTCATAGCATTTAGTTCCCTCACAAACCTTAACCCTTCTCAAGTGTATGCCATACCTTCAATACTTATTTGAGTGTACATACTATCCAACCAATAAGTCATGCTTGGAATAATAGTTGAGCATTTAGACGGTCAACCTGAGATCAAGAGTTTAACCCATGAGTTGGGTTGTGGCATATGCGAAGAAAAGTTAAGTTTTTTTTTTAAGTGGTGATGGTTTTTATTACCATACCTTGGCATATTGGCACTAGGTATTGAGTGCATAGCATAAGGGTGGGGATTTTACCGTTGACACTGATGGTGCAAACATGTGAGTTGTTCAGACTTAGAGAGAATTTCATAAAAAAACATTAAAAATAAAATTTAAATTTTAATTGTAGAAATTTTAATTGCTAAGAGAAGGAAATACTTGTTTTTATTTATTTGAATTTTTAATGTCATTTTTAGGCATTAGTATTTGTAAGGTACTCAATGGAAAACCTTATCCTATTATATAAAAAAAATAAAAAAAATATAATACAAATATTTCCCAAATGAACTAAGTGGGAAAATTAAATTTTCATCTATAGGATACAAATAAGTTTGAGAGAACTAGAATCTAAGGTGTTTTTTGATGGATTGGAAAAACTACTCATGATCTAAAAATCCCAACTATGCAATGATTTGGAACCTACTTAATAAATCTCAATATATAATAATTTAATCATTGTACCTTTGGTCATGGATTAAAAAAAAAACTCCATTTTACCTAACAACCATATATTTTTAATGCTACTATAGTTTTTTTTATTAATGGTAATGGTGTAGGCAAAACAAATCTAGTGTGAAATCTAGGAATGATAACTTTTAGTCTCACTATAGAAAATTTAACCAAAGATTGAACCCCTGCAAGGATTTTAAGCTTGGTACTAGTAGTTGAACATCCAACCTTGGTACCAAATATTACTAGTGAATGAATCTAAAGTTGTCAATACAGTTGCACTTGCATGAAGGATTGTTGTTTTATTATTTAATTATGTTACATCTACAAATTTTTATGACCTTATTTGCTTAGTTAATTGGAATTTTAGGGTTGATTTTTTATCTTAAGTGGGTACCACATATGGTATCATGCCTTGGTTACAACACTTGGGCCCAAATAAGTAAACCTATGTATTATTTAGTTTAGTTTATAGATTCTAGCTTAGGGTAGAGGTTGGAAAGGTAGAATTCGATAAGCATACTTTCAATTGAGAGGAGTCATGTCAATAATTCAATCTGCTACCAGAAGGATCCCAAAAATCAGAGCATAATGCCATCACTAGAACCTATAGGAAAAAATTTGGTAGCTATCTAGAATATTACGAACATGATTGAGGACCACCTCCTAATTAGGAAAGAGAATGTAAGTAAAGATCAAGAAGTCGAGCAACCTCCATGAGAGCACTCTCAACTTGGAGAATCTAATTGTGAAAAAATATTTACAAGAGGATAAAGCAACATTTTTCAAACATAAATAGAATTTAACCTTAAAAATTATCTAGGGAAACTAAATAAAATATGTCATAAGAGTGGTTGGTTAAAATGTAGAAGTGTTTATGCACCGATGGCGTTTCTATCAAATACAAGGCTAATATTACTATCTTCTATTTATAGGGTGAAACAATTGTTTGGTTAGTGATAAATAGGTTATTATGGGGTATGATTAAATGAATGGTACCTAGAATTATTTGAGAAATGATTTTGAATGAAGTATATCTCTCAAGTATACATCCATAAGAGGATCTAGGAATTCTATCAATTGGAATAGGTATATATAATAATTACGAAGTATGATCATTAGTTTTTATATATTTTGAGTTATGTTCCTCTCCCTAAAAGTGAGATAATGCTTATGAATCACCACGTATATAGGATTCAACCTTATCTAGCATATATTATTAAGAAAAGTGAATCATCCATATGACATGAGGTATACAAGTTGGCCTTATTAGAAGAGGATGAACTTAGATGACCCTTTGAGCATAGGGATCTAGCTAGAACTCAAGGGTTGAATAAGCCTATTGGATAGTTTTTGAGGTGGCTAAAAGTTTAGAATGGTTTTTGTTAGATGATTCAAGCTAACCATGACCACTATAGCATCCACCTCTAAGGTAGCAACATGTAGCACCATACCTGAAATGAAAGATCCATAGACCCCAATAGTATCCCCCATAGAGATCATAGAACCATGGTCATAATGGAACTATAAGATGGAATATGGGTTATGGGATACCCCTAAGACAACAACTTCCATTGTAATAGAATTAGACCTATTAGTAGAGATATCTTCAACAATAGTAGTAAATGAGACCAATATAAAGTAATAATATTGATGGCCCCATTCGAGGATGTTATGAGTGTGAAAAACAATAGTATTCTAAGGATTATCCTAAAAAACAAGGTAGACCAAAATAGCATACTCATGCAGGTAATAGTACCCCATTACATAATTGGTATGGTTTTTTATTAGCCTATCATAATTATTTTAAATCCTCAAGCTTGAACATCATCTCTTAGAAATATATTTATAGAGAAGCATATGCTAGATAATTAGAGGTCTAATTATATGGGGTGAGTAGTCATGGCATCTAGTTCTTATCAACTTTATAGAGGGAAGGTAGAAGGATTCACAACTGAGTTAACGATATTGTCATCATGTTGTGTTTTCTTGGTGACTTGTCTAGATTCTTTTGACATCATCTTGGGTATGTATTGACTAAAAAGACATTGTACAAAGATTTATTGTTATACAAAGAAAGTTGAATGCAATACTAATACTAAATATAGGGTGCTAGTTTATAGGAGGAACTAATTAGTGTCTCTCTAAACCATTTCAATTATATAGTTAAAGATAAATATGAGGAAAAGGTGTGTGATATTTGAAATAATATTAACAATTTAGAAGAAGACAATGAGGGACCCATAATAAAATCTCATTCTATTTTATTGGAGTTTATTTATATATTTCCTAAAGAATTCCAAGGATACCTCCAACTCATGAATTGGATTTCACTATTGTCTTGAAGCTAAGGTTAAAGGATATTTCCAAGATACCATATTAGATGATGACACTAGAATTACATGAGCTAAAGTTCTAGCTTCAATATTTATTGGATAAAAGTATAACTAGGCATAGTGTTCCACCTTGGGGTATGCTTGTCATATTTGTAAAGAATAAGGATGTGGCTATGTGGTTGTGCATATATTACCAAATGGCAATAGTTATAATTAAGAACTAATACCCCCTAACCTCATATGGATCATATATTTAAATAAATTCAAGAAGCCACAATATTTTTAAAGGTTGAATTGTAGTTTAACTATCAACAATTGAGGATTAAGGAGTTTGATATTCATTAAATATATTTAGGATTCACTATAGCCACTATGAATTCATGACTATTTCTATTAGATTGACTAATGCACCAAATGCATTTATGGTGTTTATGAGCAATGCCCTTTATAATTTATTAGATAAATATATAATGGTGTTACTTGATGATATCTTAGTGTACTATAAGAATATACAAGACCATGAGGATCATATCTAAATTTTTTTATAATATGCAAATATAGTAAAGTGTTACTTATTCAAATCATAGATTCAGTATTTAGGATCTCTAGAAAGAGAATATCGATGGATCCTACAAATATTAGAACAATTATGGAATGATCCACATTGATGAATGTTATAAAGGTACAAAGCTTCATAGGGGTAGTAGGATATTATCAAATATTTGTGAGATATTCCTCACAAATTATAAATTCAATTATCTCCTTCTAATGAAAGGGGAAGAAATTTGGGTATGACTTTGGAGCTCTACTAGGTTTTGATGAGGAAAAACTACTCTGCTAGGGTTTGATGAAGAAAAAATGCTCTGCGGTAATGGTAGCAACTTTTGGAGGAGGTATGAAAATTTGGAGGAATGTCGTGATGGCATCGGGTCCGACACAGAGAGTGCATGATCGTGATGTTTTTTCATCTGAAAATGACTAGAAGAAACATGATTTTCTAGTGCATGTTGGGAACCACTTGTTAAAGAACAATGGATGTTTGGAATGATGTGAAGCCAGGCCAGTTATAGCGGTTCAACCAAACTCGATAGCGGAATATGTGGATTATCTAACCAAACATGCCCTTATTGGCAAATTTTTGAGCATCCAAATTTCTCTCCCCTTTGTGGAGGCTTGGGTCAAGAAAACTTGAAATCCTGAAGGTGATGTGGAGGTGATGCTGAGTGCGAACAACTATTTTATGGTGGTTTTATCTTGTATTGCATATCGTAACAAAGCATTTGAAGGGGGTCCTTATTTCTATAACCAAGTGGGACTCTTTATTAAACCCTGGCATGTGGGTTTCAACCCATCATAGGAGCGGTCGTCATGGGTTCCAGTATGGGTGCAGCTTCCATGGCTCCCATTGGAATTTTGGAGAACTGATATCTTGCATAAGATTGCCCTTCTTCTTGGGAAGCCGGTTGGACCGTCAGAACAGACAATGGATAAAAAGGTAATCTTTGTTGCTCGTATTTGTGTTGAAATTGACATAAATAATCCTATTCCAGATTCTATTGAAATATAATTTGGATCAACTACATGGGTTCAAAAACTTGACTATGAAGCTCTTCCATTTCGTTATCGGATTTGCCATGAATATGGACACCTGCAAAGAAAATGCCCTAAGTTTGTCTTGCCTGTGGCTTCAAATCCTAGACCTTCTCAGTATGGACAAAGTTTGGATAAAGAAAAAGCCCCGATAAAGTAAGGGGAACGAGATAAGGAAGGTTTTGTTTCGATAAAAGCCCGAAATAGAGGACAAAGGGCAAAAAAAGACCTTAAGGATAGCCAGCTAGATGCTCTACTCAACCATTTTTAAATATTAGATGATCTTGATCAGTGCATGGAGATACCTAAAACGTCACTACCTGATGCAAATATAACAAGGCCGAATCATATGTCTCTTCTTGAGGGGGAACTTAAGGAATAAGATCTAGGGGGTTTAAATGAAGAACAAAGGGCTTTGGATCTGAGTATAGGGAACATGGATGGGTCTAGACCTATAAGGGAAACTATTTTGGAAAGTGGTACAGATTTAGTTATGCCCTCTCCTACTCAGGCACTGATGCAGTCACCCTTGGACTGCAAAACTCCTACGGTGTTGGGATTGTAGCAGAAAATAATTAAAAAAAGTTTTTTTGGATAAGAATATGAAGGTGGGTCGGAAGAAGGACCAGGATAAAATTAAGTTAATGGGGGAGACTTTGGTGGATTCAATCTTGGTGAGAACATTGGACTCCCATTTTTATAACCCCCAAAAATGATTATCCTATCATGGAATGTAAGGGGGTTGAACAACCCAGATAAAAAGTTCGTGATTTGGTTCGTGTGCATTCTTCGGATGTGGCATTTATTCAAGAGACTAAATTGGATATTGATAATATGTTCAATATTGCTCCCAAGTTGTGGATAAGGGGAAAATTCCAGTGTATTTATGCATGTGGATATGCTGGTGGCATTGGTTTTTTATAGGATCCGGTTAAGATATCCTCTCTTACTTGGATTTCTAGCAGATGGTCTATTTTGATGGTCAAGCATGATAATGAATCTGGTGAAATCATCCTACTTACAAATGTGTATGCTCCTTTTGATTACAATGGTAAAGTGAATTTGTGGAAGCACTTTTGCTTTGTGAGAAGTTTGGTTCCCTTGTACCCATGGATTTTGGCTGGAGACTTCAACTCTATGACTTGTCTGGAGGAGAAACGTGGTGGGGTGGACCGTCTTGAGCCTTTTTATTTTGTCTCCAGTGCTCATATCTAGGCCCTAAACTTGGTTGACATCAAGCAAGATAATGGGATATTTACTTGGCACAATAGAAGGTGTGGGGAAGCTTCCATATCAGAGATACTGAATAGGTTTTTGATATCCAGTTATTGGATGGGTACCAACAAAAGTGCTAGTTCTATGATTATGGAGGGTAGGGAATCTGATCATTGGCCTATAAAAATCTCTACTTTGGAATTAGGGATAAAAAATAATCCCTCCTTTAAGTTTCAACTTATGTGGTTTCGTGATACTAAGTTTCATGATTTCATGCGAGGCTGGTGGACCATTGGCAAACCTCCTCATAGCATCGCTATGTATTCCTTCATGAAGCGACTATAATTTGTAAAACATAAGTTGAAGAGATGGAATAGACTAAATTTTGGGAACCTTTCCTTGGCTAAGCTGGTATCTCTTAGGAGGATGGAAGAAGCTTCAAGGAAGATTAGAGATCAGGGATTCACGAAGGAGCTTCTTATTGAGGAATCTGAGGCTGTGAAAGACCTTGCTGAATGGGAATTGAGGGAAGAAATATTTTGGAAACAAAAAGCTCAAGTAGATTGGATTCAATAAGGGGATAGGAACACAACCTTATTTTATAACTCAGTTAAGGCTCACCGTAATGGTAACCTGATTACCTCTCTTGTGAAGTATCAGGGTGCCCTGCTCTCTTCTTTCAAGGATATTTCAGAAGAGACTAAGAGGTATTTTTCCTCTCTCTTCAAGGAGGACTCCCTATCAGATGATGAGAATGAAAATCTTATTCTAAACTGTATTCCAGTGATTGTTTCTAGAGAGATGAATGAGCACTTGATGGGTCCAATTTCCCTTGAGGAGTTGGAAAATGTTCTATTCAATATGAAAAAAGGAAAATCCCTAGGCGCAGATGGATTCCCGATTGAGTTTTATCATGAGTTTTGGGATTTAATCAAATTTGATCTTTTGGAGGTGGTCCATGAGTCCCAAAAGAATAAAAAGATGCTAAGGGCCCTAAATGCTACTTTTGTGGTGATTATACCCAAAAAATAGGGTGCAAATTCCTTGGATATGTTCAGGCCTATTGCTCTCTACAATGTTGTGTATAAGATCATCACAAAAATTATTGCTAAGAGGTTGAAGATATGGTTGAGCAAAATCATCTCTAAGGAGCAAGGAGGGTTTGTTGTTGGCCGAAAAATCTTGGATGGGGTTGTTATTGCTACAAAAACTATTCACTCGATGGAAACTTCTAAGGAGAAAACTATGTTCATTAAGTTGGACATGGCCAAAGCCTATGATCGGGTTAGATGGTCCTTTATTTAGAAAGTTCTTGCTACTTTTGGATTTGAGGAGGAATGGATTAGATGGGTGATGAGCTGTGTTTCTTCTTCCTCATTCTATGTTCTTGTTAATAATGAGCCATCAGAGTTGTTTGAGGCCTCAAGGGGATTGAGGCAAGGAGATCATTTATCTCATTATTTGTTTATCATTATGGCGGAAGGGTTGGGAAGATTGCTCAAGTCTCATGTCATGCAAGGTCTCATTCAAGGGTGGAAGTGCAAGGTCTCATTCAAGGGTGGAAGTGGGATAGTAGTTTGCCACCTCTTTCCCACCTTTAATTTGTTGATGATACTGCTTTGTTGGGAGTTGCCACTATCAGTGAAGCTGACAATATTAGACATTCTCTTGACATATATCTTGGTGCTTCCGGACAGTTGATTAATGAGGACAAGTCTTCTATTTTCTTCTTCAATACCCCTCCTCTTATTCAAACCAGGATTGCTCGCATTCTAAGATTCTAGGTTGGGACTCACCCCTTCATTTATCTTGGTATTCCAATTTCATCTCATCCTCTATCTAGATCTTCTTGGCAGTCTATGCTTGATAAGTTTAGAAGGAAGGTGAATCACTGGACTTTCAAATGGCTATCCACTGCAGGTAGAGTGTTGCTTTTAAAATATGTTGTTCAAGCTTTACCCATTTATAAATGTTTTATACAAATAGCTCCCTCTCACTTCATCAAGGACATGGATGCTTTGTCAAGACAATTTTTATGGTCTGGAAAACTTGATCAATCTAAATGGAGTTTGGTTAGGTGGGATTCTATATGTAGGCCGGTGCAAGAGGGAGGCCTTGGGTTACGACATACAACTCTTTTTGGGTAGGCTTTGGCTGCAAAATTTTATTGGAGATGGTGTACCTCTCAAGATCATATTTGGGCTAAAATATTATCTTGTAAATACTTGAGAGGTATTTTTGAGGCTGAGATCCCTATAGTCATCTTGGTTGGGAAAGGTTCTGTTAGCTGGGACACTAAAAAGGGGAGCTAATTTAATCAAACAGGGTTTGTTCTGGATTTGCAATCAGGGATCAAATGCTCTTTTTTGGGAGGATTCTTGGGATGGCCACCCTCCTATCTTGAATGAATATCCTAGGTTACATTCCCTAAGTATTTTTTTCTTGGAAGCAGGTTGGTCTCATGTGGAAGACTTTAAAAAAATCTAGTATTTTGGAAATATGAAGATGTACAGGTGGAAAGATCCACAAGAATGGCCCTAGGGGGACTGGCCAAGGACAAAGAGGTGCTTGCTCTTATTCTTATGGGGAGGCCTTGTTATTCATTGATGGGTAAAGATATTCTAGATTGGAACCCTGATCCTAAGGTAACCTACTCGTTAGCCTATGGTTATCAGGTTCTTGATAAGCAAAAGTATGGGAGTCTTCTTATCACTTTGTGGAAAAAGGTGTGGAATAAATTTTCCTGGCCAAAATGTAACTTCTTTCTCTGGTTGGTAGCTCGTAATAAATGCCTCACTTGGGATAATATGAGGAAGAGGGGATTTCAGGGTCCCTCTTTTTGTTTCCTTTGTAGTAATAATGAGGATGACTCTTCTCATTTATTTTTCCAATGCTCGTTTGCCAAAGACATTTGGCACCATTGGTGGAGTTCCTGGAACCATCCATATTTTCATGTGCTATCCCTGGTGGAGTTTTGGAATAGTCTGGGCAGACCTCCGGCCAAGACCCCCTTCCTTCGAGTGGCTTGGAATTTGGGCCCTTCTTGCATCATCTGGAAAATTTGGCTCGAACAGAATTGGTGCATATTTTAGGGTAGTTATTTTGTTGTTCAACAGATCTGGCAAAGGATCCTGTATATGGTTTAGGAAACCATCCATAACAAATGTGATGTGGACCTTCTTTTGGATTCTAGGGAGAAGAAGGTGCAACAAGCCCTTGGTCTCTTTGGGGATGGTGTGAACTCTTTTAGCCCTAGTAGGGTTCCTCAGCTCAGCAATAAGGTTAGGAGAGATGGTAGGTGGAGGCCACCCCCTAGAGGAGTTTTAAAAATTAATACTGATGGATCATCCAGGGGTAATATTGGACATGCTGGAATTGGTCAGTTTTTTCTTTTCCATTTATAAATGTGTTCACTCCAACAATTTTATGGAAGCTCTTGCAATTATTGAGGCCTTGTAGAGGGGGTTTTATCTTGGCTGGCATAGGATTATCTGTGAGTCTGACTCTCAAATTATGGTTAATGTTTTAAAAAGTAAAAGGGTGGAGGAAGTTAATTGGCAGTTGGCCTCTATAGCCGTTCAAATTCTCAGAATGGGTGAAGAGTTTGAATTTATATCATTTGTACACATTCCAAGGGAATGAAATGTGGTTGCTGATTACCTGACCAAAAGGGCTTTTGAGCTACTGGATCCTTGGAGTATCGATAATTGGAAGAGTCTCTCATCTGGGGACTCTCAACACCTATGGGAGTTGATCCACAAGGATGTACAAACATAATGTGGTTTGTTCTTGTTGTCTTTTTTGGGTGTCATTCTAGTCTAGTGGTTTTAGTCTGTTTGGCTATTTATTTGAGTCCTGGTTAGAAGATCAGTTGTACTCTATAATCCAAACTTTTTATAAATAAATTTTACCCCTTTATTTAAAAAAAAGGGGAAGAAATTTGTATGGTCTGAGAAGCATAAAGTAACTTTCTAATAATTAAAGAGGCTATTGATTAGTGCATCAATTTTATCAATACATGATCCCAACAAACTATATATAGTGTTGCATAGATACATCAATAAAAGGATTGGGAGGAGTATTGATGCAAGAGGAAATATTGATTGCTTATTCATCTAGGAAGCTCAACATTCATGAGATAAATTATCTAGTGCATGATCTAGAGTTGATAGTAATAGTTCATCTCTCACCATGTAGAGGTACTATTTTTTGGGGTTATTTTAAGATCAATATTGACCACTAGAGTTTTAGGTAATTATTCACCCAAACAAATCTCAATTCTCAAAAAAGGATATGGATTTTCTATGTGAGTATCAATTTGAGGTCTAACACATCAAGGGAAAGGAGTCGATACCATTATCCAAAGGAGGTATTATTGTCGTATGATAGCTAATTATTTAGATTTTAAAGAACATATCAAGAGTGAAATGGCTAATGATGAGTGGGTTTAATAGATTTTGGAATCCCATATGAACTAGTGTTTTCATAGATCTAATATGAGAGGAACCAATTTGAATTTCAAGGTATATTTAGATTTCATGGGGCTATATATGTATCAAATACAAGTGGTTTGAGGTTGTTTATTTTTATAGAAGTTCATAATATAGCACATGTTGCACAACCTAATACCAAGAAGATGTATTCTAACTTGAAGAAATCCTTCTTCTATAATGGAATGATAAAGATGTTGGAATATGTGGTACTTAAGCTTCTCTTAAGGCCACAATTGTCTTTTATACTTGTATTGATCATATTTATCCCTTAATCCCATGTAAACCTTGAAAAAAATGATTTTGTAAATTTTTGTAATATTTTATTCTTGAAGGTCAATCTCACAACCTTGATCTAAAGGAAAATTCTATTTGGGTATAATGCCCCTTCATACCAACTATTTTAGCTATTGGTTGTAGTGAAATTTATTTGTATTTAGTGATATTATTTTGTGTCCATGGAAGCCCCAAATATATTATGTATTCTTCACTTTAATTCTATGTATTCCTTTCTTAAGCAATATTAGATAATGTTTGATTCCATTCATTTCTAGAAACAATTATGAAATCTAACATGTTATCAAAGCAAGTGTGAATCCTCATTACTTGATTACTTATACCAATAGGTATATTTTATTCCAACTTACCTCAAAGGAAACTATTATTAGAGCAAGCTAAGAAGAATTTATTTTGAATGATAATGACATGATCAAAAGGGTTTTCTAATAAAAACCTAGGTGGACTTGAATCATGAGGATATCACTAGGATAAGAAAATTTGGTCTAGGATAAGCATTCATTGATAGGATATCTTTTTCCTCTCATTAGCACTCAATATTTTTAAAATAATTTTTGACTAGATGGATGACCTAGTTTAAGGATTGAGTTTTCTTGAAAACAACATTTATATTTTATAGATTTTTTTAAAAAGAATTTTTTTCTCTTCTAAATTTTTAGCCATATAGTAGTATAGATGAGAGGGTAGATTTCTTGGCAATCATAAAAGAATAAAAGAAGAGGACAATTTTTTAAATAGACCATTGATGTGAAAGAAACCACGGGAAAGATTTTGTGCTTATCAAAGACCTTTGATCCACTTGACAATGTTGCAAAATTGGTCCAACAATGTTTTTGTTGCATAGGATTGAGAAGATGTCCTGATTAGTTGTGTTTCATAAAAGGATTGCATTGAAAAAATATGAATAATCCATCAGTATTTTTTAAAATATTTGTAAATTGAAAGGGGTTCTAGTTGAACACTTTTGCTCATTTTACCTCCATGTACTCAAAATGTGCATCCAAAAAATTGTCATTTCCCTCAAAAATTTGAATTTTTTATATTTTATAAAAGGAATATTCCTTACATGTGCTTATATCATCATGATGCAATCCTTAAATGGTATGGGGAATCAAAAATGTGGAATGGTTAGTTTGTTATTGTTTAAATTTGGTTATTTTTTTTTCTCTCCCAAGCATGGTGATCCATAACTTGATGTAGATTTTTGGTCTTACACAATGTGTTTAAAATATATGATATAGTTATTATTGTTTTTGAGACACCTCATGTGTATTTTCTAGATTCCTTGACACCATACATTAATGAGGTATTTAAGTGCTTTTTGTATCATTAGGCTAGAAGAAATGACACAATGGCTCTTTTAATTCTAATTAGGCTCACCCAAAGGAAGTTATTGTCAAAGTCCAAAGTGACAAAAAGCCAAAATGAGAAGAATCCCAAGAAGTCTTTCAAATATCCTACTTGTGATTTGCCAAAAAGGAAGGGCAAAAGGAATAATTTTGTAGGATTTGGATAAAGAAACATGTGAAAGTAGTAAGAAAGAGGGTGTTGATGTTGCTCTCTTCTATGTGCATGGTGAGAATAGCTTTGGTGGATAAACCTTATAAAAACATGTAGTGTTCATTCAACATATTGGACAGACACTTATTTAAATAAGTGGATTGTGTATTTATGGGCACCTAGGCACATGCTCAAGCATAAATGTATCCTATAGGGCTACAACAAAGCACATGTAGGGGAATGTGTTGTGATTGGAGATGATTCTTCATTATAGGTTGCAGAGGTGGAGATATCAACATTGAATATGTATATTTTAATGAGGTACTTCATGTTCTTAATGTTTTTCCTAACCTTTTGTCTCTTTATCACATTAATCATACAAATAAGAAGGTATAATTTTGGATTGATATATTGGTAATCAAGAATATAGACAATGGGTTAAAAAAAATTACTTCTAGATATTGTGATGAGACTGACCACTATGACAAAGGACAAAAAGACTAATGTATCAAGGACCTCTTCATGATGCTCTTCCTAGTTTTGATATGTCACTTTGAGACTAGGAAATATTTGAGAGCATAAAGTCTAGTTTTATTGGATTAGTTTAAGAACACCCATGTTTCTCCTAAGACACTTATTTTCCTAGATTAAACTTAATACATCCATAATGCATATACAAATGCAATAATACAGGCCTAAACTAAATACACTTTTAATTTTGATGAGGGTGGAAATAAAAAAATTTCTTTTGATAGTCAAGGGTGCAATATGTACCATACAAAGCCTACAATGTAGATAGATGTGTTTTTGATTAAATTCTAAAGCTTAATGATTAAGATAGTCACGTATAAAATTATGTCTAACTAGTTTTTTTTTTTTTCTATTTTACCAATAAAGAGAAAACAAAACCTAGTTTATGTATACAACAAATAGAAATTAGATGCTAAATACTTCAATAATAGGGTTATCAAGTAGAAGAACATGTTTATGCCATAGTTAAAAAAGCATTGTTGATTCTTGGAAGCATCATCAACAGTATCACTTGATGATGGCACTACTGCTTAACCTATAAAATAATGGTAGTCAATGATAGAGGGGCATGCTTAAGATAGTAAAGGATAGTTAGATTTCCTTGAATAAAAATTAGGCTTATGTTTAGATAAGAAAAATGAGAGAAATTATAATGCAAGAAATAAATTCCAAGTGGTGAAAGCACCACTGGGTCACGATAGTACCACTAGTGCTTTTGCTTAGTGACAATGCTTTCACTCTATGTAAACCAAATAGCAATAGCAACAATGACCTACAATATGGTATTAATTTTATTTTTGAGAGCATAAAAATAAGTTTAAATGAAATATATATCAATGTTATAATGACTATGTTGAAGGGATTTGAATTGAGAGTATAGAGGTCATAGCCAATAGTAAAAAATCATAGATATATTTGCATAATGTGAAGATTAAATGGAAAAATAAAAGATTATCTAAATGCAAGATTACGTCTAGGTGCAACAATATAAAAGGCCTAAAGCTACAAAGACAATGAAGAGCCAAAATAATATAAGAAAAAAAGTACAACCCAAGATACTGAGTTATTTCCCCCTTGTTTGAAGCTTGTTGGAAGCTTGCTAGCTTGCTTGTTGATGGCAATTGAATACTTGAACTTGTGGTATTGGTTATTTATACTTGATGATTACTTGAGAGCTTATAAACTTGATTGGAGATATTGATGCTTACAAGAACAAGATCTTAAGTGCTTGAAAGGATGGCCTTCACAAGATTGTGGAAATATTTGGCATAATATTTCCATGCACAATGCTTAATTGCTATGATTCTAAAGAGATTGGGCATTATTTTATTGATATCAAATTACCATCGATGAAATATTGGTAGAGATTTTCTACCTTGAAAAGGTCATGGATTGAGATCTCTTAGGACTGACTATATACGAAACCATGGCTCCTTGGGGGAAGAATTGCATTAAAGATTATAAGATTGAAGAAGGTAAAAATTTGAAAAGATATCAAGAAGCCTTTAATGGAAGAACCTAAAAATAACAATTCTTGGGCTAGGGATTTATATAGGAGCTATAAATAAGATTTTATGGATTTTATTCATTAATGATGGGTGGGTTGAAAGAAAGAGGAAGCCAAGTTATTTTATTTTGGCACACAGTAGTAAAAAGTATAGGGAGGTAATAGCACTGATGATGTTATTACATTGGCAATTTTACCTCATGACCATTGGAGGTAAAAAAATGGGTGGGAAAGGATCTAAAATAGATGGGAAAGGGTCAAAATAGGTGGGAAATTATACCTAAAGAGGTATAAGCTAAGAAAAATTATGATGAAATATATGCAAGGGAACTTATGCTCATCACTTTTGGAGTGGTAGATGAAATACAACCACATATAAGTGAAGTAGAAACATTAAAAAATGCATGGGATAGATTTTACACTATATTTAAAGGAAAGAATGAAGCCACAATCCTTCATATTCAATCACAACTACATACATTAGGGTCTAGGATGGTGAGAGTATAGAATATTTTCTTCAAAGAATTGTTAACTTGAAGGTAAAGTTTAACACCATGTGAGAAAAGATGGATTAGAATTTCTTAGCATTAGTTGTACTTTGAGCTCTCCTTGAATCATTCAAAACAATGGTGATATATCTCCAAGTAACAAAAAAGGGTCTACTTTGAAGAATTGGTAAACACACTTCAACAAAATGAAGTAGAAAATTAGTTGTCTAATAATGCCCTTATCTCGACAAAGGAATCATGAAAATATTCAAATGATCTTTCCACTTCATTTTCATCACATAAGAAACCTCAATGGATGAGGAGGTATTGTTATAATTGTGGAAAAAGGACATGATACAAAGTTTTGTAAATGTAATTTAATGACTCATGGGGATCAATTTTGTATACCTCGTTAGAAGAAGTAATAGTTTCAATCACAACATCAACAAGGGTAATATCAATAAAGGTCACAAAAACAAGGGTATATTGCTTAAGGTGAACCAAAACCAGATTATGAAGATGAGTGTGAAACAATATATAATGTCCCCATGGCCAAGGAAGTATCAAAATAAAAAAATAAAGGAGATAGTAAACAAACCAAGAAACAAGGTGAAATTCAAAAGTATGTATCATAAAAAACTAGTGAAGGTGGAGAATTTGTAAATGTTAGGTCTTATTTATAGTCAATACTTAGAAAATTTGATGAAGAATAGTTTGAAATTTTGTGACAATATGTATTCACTCTTGACATCCTTAAGGTGCAAATGTAGAAAACAATTAGAAATAATTGAAAAGTTGAAGGATAAACCCATGATTAAATATGTTTATTGTGACAAATATCTTCTTCAAAGGATAAATTTTAGCTATGATACTATTTATTTGAGGTCCATAATAGCCAAAGGTTATTGTTATACATGTGATTTTATATGAAAGGAATATATAGCCTATTATACGAGTGATTTGAAGATTGTTGATGAGAGAAACAATTATGTAGAAGATGGTTATATTGGCTATGAAAAAGGCCATATTGTTAGAATTGAAAGTGACAATGATAGTTCAAATTGTGTTGAAGGTTATCATGATGATGATGTGATTAATTTTAACCGTTCACCATATATCTAGCACGTGAATCAGGATCCTCAAATTTTGACCAATGAGAAACACGAAGATCATAGTGGAGATGAGGAATTTGGGTGTTTTGAAAAGCATACAAAAGTAAGTGATTCAAAAATAATGAGAAAAATGGGATAAAATAGTATAGGCTTGGGAAGATATGGGTAAGGTATGAAAATACACATAATACCAAATAAAAGGCCAAAGAATTAAGGCCTTTGATATGAAGTACAAGAAGGATTAGTGACACTAAATTTATGAAAAAATAATCATGTGTAGATAATGAAGCTCATAGGATGAGTTGTTGCAGTCATTATGGAATATATGAACATGTGATAGCTAGGTGTTAGAACCTACATCCTTGTGATATTTGTGGAGGTAATATTCACTCTCAAAGAAAGTGTTGGCACAAGGAGAAAGTAATTGAAAAAATATATATGAATTATGGATGGATTAATGTGTCATAATGGAACAAAGTAAAATAAATCTTGAATGGTTTCTATAAAAGAAGGTGGTGTTTGTTGAATTAGAGAAGGCTTTCCTATGCAATCATGGGAAACTTAAAATAAATTTTTTGTATATTAGAATATGAACCAATATATGCTTGGAAGACTTGCAGTGATAAAATATACAATGAAACACTATGTAGAATATTGTAGATATGTGGATTAAATTCCTAGAGGAGATGACTTAAAGATAAATCCAATGTCTAACCTAGAGGTGACCTAGAGGAAAGGACCTAGAGATGACTCAAAGGTGACCCAAAGGTAAACCAAAGGTAGTGATGATAGATAGGTGACCTAGAGACTAATCCAAAAAGGAACACCCAATAAAATTTATCTAGAGATAATAGAGCCAACACTAGAGCTAGAATCAGAGCTAGAATCAGAGAACAATTCTAATTTAACAACCCTAAATAATAGTGGGGGTAATAATATTTATACTAAATAATATAATAACAGGGGTGCTATCCATTATTACATTATTTAATGTTTTATAATTATTAGGTGGTTATTGATTATTTCACCTCATAAGAGGTTGGATAGTCATATCTCCCATGAGCATGAGAGAATATGAAAAGATAAATTTGAAGGTGAAACACTAAAGGGTAAAAACATTGAATAATATCTTAAAACTAAGAGACACATTGCTATATAAATATGCATGATGCACATAAGTTGTGGCTAGTGACAGACAATATGATATTGTTGTGATTAAAAAATTTTATCCACTTCTACTGATTCCAACAACAAGTTGTATTAGAAACATTAATAATCCTCTTTTAAAATTTGATTATGAGGTTGCAATGATCCATATTGATTGTTGAAAATGCATAAATATCTATTGGGCTTGGAGTATTGAGTTCAAATCTCCATATATTCATTTTGGTAGTTGGATGGTAATGTTATTTTATGGCCTCCTATGAGGGTGGCCAATATCACCATATATTGAGCATATTACTCTCAAGAATATCATGGATATTATGACTAGAAGGAAACATATAGAATATTGGCACCTTGAGTTCATGGATGCAGTTCTTCACCTATACCTTTTGAAAAGGTTAATTTGGTATTGAGTAAATTTTATGGTTTGTGTGGTACCCAAGTGTCCACATGTAAAAATTATTGCTATAAATTGAGAGTTGAACAAGACAAGTTGCCTACCGAATCATCTAACCAATTTTGAAATGGACTTAGGGGAGAGATGAAATTTATATTTTTTGATGACTCTTGATACATGCCATCTATATATTGGTTATAGGTTTAATTTGAATTTTTAATTTAAATTTTTGGTGACTTTGTTAGTGTATCAAGGGGTAAAAATTTAGAGGTCATAATTTTTTTTACGTGAAAGTATTTTGAGCCATTTTTTTTCAAATTGCACTATTTTCAATCTATTTACATAGGTTGAATTAGTTTTATTCTATTTTGCTAGTGAAATATGACAAAATTTTAGGAGCATTATGAACCACATATGCCAAGTTTATTCAATAAAATATTATAGACTTGTAGAGGTTATTTGGATCTAAGAGGACTAGGTTTTGGATGATTGATGCAAGGTACACCTTGTTTCTAAGGTTTCCTTTCTAATCATAGGGATTGATTATTAAAAAACTTGGTTGTTGCTTTATTATTTAATTATTTTATTTATATTTTGAAGGATATATTATGGTCACCATATTGCATGGTGAAGATATTCTCATGGGGAGCTCAACATCTTGGATTCAACAGGTGGAGCCATGAATTCATGTTCAAGGAAGGGTTGGTGCAATTATTATACCTTTGGTAAGAAAAAATAGTAAAATTCATGAGAAAAATTGATTAGCCATAATAAGTGGATAAAATTGACCTAGATTCTTCCCAAAGTGCCATGAGATTGATTGCAGAGTATCTTGGTTTGAAAGTTGTTCCTTATAGAAAAAAGTCAAAAAATTTAAGATGTGATGGAGGCACATCTTGATAATAATCTATTTAGTGATGGAGGTTCCTTACATAGAGACTTGATAGTGTTACAGATGATGCATGAGGTCTAGGTAGCTTAGATATTCTTTGGCCTAGTCTAGCGTTTATTATGGTAGGCAAATGATAGCACATTTGATGCTCTCTCTCCTTGACTCTAAGCTTAGATTACGGGGATTCTATAAAATGGTAATATGAACTTTTTGGCCAAGTTTTATAGATGATTATGTAAGCCTATGGGTAACCGTGGTGTAATCCTATGAATATTTTATATGTAAACTTACAAGCAATATGGATGTATTCACCCATAGGGGGATTAATCAAACCACTTGTATGGTTATGTATTCATCCCTAGAGGGATTGGTTAAACCATTTGTATGGTTATGCTCACCCATAGTGGGATTGGTAAAAACCACTTGAATGGTTAACCTTAGCTAATTTTTTAATTAAAGGTTTTAGTAACTTTACTTACCCTTGAATATTATGTTGGATTTGGTTATTGTATCCATAATTATAATTTGGGGATTAAATATCTATTATAAATACCCCAAACATTGATCCATTGTATCAATTAATTAATTTTTATATGAAGTGATATTGTAGGGTGCCTACAAGCACCCACCACTCCTATTTCATTCTATTTTATATACTTGATATTTCCATTTCACTTCTCTATTCTATTGCATATGACTTATACCTACAAATTGCTTCAATTGATTTCTAAATTCCAACACAAAAAGGATAAGAAAATAATATAATAAAATTAGGTAAGCTTTGAGGATCCATCATACAAGATAAAAAGCATCATATAACAAAATATGAAGAATCCTTGTGATAAGCCAAAAATTTAAATTGTCTTGAGGAATTTCTAAAGACTAAACATGTCAACCAAGAGAATCATAATATCCTCATTGTTGAAGGGGAATGGTTTGAGGCAATAACCCAAAATTTTAATTTATTAATTTTTATAGAATGATACAATTTATAGTTATGTTACTTCCTAGAAAAATAAAATAACTTGAAAAGGTCAAATGACCTCTATATCACCAATATTTTAGTTCAAGATAAAAGTAAGCATTTCATAAGGTGCACCAAACCAAAAAATACTTCCTTGTTTCAAACACATGGGAAAAACCACCACTATCTCACTCCTAATTTGGTGAAGATCAAAATTCTAAATTTTGCATAAAAATAAATTTGATTTATGATGATGTCATAACCACCTTGTCAAACCACATTATTTACTATAATTAGAAAGCATAGATCATGCTCTCCCAAGTGAATCAAACACTCTCATGCACTTATAAATTTAGAGGGCTAGAAAGGAAACAATAAACTAATGATAAAATTATAAATGGTATGTCATAAGTATACCTTATAAAACAAGAAAAAATATAATAGAATTATGCAAAGTAGTAGCAAACCCCTAGGTAGAATATTATTGATCCATAAACTAGAGAACAAAATTATTGGCTATGATAATGATGATAATATGTAAAAATTATGACGCTAGAGAATGAAAGCATTGTATGCCCTCAAGGTCATCCATAAAACCATGACCTGTCCATGCATAGTGAGATACAATATGAAATGGATAATGTACAATACATAACCTCATCATACATTGTTCGTTTCTATGCCATATTTTACTAAGATAATGAGATTTAGTTTGTGCTTGAGTACATATATGTGGTTGACTATAAAAGAAGGTTGGATAGGAAAATTGCCTTTCTAAGACCTTCTTGGTGAAAGTAGTGCATGAGGTCCTCCATGGGTTGTGCTACCTCCATAGGAATAAAATCATGCACTATGACACCAAACCCTTGAATTTATTAACCAACAAAGTGTCTCATATAAATATCATGGACTTTGGCATTAGTAGGACCCTTTTGAAGACAATTAACCCCTACTAAATAATATCATATGATTTAGCATAGAATTTGACCATTCAACTCTATGACAATGGATTGGAAAACTAAAGGGAGTCAAAAATAAGTTTGACCAAAATAAAACTCCACTAATGATCCAAATTCAAAATAAAACATAAAATGTAAGGCTTTTGAGGAAAGAAGGCAATTCCACCCATGTCTAAAAATAAATTGCTTTGATACAAATTGATATAAAATAATTTATGATCAATTTTCTATTAACATAAGATACTGTAGGTAGGATTCATAATTTCAAATATAACAACTAACAATTAACTAGATAATAAAAAATAGCTTAAAATAAGAAAAAAATCCTTATGAAGTGATTTTGTGATTGTCATATAACTACCTAGATAACCAAGATAAGAAATCCTTGTCTTTTTTTTTTTTAAAGTAGGGAAAGTGTTGTCATTTTTATTTTACATCAACTTAATCTCATTGAGCTATATATCCTATTTGGTATCATCAATATTTGAATCTTGGTGTGGGATACATCATCCATATGTCTCAACCATTGAACCAAGGCCTCATTGGTTAATAAGAAATCCTTATCATTATATCTTCTGCCAAGACATTGACAAAGGGTACACCATCTAGATTCACTTCTATATTATCACTAAATAAATCATGTTGGTTTTAAGTGACCTCTCATAAGCTAGTATTTCCTTCTTTTTAAAACATCTCATTGAATTTTTATATTCTTAAAGAAAGTTAGAACAACATGATTTTACTTTATATGATTTTTAATGGGTTTTTTCCCTTCATTAAATTTATTAATCTATGATTAGAATTCTCCTAATTGGAGATCAATATTTCTATTTTTTGGTGTCATCCACTAACAAATACCTTAAAAGTGTTGAAATAAATGTCAACTTTTTTAGCATTCAAATCCTAATTGAATCTTAGCCTCGTGAAAGCAAACATGAGATCTTTGCAACCATAATAATTTTAAATATACTTGTCTAAAAGTTTCAACAATAATTTGTACCTCTTGGAAAACCCTAGAAAATTAAACTTTTATGTGAGTTTTTCAATAAAAATAAATGCTTGAAAACTAAAACCAAATTTTCCCACACTTTTCTACCCACTATACACTTCCTAAATAAATGTGTTCAATTTTTTTTGGTATAGTTATAAAATATATGGTTAATAAAGGACAATATGAGCTTGGGCACTCTTGTTTTGTAGAGTAGTTTATTGTGAAGAAATATTCATGCTAAAAGTTGGATAGAAGAGTCAATTTTAGATATTCAAATTATATATTTGAGATGTATCTATATGGGTTCTTTGTGCATAATATCATTTGGGGATGGTAACATACTATTGCTTTATACAAGAAGTTGATAGTAAGGTGATTTATATTACATTGATTCTATTTTTTCAATCCTTGAAAAGGTTACACATGACTGTGGAGGACAACTTAACAAGAGGTTCCCCATAAACAAAATTATGATTTTTTTGGAACATAATGTATTCTCTTTCTTTTATTAAAAATATATAATTAATGGATTGTCTATTAAATATAGTAAACACATGCTCTATAATGTATTTGGAAGGCTTAAATGAGATATTTTAATTTTACAAGAGGTTATATGTATTGGTTGGAATATTGATATTGAAGTTAAAACCATTTGGAAACAAGGATTTTTCCTAGCAACTTCGGTCAAGAGGGGTTAAATGGTATTGTTCTTTGCATATATTCATGAATGCATAATTGTTTGGTCAATCAAAGTGAGGACCCTAGACATTGAATAGTTGGGCCGAATTCACCTTAAAGTATCATATTATTATTTTTTGTTTTGTTTATACATATACCATTGGTAGAGATGAGATTTAAATTTGGGTTGAATAGGTATTAATCTTCCTTTTTCCAAGTGAATTTTAGCAAGTGATCAAAATTTAGTTGAATTACATATGGTTAGAAGTTTTAAAATTCTTAATGCACCCTACCTCATCCTTAATTCAATAGTTAGTTAGTTTATAGAAATAATCTATGAGTGTTTTATGTCTTAAGTGTTCTTTCCTTGGATGGTAAGAATTTTTTATTTACACAACATAATCATATACATTACACTGAATCCAATTTTATTATCATAGATAGATTTTAATGTTTAGATACTTTATCTAATGAATATAGTATTAAGGATAGTAATGTTTTTATGATTATGAAGTGGCCATTTTAAACCACTTTTCCATCTTCACCACCTTTCAAATGAGCTAGATAGATAGTTTAGTGTCCTCCCTTAAAAGCTTAATGTCTCATTGCTTCAATATGTTGAATGTCTTCATGGATTAGCTATTGTTTAGGTGGATTAAGAACATCCTTCAAGGGAGGATGGTTGGACCCTTTGGTAGGAGCAATCCATTTATAAAGTGGTTAAATTTTGAAGAGCTTGGCAAAAGTAAAGCTAATGCCTATAGGTGTAAGGAGAAAGTTTCTATAACTTCTCTTTAATAGGCATGATAAGTGTTCATTTGTGAACCATATTCTTTCTTTTGGAAAAACCAAGTTGTAGTTGTAGAAGGAAATATTTTGAAACTAAATGGTATAAAGCTAATAGTATAAGAATAAGATCTAGAGGACAATGAATTAACTTAGGTGATAAAGGCTTTAATTTTATTTTTCAATATGATTAAGCATAAACATAAAAAGGGGCAAAATTTTGAAACAAGGGAATATTAATGTAGAAGATAAAGATATTGATAATGTATTTATCTCATATTTTAAATATGATAGTATTGTTCTCTATCACTCAACCCTTTAACTTTTTTTTCTAGTTGGATTCATTGTAAACTAGATAGAGAACAAATAGTTATTTAGATAGTGCTCTATATTTTAAAGAGATAATAAATTTCCTCTTTGTTATGCCTAAATATAGGGTCATTTGGTATAGATAGACTACCAATTGAGTTTTTTAGAGCTATGTAGAACATTATTAATCTAAATTTATATAAAATGTATAACAAAGCTAACAAAAGAGAAACTTTAGGAGTAGTGAACAACTAAGGATTAATTAAGCTCATCCTTGAAGACCCAAAAAAACCACATACTTAGAAAATTTTCCAAAATTTTTCTAAGTCCCAAAAGGTGCTCTGATCCGTGATAGCAGCACAGTGTAGCATGCTCTATAATGCAGTCAACTCAGTCAAATGGGTACTTTGTATTTTTCAAATCGTGGCTCAGAACACAAAAAGAGAAAACGGCTTTCAACAAAGTTTTTTCGCCATGTGACCCAAAGCATGGTTCTATACCACAGTCAACATAGTCAAAGATGGCAAGTCAATAATTTAATTCATAGCTTAGAATATGGTTTCGTACCACGTGATCTAGCACATGTGTCTATATCACACAACTTAGTGCATGGTTCTACACCATGGTAAGCTTGGTCAAAATTTTGAGGTCAATAATTCAAATTATGGGCTAGAGCAAAATTCTCCACTACACTTTTCATAACATGGTTCTATGCCATGCACTTCAAACCATGGTTCTACACTGTGTGTTTCAACCTATTGTTCTATGTCACGATCAATAAACCAAGGCTATTACTTTGGAAATTGAAGGAGCAACTCGCAACATGATTCTACACCACGCAGCCCAAAGAAAGGTTTTAAAAGCATATCTCCAATGATAAAGTCTCCCTTGTCCTAGGCTATGATAAAAGTAGTCAAATATTTCAAATAAAAGCTTCAAATTATGGATTAGAACATGGTTCTATGCTGCTAATGAGGAAGTAGAAAGGGTCGTGATGGTTTCTAGGTTGTGAAGTGTTGCAAATTGTGAATAAGAACACTAAGATTTCAAATGAGCTTATCTCAAATGTTCGATAGGATATCAACGATCTACATACAAAGTGGTTTAAATCGTGTATAAAAGCAATATTTGATGTGACATAAGATAATAGATCATTGTTCAAGGTGTTTTTGAGTTGAAGAGAGCAGGAATATGAGATGATATAGAATCAACATTTGTGAGTCGATTCAGTTGTAGATCTATGATAGTGCAGCTACAATAACAACAAGATATAACCTTGATTTTGTTGGAAATTTGAGTTAATTTGAGGCATTTTATGTTGTCATTGATGTCACATGGATCATTGATGTCACATGGATCACATTTGGTTTTGGTGGCCAAAATATTTCATAAATAAGCATTTATGATATTTTGGAAAGCATGGCTATTTACAAGGTTTTTATGAAAACCAAGGCAGGAAAAATAAAAGGTTTTATTTAAAACCATGGTGGGCTTATGTGGAAAGGGCTTTTCTTAAAAGCCAAGGTGGAATTTTGTTTCATCGAAAAAGGACCTCCGGTGATGAAGATATTAAAGTTTAAAGTTTAAGTTTAAATTAATGGAGGGCCGACCTATGTGCAATTAATGGAGGTTGGCATATATATATATGTAAAGGTTTCAATTTATTTTGGAAATGGGGCATATTATATATCGTCGGAAAGCTTATTTCGAGGGCTATTTGACTAACTTATTTAGAAGGAGAAATAAGGTGTGTGTAAAGAGATATTTCTGATTTTGCAAAGGGGTTCCAAAAGTGAAGTTTGCCTTGTTCTTTTTCAAGAGGATTAATTCTTTCATGAGGTGACAAGGTATGCAATATTGTGATTTATTTTATTTTATGGTATAAGTGGTTTTGGGAGTGAAAAGGTTATGCAATGTTTTGATTTATTTTATTTTATGGTACAAGTGGTTTTAGGAGAGATAAGGAAGTTGTGCAATTAAAGGCCTTGGTGATGATTATTGAAAAGTGGAGTAATGTTGATTATTTTGTGATCTACTAACCCTTGTGAAGATTGGCAAAAGAATTTTGTGATTGTGGCAGATTTACAAAGAGGTTTTTTCATCTTCATAAAAGGTATGGGCACATTCTCCTATTGATTGTTTATGGTGGTTGATTTCTGAAATATCATTGGAGGGAAAAGGATTGTTTGTGGTTTCCTTTTCGAAAGTGGTTGGTTGAATGCTTCAAGGTTTTCTAAATTGAGAGTTGTGTCTAAACCTTGTTTGATAAGCATAGTTGTTGAAGCCCATTGGTTGTGAAAGAACTTGAGTTAGAAAATAACATGAGTATCATTGTTATGTGAGATTTGTGGTTGAGCATTGTTGGAAACATTTGAGTTGGTTGATACATACTTGGACTAGGGTTGTGTGAGAAAGAGTTGTCCCTTGTGATGATTGGTTGAGTTGAGTTGATTGAGCCTAGTCAAGTGATGTGTGAAGTGATTGTTCAAGTTCTATGAAATAAACTATTCCATCATTCTATGTTGAGTTGAGATTAAGGTTAGAACATATTGAGTCTCTAACAATTCTCTTTATGGTTCTATAAGACTTGAATTGAGTTGAGGTTGATTTGAGTTGAGAGTGATATTAGAACATATTGAGTCTCTAACAATTCTCTTTATGCTTCTATGAGATTGATTTGAGTTGAGTTGAGATTGATTTGGGTTGAGAGTGAGTTTAGAACATATTGAGTCTCTAACAAATTCTCTTTATGCTTCTATGAGTTGAGTTGAGATTGATTTGGGTTGAGAGTGAGATTAGAACATATTGAGTCTCTAACAATTCTCTTTATGCTTCTATGAAGTTAATTTGAGTTGATATTGCCATTCATTGTTGAGTTCATTTTGAGTACTACTTGAGCATGATTGATTGAGCCTTTGAGAAGGCCTTTGGGATAGATTTGAGGATAGTTTTGGGACATATTTGAGGATAGTGTTTGGACAAGTTCTTAGTGAGCTTGTTGGAGAATTTGGGCAAGTTCTTGGTGAGCTTGCTAGAGCAGATTTGGGCAAGTTCTTGGTGAGCTTGCTAGAGAATATTTGGGCAAGTTCTTGGTGAGCTTGCTAGAGCAGATTTGGGCAAGTTCTTGGTGAGCTTGCTAGAGCATATTTGGGCAAGTTCTTGGTGAGCTTGCTAGCATAGATTTGACAAGTTCTGTGTGAGCTTGTTAAGTAGGTTCTGTGTGAGCCTATTGAGCAGGTTCTTAGTGAGCCTATTGATAGAGCTTTGGAGGTGATAGAGTACAGAGGATAGAGTCTCAGTGGATAGAGATCCAGCAACCAACACAGTTGAAGATAGATCTGAGTGAGGAGTCTTCAAGTGGAGAGAGGTCCACCAGTTAGTGCAGTAGAGAGACAAAGTCTTCTAGAAGATCACATAGCCAGAGCAGAAGGGGAAAGAGTTCTCCTATGGAAGAGATCCATGAACTTGAGATTAGGGGATCAACATCTCCTTTGGATAGAGATCCATAAACATTGTAATTGGGAGTGATTCCCAAAGAGATTGATTGAGAAAGTTTTAGTAAAATATTTTCTCCGTGGAGTAGCCCACATTGGGTGAACCACGTAAATTGTGGTGTCTCTATTGTGTATGGTTTTTGTGCATTGCTTTGATTACTTCTATTGATACTGCTATCTTTACACAACATAATATTGAATTGGAAGAAAAAGTAAAAAGTGGTCTTATATTGTTCACCCCCTCTCTTAGTATAAGCTTGTGTTCTTCAATTGGTATCAGAGCGGGTTCCTTCAGAAAGGCTAACAACTTGAGGGAAGATTCTACAAGAACACACATGGCAAAGAAAGGCAAAAGAAGAACCATGAGATCTAAGAAGAAAAATGAATCTGATCTTGAAGCTCTAAGAAGGGAAGAAGAAAAATCAGTAAGATGTCTTGAGTGTGGTAAGCTTGGTCACAGGGCATTTTATTGTCCACAAAATGGGTATAGCAACAATAGAGAGGAAATGGAACTTGACTGGATTTTCAAAGATATTGTTGCTCAAAAGGCAACATTCAAGGTTTCAAAAGAAGAATATTCTGCTTGTGGTCAACTCGATCATGTCTCAGGTTATTGCAATGGCTTCAGTGATAGTGAAGATGAAATGGAACTCAAGGAAGACAGGCACAATCAAAATAGTGAAGATGAATGCAAGAATAAAAAAGAAAAGGAAAACATGTATGAACAAGGCAGGCATGACAAGAAGAGCTTGTATATGGAAGAAGCAATCAGTGCTTCTAGCAGCAATAATGAAAGTCTCTCAGTCAGTGAAAAATAAGAAGCTCCTACTGAAGATCAAAAGTAGGAATCTCAAGTAAGAATTTATCATGAAGAGGAAAATAGGCACAGTTATGATCATGAAGAAAAGAAAGTGTCAGAACAAGCTTTTGAAGAAATAAAAAGAGAAAACTCAAGACTAAAGGCTCAAGCACAAGAGGATGAGAAGATGAAGGTAAAGCTCCTACAAGATCTCATTGATCTAAAAATCATGGTTGAAGAGGCAAAGAAAATTGAAGAAGATATGCTTGAACAATTAAAGGTAAGGAAGCAAGAATGTGAAAGATTAGAACATGAAGTTGTTTCCTTAAGGTTGGAAGTGAAAGACTCCAAGGATAAGTTGCACAAGTTTTGGAAAGGTTTCAAAGCACCAAAGGTCCCATATTTCAGGTTTGAGGAATCACACTCAAAAGGAAAGGAAGTTCTAAAATATGAAAGCAAAGAAGCACCTAAGATTTGTAAGGAAAGCTCCAAAGTTCCTATGGCTCCAAATATTCAGTTTGGATCTTGTTTTGAGATAGGTGAATCAAGCTCAAAGGGAAAAGAAATTCTTGAAGAGAAAGGCAAGGAAGAGGTTTTAGATGCTACAAAGAAGGTTCAAGAATGCAATGCACAAGTTGAAGATGATCATAAGGATAATGGTCAAGAAAGGATCCATGGATCAAAGAAGTTTGATTTTGCTAGAAGAAACTTCAAGGGAAGAAGGTATGGTTTT
Source organism: Wollemia nobilis (assembly GCA_028583015.1). Lineage (NCBI taxonomy): Eukaryota > Viridiplantae > Streptophyta > Pinopsida > Araucariales > Araucariaceae > Wollemia > Wollemia nobilis. Next base: position 34,218,260 of record JAQPPZ010003077.1, on the reverse strand, counting down.
CAGGGACATTGCTTCTCATGCAATAGGATTGGTCATAGAGATTTTTAGTGCAAAGGAAATGAGCAACATGGTTTTGGTTTTAGAGCTACACAATTCAGAAGTCATGGTTATAATGGTCATGAAAATAGAGCTTCACAATACAGGGTTCAGGAAAGGAATGGATATGGAAATTATTTCAAGAATAATTTCAGGACATGGGCACCATCCAAAGGCTACAATATCAAGTGTTTTAATTGCAATAACTTTGGGCATATTGCAAGATGGTGTAGGACTCAATTCCAAATAGGTTCAAGGCAAGAAGGTCAAGCAGTTTCAAGACAAGAAGGTCAAACAGGTTCAAAACAAGAAGATCAAGTAATTCATCAAGAGAAGGATATCATAAAAATATGGAAGGAAGTTGATAGAGGAAAGAAACAAAGTGATATGGGAGTAAAAGTACTCCCACCCCAAAATTAATCACCTCAAAAGAGAAGGGGGTGAGGGGGCTAAGCTTAAGAGTCATATCTTTTAGCCCCATAGGTGTCCCTTTTGCCATTGATGTCAAAGGGGGAGAGATTTGAGTAAGGGGGAGAGCATTGAGTTAGGGGAGCAGCCTCTAAAGAGAGCATTGAGTTAGGGGGAGCAGCCTCCAAAGAGAGTATTGAGTTAGGGGGAGCAGCCTCCATAGAGATTATTGAGTCAGGGGAGCAACTTTGATTCTCAGAGATGGTTTTTGCAGTGATTGTGGTGTTTGCATTAGAGGTGTTGCCATCAATGACAAAGGGGGAGATTGTTGGAAATTTGAGTTAATTTGAGGTATTTTATGTTTTCATTGATGTCACATGGATCATTGATGTCACATGGATCACATTTGGTTTTGGTGGCCAAAATATTTCATAAATAAGCATTTATGATATTTTGGAAAGCATGGCTATTTACAGGGTTTTTATGAAAACCAAGGCAGGCAAAATAAAAGGTTTTATTTAAAACCATGGTGGGCTTATGTGGAAAGGGCTTTTCTTAAAAGCCAAGGTGGAATTTTGTTTCATCGAAAAAGGACCTCCGGTGATGAAGATATTAAAGTTTAAAGTTTAAGTTTAAATTAATGGAGGGCCGACCTATGTGCAATTAATGGAGGTTGGCATATATATATATGTAAAGGTTTCAATTTATTTTGGAAAAATGGGCATATTATATATCGTCGGAAAGCTTATTTCGAGGGCTATTTGACTAACTTATTTAGAAGGAGAAATAAGGTGTGTGTAAAGAGATATTTCTGATTTTGCAAAGGGGTTCCAAAAGTGAAGTTTGCCTTGTTCTTTTTCAAGAGGATTAATTCTTTCATGAGGTGACAAGGTATGCAATATTGTGATTTATTTTATTTTATGGTATAAGTGGTTTTGGGAGTGAAAAGGTTATGCAATGTTTTGATTTATTTTATTTTATGGTACAAGTGGTTTTAGGAGAGATAAGGAAGTTGTGCAATTAAAGGCCTTGGTGATGATTATTGAAAAGTGGAGTAATGTTGATTATTTTGTGATCTACTAACCCTTGTGAAGATTGGCAAAAGAATTTTGTGATTGTGGCAGATTTACAAAGAGGTTTTTTCATCTTCATAAAAGGTATGGGCACATTCTCCTATTGATTGTTTATGGTGGTTGATTTCTGAAATATCATTGGAGGGAAAAGGATTGTTTGTGGTTTCCTTTTCGAAAGTGGTTGGTTGAATGCTTCAAGGTTTTCTGAATTGAGAGTTGTGTCTAAACCTTGTTTGATAAGCATAGTTGTTGAAGCCCATTGGTTGTGAAAGAACTTGAGTTAGAAAAGAACATGAGTATCATTGTTATGTGAGATTTGTGGTTGAGCATTGTTGGAAACATTTGAGTTGGTTGATACATACTTGGACTAGGGTTGTGTGAGAAAGAGTTGTCCCTTGTGATGATTGGTTGAGTTGAGTTGATTGAGCCTAGTCAAGTGATGTGTGAAGTGATTGTTCAAGTTCTATGAAATAAAATATTCCATCATTCTATGTTGAGTTGAGATTAAGGTTAGAACATATTGAGTCTCTAACAATTCTCTTTATGGTTCTATAAGACTTGAATTGAGTTGAGGTTGATTTGAGTTGAGAGTGAGATTAGAACATATTGAGTCTCTAAAAATTCTCTTTATGCTTCTATGAGTTGATTTGAGTTGAGTTGAGATTGATTTGGGTTGAGAGTGAGTTTAGAACATATTGAGTCTAACAATTTCTTTATGCTTCTATGAGTTGAGTTGAGATTGATTTGGGTTGAGAGTGAGATTAGAACATATTGAGTCTCTAACAATTCTCTTTATGCTTCTATGAAGTTAATTTGAGTTGAGATTGCCATTCATTGTTGAGTTCATTTTGAGTACTACTTGAGCATGATTGATTGAGCCTTTGAGAAGGCCTTTGGGATAGATTTGAGGATAGTGTTTGGACAAGTTCTTAGTGAGCTTGTTGGAGCATATTTGGGCAAGTTCTTGGTGAGCTTGCTAGAGAATATTTGGGCAAGTTCTTGGTGAGCTTGCTAGAGCATATTTGGGCAAGTTCTTGGTGAGCTTGCTAGAGCATATTTGGGCAAGTTCTTGGTGAGCTTGCTAGAGTAGATTTGACAAGTTCTGTGTGAGCTTGTTAAGCAGGTTCTGTGTGAGCCTATTGAGCAGGTTCTTAGTGAGCCTATTGATAGAGCTTTGGAGGTGATAGAGTATAGAGGATAGAGTCTCAGTGGATAGAGATCCAACAGCCAGCACAGTTGAAGATAGATCTGAGTGAGGAGTCTTCAAGTGGAGAGAGGTCCACCAGTTAGTGCAACAGAGAGACAGAGTCTTCTAGAAGATCACATAGCCAGAGCAGAAGGGGAAAGAGTTCTCCTATGGAAGAGATCCATGAACTTGAGATTAGGGGATCAACATCTCCTTTGGATAGAGATCCATAAACATTGTAATTGGGAGTGATTCCCAAAGAGATTGATTGAGAAAGTTTTAGTAAAATATTTTCTCCGTGGAGTAGCCCACATTGGGTGAACCACGTAAATTGTGGTGTCTCTATTGTGTATGGTTTTTGTGCATTGCTTTGATTACTCGCTATTGATACTGCTATCTTTACACAACATAATATTGAATTAGAATAAAAAGTAAAAAGTGGTCTTATACTGTTCACCCCCCCTCTCAGTATAAGATTGTGTTCTTCAGATTTTAGATAAACCAGAACTACAATTAGAAGCCATGATAGTCAAAAGACTTGTAGAAGCCAAGTTGCATAATATCAAAGGATTGCACAATTTTATTCTTTCTTGAATCAAATAGGAGGCTACCACCTTAGCTTCTTGTTGATCTGGCACTTCAACTTCTTTGTAATGTTTCCTATTATTTCAAATATTTCAAATTAATGCAAAACTATAAATAGAGGTCGAACCCCCACTTTCAAGAGTCGACTCTAAAGTATTTTCTTGCCCTACTATGTACACAGTTTACAAATCAATAGAAGGAGCATTTTATGGATTATCAATATATGAAGCCATTTTTGCTACTACTACTATGGTTAGTCTATTCTACTAATAGTAGATTGCTAGATTAGAGCAAATTGAAATGCTTCATTTCTAAATATATGCTTGTAAAGGATTCTATTTATATTAATGTGAGTATCGATCTAATTTTGCTATTTGGATTATCGATTCCCTAGATGTTTGACATAATTCTTGAAGTATGCATATGTGCTTTATTGTTAAAGATTATTGAGTTTTGAGTATTGTTAATCACAAGTATTATATGTTGGAATTGATTTGTCAGAGGTTCCCTGTAGATTCCTATGTTGTTAACTTTATCCATCCACTTTGAATCATATTTCTCTAAACCCTTTTTCTTTTCTATCCCTATTCTTACACATTTAACTGAGCTTAAAATGAGTAAACATCCAATTAGATGATAAGGTATACCAGCCTACTATAGAGGTTGAATTAAAATCAATTTTAATCCATATAATGTTGGGGTCAGGGTTATGATTAGTGGGTGTTCGTCTTCTTCAAACCATTTGCAGATGATAGTCACAACTCAAATTCACATTGATGTCAATTTAGATGCGAACATTTTTTGGTACTCTCGATGGGATCCTGTTTGTAGAACGTTCGTTCACCCACTAGATATTAGTTTTCATTTTCCTATAGGAATAAAGATTTAGTGAGTTGTCTTGAACTCACCAATCAGTAGAAACAAATTTACTTGGTGACTCCCTGATATCAAGAACCTAGAAAGCCTTTTTTAGTAGCTTATTCTTTCATGTTCATTATTTCTTATTCTAGGAATACTCAATAACATGTTCCATTCTTTGAGCTACCATCAAGAAGATTTAGGCATACAAGAATATTATCCCTAGATTCACCATTTTAAGATATTAAAATACCAACAATAAATCATTTCTCCTCAATTCAAACTCCACTAAAAACCCTAGTAAACGTGGCTAGACAATAGAATATAAACTCGAATAAAGCTTTATAGAAATTCTCTAATTGGGATACCACTAGTCCTTTAGGAGTCATCCTCATGTATGGAATTCCCCAAGCTATATCCAAATCTATTCCTACATATGATGGTATGGGTAAAAATACTTATGACTATTGTTAGGATATACTAAACTTAACAACCATCCACAATATTAGAAATGAGAATGTCATCGTCAGGCTTCTAGCCCTATATTTTAGAGGAAAAAATCTACGTTGGTTTTATGGAAGAATTTAATGAGTCAACTGATCCTTTCTCCTTCCTAAACCAATTCACATCTATGTAGAAACATTAGCAAGAGTTAGTTTTTGATTTTAATCCAAGGTTTATTAGAATGTGGAAAAGGATACCCCTTGAAGCTAAGATCAACTGTCCCCTTTTTTTCATGTATTATATTAGGGCCATTGGGTCAGACCTGTGGCTACAAAATTAATAGTCAGGAGTATCTACCTTTCCTCAAGTATACAATATAGTCGTATGGGCAGAAAATATCCTAATCAATGTAGGAAGGCCACCTCCAAATATAGTCATGTCATATTGCACTGATATCCCTTATTCACAAGCAAATGTAGATACATATTCATATATGGATCCACATTCATTGTCATCACCACTTCCTCAAGTGGCCCCAATTTTTTCTCCCAAAACAACATCTTCCTCAATCTCTTTTCCACCACTCGCATCTCAAATTCCTAAAGAATCCACCTAGGTGCTTGATATTCATTTTTTTTTTAAAATCAATAACAAGGTGAATGAAATGGAAGAGAGAGATATGGAGAGGTATCATCAAATAATATTACCATATATTAATAGGGATTAGAAGCCTAACACCAGTAATAATGTAGGACCCAAGGTTAACATAAATTAAGAAGATCAAGAGTTTGACACTGACACTAGCCTGGTAAATATTTGGTGTCTTGTTTGTAATGCTACTCACAATTTAGATACCTGTGTCATGTACCAACACCATGTGCAAAAATACATGGAGAAGACTGAGAGGAATAAAAAAGGAAGAGTCAACATGATATGGCAGTTAGAACAAAATTATGGTCATACAAGATCTTTGTGAGGAAGAAATACTTTCTATCATGACCAGGTCCAAAAAAAGACATTGTAGGTTTATCCACAGAAGATGGATCAATTTCAAGTCCCCTCTAGAAAAGAAAGAATCACCTCTATAGAGTAATGATAAGTTCCTCGTTCCATAGGCAAAAAAGAAAACAGATGCAGTTCCTAGAGGTCAAAAAAATGTGATGAATGCTTCAAAGCAGTATGAGAAGGAAAATAATAAAGAACAAATAGGTTCTAAATATGAAGCACAAGAAAAGTTGGCATTTCCTTCCATTACTAAGAGGTAGAGGATTGAAGCTACATAACAATATAAGAGGAAGTATGGTGAACTAGAGAGGAAGTATGAGAAAACTCCCTTGGAAAAGTTTGAGTTCAACATCATTGAAGAACTGAAGAGGACCCCATCTAGAGCAAGTCTCTATGACACACTCTTTATCTCTGGTTAGATTGATCTACTCAAATATTCCTTAAGTAAGAATTATCAATAAAAATGGACTACTATATTTTTTAGCATATATTATGGTAAGGAGAGGATGAATCTTGAAACCTTAAAAAACAAGCCTCCTCCCTTTTATATTTATTTAATAATGGAGGGTTGGATACTACACAACTGTATGATAGATTCAGGGGCTTCAACCATAGTCATACCCAAAGCAGTCTGTGATGATATGGGAATGGAGTATACTTGTTCCTATCTAGGATTTCTATAATTGGATGATACACCAATTAAGACCATTGGAGTGATTAAGGATGTGTTGATGATATTACACAGAGCTCCAAAGGTCAATGTTGTACAAGAAATTGTAGTGGTAGACCTAGAGCCTTACTTTGGTTTGTGTCTTTCTAGAGAGTTCACTGCTAATCTAGGATGTTATATATATTTAGATTACTCTAGCATGATTATTATATACAAAGGCAATAGAATAAGAATAATCCTAGAAAAGCTTGTGTCCTATCCCATTGAAAAAATAGAAGAAGACATGTGTAACCTCTCAGCTTTGGATGAAATTGAATTGGTAGAGAGCTTTGAAGAGTTATAAGTGGAAATTGAGTTGTCATTCAAAGAATACTACAACCTTTTTGGGACAAGAATGGGAACTTACAACATCACTTATGAAGTAGAGAAAAAGACCCTGACCATATCTAATCAGTAATTGAGAGAATAAAAAATGTGGACAATGCATTTTGATGGGGTAAGATGCAAAAATAAGGCTAATGCTGGTGTAACTTTGAAATCTCCTTTAGAAGGTCTACAAAGTTTTGATTATAGGTTAACATGGTCTTGTACTAATAATATTGCAGAATATGAGGCTCTATGTTTAGGATTTATGCAAGTAGAGATTATGGGAATTAAAATATTAGATATATATGGTGACTCAGGGCTAGTAGTTAATCAAGTCATAGAGAAATGCAGCAACAAGCACCATTACTTGAAATCATACAGGAATATCGTATGGGATTTTATGGAATATTTTGATGATTTAAACATCCACTCTATTCCTAGAAAACATAGTATGTCGGTTGATGCTTTAGCCATTAAGGGCTCTAATTTTAGCCTTTCTTTAGATCTTAGGTCAACAAAGGATAAAAGAGTTAAATTAGTCTTGAGGCCTGCAATACCAGATAGATAGAGTTTTTGGCAGGTTTTTGAGAGTGATGATCAAATCATAGAATTTATAGTAAGAGGAACTTGCTTATCTAGTTTGCTGGAAGATCTCCCTTAAGAAATGGATCAGCAATATGTTATACAGCTAAAAAATAATCATATCCCTATTTGATTACACTAGAAAGCCTCTTTGATAATGAATATGGGAGGAAATCAAGAGCCATGGAAATCAATGATGAAATATATAAATATATTGAAGTAGAAAAGGATAAAAAAACTTAATATTGGCATTCAATCTTCTCCAAAATAAGTGGTGGAAATTAAGGTCATATACCTCAAATACCAAAATATTATAGCCTGGTCATATGAAGATCTTAAGGTATATGATAAAAAGATTATTCAACACACTATTGAGTTGGAAGTTGATGCAAAGCCTTTTAGGTAGAAGTAGAGACCTAAGCATCCTAATATTAAATCCATAATGATATAGGAACTTCTCAAACTGTTGAAATCAAAGATTATCTATTCTATCAAACATTCTACATGGGTTGCTAACTTAATCTCTATCAAGAAGAAGAATACATCCACTAGTGTGTTGATTTTAGGAATCTAAACAAAGCATCACTAAAATATTACTATCCTCTTCCTCATATTGATAAAATTCTATAGATTATTGTAGGGGCTGAGAGGTTTTCTATGTTATATGGTTTCTTAGGATACAACCAGATTTGGGTGAAGGATGAGGACTAGTTCAAAATAACCTTTACTCTAAGCGGGGTACCTTTGCTTATCAGAGAATACTTTTTGTTTTATCTAATGCAAGGTGCACCTTTCAGAGAGCCATGGACTATGCTTTTGGTGAGTTGATCAATAAAGTCATTCTCATCTACCTTGATGATATGACTATATTTTTCCATAAAAGCAAGCTCACTTGGAACACTTAGAACAAGTGTTTCATAAATGTAGAGAGTTTGGCATCTCCCTAAATAAAAATAAGTCATTTTTTGTAGTCCATGAGGGTAAATTATTATATCATGTAGTATCTAAAGAAAGAATACCAATTGATCCTAATAGAGTAAAATAAATACTAGCTCTTCCTCTCTCTATGAAAAAAAAGGCCTTGCAATCATTCTTTGGACAAATAAATTTTGTGAGGAAGTTCATTTTAGACTTTGCTAAAATTGTTAAATATATTTCAGAATTGCTAAAAATTAATATGGAATTTAAGTGGACTAAAACAAGGAAGCAAGCTTTTTAGGCAATCAAGCAATCCATTGTTACTACCCCAAAACTAGGAAACCTTGATTTCAGCAAGGATTTCATTTTGTATGCGTATGGATCTGAGGAGAGTTATCCAGTAGTGCTAACACAAAAGAATTATTATGGATAAGAATGTTTCATATTTTTATGGAGCCAGACTATCTATGAGTACAAAACTAGATATAACTTTATTGAGAGATAAATGTTTGTAGTCATGAAATTATTGAAGAAGTTCAAACAATACTTGGATCAAAGTAAAAATCTTGTTTATGTGGTACATCTAGATGTTAGAAGTTTCATCTTACAAGGATATTTGGGTAACAAGAGAGCCAGTTAGATTACTAATATTCAAGAGTATAATGTAGAAATCCATCCTACAAAGTTAGTCATAGGTAGAGCATTATGTCAGGAGATGACAACAAAAGTAATCTTAGACCCAATATCAGCCAGAAGGATTTTGATAAAGTGGAGGTGGTTCCTTAGAAGAAGATTGGATTGATGAGTTGACAAGTTACTTCCAAAGAGGAGTGTGTCCTCCAAAGCTTAATGCTTCACAAAGGAGGTATAGACTTCAAGCTTTGAAATATGTCCTCTTACCTGAGGGAATATATAAAAGAAACCTTAATGGAGTTCTTCTAAAATGTTTGAAAGACAATAAAAAATAGAAGTTCATTGAATAATTTTATAAGGAACTGTTAGGGGGACATTCTTTAGGAAGAGTTACTACTATGAAAATTATAAGGGAAGGTTATTACTGGCCTACTATCTTTGCTGAAACTTTTAAAGTAATGCGAGCATGTAATAAGTGCTAGAGATATTTAGGGAAGAATATAAATGCTTCACTCCTCATTAAGTCTATCCAATTAGAAGAGCCTTTCAAGTAGCGAGGATTAAATTTCACTAGAGTCATAAATTCTAACTCTTCAACAGGTCATAAATATATTTGACTGCTACAAATTACTTTACTAGATGGGTAGAGGCAATTCCAACCCAAAGATCAGATCAAGAAGTAGTGATCAAGGTCTAAGGTGTAGACCAATTGGTTCGACCAAACCCCTTAAGGGGGGCAAAGGTCTAAGGTTCAAATCTTGGGCCTCGCTAGACTGAATGCTTGTCCCTTTCCTGGTACTTTCAATAGTGTAATAGGTTTAAAATGATTGTGGAATGGTGGTTATAGGGGAAGACTACACAAAGATCTATGTGGCAGATTATGGGGTGGATAACACAGAATACTATGGCAGCCATAAAAGATGGACAACCTACCCGGATTTGTGGTGGCTATCGATTCCACCATGTAAATTCAAAAAAAGTAGTGATCAATTTTTTTTGAAAGCCTAATCACAAGGTTTGGTCTCCTTGAAGCTCTGGTAAGTGATAATGGCCCATCTTTCATAGGTGTAAGGTACATAGAATTTGCAAGTCATTATAGCATATGCTTAAAGAATTATTCTAACAATTACCCTCAAGGGAATGGGTTAGCAGAATCCACTAACAAAAATCTACTCAAAATCTTGTAAAGAGCACTGAAAGATAACAAAAGAAGCTAACACCTTCTCCTAGAATAGGCCTTGTGGGTAGATAGGATTACTACCAAAAAATCAATCAAAACAACCCCTTATGCATTAGTGTATGGAAAAGAACCTATTCTACATACTCATTTGGATATACCAATTCTAAGATTGGTCAGGAAAGATGTTGAATCATATCAGAACCCAGTAGAGGCTAGATTGATGCATCTCCTACAATTGGAAGAAAAAAGGACTAAAGCATATGAAATTTTTTAGAAAGGCACTCCATTGATACCAAAGAATGGTTTGATAAGAAAGCTATATTCAAAAGATTCAAGGTTGGTTATTTAGTCCTAAGATGGAATGTAGAAAGATCCAAATTAGGCAATCACCAAAAGTTTGATTCTTTTTGGGATAGTCTATTAAAAATAGTTAAGGTCAAGGAGAAAAATACTTTCTAGCTTCAGGATCAAGAATAAAATTTATATCCAATCCTAGTTAATGGATATAATCTAAAGCTATAATTTGAGTAAAACATTCCTTTTCATGTAATATATGTACATATTTGTATTATATTGTCTTTTCTAGAGCTTTTATATACTTAAAAAAAAGGAAAAAAATAGGGTTAGTGGCTCATAACATGTTCCCAATTGGAGATAAAATTTCAAATCTAATGTTGTGCATTGTACCATTGCGTGCTCTGTGTCGCACCTAAAAATAATAAAATAAAGGTTGATTGTGAGCCATGCCATGTTCTACATCATGACCAATCAGTGAACAAGGTATTATTGAAAATCTGTGCTACTTTTCCATCAATTTGAATTTTGAAGTGTGTGTCTAAGTGGTGGATCATCTACCGCATTAATGGTGGGGAGCATGCATGCAAAGTATTTAAATCTAGAATTCGACTAAGCTACATTTCACAAATGGTGCTAACTCCTCAAGAGTATTAACAACTAGTTGAGATAAATTTGGAGAGCACTAAAGAAGTACTGTTGAAAGTTTTCTTAGAGATGGCACCAAAAGCTGCAAAGCAAGCTACTCAATAGGAAAGTGTTGAAGTTGCATGCTATGTTGATGAGGTACAAGTAGTAGCTGATACAAAAATGACATGGAAAAGGAGAACTAAGCTTAGGAGGAAAATTGATTATAATTTCTTTGAAGGATTACCAATTTCACTACAAGGTACTTGTGTTGTCTGCTCTCTCTTGTCATTTTATATCTGTGATTCGGTTCATCCCTATCCAAAATAGATTTTTGCCATTGTAAAGTTCAATGACCCTAGGGTTAAAGTAGTAAAACCAGTCAAGGGCAAAATCCTTTTCAATATAACTACACAAGCTTATTGTGACCTTTTGCTATGGGTAGAGACCCACTTGTATATCCTAAACCCTTTGACCTACAGGGCTAAACTAAGTATTATTTATTAAAGGGTCATCCTCAGAATGGTGAGCATTTTAGAAAAAAGGTTTTACAACCAATTTAAAAATATAAAATCTAGGGATAATTTACCCAAAATCCCAATTGACATTGAGCATTTTTCCTACCCAAAAATCTTTACCATGCTAGCATGCTTAGACGGTTTAGATTCCAACCAATATGTAAGAGATTGGCATATAGCCATTGTTTATTGCATTTCTAATAAAAAATGTATAGAACACCTATGGGAGATGAAAATAATAAACCAATTTACTTTGATTGGCTATAATTCCTCTCCAAAAGAATGCATGAATAGTTGGTAACCATGAAGAAAGGTTCAGAGGTCCTCTATTTCAGGTACTGCTATAATATAGTACATAATTGAGGACCTCTGATACCTTTGATTGGATTATACAAACATTCACCATAAATTCCATGCCTTAATGTATAAAAATAATAATCACTTATGCACCATTATTCCTCCAACATTAGGAAACTAACAAAATTTAAATCAAAATTAAATACCTTGTCCTTGGAGGGAATCGAAGCCTCAACCTCATCTCACCACAAGCGCCTTAACCGCGGCCAAAGTTGTCGCACAAGCCAAGTGCTCGCTTGAGATTAAAGAAGTACCACATGCTTCTTAATATCACACCACCTTCCATCAAGAAAAAGGTTGTATGCCTTGGGCACCTCAAAAAACACACCAAACAATGCACACGAGGATTTGAAACATCAACCACCTTGCTACTAGTGCATTTGCGCTTTTCCAACTACCACTAGGCCATGCTTGCCCAATATAACTTGAGTACATAACCGTCCTCCCCTATGCCTTTCGCTGCCACATTTTCGTAAATCACAAGCTCTCTTTTTCGCATGCCACTGATTTATTAATTCGAGCAAGGGTAACTTTCCAATGTTTTTGGAAAAGTATTTATATTCATTATATTTTCTTTGGACACGTTGGTGCTAGCTCCTCCATGACGATGTCGACGAAAATATAGAGGCTTCGAAAGCCTTTTTATTTAAACCCCAACTTTGGGTTTAATTTACTTTAAACTTTGCGCTTTGAAATATTTTTCCCTCCAAAACTGAACCTTAGGATTTTGTAAAAAATAATTAATTGTTCTTTGTAAACCAAATAATATTATAATTAAAATTATAATAATTTATTTGGGCTTTTCACCACCTTGGATAAATATTATAATATTATATCCTTCCATTGCTTCGGATATATTTGCTTCCAAATGAGAACTGAAACCATTTTCTGATCCATTATTTTTGGTGTAAAATAAAAATATTTAACCCATTACAACTTCCATTGAACTTTGCACTTGAACTAGAGAAGAACTATCACTGGCATCTTGAAATCAATGACAACTTTGGATTAGCGACTGAAAATATCCAATAAGGAGGAGGAGGATATTCTCCTTAGGATCCAGTGAGAGATAAAGTATAGGACAACTTTGTATTTACTCCTATAAAATTTACTATTGCAGTCCCTTCAAAGCCATCCCTGATTTTAGAAATTGCATTGCAAACTGAACAACATCAATATGATACTCAAGAAGAAAATAAAATATTTGGTAGGGGAGGCCTAGAAAGAAGTTAGCAAGAAGAAGAAACTGGATCAAACACAAGTAGTTGAACAAACTTAAGTTACAACTACAAAGCAACCAATTCAATAGGTACAACAATAAAGTGTAGATGACATCTTCCAACATGATACATTGGTAGGTAAAGGTATGATCCCTATCCCTTATTCTCCTTCTCCTTCTCCTTACTCAAATAATTATCCCTTCCATTCTCAAAAACAAAAGGAAAAAAAGGTATCATATCCACCTCATAACTCCTCACCATCTTCACCAGTTGTCTCAATATCTCACTCCATTCCATCTCCACCTTATTCATAAAAAATATTGATATCATCATCACCCACTTGCACCCCTTCGTCTCCAAAATTATTACCACTTACATCAATAGGGGAACAAACACTTCCATCTTCTCCACCATATTTCACAATTGTAATATTCATTCCCATTTTCACACCTATTACAACCCCTACAATAAGCATTGATTCCACCATTATTACCGCCACACCCTTTCCATCTATGCTAGGCCTATTTTTTCCTTTTACTCATAACTACTTCTACTCGTACAAATCATCCTACAACAACTTCTTTGCAGAAGGTTAAGAATGTCTCACAAAAGATACAAAATTTATGGGGCAAGAAATTAGCTCAACCTTCAAAACATGTTGCTCAATGGAGGAAGACTATGATTGTTGATCCTATGGCTCAATAAAGAAAAACTATCTCCCCCACTCCTCTTGTTAACAAACTAGAGGAAGACATGATTGTAGTAGATTATTAGTTGGAAGAGCATATTGAGGATATTACTCAATTGCCCATGAAGGATGAATTGGTTATAGCTAAGGCTCATCTGGAGATCATCTATGTGCAAATTGATATTTGCAAAGAGAAATATAAGAAATTAGAGGGAAAATTAAAAGGTTGGAGAAAACAATCAACAATTAGAAGAAATGTAAAGAAAGTCTTAAGAAATGAAGGCAAGAACTGGCAGAACAAATATCAAGAGGCCATCAAATTCAAGGAGTAAGCTAAGGAGCTAAAAAAAAAGAATGAGGCTGAGGTCAAAGAGATACAAGCCTTAAAACAACAACTTCAAGTTGAAAATGCTAGAGCTACAGGTTTCTCTAAGGACAAGGTTAAGTAGATCAAAAAACAAAAATGGTATAAAATTTGAGAGAAATGCTCAGTAATCCAACTTGTGATTGATTACATGGATGAGGCTACCCATTTGTTGCAGGTAACCAAGGAAGACTTGGAGAATTTTAATGAAGAACTACAACCAATGGTGATACAAGAAATACAAGCTATCTAAAAATATATTTAGTGTTACTGCTAAGCCCATTCCTTATAAGGTATGGAATACTAAAATATTAATGGCTAAGATCGTAATAAGGAAGAAAAAACTGCTCCAAAAGGGATTGCTACTAATAAATAGAATCGAAGGTAAGCTTTAGGAGATTATGGATACCAACAAAGAAATGATGCAGTATGGTTTTGGAGGGGTTTGGAGTGAAAATAACATCCTTTTATCAGAATAAGACCTTCAAACCAACATAAATTCAATCATGTAGGATGAGTCTAAAATAAATGCCTAGGAGGACCCAATCAATCAGGATCAAGTTTCTCAGTTGATAAAAGACTTAACCAGGCTTAAATATTTAATGGAATATCTAGTGGATAAAGGACATTCCATGTCCTATGAGGAAACTACCAAGCTATAGTTTACCCATAAACAACTTATAGAGATGACTAATCCCACTAAATCAGTCTGAGATCAAGCCTTAGAAACATTAAATCAGATGATTCAACTATTCAAAATAAAAGTATAACAAGAGGCGGATCAAGAAGAGGAGGCTAATCAAGAAGAGGAGGTTGATGAAGAAGAAGAAGATCAAGAAGAGGAAAATACCAAGGATGAATAAGAAAAGAGTGAAAAAGAAGAGGTGATACGAGAAAAGGAAATAGAGGAATAGAATCAACAAGAATAAGAATGAAGATATCCCATTGAGGAGTTAGAAATAATTTTGAGTACTAGAACTGTTAGAGAGATCCTAGGAACATGTTTTGTGAATTTTTTTGTTCTTGAAAAGAGTTAGAGATAGTAAGGAAAGCATGAGCAGGTAAATTTCATGAGAAAGTCATTCCATGAGCTTTTAAAAGAGAAGCAACCTTGCTGAAGATGCACATATTTTTATCCCCTATAACAAGTCATAAAGATACAATATCCTAAGGCATGCTCATATTTTATTCTCACATTGATTATATGTGAACCGTTACTCTCTGAATATCTTCATAAATGTTCAAGAGAGTGATGGTCACAAGGAAGTTATACCTTGAGATATAAGTTGCAGCTAGCTAGAGGCCTTCCCACTCCATTTTCATTCATCCAATTTTATTCACACTCCCTCAAATTTCCATTGTTCATTCATCCATCCATTAATCCACTCATTCCATTTCATCCATCCATATTTTGACTCAAGTTTCCCAAAGGATAAGACTTGGATTTCTCATTTTTACTAGCAAAATTCCCTAAGAGGTGCCAAAATGTAGACCCAAAAAGGCCACATACTTAGAAAATTTTCCAAAATATTTCTAAGTCCCAAAAAATGCTTCAAATTGTGTTAGTGGTGTAGCACAACATGCTCTATACCATGGTCAACTCAGTCAAATGGGTAATTTGTATTTTTCAAAACGTGGTTTAGAACACAAAAAGAGAAAGTAGCTTGCAACAAAGATTTTTCACTACACGATCTAGAGCATGGTTCTATACCATGGTCAATGCAGTCAAATATCGTAAGTCGCCAATTTAAATCATGGTTCAGAATATGGTTTCGTACCATGTGATCCAACTCATGTATCTATACTACACGACTCAATGTATGGTTCCACATCATGGTTAGCTTGGTCAAAATTTTGAGTTCAATAATTCAAATCACAGGCTAGAGCACAATTCTCTATCAAATATTTCATAACATGGTTCTATGCTCCAAACTTCAACCTATGGTTCTATGGCACGTGCTTCAACCTATTGTTCTATGTTACAGTTAGAAATGTCAAGGCTATTACTTCAAAAATCAAAGGAGTGGTTCACAACATGGTCCTACATCGTGTGACCCAGAGGAAGGTTTTAAAATCACATCTTCAATAATAAATGTTCTCTTATCCTAGGTTGTGATCAAAGCAATCAAACCCTTCAAATAAAAGCTTCAAACGATGGATTAGAATATGGTTCTACGTATTTGAGGAGGAAGTAGAAAGGGTTGTGATGATTTCTAGGTCGTAAAGTGTTATAGATCGTAAAGAAGCATGTCAAAATTTCAAATGAGCTAGTATTAGTTGTTCAACAGGAGATCAATGGTCTATATACAAAGTGGCTCAAATCACGCATAAAAGCAAGAGTTGATGCAACATAAGATAACAGATCGATGTTTAAGCTATTTGTACGCTAAAGAGAGTAGGAAAATGAGGCAATATATAATCAAGATTCATGAGCTGATTCAGTTGCAGATCTATGACAAGGTAGCCACAACAAGAATAAGAGATGACCTTGATTTCAGATCAATCAAATCTATAGCTAGAAGCCATGAGAGCTGAATGACTTACAAAAACCAAGTTGTAGAAGATCGAAGGATCACACAATTTTCTTCTTGCTTGAATCAAACAAGAGGCTATCACCTTAGCATCTTGTTGATATAGTAATTCAACTTCTTTGTAATGTTGCATATTCTTTCAAATATTTCAAATTAATGTAAAACTATAATAGAGGTTGAGCCCTCACTTTCAAGGGTCGATTCCAAAGTGTTTGCTTGCCTTACTATGTACACTTTTTGCAAATCAATAGAAGGAGCATTACTTGGATGTTTACCTTAGACTTGGGTATTTTTTCTTTTGTGGATTATCAATATTTGAAATCATTTTTGCTACTACTGCTATGGTTAGTCTATTCTACTAATATTGGATTTCTAGCTTAGAGAAAATTGAAATGCTTCATTTCTAAATGTATGCTTGTAAAGGATTCTATTTCTGTTAATCAAAGTATCGATATAATTTTGTTATTTGGATTATTGATGCCCTAGATGTTTGAAATAATTCTTGAAGTATACATATGTGCTTTAATGTTGAATATTACTGAGTTTTGAATGTTGTTAATTGCAAGTAGATAAATTGAGTTGCCAGAGGTTCCCTGTAGATGCTTATGTTGTTAGCTTTATCCATCCACTATTGAATCATATTTCTCTAAACCCTTTCCCTTTTCTATCCCTATTCTTACACATTTAACTAAGATTAAATGAATCAACATCCAAATAGTTGACAAGGTATACTAGCCTACTCTGGACGTTGGATAAAAAGCAATTTTGATCCATCTAATGTTGAGGTTAGGGCTATGATTATCAGGTGTTCACCTTCTTAAAACCATTTGTAGATGATAGTCATAGCTCGAATTCACATTGATATCAATTTATATGCCAACAATCCCTAAGGGTTTCAATAGGGATAATGCATCTAGATTGAGACCAATAATCTTTTTGAACATTTCTTATAAAATGAGTGGTAAAGTCTTTACCTCATAGGATCAATTTTATTGCACATCAAATTATTCACCCTAAGTAAACATGGTTCCTTAAAAGAGGATTTATTTTGAAAAAATAATACTAGATCGAGAAACACTTAAATAAGCAATAGATTTAAAAGAAAATGCTTTTTGTTAATTTATACTTAATAAAGTATATGATAAAAATCATTAGCCTTTTATACTTCAAATGCTCCACTTAAAAAAAAGATAAATTGTTTTATATCATAAAATGTATAAAAATATAAATAATTTTACTAAAATTATTGTTATAAATTATCTTCTAAAATTAAGTTATAGGGTTGTCCTCGAACTCTATAAATTATTTTATCTCTAATGATTCCTTGTCTTACTTTTATGAAAAAGCAACTCAATTAAACATTATTAAAAGCATTTCAATTCCCAACAAGGCATAATTATCAATTCCCACGTTATAGATGATTTTTTCTTTTTCTCAAGAACAAAAAAATAAAATTAAAAATGCATTGAAAATGTTGAATGACTTCTACTTTTTGGAGCTCAACATTCACTTTCATCTTAATTTTAATTTGAGATTATGCCTAACCTATATAGATCCCACAAGAGTGAAAGCAAATTAAACATGGAGAGATCATGAGATGTCTAGTTATTCCTTTTGGATCTAGAGCGTCCACTAATGATATGTGGAAATAGTTCATGGCATAATTGAATAATTGGATGACCAGGCACCTGTCTCTTACCGCCTAAACTATAGGCGGTCTTGTCTACGAAAATGTATAAATATGTTTAAAATATTTTAAACATCATAATCATTATGAATTAATATCATTACAATTGTAAAGTAAAACTAAACGTTTTTTAAAAACTTATTTATCCAGTCTATTTTTTTTTAAAGAAAATAAAAATAATGGTTGAGATTTTGAGTATTCTTTCAAACGACAAACTTGTAATGAAAAAAATAGCTTTTCACATTTACAATCTCCTTGAACTTGTATTTTTATTTATTTTTAAATTTCATGGTTTAAAAATCTACGCATATTGTATCTTAGAGCGTTTTGATTTAACGTAAAGTCATAGACCAAGTTTCATTTGTTTTGTACTGTGTGAACATAAGTGGGTCACCTACTGTTGAAATACAGGTAATCTCCCGGTTACTTGGAGACAATACCCTAAAACAACCTAAAATAGAGCTAGGTAATTTATGAATATGTGCCAGATGAAAGCGACCTCCAACGAACCTCTAACGGCAACTGTTAGTTTTTTCTGTTTAATTTTCAAACGATTTATATTTTGATCACAAAATATGAGTGGCCACCTCACATTACATCATTCTCCACATTACAGGCAGAAATGACGGTGGTAGTGTGAAGAGTTGAGCATGCTTTTTCTACCGCCTTCAGATAAGTATGAGAAAATTTGTATTATATAAAACGATCTTATCATATCTTATATATTTAACCAGACCTGGATTCCTTCTAGAAAAGAAGACCACCAACCCTTATTCTCCGCACCCGGCTTCCGTGCTGCACCAATCGACCGAAATTTCCTGTTACTGCCCTGGGCCCTACAATTTTTTGTTCGATAATTTCAAGCGGTTGTGCGGAAGATATCAATTTAAACGTCGTCTTCACAAGTTTGAAGGCATTGGCGGTGAACTTCCTTGGCTCTTTCTGTACGTAGTTAATATTCTTTAACCTCCCATCTCCTTTTCCTACACCGCCATTGACTTTTGAATGACAGCCCTGTATTCGTGTAAGCTGGAGGTGTCAACATTCTATTTGATACACACACCAATTCAAAGAGGGAGATATTTTGTCTCCATTGCCTATAAAAGTAGAGCATCGGCAACATCCAATATCACTTGCTTCCTTCTGCTATACTCTACAATTAGTATTCCTGCAACAATTTATATATTTTCAAGTCTTCCCTTACATATCACTACGCTACTCATGGCTAGAAAGATGGCCACGCTTAACTCTGGCTACTCCAAAAGAGCCTTCATAACTTTCCTCGCCGGATCGGGGGATTACATAAAAGGCGCCGTGGGCCTCGCCAAGGGGCTCAGGAAGGCGAAGAGTTCGTATCCCCTTGTGGTGGCGGTCTTACCCGACGTTCCGCAGGACCACAGGTTACAATTGCGTAACCAGGGTTGCATCGTTCGAGAGATTCAGCCCATCAATCCCCCAGAGAATCAAGTCCAGTTCGCCATGGCCTATTATGTGCTCAACTACTCCAAATTACGCATCTGGGGGGTATGTTATTCTTCGATTTTCCCCCTTTTTTCTTGTTGTTACAATATATTATAATAATAGGATTCAAATTCAGATTGTGGGTTGTTAAATGTGCAGTTTGAGGAGTACAGCAAGATGGTGTATCTGGATGCGGACATACAAGTCTTTGACAACATCGATAATCTGTTCGATATGCCGGATGGGTATTTCTATGCTGTTATGGACTGCTTCTGCGAGAAGACGTGGAGCCACAGTCCGCAATACAAGATTGGATACTGCCAACAGTGCCCTGACAAGGTACAATGGCCCGCGGAATTGGAGAAGCAGCGCCCTGCTCTGTATTTTAATGCTGGAATGTTCGTGTTTGAGCCCAGCCGACTGACGTTCGACTCTATCATGGAAACTCTCATGTCTACCCCTCCAACGCCTTTTGCCGAGCAGGTGCAGTTTTTTACTTTACCTTATTTATTTTTGCCAAACTGATTTGAAATTGCCTGAGATTAATTAGAGTCTGTCCATCCTTGCAGGATTTCTTGAACATGTTTTTCGAGAAGATGTACAAGCCCATCCCGTTGGTGTACAACCTCGTTTTAGCCATGTTATGGCAGCATCCAGAGAACGTGGATCTAGACAGAGTGAAAGTTGTGCACTATTGTGCAGCTGTAAGTTTATTTCTGGCCCAAATTTAGTCTAAGCATAGACATCGATGTTCTTTCTGGTAATGATCGAATATGTGTGATGGATGTGCAGGGTTCAAAACCATGGAGGTTCACTGGGGAGGAGATAAATATGGAGAGGGAAGACATCAAGATGTTGGTGCAGAAATGGTGCGACATCTACAACGATCCATCCCTTGACTTAAAATCCACTGATGGAATGGAAGATTCTGACGGCATATCTGATTTGCAAAATGTCACTGCTAACTCGTTCCGTGCTGTCCTGCCCAAGCCGTCCAAGATTGTGCCTGCTCCTCCTGCAGCTTGAGCAGGAATACCAAATGCTGTGTACTGTAAATCAGAATACTTCATATAGTGTGTATATACTAGGGAAAGTTGCTTACACAGTAACTCAGAATCCCAATACTTAATGTTATTTTTTAATTGTACGTATGGTTGGAGGTGCGAGTCTCCATATGAATTTGGAAGAACTCGTGTGGCCTGGCGGAGTTTTTTAATATCATTTGTTTGTAGTAGAACAACTGTTTTAATTGAGTGTTTATCAGTCGTCGTGATTTAACTCCTTGAGAGTTCGTTTTACTTGAGTAAAAATCTGGATGAAATGACAACTGATGGTTTCTTTATATAATCAAAATAAATATTATAAAAACATTATTCGTTTGTAAATTATGATTTTTTTTGCAATATAAGATTTTATTAATTGCTTCAAATTTTTAGAGTTGCAGGCTACGACTTTCGAAGCCTATAGCTCATGTTCTGGGCAATATATATCGAAAAGAATTGTTTTCAAAAATAGGTGGAGATTGTAGAATGGTATTTGGTGTAATGGTAGTTGCGTAGTTATTATGAGGTCGATTTCTCTTGTGTTTGCTCGAACGAGCGTTGATATTTGTAAATATTTATGAACGATGTTCAATATAAAAAAAATAGGTGGAAATTCAAGTGGTTTTATATATTTTGATTTTTAAAATGTTAAAAAAAATAATATGTTTGAATTATTAAAATATCTTTAAAAATTACTTGGACAGTAACTTGCAGAATGGACGATTAAAAAGGAAATATAGTAAGAAACCATATTACAAGCTAAAACCTGTAATGCACATTTCTACCGACCAATTAAAAGAATTACTTAAAAAACGTAAAATACGTATTATGTCGGAATGATGGAGAGAAATTGGTACACAAAATTCACATGTATCTATAAAGCTTTTTCCCAGAGTATTAGTCAACGCTAGATTTAATTGCTTCTATATCTTCTATAAGGAAAGCTCCCTGTCTTGGTTACACGTATGCATAAAGAAAATTAATTTATTATCTAATTTTTTTTTAAATATATTTTTAAGTTTTTAAAGATTTTTATAATCACAACATAAAAACATGGATAATTGTTTGTGACTCACAATGTTTGTTTCTCTCACAAGTTCGATCACATACATTCGCACACACCTTATTATGATTTAAATCTAGGTCTCCGGTGTGGAGACTATTACTTGCAAGATTACGAAGAGTTAAGTTTGCCTTTATAATATCACATTGTAAGTATAGGCGTTGTGTCTTTATGTTATAATACTCTCGTTACTTTCATTTATAGTGTTTAGATGTCTTTTCATATTGAATAATGGATATCATTATACTTAAAATTTATATTTGATTATATTTTTTAGTTGTATCTTTGTATAATTTTATTTGAATATTTTTCATCCTTTATTGTATACATATATTTATTTGAATATCCTTTAATTATCTTATTAAAAGATTTTTCACATGGTTAATTTACAGTCATCAACAAAGTTACTTTGTGGTTTTTCTTAACTACTTTCATATTTGATGGTTTCTTTCAACCAGTTCTGTGTTTTGTGGTTTCTCTCGATCATTTTTATAGGTTTTTTATGACTTCCCCACAACGATTAAGTGGATAATTACCCATATCAACTATTTTAAGGATACTCAATATTCACATATATCTATTTAATGATAGTGAGGATTGATCCATGAATAAGTCAGGATCCATTTGTTTCCTCAAGGGCTTAATACATTGTTTGACATTCACGTCAAGATCCATTTGTTTCCTCAAGGGCTTAATACATTTGTTGGTATCATCTCCTCCCTTAAATTTGTCATTGAAAATGATCAACTCCTAACTTTTAAGTTGGTTTTCTTCATGTTTTATGTTCTTTCAATTCGAAGTCTTAAATGAAACTAAACTTAAAGGTGAGATTATATTGATCCCTTTTGTACCCCACAATTGCCTTCTTTCACCTCTCTAATGATCACATGGATCACACATCTTATGTTGATGTTCATAAGGTCATCCAATCACATGGCCATTTTTTCCTTCTATAAAGAAATCTCTCTCATAAGAATATAAAGTCACTATAGAGGATAAATTACATGTTATAGACTAAGAGTTGGATATTAAGATAATGATCTTGAAGGATTAAGAAGGTAATAGAACATGATATAGACCACTCTTAACTTGCACCATGTATTTGCTTCATGTAGCTAAAAACGTTAGATGTTCGTATGATGGTAATCCTTACTTATGTTGAAAACTATTTAATCTAACCTTATTGGTCAACGTTGACCAATGTAATCATGTGTAAGATTACAAGCCATCATTATGCAATGTGCTTTTGATGTAATTAACCCAATGCACCAATGGTTATTTACCTTGAATATTGTTAACATGCATTAAACCCTTTATGCCTAATGTATTATGGGAAAAGGTTTAGCAATTTGTAATTAACCTCTATGCCATAATATTATTAGCATCCATCATTACTAGGTATGTATGTTGCATTATAAGATGGTATTTTTCAAAATGTTTATATATAAGGGTGTTAAAATAAATTCCTAAAAAGGGTGTGTATGGGAGAGTTTTTCAAGAAACATAGATTATGGGAGGGATTTTTGTTTGAAAGGTGGTTTTTTAAAAGAGGGATCGTTTCTTTTTTAAACTATAGTAAAGTTATGATTTTTCTATTTTAAAAAATGTAGGCATTGAAATCATAGAGTGGATTTTATAACAAGGAAAATACTTTGAGATGTTATGAACCATAGAAAAATGAGAAACCCTTATATTAAAGAAAACCTAGTTTATTTTTGCAACAACGTAATTAAGTTTATTGAAACTATAAATCAATTTAACTCTTTCCTACCAAACATGTATCCCATCATCAAAGAGGCAATGAAGAATAGTGTACAAGGTGAAACTTTTTAGGAGGTTCATAAGGAGTTTTGCAAGCCTCTTTTACTAGAGGATTGGTCATGTTATACACATAAGAGGTAAATTCAAGGTTATAGGTTGACCATGTGTGTATACCCATAAATGGTTGTCATGATTTACCTACAATTTATTTGTGCACAAGACAAACTATTTAACAATGAGATGTCATGATACTTTGCTTAGATGCTTCATTGTGAATTCCTTTATAATATCAATGTTGATTATACATCCATACTACATTATTAAGAGTAGAATTTAGGCAAATTGTGTGATCACCTAGAGTTCAATAGGTGATTCCTTAGTGATGATGAGTGCCATAGGGATTTATATGGGATAAACCTTTAATATTTAAATTTCCTAAGCTAACTAGGTGTCTAAAAGTGAAGGAGGTGGTTAATAAGATCCATTCATCACATTTTGATCCTATTAGTTACATCATAGAAACACTCCATGACTTATACAAGTTAGAGCAATTTGTCTATAGTTATATGGATGTTAGTTCTACTCCTCATGACCCACCCCTTCTTGATATTTACCATAAGGTGTTTTAATTGGTCACATGATTATCCTAAAGGACCATATCTATATATATTTCATTGATCATGATCAACTTGTCATTATTGCTTGCACACTCTTGCAACATTTCCATCATGTTAGTTGTATTATATATTTGTTATATGAATTCCTAGAAGTGATATGGTCAGTATGTGGTCCACCAACAAACTTATTAGACTTCATAGTTATCCAATCTATGCACATTGATATCATGTTCCTTCTACATATAAGCTTAGTGATTTGCAATCCTATCCTTAGTCCATCCACAATGGTGCAAACACTCATATAAATGAGCAAATTGATAGTAGATGTCTAGGGATATCAATGCTTAAACTACTAACCATGACCATGGTAGAGAGGGGATGTTGATGTGTTAGATTTCATAGTAGTTTTTGGAAATGAATGAAATCAAACATTACCCAATATTTCTTCAAAAAGAAAGACATAAAATGAAGAACAAAGAACACAATAATATAAGGGGTGATAGGTGTCCATGGATACTAAATAATATCACTAAACAAAAGTAAAATTACACTCCAACTAAGAAGCATAATTGTTGGTATGAAGGGGTATATATACCCACATACAAGTTACCTTTAGGTTAAGATTGTGAGACCAACCTTTAGGAATAAAATATTATAAAAATTTATAAAAGCAACTTTTTCAAGGTTTACACGGTCCCAAAGGGAAAATATGAACAATAGAAATACAAAAGTTAGTCATGGCCTCAAGAGGTGCCTAACCACCATATATTCTAATCTCCCTCCTTAATATAAATGAGGGATATAAAGAGAGACCCTTACTTGTCATCCTGATGGGTGAAGAACACAAGCTTATACTGAGAGGGGGGGTGA
This sequence comes from Wollemia nobilis, assembly GCA_028583015.1. Lineage (NCBI taxonomy): Eukaryota > Viridiplantae > Streptophyta > Pinopsida > Araucariales > Araucariaceae > Wollemia > Wollemia nobilis. The sequence goes on along the minus strand of JAQPPZ010003077.1, from coordinate 34,193,215 downwards.
ACAGTATAAGACCACTTTTAACTTTATCTATCAATACAACTTTCAAACCATTAACATGCAGAATAAAGATAGCAATAATAACAGCAGTAAAACAATGCACAAAATGCAATCCACAAAGAGACACAGCAATTTACGTGGTTCACCCAAGGTGGGCTACTCCACGGATAAAACTTTTCTTCTAAAAGTTGTATCAAAGTCCTCTGGGAATCCTTCTCGATTACAATGTTTATGAGCCTCAGCTCAAAGGAGACACCTTCCCCTAATTCTGCTTTGGCTGGTGATCCTCTAGAAGACCTCTACCTCCTCTACCCTTAGCAAGTGGAATTCTGTCCACAGAAGACACTTGTCTTCCCTACTCTGGCTGGAGATCTCTGTCCTCAATTCTGTCACAACAAAGTTGGTCCTCTTCTCTACACCAAACACAGTCCTTCGATCTGGCACAATACTATTCCTCTTCCTCTGTTATTTTTTTGCACTTGGTTGAAACCAATATTTTATTTTCTACGCAAATACAGCAGTTCTCGATCAGAAACACAGTAGCATAGATTTCGCGTATTCTGCATATACACAACAATACAGTCTTCGCAAAATACAGTAGCACTATCTTCGCAAATACAGTAGCACTTCCTTTTCACTTTTTGCCTAAGTCACGATAGCACTGTCTTCGCAACCTCTGTCTAAACACAGCAGATGCTCAGGCTTCTACTTATGCACTTCTGTGATCGATCTTCTCCCCGCACTCTCTCTATGCAATTCGCACTTCGAACGCACACTTAATCGATGCCCAAACTATCCAAACATCCCTCCTTTTATAGAGTAAGATCCATGGTCATTACATCCAAACTTAGTCGGTTGTTATACTTCCACTGCGTTGGCTGCAAAACCCTGTGCTGCGTCGGCCCAAATTTTAACTTTGTCGGCTCAAAGTTAACTCTATCCTCAATCGCCTTCTTGTGCTTCTGGCATGAAACTTCAACATGTCATGATATCATGACACCTTTGCCTGTCGTACACCTTCTATAGCTTGTTGTAGCGATATCGCGATGCTTTTGCTTTTGTCTGCTTCCCTTGGCACTTCTGTCATGAAATCGTGACACTTTTGCCTTTCGTTGACGTCATCTCACTTCTGTCATGAAATCATGATGCTTTAGACTTCAAAGCCTTCTTCTCCGCTTTTTCATGAAATCGTGACACCTTTGCCTCTTGTTGACGTCATCAGCAACTCTATCATGAAATCACGACGCTTTAGACTTCAAAGCCTTCTTCTTAGCTTCTGTCACAAAATCATGACACCTTTGCCTCTTGCTAATGTCATCTGCAACTTTGTCGCGAAATCGTGACACTTCTTGCTTCTTCAACCTTTTCTTGGTTTGCACTAGCGAAAATGGAACATGTCATGAAATCGTGACGCTTTCGCTGCCTTAAGTTCTTTTCTGCCAACTACTTACGAAACTGGAGCATGTCGCGAAATCACGACGCTTTCACTGCCTTAAGCTCTTTTCTGCCAACTGCTCACGAAACTAGAACATGTCACGAAATCGCGACACTTTCGCTGCCTTAAGCTCTTTTCTGCCAACTACTCGCGAAACTGGAACATGTCACGAAATCGTGACGCTTTCGCTAACTGCTAGATACCAACTCAACCTATCGTGAAATCGTGACACTTTCTGCATCCGTACAACTTCTTTGAAACCTATCGCGAAATCGCGACACTTCCTGCAACTCAACACTACCAACTCAACTTGTCACGAAATCGTGACACTTCCTGCAACTCAACACTGCCAACTCAACTTGTCGTGAAATCGTGACACTTCCTGCAACTCAACGCTGCCAACTCAACTTGTCACGAAATCGCGACACTTTCTGCAACTCAACGCTGCCAACTCAACTTGTCGCGAAATCGTGACACTTTCTGCAACTCAACACTGCCAACTCAACTTGTCGCGAAATCGTGATAGTTTTGCCTAAACTTTCTCTCTCCTAAAACATGTCACGAAATCGCGATAGTTTTTCCAGCTACCTGCGAACTTTTTCTAACTTATCTTTTTCTTGATCTTTTGCAACTTGATTTTCTAGGAGACTTACTGACCAGCTGAAACCTTCATCAAAACACATACTTAGACATAAAAAAAAATTGCTCCAAGAACTCCTTGACATCAAAGACAACAACTACCAAGAGCTTCTTGACATCAATGACAACAACTAAACTTAGGCAAAGGCAATGTACTCAAGGTACCCAAAATTGCCAACAATCTCCCCCTTTGTCATTGATGGCAACCCTTTACTAAAAACACATCTTAAAGAGCCAAAACTAAAATCAATCTCTTTGAAGTTTTGCTCCCCCTGACTTGAAGCTCTCCCCCTTACTCATATCTCTCCCCCTTACTCAAATCTCTCCCCCTTTGTCATCAATGGCAAAGGGTCACCTTTGGGGCTTGGGACTAAAAATGAGTCTCTTAGCTTAGTCCCTCCCCCACTTCCTAATGAGGTGATTTAAAATAGAGTTGGGAGTGAAACTCCCATTAGACACTCATCATCATCAGTGTCTACAATTTCTTTTCGGGCCTTTTCTTGAGCTCTTTGTTAATGTTTCTGTTCTTGGCACTTTTCTTGTTCTTGTTCTCATCTCTTTTCTTGTCCACACCTTGATCCTTGGACCTGTTTATACCACTATTTTTGTTCCTGTACTTTGGAAGATCAGCTCTGCACTTTACGGTTGAGTGACTTGTATTGTTGCATTTGTAACACACAACATTATTTCTTTCAGGCATAGCTGTTCTTTGAATCTGCTCGTTCTGACTAACCCGGTTCTTGTTATTTGAATTGCAGAAAATTGCCTTGTGCCCAAACTGATTACAAGAGTAGCAATACCCTTGAAATAAATTATGACTTCTGAAATTATTGTTAACCTTCTTCATTTGAGACATGCAATGTGCAGCCATGTGTCCAAACCTGTAACACGCAAAACATCTACCGAAAAATATTCTTTTAATCGATCTCTTGGGTCCCGAGAACTTCTGTTTCACATTCAAAAATTTGTTTTCTATTTCTGCGCATTCATCACTCACGGACTCATGATCTGAAGTACTTTCTTCATCAGAACTTTCTTCTTTTTGAAATCTCTTGCTAGATTCCCCAACCTATTTCTTGTGCGGCTCAACAAAATCGAGACCTGTTTTATCTGTTGGATTTCTTTGATTTTTGATGAGAGACTTAACCTTCTTGGAGCTATCCTAAAATCTGTAGAGTTTATCCTTGTAATCTTTATTTTCTTCTTTCAAAGAAACCATTTTCTGCTCTAACTCATTATACTCAAGAATCTTAGACTCTAACTCATCCTTGAGTTCCCGTGTTTTGGCTATAGAGAAGTCGAGACTTTCTATAAGATCGTCTCTCTCCATACAACATTCATCTAACTTAACCTTGAGTCTATCATTCTTCTTTCTTTCCTTTTCCAAAGCATCGAGAGCATTATTGAGTTCACATTCAAGATTCTCTATTTGATTGCACTTTGAATTATCAAGACCTTTTTCTGATTTCTTATTACTAGATGTGCTACCCTTTTCAAAAACCATACATGCATCTTCCTTATCATTTTCTGAAGCATCCTCATACATACTAGCAATCAATTTCATTATTTGTGCAATCATCCTCAAGGTGCCCAAAATTTCCACATCTAAAGCATTTCATGACCGTGAATTTATGTTTCGGTTCTTCTTCTTTTTTTGAAATGAACAGCATCTCATTTTCATTATCTCTGGAAGAGCTTTCACTATCACTGCTAGAACACTTACTTACTTTGTCCAAATAGAAGCTCTTCTTGTTCTTGTGTGAATACCTCTTTCCTTGATTGTTGTGTTCATCTTTGTTCTTTCTGTAATACCTGTGCTTTTTAGAATCCTTGCTCTTAACATCCTGTATATCTTCATCACTTTCATCTTTGGAAACAGTACAGTCAGTAGCATAATGACCATACTTTCCACAGTTGAAACATCTTATATTTTTCTTGTTCTTGTGCTTTCTAGAGAATTTGCCTTTCTTGCTGTAATATGCTTCTTCCTCACTAGAAGACTCATCACTCTCTTGAATCTGTTTGCCTTTTGATTTCTTGGTAGCTTTGAAAGCTGCCTCTTTCTTTATATCAATATTCACTTGAGTTCTCAGCTCAAAAGCTACAAGAATACTATGGAGCTCATCCTTTTTCAACTTATCTAAATCTTTGGCTTCCTCAATAGCAAAAATATTTTCACTAAATCTATTAGGAAGAGATCTTAAAATCTTATCACACACATCATTTTCAGCAAGTTCAAGACCTAAGTCTTTCATGGAGTTCACAATCTCATCCATCCGAAGCATGTAGTCACTAATATTTTCATCATCATTCATCTTGAGTTGTTCAAACATACCTTTAAAATGTCTCAATTTGGCCTTTCGGACATTTGCATCACCTGTATGAACAACCTGCAATTGTTTCCACATTTCACTAGTTGTCTTGCGGTGAATAACTTTGGTAAGATCAGCCTTCTGTAAACCTTTCAGGATTGCATTCATGGCTTTTGAGTTGCTGTGATGTAGGAGCATGTCTTCTTTAGTATAAGGACCATTTGCAGGAATGGTGTACCCATCTTCAATAACTTCCCATACCTCATTACCAAGAGCCATTAGATAGACTTTCATTCTTGCACTCCACAGACCGAAATCTGATCCATCAAGAATAGGTGCTTGCATTGCCACCGAGAAGTCCATTGTGTTCTTAACCAGTTCTTCCTTTCGGTTGTAAAACCTTTTCGAAGGAACCCGCTCTGATACCAATTGAAGAACACAAGCTTATACTGAGAGGGGGGGTGAACAGTATAAGACCACTTTTAACTTTATCTATCAATATAGCTTTCAAACCATTAACATGCAGAATAAGATAGCAGTAATAATAGCAGTAAAACAATGCACAAAATGCAATCCACAAAGAGACACAACAATTTACGTGGTTCACCCAAGGTGGGCTACTCCACGGATAAAACTTTTCTTCTAAAAGTTGTATCAAAGTCCTCTGGGAATCCTTCCCGATTACAATGTTTATGAGCCTCGGCTCAAAGGAGACACCTTCCCCTAATTCTACTTTGGTTGGTGATCCTCTAGAAGACCTCTACCTCCTCTGCCCTTAGCAAGTGGAATTCTGTCCACAGAAGACACCTGTCTTCCCTGCTCTGGCTGGAGATCTCTATCCTCAATTCTGTCACAGCAAAGTTGGTCCTCTTCTCTGCACCAAACAAAGTCCTTCGATCTGGCACAATATTGTTCCTCTTCCTCTGTTCTTTTTCTGTGCTTGGTTGAAACCAATATTTTCTTGTCTCATGCAAATACGGTAGTTCTCGATCGAAACACAGTAGCACAGATTTCACGTATTCTACGTATACACGACAATACGGTCTTCACAAAATATAGCAGCACTATCTTCGCAAATACAACAGCACTTCCTTTTCACTTTTTGCCTAAATCATGATAGCACTGTCTTCGCAACCTCTGTCTAAACATAGCAGACGCTTAGGCTTCTACTTATGCACTTCTATGATCGATCTTCTCCCCGCACTCTCTCTGCACAATTCGCACTTTGAACGCACACTTAATCGATGCCCAAACTATCCAAACATCCCTCCTTTTATAGAGTAAGATCCATGGTCATTACATCCAAACTTAGTCGGCTATTATACTTCCACTACGTCGACTGCAAAACCCTGTGCTGCGTCGGCCCAGATTTTAACTTTGTCGGCTCAAAGTTAACTCTGTCCTCAACCGCCTCCCTATGCTTCTGGTGCGAAACTTCAACATGTCACGATATCGTGACACCTTTGCCTGTCGTACACCTTCTATAGCTTGTTGTAGCGATATCGCGATGCTTTTGCTTTTTTTTGCTTCCCTTGGCACTTCTGTCACGAAATCATGACACTTTTGCCTTTCGTTGATGTCATCTCACTTCTATCATGAAATCATGATGCTTTAGACTTCAAAGCCTTCTTCTCCGCTTCTGTCATGAAATCGTGACACCTTTGCCTCTTGTTGACGTCATCAGCAACTCTATCGTGAAATCACGACGCTTTAGACTTCAAAGCCTTCTTCTCAGCTTCTGTCACGAAATCGTGACACCTTTGCCTCTTGTTGACGTCATCTGCAACTTTGTCGCGAAATCGTGACACTTCTTGCTTCTTCAACCTTTTCTTGGTTTGCACTAGCGAAAATGGAACATGTCGCGAAATCATGATGCTTTCGCTGCCTTAAGTTCTTTTCTGCCAACTGCTCGTGAAACTGGAGCATGTCACGAAATCGCGACGCTTTCGCTACCTTAAGCTCTTTTCTGCCAACTGCTCGTGAAAATGGAACATGTCACGAAATCACGACGCTTTCGTTGCCTTAAGCTCTTTTCTGCAAACTGCTCGTGAAACTGGAACATGTCACGAAATCGTGACGCTTTTGCCAACTGCAAGCTACCAACTCAACCTGTCATGAAATCGTGACACTTTCTACATCCGTACAACTTCTTTGAAACCTGTCGTGAAATCGCGACACTTCCTGCAACTCAACACTGCCAACTCAACTTGTTGCAAAATCGTGACACTTCTTGCAACTCAACACTGCCAACTCAACTTGTCATGAAATCGTGACACTTCCTGCAACTCAACGCTGCCAACTCAACTTGTCACGAAATCGCGACACTTTCTGCAACTCAACGCTGCCAACTCAACTTGTCGCGAAATCACGACACTTTCTGCAACTCAACGTTGCCAACTCAACTTGTCACGAAATCGTGACAGTTTTGCCTGAACTTTCTCTCTCCTAAAACATGTCGCAAAATCGCGACAGTTTTTCCAGCCGCCTGCGAACATTTTCTAACTTATCTTTTTCTTGATCTTTTGCAACTTGATTTTCTAGGAGACTTATTGACCAGTTGAAACCTTCATCAAAACACATACTTAGACATAAAAACAAATTGCTCCAAGAACTCCTTGACATCAAAGACAACAACTACCAAGAGCTTCTTGACATCAATGACAACAACTAAACTTAGGCAAAGGCAATGTACTCAAGGTACCCAAAATTGCCAACAATGGGGACACGAGAAATGCTCCTCCCAAATTCTCAAATCTCATTCATTAAACTTGGTAAAATTTATAGAAAATGGCAGCAGTCTGCCAACTAAACTAGCATTTCTCCCCTTAGAAGAAAAATAGCCCAAACAGGTCCAGAATGACCCTCTTGCCTTCAGTTTTGCAACTTTGTCTCAGTAGTTTTTTGACTTTTAAGGCAAACTGGTAAGCATCCTCAATGGTGCTAATCCTAACCAGACTCAACTCTTCTTAAATACTGGTTCTCAATCCATTGATGTAACGAGCCACCTTCTCCTTGTTAGCCTCTGAATGGCCAGTTCTGATGGAGATCTTATAAAACTCCTCTGTGTATTCTTTGATAGTTTTGCTTGACTGTCTCAAACTCTGTATTTTCCTTAGTAGATCCAATTCATAATCTGCAAGAATAAAATGTCTCTTCAACTTATCTACCACCCTATCCCATCTGGTTATTCTTTCCTTTCCTCTTCTATTTTTTTCCAGCTATACTCCTTTCCACCATATGCTGGCATGACCCTTCAGCTTGGTCTTAGCAAATCTGACCCGATCAAGATCTTCGACCTCCTCATATTCAAAGTATTCTTCCAGGTCATTGATCCAGTCAATCAATTCCTCTGGATCTAGATTTCTTGAGTACATAGAAACCTCCATCTTTGGTTTCTTTCCAATCTGGGATATGGCTCTGTATAACTTGGCTTGTGCAAGATCTATAGCCTCTTCTTCTTCCTCAAACTGGTCCTTTTCTTCATCAAATTCATCTTCACTTCCTTCTTCTCTTTTGGGTTCAATCCCTCTGCGTAGCTCCTCTTGTAGGGCATGAACTTGCCTTTGCAAATCTCTAAAATCTTTTGTTGACACCATATTTCTTCCACCACCATGGTTTCTTCGTGGAGGCAGTCTTCCTCGCTTTCTTCTCACAAACCTTCACCACAGATCTTGGTGTAAACTGCCTCACTTTCGGCAATCTGCTCACACACTTAGGAACCCTACGCTCTTCCACAGATCCTAGTGCAAACTGCCTCACTTTCTGTGATCTATTTACACACTCAGGAACTCCCACTCTGATACCACTTGATGGGGACACGGAGAATTGCTCAAAATCTCATTAATTAAACTTAAAAAAAAATTACAATACTAGCCCGCAGGCGTAGTTTCTTGATCTGAGCAGCACTTCCTACCCCCTTGGAAGAAAAACAGCCCAAACAGGTCCAGAGTGGCCCTCTTACCTTCAGCTCTGCAACTCTATCTCAGCAGTTTTTCCACCCTTGTGCATGCCTTTGCTTCCCCTTTTAAAATATCTGGGTTTCTTTCGAGGTCCCGACCCTCTAGGCCATTAATGACCCACCTGGAAGAATACATCCTCTGAACCTAAGAATTCGGCTCTTCCCCCCTGCCTTCATGACTAAACCTTCACATATTTTACCCTAACTGGCAACTGCCATCGGGTCAGCCATGAAAACATGCATTGATGAGGCGTCTAAACATCTCTGACATTTGGGCACAACATTCAAGTGGTTGCCATGCTCAGCAAGCTTACCGGGTAAGAAATCATGCATTAATGAGGCCTTTGATCACCTTGAGAAACACCGTATGGGAATGCATGCCTTTTTGAATTGTGAACCAGTAGTATGTCGCGATATCATGACATTTTTCTTCCTCGTTGCCTTTCTCTTCTTTGGGTCGTGATATCGTGACATTTTTCTTCCTCATTGCCTTTCTCTTCTTCGGGTCGCGATATCGTGACATTTTTCTTCCTCGCTACCTTTCTCTTCTTCGGGTCGCGATATCACGACATGTCACGATATCGCGACATATTTCCCTTTCGGCTCTTCTTTCTCCTTTTTGGTCGTGAAATCGCGACATGTCACGATATCGCGACATCTTTCCTTTCTGCTTCCTTCTCGCCTCTTTGGGTCACGAAATCGTGACATGTCATGATATCGCGACATCTTTGCTCTCTGCTTTCTCTCTGTTTCGGGTCGCGAAATCGTGACATGTCACAATATCGCGACAACTTTGCCTTCCGCTTTCGCTCTCTGCTCTGGGTCGTGAAAACACGATATGTCACGATATCATGACAGTTTCCTTCCTTTCTTTCTTTCTACTCCTTCCGTCGTGATTTCATGACATGTCGCGAAATTGCGTCATTTTCTTCTCCGGCCTTTCCTGTCTTCTTTCAGTCGCGATTTTACGACCTGTCACGAAATCGCGACATTTTCTTCTCTGGCCTTTCCTGTCTTCTTTCGATTGTGATTTCATGACATGTCACGATTTCGTGACATTTTTCTTCGGATGCCCTCTCTCTCCTATTTTGGTCACGATTTCGTGACATTTTCTGCGAATGCATTCTCTCTCCTGCTTCGGTCGTGATTTCGTGACATGTCACAAAATCGTGACATTTTCTTCAGGTACCTTCCCTCTCCTGCTTCGGTCGTGATTTTGCGACATGTCACAAAATCATGACATTTTCTTCGGGCACCTTCCCTCTCCTGCTTCGATCACGATTTCGCGACATGTCGCGAAATCATGACATTTTTGATCCGCGCCTTATCTCTCCTTCCTGAGTCGCGAAAACGCGACATGTCGTGATATCGTGACACTTTTGCTCTCTTGAGCCTTCTCTCGGATTTTGGTCACGATAATGCGACATGTCGCGATATCGCGACACTTTCCTCTCTTGAGCCTTCTCTCGGCTTTTGGTCGCGATAATGCGACATGTCGCGATATCGCGACACTTTTCTCCCTTGAGCCTTCTCTTGTCTTCTGGTCGTGAAAATGCGACATGTCGTGATATCGTGACACTTTTCTCTCTTGCGCCTTCTCTCGGTTTTTGGTTGCGATAATGTGACATGTCGCAATATCGCAACACTTTTTTTTCTTTGCCGACATGTCGCGATTTCGTGACACTTTTTCCTCCTTGCGAGATTTTGCTTTCCGTTGGATGCTCCTGCATCACATCCCCCCTCAAGGAATATTCTCTAATTCCAAGAAGCTCTTACATGCACACAAAAGTGACCTCAAGTATTACCTTGGTTAAAATATCTATTGCCTACTATGATGAAGACACAAAAACTAGATGAAGCACCCCATGTGTATGAAGCCATATTGAAAATTACATCCCACTAATGAAATACTAGATTGTGAACAAGGTAGATGGTGCTTTGATTGTCATATAAAATAGTAACTTAAAAAATTTGAGGAATACCAATCTCCTCAAAAATAATGAGCATCCACCTATGATTCTTAGTTTTCTTATTGGTAGCACAATATCTAACCTCTATGGAAGATTGAAAAATAGTGGATTAGCATCTGAAACACCAAAAAATAGGGGCAAATCCAAAATAGAACACAAACTATCATGGACTGTTGCTCATCCAAATCACTATCCCAATCAACATCTAAAATTCTTATAAAAATAAAAATGAAGCCAACAAAATAGCTAACACACTTTTGATAGGTCCCTAATATGTATTTGAGCATTCTCTTAGCTATTATTAAATGACTCTCCTGAGGTGCCTATATATATCTAGAACAATAACTAACAACAAAATCTATATTGGATCTAGTGTAAGGTAGATAAGTGATCCCACATGAGACTAATACAATGTAGCATTCATCAAAGAAGTGGTACAGTCAACCTAAAGCTTCAAGAATGAGGTAAAATAAATCTAAGCAGACTTGCAGTTCTCCATCTTGAAATACCTAGGCTATGAAATGGTGATACCATAATTTATTTGATTAGTTTGAATCCCCAAAAATAATTCCAAAGAACAAAAATTTTCATCTCAAAAGTGGAATGCAACTATGATTTCATGTCCTAGATCAAAGTAGAATAGTTGCCAATGATGAGATGATTATCAACATACAACACACTCACCAAAATATCCACATCTTGATGTTAAATGTAAACATTATGTTCGATATCACATCGTTGGAACCAACAACTAAGGAAAAAGAAATGGATCTTCTCACAATGCAATATGAGCCTACTTAGATTCATATAAGGACCTATTTAGATGATAAACCAATAGATTAGGACCCTCAAGTTCAAAAACCAAGTGGTTGTTGCTTTTAGATTTCCTTTTTAATATCCCTATGTAGAAAGGCACTCTTCAATTCCATCTACTACATCTTCCATCCATATGAGATAGCAATGGATTGAATCATCTTGAGTAAGTCCATCCTAACCACTGGTGCAAACATCTTGGAATATTCCACTCTCCCTATTGAGAGAATTTCTTAACAATAATATGAACCTTGTGCTTCTCCACTTGACCATCCAAAGAATATATAGTCCTATAGACCCATTTGCAACCAGTAATATTTTCCCCTTGTAAATGAGGAACAACCCGTAAGTCCTATTCTTCATCGAATCCTCATATTCTACCAACATGACATCTTCCTATTTTGGTTGATCCTTATCCTAAGAATATGTGAGATGATCCTAATAATGAGCTATCTTTGATATTAATGCTCAAGAAGGAGCTTTTCGATGTTGCTCAAAATATAATAGAATAAGCATCCTTCAAAACTATTCTAATCCACTTGGTGTTGAATGAACTAAGGAAGAATCATGTGTACTTCATGGAAACTCAACATCATAATCTAAAACTGAAGAATCCAAATCAAAATAACCTTTCACCTCATTACACAAGGCTAAACAACTATGGACTTATGTGTTCTACTCAACATACCCTAAGTCTGAAGAAGAATATGCTATTAATGGTGCTTCTTGTGAAGGGGTCAAATCAATAGGACATGGACCTCCAATTGAAGATGAATATAGAGAACATGAAGATGGATAATGTGAAGAAGTAGGGTTATGTGTAAGGAATCAGACCCAAAATGTATTTATAAAAATATTGGCAATTTTGTGTATGTTGCCTAACTTCATGTTTGTGAGTTGTCATTGATGTCAAAAGGAGTTTGTGTTGATGTCAAAAGGAATTTGTGCTGATGTCAAAAAGAGTTTGGTGCCAAAAAGATCTTGAAAGTTCCATGATGTTTGTTTAAGGGTTTTTATTAAAACCATATTGGCTTAATGAAAAGGTTTTGCTCCTTGAAAAAACCTTAAAAGTCCATTTTGATTATTAATAAATAAATTAAATCAAACCTTTGAAAAGGTTTTAAGTTAAGTTTATTATTAATAAAATAATTATTATTATTGAAAGGGTTTCTAAACCCTTAGCGATGCTCATGTAAAAGACTTACCTCACCGACGTCAACTTGCATGGGATGAAAAGTACAATGTTTGAAAGGAGCACCAACGTCAATTTGCATGGGATGAAAGACTATTAAAGGGCATTATTTCCTAAGGTTTTAAGCACATTCGATTTGCATGATTACCTTCAAATTTGTATTGCTCTATGACCTTCGATTTTGTATTGCATTGTGAATTTTTAGTCTCATTTTACTCTGTGTTAATTTTTTATTTCGTGTGCTAGTGAGGAAGACAAATTCGGTCTGTGTTAAATTTTGATTTCGTGCACAGTGAGGAAGACAAATCTGGTCTGTGTTAAATTCAGATTTTGTGTGCCTATGAGGAAGAAAATTTTGGTTGTCTTTTGCGAGCAAAGGGAAGGTAAAATGACGAGTAGCGCTTGAGAGTTTCATTGGGCACTTGTGCTCCAACGACGGAGGCAGTGGAGCGAAGGCGCTCGTTAAGCAGAGGTGCTAAGTTCAATTCGTGACAGGCATGTTTCAATTTTTTCGTAGTCGCGGTTATTGTACACGTGGTACGACGGTTGCTTTGGGCCATGAGTTTGGAGGAGGAAGTGCTTTGGCGCTTATTTTGGTGTCTCCACACTTCTCCTAAGGTTGGAGAATTGATTTTTGGCCAAGGTAAATATTTTGTTGATAATGTGGAATATTTGATTTGACTTGGCAATTATTGTTGGTAATTGGATGGAGGTATAAGGTTAAATAGAAATATTGCTTTGACATTGTTATTATTGATGCTTAATGTTTATGTGGTAAATACATTTAGAAGTAAATGTATTTTAGGAGTTAAAAGGGTTTAAGGAATAATTGTGCTTAATGTTATATTGGGGTTAGAGAGCCTTTGGAGTTATTGAGTGGATAATCTCTTGTAATTATTTTTGTGGTTGAAGTTATTTTGTGATATATTAAGTAGGAGGTATAAGGTGTAAAGTAATATTGTTGATATGTATATTTGTGAGTTTTGATTATTGATGAGTTGGAGTGATATGGTGTTATTAGGACTTATCATTATGCATTATTCCATTGTTGCTAACTCTAATTTGTGGTAAACTAAGAGTTAGTGTTGTGACAAATTTTGAGTTCTCTTTCTTCATCAAAGTAAAGGTATGGGCACATTCTTCCATGGTTATTATTGATTGATGGTTTTCTGAAAATAAGTTTGGAATGAAAAGGATTAAATTAAGTTTCCTTATTTGGAGTGGATCTTATTTTTTGAAAGTGGAAGTATTGATTATGCATTATGAGATCATGATGATTTTATGAGTTATTGCATAATTTTGGTTTATGAGAGTGGAAGCATTTGAAGTTTACTTTAGGGTTTTTGAGTGAGAAGCGTATGCCATTGCTATAAGTTGTTGAAACCCTAATTAAGTTGTTTGGTTGTTGAGAGTTTGGTTTTGAGATTGCTTCCATTGAGATTGAGTTGATCAAGTTATGCTTTACTTGATACATGAGTTGGGCTTGCTCATTTGAGATTTGATTTTATCAAGTTATACTTTGCTTGATAAACTTGGTTGTGTGGTTAAGTTGAGCATTCCCATTTGAGAGAAGTTGGAAATATCTTGAACCTCTTTTTGATGCTTAGAGAGATATTGCTTTGAGTTATTTAAAACTAACTTGGCTAGGGTTTGATAGCAAGTTATGGTTCTATTTTGGAGAAGTTGATTCCTTGATATTTCATTATTGGCAATTGTTGGGTTGTGGTTCAAGATCTTGTGAAAGTATACTACTTCTATGAGATTGATTTGAGTTGAGATTGATATTTGAAGGATAGAACATATTGAGTCTCTAACAATTCTATTTATGCTTCTATGAGATTGATTTGATATGATTGGATGAAACACATTGGGTCTCTAACAATTCTCTTTGTGTGTTCACATTGGGCAATTTTCTTGGTAAAATTTCTTGAGCTGATTTGGGCAAGTTCTTGGTGATCTTGCTAGGATAGATTTGGACAGGTTCTTGTGGAGAACTCGTGGACTTATTTTGAAAGGTTATTGTGGAGAACTTATAGACTGATTTGGACAGGTTCTTATGGAGAACTTGTGGACTGATTTGGACAGGTTCTTGTTGAATAAATCGTGGAAATATTTGATGAAGTCTTGGTGAAGACTTGTGAGAAGTTGTGATTGATTTGTTCAAGATTTGGCTTAATATTGGGACAGATCTGATAGAGATTTGATAACAAATTTGTGCTAGACCATAGGACTGAGTTTGGTGTAGACTTGTGGTAGAGTTTGAGAGGAATTGTGTTGGATTGACTAACTATGTTTAGGACAAGTGTTGATGAGCAGTTGTGGAGGTGATCAGTGAGGACAAAAGACTCTAGAGCCAGAGCAAGGAGGACAGGACGTCTTCTATGGAAAGGAGTTCCACCTACTAGCGACAGAATAGGCAGTGATGTTCTAAAGTATCATTTCCAGAGCTTTGGGGGATAGGACATCTCCTTTGGACAAGAGGCTCATAAATACTTTTTTGGGGGATAGGACATCTCCTTTGGGCAGGAGTCTCATAAATTATTAGGGGAAGGATTCTCCTTTGGACAGGAAGTCCATAAACATTGTAATTGGAAAGGATTCCCAAAGGATTTTATTGAGAAAATTTAGTGAAATATTTTCTCTGTGGAGTAGCCCACCTTGGGTGAACCACATTATATTGGTGTCTCAATTGTGTGATGACTTCTACACTGGTTTTATTACTGCTTTGATTTTGCTATTAGTTCATTGCATTACTTTTTGAAGTAAAAGAAAAAAATTAAAAAGTGATATTATACTGTTCACCCCCCCTCTCAGTATAAGCTTGTGTTCTTCAATTGGTATCAGAGCATAATCCTTCAAAAGGGTTTCATAGCTTGAAGGAAAAGCTTGAAAATAACACAATGGATTTTACATGTGGTAATTTAGCACCTATTCTTGATGGGATAGATTTTGGTCTATGGAGAATAAATATGAAGGTTCATCTAATGGCTCTTGGAAATGAATTTTGGAAAGCAGTTGAGTTTGGGTACACTATTCCAAATCTTCCTCCTACTACAATAGATGACAAACTTCTACATCACAACAATTCAAGGAAAATGAATGCAATTCTTAAAGGTCTACAAAAGGCAGATCTTACAAAGGTGATTCATTGTAATACAAAAAATGAAATGTGGGATCAATTGCAAGTGGTTCATATAGGTGATGCAAATTTTAGAAAAGAAATTTTGAGATATTACAAAGGTATATTTGAACAACTCAAGATGAATCATGAAGAAAATATTAGTGACTATATGCTTCGTATGGATGAGATTGTTAATTAAATGAAGGAACTAGGTCTTGAACTTGTTGAAAATGATGTTTGTGATAAAATTTTGAGGTCTCTTCTAAATAGATTTAGTGAAAATATTTCAGCTATTGAGGAAGCCAAGGATTTGGATAAATTGAAAAAGGATGAGCTTCATAGTATACTTGCAACTTTTGAGTTAAGAACTAAAGTGGTACCTGATCCTAAGAAGGAGGAAACTTTCAAAGCTACCAAGAAGTCCAAGGGTAAACAGCAAGAAGACAGTGATGAGTCTTCTAGTGATGAAGAAGAAAACTACAGTAGGAAAGGCAAGTTCTCAAGAAAGCACAAAGGTATGAAATCTGTTAAATGTTTCAATTATGGAAAGTTTGGTCACTATGCTACTGATTGTCCAAAACCCAAGGATGATTGTGATGAAGAAAAATAGGATTATATGCACAGGGAATCTGAGAAGCACAAGTATCAAAGGAAGAACATAAATGAGAAAAAAAGTCAAGGGAAGAGGTACTTTCAAAAATACAAGAAAAGTTTCTACACAGACAAAGCAAGTAAGTTTTCTAGTAGTGATGATGGAAGTTATTCAAGTGATGATAGAAATGCGATGTTGTTTCTAACAGAAAAGGAAGGAAAATAAAAGAGGAATAGATTTGTTGTGCTTAAGTGCTTTAGATGTGGAAATTTTGGTCACCTTGAGGATGATTGTACAAATGATGGTTTGAATTTTGGTAATACTATGTATGAGGATGCTTCAGAAAATTATGAGGAAGATCTTATGGCTTTAGATGAAGGTAGCACCTCTAGTGGTAAGAAATCAAAAAAGGATATTGATGTTTCAAAAAGCAAACAAATAGAGGATGTTTCAAAAAAGGGAGAATTAGATCTTGAGGCTGAACTTGTTAATGCTCTTGATGTGTTAAAGAAAGAAAGAAAGAAATATGATAGACTCATTGATAGGTTTGATGAATCCCTTTATGAAAGAGATGAGTTTATAGGGAATCTTGATATATCTATAGCAAAGACATAGGAAATCAAAGAAGAGTTGGAAGCTAGGTCTCTTGAGTGTAAAGAGTTAAAACATGAAGTAGCTTCCTTGAAAAATGAAACTAAAATGTAAAAGGAGAAGCTTTACAGGTTTGAAGAAAGTTCCAAGAAGGTAAAATCAATAATCAAGGATCAAATAAGGACACAAAATAAAATAGGTCTTGGTTTTGGAAAGAAACAAAAGGAACAGGTTGAGGAATCTAGTATGAGATCCCAAGAAGAAGATGGTTCAGATGAAGAGAGTACTTCAAAGAGTAAGTTTTCATATGGTAATTCAGATAGCACAGAATTAGAAAATAGGAATCAGCATAAGGGGATAAATACTAAAGGACCTATGAGGTCAAGGCAAGGAAATTTCAATGGAATATGTTTTGCATATCACAGGTTTGGACACATGGCTTCACAGTGTAGGGCTCAAGCAAGACAGGTTAATGGAAATTTCAGAAATGGTAATTTCTTTCAAGGGTATTGCTACTCTTGTAATTAGTTTGGGCACAAGGCAGTTAATTTTAGGGTTAACAATAGGAACAGGTTTGGTCCAACAGAGAGGATTCAAAAAATAGGTACCTCTCAAAGGAATAACATTGTCAAATGTTATAAGTGCAATAATGAAGGACATACATCTAGATGGTGTAGAGCAGAAGTTCCAAGGTACAAGTTTAGGGCTATGAATAGGAATAGGAATAATGGTAGGAATAGAAATAATGGCTTGGACAGAAACATGGATGAGAACATTAACAGGAACATGGTTTTGAACAGGAACAAGAACAAGGATATGAACAAGAATAGGAACAGGAACATGGACAAGGATATCAAGAAAAATCATGGAAAGGTAGCTATGGACATTGATGATGATCAATGCCTAATGGGAGTTTTACTCCCACCCCAGAATTAATCACCTCAACAGGAGGTGAGGGAGGGACTAAGCTAAGAGGCTCATTCTTAGCCCTGAGCCCCAAAGGTGACTCTTTGTCATTGATGACAAAGGGGAGAGATTTGAGTAAGGGGGAGATCCTTGAGTTAGGGGGAGATCCTTGAGTTAGGGGGAGCAAAGCCTCAGAGGATGGTTTTCAGTTGGTTTCAGTTTTGACAGTTGGTAGTGGTTTCAGTAGTGGTTTACCATCAATGACAAAGGGGGAGATTGTTGGAAATTTTGGGTATGTTGCCTAGCTTCATGTTTGTGAGTTGTCATTGATGTCAAAAGGAGTTTGTGTTGATGTCAAAAGGAATTTGTGCTAATGTCAAAAAGAGTTTGGTGCCAAAAATATCTTGAAAGTTCCATGATGTTTGTTTAAGGGTTTTTATTAAAACCATCTTGGCTTAATGAAAAGGTTTTGCTCCTTGAAAAAACCTTAAAAGTCCATTTTTATTATTAATAAATAAATTAACTCAAACCTTTGAAAATGTTTTAAGTTAAGTTTATTATTTATAAAATAATTATTATTAATTTAATAATTATTATTGAAAGGGTTTCTAAAACCTTGGTGGTGCTCATGTAAAAGACTTACCTCACCGATGTCAACTTGCATGGGATGAAAAATGTAATGTTTGAAAGGAGCACCGACGTCAATTTGCATGGGATGAAAGACTATTAAAGGGCATTATTTACTAAGGTTTTAAGCACCTTCGATTTGTGCGATTACCTTCAAATTCGTATTGCTCTGTGACCTTCAATTTCGGATAGCGCTGTGATTTTCGAGTCTCATTGTGCTCTATGTTAATTTCCAATTTCGTGCACCAGTGAGAAAGACAAATATGGTTTGTGTTAAATTCTGATTTCGTGCATAGTGAGGAAGATAAATTTGGTCTGTGTTAAATTTGAATTCCGTGCGCCTGTGAGGAAGGAAATTCTGGTTGTATTTTAGGAGAAAAGGGAAGGTAAAATGACGAGTAGTGCTTGAGAGTTTTGTTGGGCACTTGTGCTCCAATGACGGAGGCAGTGGAGTGAAGGCACTCGCTAAGTAGAGGTGCCGAGTTTGATTCATGATAGGCGTGTTTCAATTATTTCTTGGTCGCGATTATTGTGCATGTGGTATGGTGGTTTCTTTAGGCCACGAGTTTGGAGGAGGAAGCGCTTTTGCGCTTATGTTGGTGTCTCCACACTTCTCCTAATGTTGGAGAATCAATTTTTGGCCAAGGTAAATCTTTTGTTGATAATGTGGAATATTTTATTTGACTTGACAATTATTGTTGGTAATTGGATGGAGGTATAAGGTTAAATAGATATATTTCTTTGACATTGTTATTATTGATGCTTAATGTTTATGTGGTAAATGCATTTAGAAGTAAATGTATTTTAGGAGTTATAAGGGTTTAAGGAATAATTGTGCTTAATGTCATATTGGGGTTAGAGAGCCTTTGGAGTTATTGAGTGGATATTCTCTTGTAATTATTTTTGAGGTTGAAGTTATTTTGTGATATATTAAGTAGGATTTATAAGGTGTAAAGAAATATTGTTGATATGTATGTAAGTTTTGATTATTGATGAGTTGGAGTGATAAGGTGTTATTAGGACTCTTATCATTGTGCATTATTCCATTGTTGCTAACTCTAATTTATGGCAAATTGAGAGTTAGTTTTGTGACAAATTTTGAGTTCTCTTTCTTCCTAAAAGTAAAGGTATGGGCACATCCTTCCATGGTTATTATTGATTGATGGTTTTATGAAAATAAGTTTGGAGTGAAAACGATTAAATTAAGTTTCCTTATTTGGAGTGGATCTTATTTTCTGAAAGTGGAAGTATTGATTATGCATTATGAGATCACGATTATTTTATGAGTTATTGCATAATTCTAGTTTATGAGAGTGGAAGCATTTGAAGTTTACTTTAGGGTTTTTGAGTGAGAAGCGTATGCCATTGCTATAAGTTGTTGAAACCCTAATTGAGTTGTTTGGTTGTTGAGAGTTTGGTTTTGAGATTGCTTCCATTGAGATTGAGTTGATCAAGTTATGTTTTACTTGATTTATGAGTTGGGGTTACTCCTTTGAGATTTGATTTTATCAAGTTGTAATTTGCTTGATAAAATTGGTTGTGTGGTTAAGTTGAGCATTCCCATTTAAGAGAAGTTGGAAATATCTTGAACCCATTTTTGATGCTTAGAGAGATTGCTTTGAGTTCTTGAAAACTAACTTGGCTAGGGTTTGATAACAAGTTATGGTTCTATGT
Organism: Wollemia nobilis; assembly: GCA_028583015.1. Classification (NCBI taxonomy): domain Eukaryota; kingdom Viridiplantae; phylum Streptophyta; class Pinopsida; order Araucariales; family Araucariaceae; genus Wollemia; species Wollemia nobilis. The sequence goes on along the minus strand of JAQPPZ010003077.1, from coordinate 34,173,388 downwards.
TGGAGGAGTTGATTCCTTGATATTGCATTATTGGCAATTGTTGGGTTGTGGTTCAAGATCTTGTGAAAGTATACTACTTCTATGATATTGATTTGAGTTGAGATTGAGAGTTGAAGGATAGAACATATTGAGTCTCTAACAATTCTCTTTATGCTTCTATGAGATTGATTTGATATGATTGGATGAAACACATTGGGTCTCTAACAATTCTCTTTACGTGTTCACATTGGGCAAGTTTCTTAATAAACTTGCTTGAGCTGATTTGGGCAAGTTCTTGGTGATCTTTCTAGGATATATTTGGATAGGTTCTTGTGGAGAACTTGTGGACTGATTTGGACAGGTTATTGTGGAGAAATTTTGGATTGATCTGGACAGGGTTCTTGTGGAGAACTTGTGGACTGATTTGGACAGGTTCTTGTTGAAGAACTTGTGGACATATTTGATGAAGTCTTGGTGAAGACTTGTGAGTAGTTGTGATTGATTTGTTCAATATTTTGGCTTAATCTTGGGACAGATCTGACAAATATTTGAGAGCAAATTTGTGCTGGACTAGAGGACTGAGTTTGGTGCAGATTTGTGACAGAGTTTGAGAGGACTTGTGCTAGATTGACTGACTATTATTAGTACAAGTGTTTATGAGCAGATGTGGAGGTGATCAATTAGGACAAAAGTCTCTAGAGCCAGAGCAAGGATGACAGGACGTATTCTATGGAAAGGAGTTCCACCTACTAGCGGCAGAAGATGCAGTGATCTTCTGAAGCATCATTTCTAGAAATTTTGGGTATAGGACATCTCCTTTGGGTAGGAGGCTCATAAATACTTATTTGGGGGATAGGACATCTCCTTTGGGCAGGAGGGTCATAAATATTTGATTAGGGGAAGGATTCTCCTTTAGACATGAAGTCCATAAACATTGTAATTGGGAAGGATTCCCAAAGGATTTGATTGAGAAAATTTAGTGAAATATTTTCTCTGTGGAGTAGCCCACCTTGGGTGAACCACATTATATTTATGTCTCAATTGTGTGATGACTTGTACACTGGTTTGATTACTACTTTGATTTTGCTATTGGTTCATTGCATTGCTTTCTGAAGTGAAAGGAAAAAGTTAAAAAGTGGTCTTATACTGTTCACCCCCCATCTCAGTATAAGCTTGTGTTATTCAAAAAAATTGGCAAATTAGTTTTGAAATTTAGGTGAATAGTGTCCAAACACATGTAGAAGGTTCACTATTATTAGGGTTAATGTTGAAAAATTAAACTTAAAATGGTCAAATTATTATATAATTGGGTCGAATCGACCCAAAAAAAATTACACCCAAACGTTTTTGGCTAATGGCCCTTGGTCAAGGGTCTCAAATATTAGCCAATTCCAAATTTTGAAAATCCTAATTTTAGCCAATTTAGAAATAAATAGCCACTATGCATAACCCTGTGAAGAAGATGTTGTAATGGGAATAGAGACAACCAAGATCTCAGAATAAATAATTGAATATGATATGGATAAAGGATCAGAAGAGTCATTTTACAAAATCTTATGATGTGGAGTGGAAGGAGTACCTAGAAGAATTTTATCCAAGATTACATCTTTTTAGATTAAAAACTCATTCCTCTAAGTCTTGTAAAGATAATATGCCTATGAGGTATTTGAATACCTTCTATAAGTACTCTTAAGACTCTTTGATACCTCTTTATAAATATCCTTAGGTATAAGAGCCCATTGTAAAGACCCAAATATGGAGAATGGGGACACATAAGGCTTATCCCCTATCAATCCATCAAGAGGTGTCATTCCCGAGAATGCCCTTGTAGGAACTTTGTTGATTATGTATGTTGTAAAAGTGACAAAATCATACCAAAATGTATGATCTATACTTTTGGCATGAATAATACATCGTGCAATCTCCATGATCATCCTATTAATATCTTAGCCACACCATTTTGTTCAAGATTAAAACGAAAAGTCATCTTATATGCAATCCCTTGAGAAGCCAAAAAATTATGAAAGCATAACTAACATACTCACCTCCTCCATCTATCCTTAGAAATTTTATATTCCTTATAATTTATTTTCAACCAAATACTTGAAGGTTTTGAATCTCTCAAAGACCTCATTTTTAGTGTAAATAATGTACAATTACACATACCTAGAAAATTCAACAATAAAATGGAGAAAGTACCTATTTCTTGAGAGAGATGGTACACCCATCCATCCAAAATTATCACTTTGTATGATCTTTAATGGATGAGAAGCTCATTTTGTAGTTACTTTTGGAAAGGTATTCCTATGATGGTTCCCTAGAATACATCCTTCACATGCACCATTTGGAGGAGATATGCATGGAATCCCAAATGTCATTTGGTTTTGACTCATGTATTTTAGTTATCCATAGCAGGGATGCCAAGCCTATGATGCCACTTCTGATTTTTATTATTTGAATGAGAAACCATAGCAATGAATCTTTTCTTCCTATAATAGGGTATATAAGAGGTAAACCTTTCTACCAACTGATACATGTGGTCAATATCATCACAATAACTAGTGTTAGCAATCCAATAATAGTTCCACGATATCTCACAATATATCAAATATTCACACAATAAAATTTAATAACAAACTCACATAAAATATTATTGATATCTATCAACTCAAGCAATGCAAATACAATGTATTTGTAAGCTTCTTCGAGCACATATTATAATGCTTTATCTTCAATATATACACATTTGATATGAGACTCTTCACATTCACAAGACTCTTGACCTTTACCATTAAACAAAAATTTTATCTCCTCACTCACACAAGAGATCTAACACTTCATATTTCTCATAAAAAAATACTACATAATAATAAATCTCTTATTGACTTTACATATCCACATAAGAACAAAGACTCTCATGATTACACATACTAAATGATAAACTCTTACATAACACATAACGCCACACTTACGTACATGACACCTCACATAACACCACACTTACGTACATGACACCTACTATATACTCAAATACTAATCACACTCTAAACTAAACTATTTACATGGTTCTTGTATTAATATTACAAGTTACAAAATAATGTAATACTTCCAATAGCTTGAAGCAACAATTTAAACCCATTGTTTTTATTCTTAATTACCCATATATCAGCCAAAACTCTATCTTGTTATTTTTATGAGCAATGTAATAAATAGACAAAATATTAGGGCCAACATTACGAACATGAAGTACCTCATCAAAATTCAAATATCCAATGCTAATGTCTCCATAACCTACAACCTATAATGAAGAATCATCTCAAATAACATGTTCCCCTTAATATACTTTGATGTAACCCTATAGGATATGTTTACGCTTTATCATGTGCCTAGTTGCCCTTAAATCTACAATCCAATTATCTAAGAAATTGGATGTATAATATATTTAATAAACCACTAGTGATTGTGAAGTTTCTCCATCAAAACTATCCTCACCTTGTACATAAAAAAGAGTTTCATCAATACCTCCTTTCTCAATACCTCCTCAAGTTTATTGATTTGAATCCTACAAAACTTGGCCTTATGACATTTATTTTTGTAAAACTCACATGTAGGCTTCTTGAAGGACTTCTTAGGATTCTTCTCATTTTATTTTGGCTTCATGTAATTTTAACTTTTGGTAACACCTTCCTTTGGGTAAGTTGATTGAAAATAGAATTTTCTTTTTGCCAATGTCTTCTAACATGGTGGTGCAAAAAGTACTTAAAATCCTTATCAATTGGTGGTGTAGAAGAGTCTAGAAAACATACATAAAGTATCTCAAATACAACTATCCCATGTCTTTGACATATTATTGAAGATGATTTTGACTTGTTAAATGTTCTTTTTCTTCTCCAACAATTCCTATCCTTCTCTTCTCTCCTTAGGAATTCCTCCCATAATTTGGACATCTTCTTGCAGTTTCTTGAATCGAGTAACATACTTATCAATAATATCAAATGTTTCTATGGATAAGGTTGTAATATCAACCTTTAATCTACCAATTTATGTGGAACCAATTTTATTACACAACCCCTAATATTTCTCATGCAACACTTTAGTATTTGTGGTGTTTCTAACATGAGTGTTATATACATTGTAAACATGAAGAACTATGACACCATGAACCTCATCCTTCTTATCCATGTAGATACTTTACTTTAGTATCAATATCACAAGGCTCATCATTCACACATTTGAGTAAACCCTTTACTTTGGAGTATACCTTCAATCTTGATTTTGTAGATGTTATAGTTTGGACCACTCAACAAGGAAACATGGTGATTCATAACTAATTTTCCAAAATATAAACATCTACATGTAGTTATGACTATAAAAACTACGACCAATGCATAGATCTTGAATATCATGTGATTTGAAAAAAGGCTCAAAATGCTTCTATATGCAAACATTATGGCCCTTGGAAGTTTACTCCCTAAAATCACAAGGATTACCTCTAAAGTATTTGAAAACTTTGAAAAACTCTAGTACCTATAGCAATGAGAGGTCGCAATGTGTTGTTGTGCGAGTGGATGAGGGGGTGTCAAGCATGCGTTAATTTTGTAGCATATACAAAAATAACATTATGCTAGTTTTAATTATTTTATTTATTGTTTTATTTGTGAATCATTTTATGCCACTTGTCACATCTATATTTATTCTAAATTTTGTGCATTGCCAAGTCTACTATCAACTATGTAAGCTAATATTTAAGTTTAATGAGATAGTGAAATGAGATTTATTGATTCAATAGTTATATGCTTATAGTGGCATATGGTTTTACATGTTGGTCATTGTACATCCTACCACATTTTCCCAATCAATACCTACCATGTTAGTGTTTGTGTCACCCCTACCATCATTTGCTATATGTTGAATTGGGATTCATACCACATCACCAATTGTATCAGTATTTGTGCTAGCCACAATGTATCATGCCACATCACCTATATGGGATGTCATATCAACTATCACATGTTATGCCATGTCACTTGTATAGACTACCACATGAATTGTATGGACTAACTTGTATCACCTTAAGATTCATACTATATACCATGCCACATCATCCATAAGATAAACCGTGTGTCAGTCATAAACTACCATGTCATCAACCATCTATAAAAAGTGGCATCATCCATTACCACATCATCATAAGGTGTCATGTAATCAAGGATTGCCACATTATCATGAGGGAGTTTTGATGTCATATCCAAACAAATATTTTTGTAACTAAGGGGAATTGAACCAATGTCTCCCATATGCAAGGACCTTAAGTGAGCTTGCCTAGCCATCTCCACAAATTATTTTTCTGGGAGATAAAGACTTAGAGCTATATTTAAACCAAAGAAAAAGGTCAATATCCTTTTTTCTCCTTGCTAATGTAGGCCCACATAATGGTGAGATAAGTGCATTCTAGTGTGCCATGTCCTTTCCACCAAAGTAAGGAATATTTTCTATAATGATATTAATTTAAAATTCAAGTTTTTAAATTTTAGGGAAAAAAAGATAAACATTTTGGATGCATATTAAGGTGTTTTGAGGTGAAATGAGTGAACATGTTGAACTATGATCCCTCTTAAAATTTTCAAAGAATCTAGAAACAATAACTATTCATCCATATTTATCATGGTCTTCCCTACAAAACCCTTTTTTCAAATGTAATTAATCGATACATCCTATTACACCTATATAGCAGAAAATATGTGAGACCACATTTGCAACTTTATCAAGTGGTTTAGAAATATTTAATAAGCACAAAAGCTACTCAAAACTTCTATAGCACTAGGGGTTTATCTAAAAATATTTAGCCTCTTCTTTTCTTCTTTGACAATGACCAAGTAATCTACCCTCTGATATTTACTACTATTAGACACAAGAAGTTAGAAGAGAAAAGGAAATGGATTTTTTGAATTTTTTTATAAAAGATAAATGAGATTTTCAATAAACCTCAAAAAAATTAATCCTAAATTTAGGGCATCCATTTGATCATAAATTATAAAAAGATTAAGTAGCAAAGAGAGGAACAAAAGGAACCTTTAGTGAATGCTTATCTAAAACAAATCTACTAATACCAATGACATCTTTGCGATCCAAGTCCACTAAGATTTTATCAAAAATGCTTTTTCTAATTCTACTAATAGCCTTAGGACAATAAACTTTTCTTAACTTTCTCCAATTATAGTTTTCCATGGTAGAAGCTATAGAGCTCATCTATCAATAGAAGCAATTGAGTAATGGAGATTCACAAATTCTTTGATACCATGTTAGAGTTTATAATAGGTTCTAGAAATGAATGAAATCAAATATTACCTAGTAATTGCTTGAAAAATAAATACATAGAATGAATAATGAAGAACACATATTACATTGGGGGTGTCAGTGGGAACAAAATAGTATCAATAGATTAAAACTAAATTACACTCCAACCAACAAGAAAAATGGTTGGTATGAAGGGGTATTTATACCCAAATACAAGTTACATTTAGGTCAATATTGTGAGGCTGGCCTTTATGAATAAAACATTATAAAAAATTACAAAGGTATTTTTTCAAGGTTTACATAAGCCTAAAGGAAAAAACTGAACAATGCAAGTACCAAAATCAGACATGGCATCAAAAGAAGCTTAATCACTATATATTCCAACATGATGTTTATATCTTTGACCATGTACATGATAGGGAGAGGGATGTTAATTTTTATGTGATCATCGACCACACATGATATGGAGGACATTGAGGTTATTTGTGAAGCAAAGCTTAGTGTCGATATGGTAGAATAGTATCACATTGCTAGTGAGCCATCTATTATCTTGAACCACCTTCTAAGTATAGGATGATTGAGGATAACATGATCAAGGTGGACCTTGTAACTTCATACCATTAGGAACCTATAGGTGATGAGATTTGTGTGTCCTCACAATTCAACACAAAGGTAAAGTTTCACCCACAACATGATGCAATAGGATTCAATGACTTTGATGTGTAGCATGAGAGAATGCAATATTAAACTTAATGTCAGTTTTATTTATTTATTTGATTTTGAAGGTAATTTAAGAATATAAATAAATCTTATATGTATGTATCTTTTTATATTAAATTATATTGTTTTTGCATGTATAAATTTTTGACATATTACAATTAGGTGGAACTAAACAACCATTAACATATCAACCTATGCATGCATTGGATGTTAGCTCCCATGAGTAGGTATATGATGCAAGTTATGCTTTAACCATTTGTTCTCCTCCTGGAGTTCATTATTTGATGGAGGAATAATTAGGTGGTTTTGATGCATTAATTGACTATATTTATTAGTCCTATGGGAGACCACACATGGAGCTAGTGAGATAGACCTAACCTTTAGAGACGTGATGTAGGTATAAATCACATCACTATTGATATTTAAACATGTTATACTTGAATTTATTATTTTATTTAAATTATTTATTTGAGAATGCAAAAAATATAGATGAATGACATGATGGAGGTTAGGGATATGACAAATGCTTATCCATCCACTATACTCACATGACTAACTTTGATAATATTTAAATTACATTTACATATGTACGTTGTTCTATTTTGTGTTTGATAGTCTATTTTTTGTTTGAGATCATTATTTTTATGTATGCATGTAGGTAGATTGACACATCATCATAGGCTCCAACCATGTAATTATCCTTATTGACAACAATAAGACAATTGAACTTGTTGAATTTATTTTGTTATAATATTTAATTGTGTAATATTCTTATGTTGCATTAATTTCTAAATAATATATTTATGCACTATGCATGTTCCTTATCATCAATCTACACACACGTAGTTGGAGTATATTTATAGATAATATGTGTTTGTACATATATTTTTTACACGATATGGTAGGCTTATCAGGGGTGAATATGACCATGATATTTCTATATTTTCATGTATTTATTTATTCAATATACCTACATTTCAAAAATGAACTATCTACAATTTAGATATATTATGCATTCATGTATATTTTATACGTTCATATTCATGTATGATCTAGCCAATGCACTAAATTATTGTCATGATATATCATTTATAATTTTTTGAGTTAGGTCTATAACTTACTTAGATGCATATAAATAGTTGTAACATGCAGTGCAATTCACTAAGCCAAATTTGAAGTTTGGATACTATCTAAATATGAATGAAGGATGGAGACATGTAGTAGTTGAAATTCAAAATAAACTTGTGATATATGAATGGTTAGTGCTATATTTTAGTTTATATAATACATTAGCCAACCTTTCGAGGAAAATAAATGAATTTCCAATGCATCAATCATTAAATTCCCTTTTAATTGTGTGTTTAGACTTGATATAACTATTTATTGTTATACATGGGAAGAACATGCATGCCTCATCTATCCTAAGTGTCAGAATTAGTACATTTAAATACAATAAATTGTTCAAAATATGAATTTAAAAGTGGTTGAGACCTCCAAGATGAAAAAATATGAGAATGTTCCTAGGAACTATGTAGTGCATGCAAGAAGTCATGCTATATTTTTCTAACAATGAATAAACCCTCTATGTATTTTATCACAAGTTAAATACAAGGGATTGAAAAGAAATAATACTCCATAATATAAATCTATTAAACTACATATATTCATTTAGTAAGATAATAAAATAATTTAATATAATTTAACCTATTGTACTACACACAAGGGAAGCAACAATATATATAAAAATGAGACTATGAATGTACTAAAAATAATGCTTAAGGGACATGGAAACATGGAAAATAATATCCTATTAAGATCCTAATATGTATCATCAAGTTTTAACATAATTTATAAACACAAATACAAAAAACATAATACAAAAGAATGAATATTTTAATATCGATTTATTTCAACTCTTTGAATTCAAGAACAATATATAGATAAATTTAATATCACAAGTTATTTATCTCATATATAATCTCTTCATATTACTAAAATGGACAATGAAATCCTTTCATCATTTTTTTAATCTTGTTCTAGTTCATGATTTTAATGAACCCCATCTATGTATACATAGCCATAAAGGAAACCTTGTGAGGAGAGATAAACATTTTCTTGCCACCTAAACATGCCTCGTGAGGAGTAATTAATCTTCTTGCATGAGGGCCATCAATATTTTTATGATATGAAGTAAATAATGGGTACATTGCCCACCATACATCCATGCCTTGACATTAATTAGCAATAAAATCTACAAATAGCCAATCAAATGCTCATGATGAGAACTTGGAATATGATATAATTCATGACATATCCCAAGACTTCCACCCTCTTGCTTATAATTAATATTATGTACTACTTTTATGTGATTATCCAATTTTAACAAACATGATTGGAAGATTTTATCAAAGAATAGTGATGGGAATCTTTGCTATGTTAAAAGGATTTAGAAAAGTTATGTAGTTAACAATGATACAAATTTTAAAGATACATACTAATGAAATTTTTAGAGGCTCTTTAATCCATAATGCTTGCTACTCCTCAATTATTGTACACATAAATTCATCTTTCCATGTAGCATCTTCTAATGGAATATTCTTCAATTTCATCAAATACTCTACATGATGGATTTTTTCAATAGCTATTTAACATGATATCCACAACCTTTAGATCCAAAATAATGTCCTCTTTCTCAAATTTTAATAAGTTTAACTAGATTATAACATGACAATCCATCATTTTATTCAAATAAGAAACATGAGAGTCTATGTGAACTCTAGAAGAAGGTGTAAGATCCAAATTGTAAACCATGCTTCTTATACTAGAAATACATATTTTAGGCCTCATAACACGAGATCAAATTTATTACTTTAGTACAACATATTTATATGTATAAAACATGGGTATATCTTCCTCTTTCACTTAAAATTAATTTCAATCATATATTATTTTTTTCAATACTTGATTTTTTTGTAGATCTCAATCAAATTATCTCTTAAGAACTACAAAACCATCTAATAATTAACCAAATGGTTCTTGACTAATTGAACTTAGAAATGAATATATAAATACTATATGGTAACTTGTGATAGATAATAATAGAGGTTGAAATGATATCATGGATAATCCTAGTACTAAAATTCTTGACAAAATCCCTTCATGGCTTTCATAAAATATGGCTATTTAAATAAATTGCTCATCATCTCAAAGTTATCATAGGAAATGAAAATAAATCAATATAATGTCATGCATTTTGAAACATAATTTATCATAGAATATGGACATGGAGGAATGATATGCAAATATAATACAAATCCATCTCCCTATAGCTTAAATTTATAGGATATACATAACTAGTGATTTATACAATTTTAAATATTCAATGCACCATTGTTTCAATGTTTCAATAGATAAGTGATAATTTCTTATTAGCTAGTTTTGGAAAAATAATTTTCTAATTTCTAGTGGTCTAAATTCTTTTTATAATAAAATATTAAAATTAAATGGTTAACACTACCTTCATATGGTTGGGTCTTACTCACTTCAGTTAATTTGATTACCAAGATAACCAAGAGATAATATACCATCTAAGATATGAATGACCTCACTACAATCACCTTCAGTTCTTAAATGATTTGATCTAGTCCATGTACTATATGTGATTTTTGAAATATTTTTGTGAACCCAAAAATGAAACACCAAATATAGATAGATAAATGAAATCAATCCACAATATGTTGCACAAAAGAGAATATTTTATTGATATAAAAAGAGGGGAGTCTTAAATCTCCAATTTTACAATATAATTTGATATTGATACATATGTTACAATTATTACAAATCTAGGGTTCTTCGAAACCCTAGATCAATAAATGGTGGTCTTTAAAACTCATATTTGATCCCAATAGAGTGAGTGGGCTTCTTGATATCCTATGCAGGACAACTCGAGATTCAACAAATGCCAATGAACATGACTCCTAGATATACACAAAGAAAACAATAACAAGAGTTAGCAATACCTATGAGGGCTCCACAAGGTGAGACCCTTAGAAATAAAATTATTGAAAAACCATAATTATAGAAAAAATACTATAAATAGATCTAATACTAAAAATTAATGCAATAAATAGTTTACCTTGTCTCATGTTGACTTTTTGTCTTCTAATTTTTTTTGTTGTTGCGAAAACTGGTGTGCAGATGCCCTAGCGACACCCAAGGGGTAGTGGGGCTACAAAACTAGGGTTGTGAATGCCCACGGGTGCTCGGTGATGGCAGGAAGAGCCCAAAGGTGCTCAGTGATGGTAGGAAGTTCCCAAAGATGCTCAGTGATGGCAGGAAGTACCCAGAGGCATTGGAGAAACTTGAAGGAACATTTTGGGGACTAAGACGGAAACTACAAAAGTAGATCTGGTTTGTGGGAGGTGAGCAGTGGTGGATGCAGAGACAACAATGAGTGATAGAATATGGTAGTGGCAAGGATGCTTAGATGCTTGAGAACTTAGGGCACAAGGGTTCAAGAAACTCAAGAAAACTAAGAATTTGGAAACTTGGAACTTAGAAAATTCCGAACTTAGGACTTCAAAAACACTCCTCTTTATAATCTCTCCTAGGGCACGTTAGGGTTTGAACAACATGATTTGTGTGGTCAAGATTAAAACATGATGGAGGGTGAATATTAAATATGGGTATGTGGCATGGATTAAGGTGGATGAATGGCTAGGATTAAATCATGATGGATGTCTAGGATTAATTCATATAAATATATATATATTAAATATATATAAATAAAATATATAAAATATTATTATTTAAATATATATTAAACAAATATATATAAATATATATAAATAATGGGTAAATATGGTGAGAAACTATGGATGGATGATAAGTGACTAGATTTTTGTGTCTACAAATGCTCCTTTTTGTATCGTGTTGCGTGAAACACAATGTGGTACAAAAATATAAGAGACGTGGTTTGGCCTGATGTACAAGCAACTTTCTTGTTGGAATGCAAAGATGAAGTTGGAGATAAAATAATTTTAATTGTGTAGCTTACCCCCTCAATTGATGAATGAGTGACAAATGCATCTCACAAGCCAATTGATAGATTTATGTAGATGATTGTGTGAAATGCATGGTGTGATTGTGGATGATATGAATGATGTAAATATGATATCATTTTTGTCCCAACAGTTGAAGGTGGTTTTTGTAAAATGCAAGTGATTGATTATGTTGTTGCCCTAATATAAAAGGGGTTTTTGCCAAGTGTAGATGCAATGATCATGTAATATGTATCCCACTATGGAAAAATCAAAGTCAAATTTTTCTACCCCAATTTTGGGGTGATTCCATGTTGTTTAAGAAATTATCGTATGACATCATTGAAATGCAAAGATATGAAGATGCAATAAGAAATAGGAGTCAAATTCGAAGGGTCAAATAGTAACTGCCAATAAATTCCTGCAATTGGAACCTATCACCCTATCTAGGGCCAGTCGCCATGATTACTATCAATGTAAAAATAAATAATGATATATGATGTCATTTGTGTTTCAGGCCCCATGAACAAGGCCATCAATGATAGTTGTAGAGCAAATTGATCTTGGCATAGTTTCACTCGAAAGTTGAAGTACCAAAATTGATTTTATTTTCAGTATAATGAAATATGTGATGATGAATATGGCCAAGTGTCCTTATGGTGATTTATTCATCTTACCAACTTGCATGGACACAAATCACTACAATCGCCAAGGAGATAGGATAGACCACTAGATACAAGGTTCACTTGTAATTGTAAATGATCTTGGCAAATGTGCAAATACAATTATTTATGGATGAAAATGATGTTGGAATGAAGATGTGATGATGATAAATGCATTGGTGATTTTTTTGTATGGTTTTGTGAACTTTTGCATTGATTTGGAGCATTTTGAAGCAATTTTGGACAATTTTGTGCCTTGTGGGCGCAAATAATAATTAGTCCTCCAAATAAATTCATATCTTCACAAAAATGAGTGCAATGATGGAATTAATGATGAAAATGATCATTTTGTAAAAATTTGGACTCTTTTGAAACATTTTGTAACTTGTAATGTGATTTTGCGACTTTTGGTCACGGGCAAAAATTAAAAATCCAAAACGATTTTGGTTTTCACAAAACATAAAATTATTATAAAATTGATGTACGGATGCAATTTGGAATGAAGTTGTGGAAGTAAGCCACATTTTTGGCTCAGTTTGTTTTTTTTTCAATATTGACACCAAATGTCGATGGACGCTTATTGCTTGTAAAAATGCCTGCTAGAATTTAGCACTTTCTAAATGTAGGGAGGTGTTTCTGTGCACCTAAAACAACTATAAAAGGCCTGCAAAGGGGAAATCAAGCTCATTTGTGCATCCACAAATTTTAGAATCTGCATCTGAGGGAGTGGAGTGGAGTGAGGTGGAGTGAAGTGAGTGGAGTGAAGCTATGGAAGCTATGGTGATGGATAGAGTGGATGTGCCCATGGGAGCAAGTGTGTGCTTTTCCAAGGTAAGTGCTTTTGAACCTCTTTTTGTTTTTGTGCAAAAAAATTCTTTTATTTAAATAATGGAATGTATTTGACATTAATGCTTTGTGTTGTGTTGTAGTTGAATATTTTTGAGGCTCAGCATCGGTTCTTACCTCTCATCCCTGGGGTGAGAAGGTATTGCGGGAGGATGAGTGGAAGTGGTTGGAGGATGTTGGGCTAGCTAAGGTAGCTAAGATAGTTTTTGTGAGGGCATATAGTTGTTGTGAGGGCATATGAGGGGTACATCTCTACCTTGGCAGAGATATGGTATCCAAATTGGAGGACATTTTAGCTCCCTACTAGAGAGGTGACTATGACACTTGAGGATGTATACTACATCCTCAAGTTACCAATGGAGGGCTTGCATTTTGAGATTGGACACGACAAAAAACATGAGTTGAGCCACATGTTCAAATATGGATGGGAGGATGTGGAGGTGATGGGTAGAGGGATAACATACTTTTTCGTGTATGTGGACAATAATTTGGATGCCCTACCCACATTGGTGATGTTCATTTTGGCCAACATAGTGGCCCCGAATAGTACTGGCTATCGGTTCCCATGGAACCTTATTAGATTGGTGTGCAATATGATCGCTACACCTCAAGTGTATGCATGGGCTCCTACATTATTGGTGTAGTTGTACCAAGAGCTATATGAGGTGAGGAGGTGGAGGTGCTAGGGACTAGGTTGTAGTTTGCTATTACAATGCTAGGGTTGGGAGAACTTTACTATGGCTCAACCTATGGGTTTACCAGATAGGGGATGGGATAAGGAGTAGCCCTATGTGATGAGGTGGCTGATGGTAGAGGAGGTGCAGTCGAGTTGTCCTATTCATATGAGTCAGTGGTATAGGGATTTATGGGTTGGATTGATAACAAATTAGGTGGTTGGAGGCCATGGTGAGGTGCCATATGGAAAGGTTATGGGGAGAATATACGGTGGTTGTGGTAGGCTATTTTGATGGTTGGGAGGTACACGAAGGAGGTGGAGCTGATCCAATTCTCATGGGTGCTACGATAGTTTATATTGAGGTAGGGGGTTCCTAAGGCACCCATCCTCTATAGGTATCATCGAGATGATATGGGTCTCCCTTGTGTCAAAGCATGGAGGTCTACTTATTAGGATGAGGAGGATATGGATCTCCCTAATGTGGATGATGCAGGAACTACTGAGGAGTATGATGCATGGTTCATGACTCAGCTACCATGGGTATCTAGTATGGAAGTAGATAGGGGTAATGAGGATGGGGATGAGTCCAAGGATGTTGATGAGGTTCCTAAGAACCTGAGGCACATTAGAGATAGAAGTTAGAGGTAGACTAGGAGGACAACATATCGGGATATCTATTTTTGAGGATATGGAGAGAGCACGAAAGATAGGGATGAGGTTTTGGATGGGCCTCTTGGTCGATGTGAGGAGAATTTGGTGAGATTAGATAAACTGGTGGTAGATAAAGATGCTATGGTAGCAGCTCAGGGAGCAAAGATAGCTAGGATGTAGGATGGGGAGAGGGCTTAGGATGCTGAGATAGTGGCTCAATATGTGGAGGTATCTCGATTATGTGCAGAGCTAGGGACACAACCGACTATAGGTGGAGATGATAACATGATCACGAGGTTCCAGGTAGATCTTCTAGAGAAGATTCACTAATAGAGACATGATGTACACCACCTTCAGGCTTGGGATGGATATATTCGATTGTTGGAGGATCGATTTATGGAGCATGATATTGGGATTCTAGATCCATCCTCCTCATCCATATTCAGGCCTACTAGACCTAGTGAGCCTATGCATAGCTCTAGGTCTAGGGCTCCTTCAAGGTCACAAGGGTCCTCTTATAGGCACTAGCTAGTTCTTAGATGCACTTTTTGTATATGAGCCTTGGTTCTCCATTGTATATAGCCTTTGGGCTTTCATTGTACAAGTGATATTTATATATATATATACATGGATTTTACTTTTTTATTATGCTTTTGTGTGAATTTTTTTTATGTGGATGCATGTGTATATGGATGATTAATGCATAAGGAATGTGTATGAATGTAAGTGTATATGGATGATTGATGCAAGTGATAGAATGTGTATGAATGCAAATGTTCTAATGATCATTCATAGTTTATATTTTACTTGGCCATGTTTTAGCATTGTTGTTTAATCAGGGGCACTAGACTGGTGGCATGTGAGGTGGAAGACTCATGAAATGATATGGATGTTGACATAGAAGAAAATATGGATGTTGATATGGAAAACTGACTATTTTGTAAAGACTCATACATACTAGTTGTATCAAACAAACCCACTAAACACTGCATAATTTCTCTAAGATCAATTGTGTGTGCAATGAATTCATATACCAAATTATGAGTATGGGAATGACTCGAGGCAATCAAGAACGAATGTTGTGAGAAGCAGAATGACAATTCAATTAATTTATGAAGTATAAATAATACATTAGGTCCATGATTAGTCCGGAGGTTGTGGAACCACCCGAGACTAATATAGGCGCAGTTGTAACAAAATAACAACTAGCCTAAATTAATCAATTCTAACAATATAAGATCGTTAGGATTGAATTAAATAATGAAAGAAATATTGAAATATATTCTAACATCCCCCCATTTACAATATTTTAGGAAACATATAATTACTAGCTATACTATCATCCCCCCATTATTTTGAAATACATAGAGAGCTACGAAACAATTCAAATTTGACACGTGCAAGTGCCTTAGTGAATATGTCTGCAACTTGAGCATTGGTGGAGATGTACTGAAGCTAGATTCGATGCTTTGGTACTTCGTCTCGAATGAAATGGCATTGTGTATCAATGTGCTTTGTTTTATCATGATGCACTGAATTCTTAACAAGATTTAAAACAACCATGTTGTCACAGAATAAGTGTATTGGAGATTTTTATGGAAGACCCATACTTGTCAGGATGCGATGCAACCATATCACTTCGCACACAGCTTCACATGCAGTGCAATATTCTGCCTCTGTTGATGAGATAACAACCACCTGTTGCTTCTTATTGTGCCAAGAGACAGGACCAGATCCAAGATGAAAGAAATATCCTAAAGTTGATTTATGATCATCATATGATCCGATATATTCAAAGTCTATGTATCCCTATAAGAATAATTTGTTGTTCTTCTTGTATTCTAGGCCATATTCCATTGTGCCACGGACATAGTGAAGAACTCGCTTTGCTACTTTCCAGTGTGTAGTCTTAGGTTCCTACATGAACCTCAAAAGATAGTTGAAAGCAAATACGATATCTGGCCTAGTGTTGGTCAGATATATGAGACCCCCAATTAGTTGACGATAGAGAGTAGCATCTACCTGAGGTGATTTGTCATATCACGATAACTAAAGTCCTATTTCCATTGGTGTTGCCATCAGCTTGCAGTCAGTCATGCGATATTTTTCTAGTAGTGTCTTGGCATATTTTTTTTGGGACACTTTGATGTAGTGCTCCTTCTGGTTCACTTCTAGACCAAGATAGTAATGGAGAAGTCCAAGATCTGTCATTTCAAAATATTTGCTCAAATCTTGTTTGACAGAAGAGATCATTATTTTTGAACTCCCTGTTATGAGCATATCATCAACATAGAGTACAAGCAACACTATTTCAGAGCCTTACTTCTTGAAATAGATGTTTTCATCCAATGAACATCTCTTAAATCCATGTTGTAGTAGGTGATTATCCATTTTTATGTACCAAGCTCGAGGGGCCTGTTTCAAACCATATAAGGATTTGACCAATTTGAAAACTTTATGTTGTTGGCCTTCCACTTCAAATCCTTCTGGTTGAGTCATGTAGAATTCCTCTTGGATATCACCATTCATAAAGGCACTCTTGATATCCATTTGGTGCACTTTCCACCCATATTGTTCTACCATAGCACAAAGAACTCGAATGGTTGTCATCCGAGCAGTAGGTGCAAAATTTTCCTCGTAGTCAATGTTCTCTTTGAGCATAGCCCTTTACCACAAGTCATACCTTATGCTTATCTATTGTCCAATCTACCTTGTACTTGAATTTATACATCCATTTGTATCCTATGGGCTTATTTCTATATAGTAGATTGACAAGCTTCCAAGTTTTGTTTTTCATCAGAGACTTAAACTCTACATCCATAGCGGCCTTCCACTGAGGCTCACCAAGAGCATATTGCACTGATTTAGGTTCAATTTCATCTATTGAGGACATAAAAACCCTATCATCATCAATATCCATATCTTCTATATCTCTCTATGGATCTACAAAAAGTTACTCAAAAGATTGACACAAATCATCAACCTCAGTAATCTATGTTGCAGCATTCTCCTGTCGAGCCATGCTGTGAGTACGAGGCCTATCCAATGTCAAGTCTGGTGGAGTGGATAGCTTAGAGTCTCTAATTGTACTTGTATACCACTTTGGATTCTTCTTCTGTGGTGATGAATAAGATGAAGAAGGACCTCCAACCTTGGATGAAGGAGACTTCTCAACCTTAGTTTCCATAAGGTCTAGGTATACATCTGATGTGTTTTCTGATGTAAAAGCCTCATCAAAAACTACACATCTACTAATGTGTATCTTCTTGGTTAAAGGATCAATCAATATATAACCCTTGGAGTGATCATCATACCCAAGAAGAATGCACTTCAATGTTTTCTCATCTAGCTTCTTCCTCCTTTCTTTTGATATGTGCATGAATGCTTTACAACCAAAAATGTGTAGATGAGACATGGAGGGTTTCTTGCCACTCCATGCTTCCTATGGAGTCATTCCTTGTAGGGACTTAGTGGGTTCCCTATTCAACAAATTTACTATAATGGTGACAACTTCTGCCCAATATTTTTGCCCAATTCTAGCTCTTGTGAGCATGCAACGAACCATTTCCATGATGGAACAGTTTCTCCTTTCAAAAACTCCATTTTTCTGAGGAGTATAAGTAGTAGTCAACTATCGTGTGATCCCATTTTCAGTTAAGAACTCAAAAAATTCTTTAGAGGTGAACTCCCCCCTCGATTTGAGTGGAGGGTCCTTATAGAAGTCCCTGACTCCTTTTCAATAGATTTCTTGAATTGCTGAAAGAAGCCAAATGCTTCAGATTTTAGTTGAAGAAAGAATACCCACATCTTTCATGAGTAATCATCCACGAATAACTAAACATACCTCTTACCCCAACAACTTTTGGGAGTTAAAGGACTGCACAGATCAGTGTGAACCAACTCCAGATGTTTTTTTGCTCTTGTAGAGCTCCTTTAAAAAAGTACTCTATGTTGCTTTCCTGCCAAGAAGTCAGAGCAAACTGGCAATGTGGTAGAAAGGGAAGGAAGACCCTTTACCATTTCATACTTACTTAACTCAAGTAAGTAACCAGAACTCATATGTCCATATCTCTTGTGCCATAGGGAAGTTATCTCCTTTATAGAGACAATCATGGCTACATATGGAGAAGAGATAGTATCTAGGGCAAATAAGCCATGATTATATGAAGCGGTTGCAATTTTCTTACCCCTCTTGGTGATAGAACAACACTTCTTTCCCCCCTCAACACTAAAGTTTACAACCATAATTTTGTCCAAAAGTTGTGTGACTAACAACAAGTTGTTCACCAATCCTAGAACATAGAGAACCTTCTCAATCTGGCACATGCCATCAGGAATAGTAACAAAAATGGTTCCTTCTCCTTGAAACTTGTAGGTTTTATCATCAACAATAATGACAGGTTTTCCCTCTTTGGCCTCAAAAGAATCAAACCACAATTTGTCACCAGTCATGTGTTTACTGTCTCTAGAATCGACATATCAAATAGGATCCGTCTGCTTGGATATTGTGGTAGTCATGAGCACTTTGTGTGCTCTTTCAGAATCCATGTAAGATTCCTCAACAACAACATTCACTTGTTGTTGTTTGTTATTTTGTGGTTTGTTCTGGCCTTTCTATTTTGATTTTTTATTCTTATGCCAACATCTGTTAGTATCATGACCTTCTTTGTCATAGATCTTGCAATATATCTTTTTTTGTTGAGGTTGAGTTTGTTTCCCTTTTGAATCCTTTTGAGAGCTACCTCCCTTCTAAAAATTGCACTTCTTGTTTGCCCTTTCCTATTAGTGTATAGGGCAGTGTTAGAAGAATCATCTCGTTGTAGTTGGCGTGCCTCCTCTTATTGAAGCATATTTACCAACTCAACATAGGTAACTTATCTCTGTGATACATGAATTGAGGTAATCAACACTATAAAAGAATTCAAAAGAGCTCTCATTACCACCGATGTAAGGAGCTTATCATCAACTGGTGTTGCTAAGGAATTCAATTTTCTTTTCCACTCAGACACTCTGCAAAGAAAGTTTTCAACCATCTCTCCTTGTTTGATGCTTAGACTATGTAATTGATACTGAAGAAATATAATGGTGGAGTTATTATTCCCTTCACATATAGTTTTAAGGGTATCTCATGCCACTTTACTATTTGTACAATCAACAATATGAGGTTGAACTTCATCAAAAACAAGAAAAATGAGCACCTTTTCTTTGCTATATTTCTTGTCAAAGTCTTTCTGATCAACAGATGGATTTTTGGCTTTAGCTAAAGATGAAGGTCTTACTGTTGTTCCAGACACAATTTTCCAAAGATCATTCATCTCTAGGATTGCCTTCATTTTGTTTTTCCATGGTGTATAATTTGGACCTTTCAATAACTGATGAGCATCAGTCATTAGTTTTACAGACATTGTGAAGGTTCCTTATAACACCAAATGGTTGCCCCTTCGATATACCTTAATGCCAAGCCATTATACTATACAAAATACCTGCCCTTATGTGAGGGAGACTATAGGTATTTTGAAAAACCAAAAAAATTACCCGCCCTTACATGAGGGAGACTGTAGGTAATTTTAATTATTATATGATACGTGGTACTTAGGCGGTACTGAAAGGGAATCACCTCGTTGATGGCACTAACCTTAGAAAGCCTTCAATCCTCATGCATGGGGTGTAACTTCCCCTAAACACTTTGGATATCTAAACTTTCGTCTGGATTTAAGCCTAAACACGAGAGTGATTGGGGTAGTGGATGGAGTAAAAAATAGCAAAATGGCAAACTTATCTCTCCTCGACGATTAATAGAGAACAAGATCATACGTCATTGTGGCAGCTATATTAGGAGGTGGATACAATAGCGCAATCATGATAGCTTTACCTATAAGTGTTGGCCAGAGGTATCACAAATACCGAACGCTACAGTGCAATAAATTGCACGAATGGGTTTTAATTATTCCGGGGACTTAGGGAGTGTTTGATTTTAACTTAAATGATGTAGTGCAAAAGAAGGAAAAAATGCAACATACAACATAAAATTACCCACAAAAATAACCCACAAAGTGTCGAGCGCAGCCAAAAATGCACCTTTACAATAATGCCAAACTTTACTTTTTCAAAAAATTACTCTCAATACCCCCTTGATTTTTCGAAAAAAAAATAAAAAATCACTCCCCCCGTTAAAATTTTCCTTTATAACGCATTTTAAAACATTATTTTATAATCAAAATTAAAAAAATAAATAAAAAATAACTTTATTCTACATAGTAAAAAAATTATTTTAAAAAAAATAACCTTTAAACTATGATAAAATAAATTAAAATTATATTTAATTTAACTTTGATTAGAGAATATTAAAAAAAAAACTTTAATAAATAAAAAAAAATTATACCTTTGAGCGGGGGGGTCGACGGGACTCGAACCCGCAAGCTGAGGGCTCCCGGAGCCCTTACCACTCAGCTCACAACCGGTGAGCCAGTGGGTTGATCCGAGAACTATTCTCGGTGCCCTCCTCCTTAAACAACTTTGACGCACCTTTTGAAGAATGCGCAGCTGCTCTACCACCTCGGGCGGAGCTCGAGCAGAGCTCGGGCGGAGCTCGAGCAGAGCTCGGGCGGTGAAGAGGAGTGGAAGCTGGTGTAGCTCAGGAGTGGAGCACTGGTGGTAGTAGGGTGGCACTTGGGTGGCGGGTGAACAAAATCACTTTTTTCAACCAAAAACTTGCCACAGATGTATCAAAATGATGCATAGAGATCACAGAGGAAGAATAAAACAGTTTGCAACCAAACCAAGTGGAGAAAACTGCTCAAAAATATTTGTCTAATTTTTCCATTGACGTCGTTCGAGAGGAAAAAAATGCTTTGAGGAAAGATCTGAGAGCTAAAATGAAATTTCAATCCAATGAAATGACTCATATTTTACCTCATTCTCCAAGAAAATTTGCAGATGTTTGATCTATCGACCTCAAAAGTAAGGAAAAATACGTCTTGGTTTATGCAGTTGATGCAGGTGACATAGGTGACGACGTATTCACAGATCCGAGCATTTGTATTTTAGGACTCAATGTCCCACATCGAGGGCACAGTGACTCCGTTAGGAGTTTAAGAGGGTTTCTCCTTCGTAGAGGAGTATCTCCTCTCAGGGATTCCCACCCGAGAGGTCACGAGCTCTCCTCTCACGCTTGGCTAAGTGACCTTGGTGTTGGCCACCAAGCTTTGTTGCGAGCCTTCAAACTCTGCTTCGATCTTCGACCCTTATTTGCCTCATTTGACCTTCGATCGTGCTTCTTTGATTTGTTGATCGTGCTTCTTTGAATTCCAAAAATTGAAATAATTGCCTTGAAAAATAAAACCAAGTTTTCTCAGCTTCGCTACCAAAAAGCTCAGCCTCAAAAAATCGCCTCCAATAAAAAAAACTCTTCCTCAGCTGCTTCTTTCTCACGCTACTACACTATCATTTAAAAAATGAGGGTGGCGGAGAGAGAGTGGTGGTAATATTTGATACCATGTGAGAAGCAAAACAACAATTCAATTAATTGATGAAGTATAAATAATACATTAGGGCCAGGATTAGTCCGAAGGTTGTGGAACCACTCGAGACCAATATAGGCGTAGTTGTAACAAAATAAATACTATCCTAAATTAATCAATTCTAACAATATAAGATCATTAGGATTGAATTAACTAATGAAAGAAATATTGAAATATATTCTAACCAATGTGTGTGCAAGTGAGTTCATTAACTCATCTTGAGTAAATTGGGTTTAACCTATTATGGATGAGACCAAGAAGCTAGCTTGTCCTTATGTGTGGTCAGAGGTCTCTTTAAAAGAGACGTGTCACCATGCATGAGCATACTCCACTACTAGTCAAGCATCTATAGCTCCAGTGGAGACTAGCTCCATAGTCCAAGAATTTGATCTTTAGGCTTTGGGGATGACTACCTAACCGTCTGACTAGAAATGTAGTACTATCCTTACAACTTGAGGATCTATGGTGTGTGATGAAAAATTTAGAGCTTTGGGGAATCATATTCTCAACCTAAGTGTGATGAGAATTGTACCCTATCCTTACTACTCTATATTTTGTATTTGGAAGTAATTGTGATAGTGGTGAAAACCACTATTTTTGTGGACTATATTGCATAATGGGACAAGCAAGGAATACCCTTTTCACTTCGAGGTTCAAACCAAGTATGGTGTTATCCCTCTTTGACACAAGATGTTTTTAAGATGTGAGATTGTGTTTGGTTCAAGAATGTTTAGAGTCAATTCCCAGAACTCAAGATTTTCTTAGTGAAAATTGTGTCTTGGTCCTAAAGAAAACTCGACATGTATTTGGAGGTTGCTTAAAACACTAGGAGTGGTTGAGTGACCGAAAACACCTAGGAATTGTAGATATGTGACTTTGCTAATGATAATTTGGCTTTATGGAATGATGCAATGAAATGGATGATGGTTTAAAGGTGCCCCTGATTAAGGCAACATGATTGTATTGGACCAAAAACTATCTGAACTAAA
The DNA here is from genome assembly GCA_028583015.1 of Wollemia nobilis. Taxonomy (NCBI): domain Eukaryota; kingdom Viridiplantae; phylum Streptophyta; class Pinopsida; order Araucariales; family Araucariaceae; genus Wollemia; species Wollemia nobilis. The sequence goes on along the minus strand of JAQPPZ010003077.1, from coordinate 34,150,009 downwards.
TAAATGATCCCTAATTATGTGTGAATGTAATGTATGAAATGCAGTTTGTGGAATGGAATGAGTGTAATGTAGCTTGTGAAATGCAATTTTATTTTTGTGTAATAGCCATGTATATATATATATATAAATCACATTATGCATAGAATGCTCTCAAGTGTATAACATTAAGTGGTTTGGGTTCTTCAACTCCCTCTAGATTAGCAAGCCTATAAGTTCCTTTACCCACTTTTTGAGTAACAATGTATGGACCTAACCAATTAGCCATGAATTTATCATGAAGATGCGGTAAAGCATTGGTATTTTGTTGATTCTCTTTAAGGACAAGATCTCCTACTTGGAATTCATGTAGATGAACTTTGGTATTATAAGCATACTTTAGGTGGTCTTGATATACTCGTAAATGCTCTAAAGCATTGACTCACCTTTCATCAAGAAGTGTGAGTTGGTCAAGACGTGCTTGTCTAGCAGTATCATCATCTATGAATTCCTGCAATGAAATTCGCAATGAGGGGATCTCAAGCTCAAGAGGTATGATTGCTTCAGCTCCATAGACCAATGAAAATGGTGTTGCCCCAGTAGGTATGTGGATGCTTGTTCGATAAGCCCATAATGCTAAGGGAATTTGTGTATGCCAATCTCTATGATTTTCTTTAACAAGTTTCTTGAGAATAGTAATTAAGGTCTTATTGGTAGCCTCAACTTGTCCATTTTCTTGTGGGTAATAAGGAGTCGAGAAACTATGTTGGATATTATATTTCTCGCAAAGTGCTTGAACATCCTTGTTCTTGAAAGACTTACCATTGTCAGAGATGATTTTCGAGGGAATACCAAAATGACAAATGATATGATGAAGTATAAACTCCACAATTCTAGGTCCTATCGTACTGGTTAGAGGAATTGCCTCGACCCACTTTGTGAAGTATTCTATGGCTGTGATGATGAATGTATGTTGTCCTAAGGAAGAAGGTAATATTTTTCCAATTAAATCTAGACCCCATTGTGAAAAGGGCCAAAGGCTTTGAATAGGTTGTAATGCTTGTGATGGCACATGAGTTAAATTAGCATGTTCTTGACATTGCTTACAATGTTTGACATATGTGCAACAATCTCATTCCATTATGGGCCAATAATAACCCATGCATAGAATATGCTTTGCAATGGCCATTCCACTAAAATGACCACCACAAGTACCATCATGAGCTTCAGCTATGGCTCTTTGTGCCTTTATACTCAAACGTCCCCCAAGAGAGTAAAATGAGCTACCTTTTGCTTGAAAGTGCATTTAGCAGTCCATGACATATCTTATGGGAGTGTTCCAAACTTGAGAAAGGCTATTATTTGGTTTGACCAAGGCTCACATGGCTCCAAATGGATAAAGCAAACATCCTTTTCATCCTTAGATTCAACATGGACAATTGCAGATTTAGAGATCATTGTAATTATGAGGGGTTGTACCTCTCCTAAGGTATCCTTTGGAATCAATGATCCAAGAGAGGCCATCACATCTACAAATCTATTAGTCGAATGTGGCAAACTATCAATTTCATACCAATCAAACTTAGAGAGCAATTTCATTGCTACTTCATGGTAAAGCTTAATGGTAGGCTCTTTGCATTGGTATTCTCCGGTTACCTATTTGACAACAAGTTGAGAATCACCAAATATCCTGATATGCTTAATGCCCATAGCTATAGCTTCTTGAAGACCTAAGATTAAGGCTTCATACTTTGCATTGTTGTTTGTGCATTGGAAGTCTAGTTTGAATGATAAGGGGATAGGCACCCCCTGGGGTGTATGAAACATGACTCCAACACCTTGACCTTTTTTGCACTTAGAACCATCAAATAATAGTGTGATATCGACATCTTCCTCTAGAATGACATCTTCTTCTTGTTCAGTGATAGTGAATACTAAATCATCTGGGAGCTCAATAATCAAGGGATGATCACTAGGTAGTGGAGCTTCCACAAGCTGATCGACTATAACTTGACCTTTAATGGATTTTTGGCTAATGAACTCAAGATCAAATTCAGTGAGAAGCATTATCCATTTAGCGGTGTGGGTGTTATTATAAGTGTGAGACATCATATAATGTAGAGGATTTTCTCTAGCTATGACATATGTTGTGTGACTAAGCATGTAATGTCTGAGTTTCTTAGTGGCAAAGACCACTTCTAAGCACAATTTTTCCATGTAAGCATATCTGGTTTCATAGCTTACCAATGTTCGACTAATGTAATAGACTACTTGCTCTCGATTGTTTTCATTCTTTTGTGCAAGCATTGTCCCTAATGCAAAGTCCATTGCTGAAACATACATATGAAAGGGGACCCCTAGATGAGGAGGAGCTAAGATTGGTGGAGAATCTAGGTATTTCTTAATGTCATCAAAGGCTTTTTGACATTCATCTATCCATGAAAATGGCACCCCCTTTTGTAACAGGTGATTGAATGGCCTGCATTTGTCAGAAAGTTGCACAATGAAATGATGGATTGATTGAATATTTCCTTGTAAACTATGCAATTCCTTTAAATTTTTTGGGGGAGGCATCTCCATGATGGCCTTGAATTTGTTTGGGTCCACCTCAATGCCTCTTTTGGAGACAATGAACCCTAGTAGTTTTCTAGAGGTAACACCAAAGACACATTTCTTGGGGTTCAACCTTACATTATGCTCTAGAAGTTGATCAAAGACTTTTTCCAATACACCAATGTGCTCTTGTCAAGTTTTAGATTTTACCAAGAGATCATCCACATAATATTTGATGATCTTATGCATGTAATCATGGAAGATGTATGTCATGGCACGTTGATAAGTGGCACCTACATTTTTGAGGCCAAAGGGCATCACCTTGTAACAAAAAGTCCCCCAAGGTGTAGTGAATGTTGTTTTGTGTTGGTCATCAAGATTTATTCAAATTTGGTTGTATCCTAAAAAACCATCCATGAGAGAAAGCATTTCATGGCTAGCATAGGTGTCGACAAGAGTATCAATGTTTGGAAGAGGAAAATCATCCTTAGGACACGCTTTGTTAAGATCTCAAAATTCATTGCAAATATGTATCACCCCGTTAGGCTTGTGAATGGGTACCATGTTTGAGAGCCACTCAGGATAGTCAATGGGTACTATGAAACCCACATCTAATAGCTTTTGAAGCTCTTCTTTGACCAAGAGGGCAATGGTAGGATGCATCCTTCTAAGTTTTTGTTTGACTAGCTTAGCATCAGGGTGTAAAGTGAGATTGTGGACAACCAAATTAGGGTCAAGACCAGGCATGTCTTTGTAAGACCATGCAAAAATGCCCTTCTTCTTCTTGAGGAGAGCAATTAATTGCTCTTGTTCATCTATTGGATAAAATTTTTCCAAGTTTGACAATTTGGGGATTTTCTACATCTGAACTAAGGTTCACATCGATAGTATCTTCAATAGACATGTGAGAACCTTCCTCAAGTTGATGGGGTGTTGGGATTAGATGAATGTCATCTATGATGTCATCAAACTCTTCTGACTCAACCTTGTCTATGTCTACCTGGAAAACCTCAGGATCTGAAGGTGAAGGTGAAGGTGAAGGTGGGGGTGATGGAGGAATGTAGTTGGTTGAAGCCCTTAACAATTCCTTGGATAGGATAAACTCAAAAAAGTATGGAGGTGAGGAAATCTGGTCCATATCAATAAGACTCATGTCAATAGGAATTGGCTTTGCCAAATCATATGGATTACAGAGTGGGGTGAATAAGTCAATAGGATTCATGTTGACTTAAAGGGAAAATGGATGGTTGGCAAGGGTGAATGGATGGGTGGATCCTATTTGGTAGAACCAATGCTAGAACTCTGTTAAACCTGAATAACAGCAAGCAACACAAATAAATGCAATGTACATGCAAAATATTTTTGTTTTTTTTTTTAATTTTGAAATTTGTTTTTGATTATTTATTTATTTATGTACATATATTACAAATAAAATGGTCGATGATGTGGATCAATGAGATGGAGGTGGTGGTTCACCGGTTGGTTCAGCTCGCTCTTGTGGAAGAAGCAAGTGAATGATGGGTTGATGGATGGGGAACATTCTGAGGTAAAACTCATCTTGTTTAATGTGTGGAATGATGGGGTCTGATTCTTCTTCAGATTCATCAGAAGCTATCGATATCAGGTCAAATTATTCATAGATCTCATCTTCGAAGTCATCTATGTGATGGATATCTTCTCCTAAATTCAAATTTAAGCTTTGAAAAGCTTGTTCAAGAGAAGAAGTGGATGAAAGTGGATGATAACCTAAACCTGAACGATCATGCATTTCTCGATATGAAACATCGATAATCTCATGCATTCCCTATTCATGTCATCCTAGGCCATGTCCTTGCCAATTAACAATGTGAAAATATCGAGATGGAAAACCCAACATATGTTGTATATTGGTCGGTGTTGGTGATTTGGGTTCATCTGGGGTAACTAGATTGGATGATGAATCAAGCCCCCCATACATAAAATTAATGCTATTAGGCACTGAACCCATGTTATATACCACTCCTATAGATAAGGGTGGGTCACGTGGGTGACTGTAGTCCTTAGTAGTTTGAATGTTGAGTGGTGTAACTATGATGTCTTGGACCACATATTCACCAATACCAGGATTAGTGAGGTGGACCTCGACTTGGGATGATGTGGATGGATTGGATGTAGATGGAACTGACTCATGGTTGGTTGATGGTATCTCACAATCCATCATTTTGACTTGTGAGACATTGGCTGATGGGGATGGAGATGGATTTGGTTGGGTGGATAATGATGATTTGGAAGGAGTGATTATGGAAGGTGATGATGTTGATGATGTGGCTAATGTTGATTGAGTTTGACCACATGTGCATGTAGTCAATGGTGATGAAGATGGGGGTATGGAAGTGGAAGCTTGATGTGAATTGGTGATTGGAAGCTCCTCAGGAATAGGGGCTTTAGATGAAGATATGGATGGGGTGGTTGATGAAGTGGTTGATGATGTGAGGAATAGATGAGTGGAAGGAAGCATGGACTCATAGGGGTTTGAGATAAAATTGCAATACTTAAATGGTTCAACATCCGTTGGTATGCAATGTACTTGTCCCTCATGTACGTATTTCAAGCATTGATGTAATATGGAGGGGACACATCTCATTTCCCTCATCCAAGGTCATCCAAGGAGTACATTATATGCCATGGACCCTTCCAAGATGTGGAACATAGTATGCAATATTTTGACCCCCACTTCGATGGGCAAAACAATAGTGCCAACTATGGAGCAGAGAGCATCATTAAATGCTTTCAAGGTAAAAGAGGATTTGGTGATGTGGTCTGGTGGAAGCTTGAGATGTTGAAGGGTAGATGTGGCGATGATGTTTATGGAGGAATTGGTGTCAATTAAAACTCTTTTGAAAGGCTTCCTATCAATTTGAGCCATGATGTGTAATGGAGGGTCCACTGATTTCGATGATATTGGTTTGATCTCAAAATCATAGAAAGTGATGGAAGGCTCCATACATGTTTGAATATTCCCCATAAAATTGTTAAATGCATTAGCATCTTGAGATTGAAGTTCAATGGATTTTAGAATATCCATTAATGCTTCACGATGTGGAGGAGATTGTTGGATTAGCTCATATATAGATAGTTTGGTTGAAGCTATTTTTAAGCTTGTGGTTAACCAATTGCTCAATGAGATGATTGGCCTAGATGGATGATTGGAAGGATGAATGGGTTGAGATGGATGGGCTAGAATATGGATTGGCTAGGAGGGATTGGTGGAAAATTGGATGGGAGATGATGATGTGGTAGGTTGAGACACACTTTCCTATGGAGGTATGGGCGGTTGAATAGACTACTACTGAACATTTTGTTGATTGGAGCATTGTTGTTGACCTCGGGTTACTACATGAATAGCACCCACAAAACCTTGGTACTATTGAATATGATTAACCTGATTAGGAGGAGTCTTGGTATTTGACCCTCCTATTGTTGGTTGTGCTTCCTCATGATGAGGAAGTGGTGTTTGATAAATTCCAAGATTTTGATTTTGTTGAGCTAGAGGACTATCAAGCTTGATAGCTCCTAACTCAATAAGGTCTTGCACTCTATCTTTGAATTGATGGTAGTTATTGATATCATGCCCATTCTATCTATGATAAGGACAAAAAAAATGCTCCCTGTAGTGTTTACTATATTTAGTGGGATCATCAGGTTTGACCTCAGGCAAGGGAAGTTGATTTGTGTCATATAACCTATAGAAAATGGAGGTATAAGATTCAGCCAATGGGGTATATTGATAGGGTTGTCAAATAGATTGTCGATGTGGTCGGTTTTCCATAGCTGGCATTATGCTTTGACTTGATTGAGTAGTTGAGGGAACCACATGATATTCAATTTTTCATGGTTGTTGTTGCATGGGTTGTTGTTGAGCCATTACTGGCTGGCTCATGACCACTTGATTTACTTGATTGGATGAATTGGTCAGATTGGCCTGATTGGATTTTGATTGGCTAGAATAACTTCCTTTATATTGGCCCTTGTTTTGCCATTCTTTCTTCTTAGGCTTAAGCACACCCTCTTGAATTTTTATCTCCTCAATTATGCTAGCCTGGGCAAGAGCTTCATCAAATGATCTATATTGTTGTAATTGCAATAACCAAGAGATGGGTTTTAAGCAACTCTTAGTGAACAATCGGGTCAACTCCTCCATTGGTAGGGCAAATGGCAATTTGGTGATAATGGCCCTCCAACGGTTACCAAATTCATAGACAGACTCATCATCATATTGTTTTAGATCATATATATCGGATAATGAGACTTTCTTTCTTACATTGAGGGAGAATATTTCAAGAAATTGGTCAACCAATTGCTCAAAAGTATAAATACTATGGTTGGGAAAATGGTTGTACCATTCTACAACATCTCCTCCTAATGTCTGAGGGAAGGTTCTAAGCATTAGAGCATCATTGCTTTGAATTCTAAAGTAGGAATGAATAAATGAGCTCACGTGCTCTTTAGGGTTCTCCATCCCTTTAAATTTATCAAACTTTGGTATTATGAAGTCTATCGGATATGGCGGTGATGGTATCGAAGGATGAATTGGTTGATTGATCAGTTGATGTAGGGTAGGCTTCTGGTTTATCATGCCAGGAGTATGTTGCATCAAACTATCAATCTATTGTTGCATAGCCTAGATTCGAGGGTCCTCCCCAAGAATGTGGAAACCTTGAATCACTTGATGATTTTGTGATGGTGATGTGGAAATATGTTGAGGTGTAATGAGGTGATGATGACTTGGTAGAGTGGATTGATGTTGATGATAATGGGGTTGATGAAGGAATGATTGTGAATGAAGATATGGAGATGATGTATGAGGGCTTTGGATAGGTTGGCGATGGGAATAGAATGGGTATGGGTTGGTGGTGGTGTTGGAATGGAAACCATAGAATATTGTGGTACCCAAGATGGACTTTGGCTAACAAATATGGGTTGAGTGGAAATAGGTTGAGGCTTAGGGTTGATCACCTGAACTTGTTGTTGAGCATTCTATCACTTCTTAAGCAATTTTTTGAGATGTTCCCATGCTTCATGTATTTCCATATCAGTGGTTGATGGAGTGGATGTGGATGGGATTGATGAGGTAGGTGGGGGGTAAGTTGCAATGGGAATTGCAACTTGATGGGAGACACTAGATGGCATGGACATGGGCACTTGTGAAGCAACATTAACATGTGCTTCATACAAGGGGTTACCATAGACTAAGGTGTATGAGGATGGGATGGATGTGCTTTGGGCACATGATGATTGTGGTATGGACAAATATTGGGAAGGTGCAGTAGATACCTCAAAAAGAGGGTTATTGTACACCTGGGTAAGGCTTGAAGGCTAGGAGGAGATAAGTTCTTACTGGAAAGAAGGATCATGCCTAGGTGGGCTATTAACTGGCTCTAAGACATAGTTAGCAGATTTTAAAAGAGCTTCCACTTGTGCCATGTCTATATGGGTGATGTGGTGGTCAATAGTAGGTGAAGATGATTCTATTTGTGGAATGACCATGTGAAATGATTGTGTGGATGACATAGTGTGTGATGGACCCATAGACAAATCTGAATGACTTACCTGTATCACACTAGGGGGATTGATCATGGAAGTGGTGGTGGAAGGTGATGATGAACACTCCATTGTTGAAGTGGTTTGATTGGTGGATATTTGATTCATTATTTTAGCTTGATTTCTTGTTAATACCATAAACTAATGAACCAAATATAAAATGTGCTGGAAAATAAAATGCGGAATGAAAAACTCACAAAATCAAATAGGCAATCCAATCCTATGTTTATACAACAAATGTGTCTTACCTCTATTCTTTTTTAATCTCATTTTAATGTTTTTTCTTTTTTTTTGGTTTTGTGTGTTTTGATGAACTAATATGAATTAAAATGGGTAAAAACTATGGCTTGGATGGGCAATGAGATTCTTACTGGTGATGAAGTCCAACAAGTTTGCTCAGGGGTGTCCTAAAGTGTCTAAGGGTAGATATTGGTGGATGGAGATGAAACCCACCATCACCAGATCTCAAGCAATGGTTGGTGATGAAATCCAACACATTACTATTTAAAGTGATGCATGTTGTGTGTGATTCCTTTTAATATTTCTAATTTTTTATGGTGTACACACAATGTCAAGAATAACTAATTTCACGAGTCTAAATTAGAAGCCAACACCAGAAATATTAATTTCCCCAAAATAAGTAGAGTACACCGCTTAAGACCACTCTCTAAATAGAGGAGGGTTCGTCTACTCTTCCACCTTGAATCACCAAATGTGGGGGTACTTTCAATATACTAATGTTGTTCCTACTTAGACCAACAAAAGGAGAAATTCCTAACCCTAAAATGCAGACTATTTCATGCAATTAACAATTCATATGAAAACAGAATGCAAGGTTTTAATTGTAGCACACTAGAAAATCATGAAACTTTAATTGGAAATATGAAATGTGTGAATGAATATGGATGCAAAAACTATTCTAATGCCTAAAATGTAGATTAAACATGCTTGTTTTAATATATATTTAATGATGTTATTTTTAACACTAAATCTGTAAAAACATAAAAATACGTAAAACAGAGGGGTTAGGGTTTTTAGGTAGACTTACAGATAAGCCTATGTATTTTTCCTCCTCTCTGTGAAATACCTCTGGGTACCTATGAAATGCACTTGGGTATTTCTTGAATGTCCCATGAGCATCGTAGGGCATCTGCGCACCTTTTTCAACTTCTGTAATTCTTCAGAAACCCTAGTTCTATGAAATTCGTGTGATCTATTTTTTTTAAAAACCTGCAACATGAAAATAGAAAACCACAAGTCAGTGATAAGATAATTTAAAATTTAGAACCCTTTGTGGGTCCCACCATGATCACCATTTGTGAATGCAAAAATGAAACACCAAATATAGATAGATAAATGAAATCAATCCACAATATGTTGCACAAAAGAGAGAATATTTTATTGATATAAAAAGGGGGAGCCTTAAATATCCAATGTTACAACATAATCTGATATTGATACAAATGTTACAATTATTACAAATCTAGGGTTCTCTAAAACCCTAGGTCAATAAATGGTGGTGTCTTCAAAACTCATCTTTGATCCCAATAGAGTGAGTGGGCTTTTGATATCCTATGCAAGACCACTCAAGCTTCAACAACTACCAATGAATATGACTCCTAGATCTGCACATAAAAAATAACAACAAGAGTTAGCAATACCTATGAGGGCTCCATTATGTGAGACCCTCAGAAATAAAATTACTAAAAACCCTAGTTGCAAAAATAATATTGTAAATAGATCTAAGAATACTAAAAATTAATGCAATAAATAGTTTACCTTGTCTCATGTTGACTTGTTGTTTTTATATTTTCGTTATTGTTGTAAAAACTGGTGTGTATATGTCCTAGTGACACCCGAGGGGTAGTGGGGTTATAGAACTAGGGTTGTGAATGCCTATGGGTGCTTGATGATGGTAGGAAGTACCTAGAGGTACTTAATGATGGTAGGAAGCACCTAGAGGTGCTTGATGATGGTAGGAAGTACCTAGAGGTGCTCGGTGATGGCAAGAAGTGCCTAGAGGTACTTAAGAAACTCGAAGGGGCATTCTAGGGACTGAGATAGAAGTTGTAGAAGTAGATCTGGTTTGTGAGGTGGGCGATGGTGGATGCGGAGATGATGATGAGTGATGGAATATGGAAGTGGTGAGGATGCTTAGATGCTTGAGGACTTAGGGCATAAGGGCTCAAGGAACTCAAGAAATCTTAGACTTAAGGACTTCAAAAACTTAGGGGTTGAGTCATCAAAATGACTCCTCTTTATAATCTCTCCTAGGGCATGTTAGGGTTTCAATGACACAATTTGTGTGGTCAAGATTAAAACATGATGGAGGGTGGAGATTAAATCTAGGCATGTGGCATGGATTAAGGTGGATGAATGGCTAGGATTAAATCATGATGGATGGCTGGGATTAATTCATATATATATATATTAAATATATAAATAAAATATATAAAATATTATTATTTAAATATATATTAAACAAATATATATAAATAATGGATAAATATGGCGGGAAACTATGGATGGATGACAAGTGGCTAGATTTTGGTGTCTACAATTTTTATTCATAGTAATTTAGGTACCATCATTGACCATAGTTTCATTGGCTCATCTTTAATCAAGGTAGTGACTCTTCCTCCTAAATTATGAAAAGCTATCATCACCAAATGTGAAAGCTCACACATTCACTTCCTTTGAAGTATGAAAATATTTCATTATAGGAAAGGATACTTATTATTCATTCTTATCTTGTAAGAATTTTTTGTTGTCACATTCATCCATGTAGTTACAATGTAAGGACATTAATCATACATGGCTCAAGTATAACATCAGAAGCAAAAAATAATTAGATTATTTGTATGATTTATGAGGATCAAAGTATTAGCAAAAATTAAAAAAGAGAGGAAGACTCTCATATCTAGAACAAAGAGAAAAGAAAACTTAAAGGGGTATCTATTTGAGAAACTAGAAACAAATATCATGAGCGTTAGTAAGAAGTAAGGACAATCCCATACATACGAATGAAAAATGATAATGAGTATCTTGGAATACTATGGGTATGAATAAGAACCTTTAAAAAAATTATTATGAAATGATTAAGTTGTTATAATACTAAGATTATGTTAATGCAAGAATAAAAAATTAGTGCATTGAAAAATATTTGGAATATGAGAGTTATTTAGTACTTTCCACAACATGAGATTTAGAAGGTGTTACAATAATATGATAAATTTAAATGGTATCAATGGATGATTTTGCTTCCTTTATCAATTCAAATTCTCTTTTATATGTTAGTCCTTCAATATTTTAAAATACTTGAGATAATTAATATATTGGGAAAGTTCATACAACAAAAAGATTGAACATATTTTTGTTATTTAATACATGGTTACAAACAAAGCATACAATATTGATACATTATATTGAGTAGGTTTAGATCATAAATTCATTCTCCTAATATGTAATTATGCCAAGAGGCGTTCCTACAATGGCAGACAGGGGGGTGGGAGGCAAAGAGGTCATACATGTCACGCCATAAACAATTTTTTTATTTTATTAAAAAAGTTGACATTAACAAAAACATTTAAAATATTTAAACTAAAATAACCGACTAACCAACCGTTGCAACTGTTTAATAAAATATCCTCGATATTGATAACTCTCAGCTTTTTTAGATATATATCCTTTATATCTAAGCTAGTTTAATGATCATCCAAATCCTTTTTGATTTCAATCTATATAGCTTGAATGCCTCAATTTCTTTCAAATAATTAAGTCATGGTGATATTACCCAATATTTGAAGGATCATGCATATATAGGTTAGTTCAATATATAAAATATCTATAGGAAAATAAATATTTATAATGCCAAATATTTTGTAGAGGAAAGAAAATATAAGCTCAATAGTAGCCTAACAATGGAGATATTGGAACATTGAATAGAGGTTCAAGATTCAAATCATGCAGGGGGTGGGGTTGTATGCAATGCTTCAATAACTGGTGTATGGTTGGATAATCATATTTTAGGTAAAACAAGGGTCATCTCATATGGCCTATGACCTTGAAAGTGTTAAAAATTACCTTACCCTTTACCTTTTTAAGTTATGGTGGAGATGAATGGAATGGACTAAATTATTTATGTTTAATAAATATAATTACTTTCTCATTATCATGATGTATTTGTTTTTATACCATATTGTTGTAATACTTCATGAAGCTCTTGTAGCAAAACAAACTCATTACTATAACAACCTATTAACTCCATAATAACTTTTTTTATGTTAAAATATGTGGTGCTTAAGCTTCACTTTATGCTATGATTAAATTTTTATTGTACTATATATATTATCCCTTTGGGCCCTTGTAAGGCTTGTTAAGATTATTTTGTAATTTTTTATTATTAAATATAAAGGTCTATTTCTTAACCTTGACCTAAAGGTCACTTGTAATTGGGCATAAATACCCCTTCATACCAACCATTTAGTTATCAGTTGGAGTGTAATCTATTTTTCCTATGTGAAATTATTTAGTGTTCAAAGACATCCTCTTATATTGTGTATATTGTTTTCCATGTGTTACTTTCAACACTTTTTGGTAATGTGTTGATTCCATTCATTTATGAAAACTACTATAAAATCTAGCATAGTATCAAAGTGGGTGTGAATCTCCATAAATTTATTGCTAATATTTAATAAATCAACTTCTATGGCATCTTCTAGGGAAAATTTTGTAGCAGCTAGAAGGGTTTTTATGAGCCACCAATAGTTTGTGGAAAAGGTTTTAGATAGAACTCTAGGTGGGCTTAGATCACAAAGATGTTGCTAGAATCAACAAATTTGCTCAAGGAGAAATATTCATCAATAGGTTCCTTGTTCCTCTCTTGGAACTCGGTTGATTTTTTATTTTTAGTTTTTGGCTAGATGTATGCCCTAGTTTAAAGATTAATTTTTCAAGGTTTTTTGAAAACCTCATATCTTTTATGGATTTTTTGAAAAATTCATTTCCTTTTCTATTCTAGCATTTTGTGTCTAATAGTAGCATAGATGAGAGGAAAATGTACATAACCATTATGGAATATAAAAATAAGAGGTTTAACACCTTCTAATAGACCCCAAATTCTAGTGAAGTCATAGGTAGATTTTTGTACATGGGAAAGACCTCCAAGCCACTTGACAAAGTTGCTAATATGGTCCATCATATTTTGTGTTGCATTGGCATGAGATGATGTCTTGATTTGTTGTGTTTAAAAATAATATTGGATAGGAAAAGCCATGATATATGGATAAACCATCAACATTTTGAATTCTTTCTAAAATTTTAAGTGTGTTCTAGTTTAATACTTTTATATATTTTTTCTTTGTGTACTTGTTTTTTTGCATCAAAAGATTACACAGTATCTATTCATTTTTCATTTTTTTTTGCTAGAGGTTAATAACATGGGATTTTTGAAAGGGTACCAACCCTTTTACATAAGCAAACAAAACCTAAGTGCCAATATAAAATCCTAGGGGCAAAAATATATAACTGAAAAAAAGCTTAGACCAAAGGACAACATGAAAACTAGCAAAGGGAATAACAAAAAGAGTCAGAAATAAAATCAATAGGTCTGATTGACAAGCTAAATTTTAAAGAGACTAACATTGAAATCCAAATCATACTTCTTCCTCTTAATCTAAACTAGTACCTTCAACTCCCCCTAGGAGTCTTTCATCATCTAAGTAACTCGATGACGATGATTCTTATGGCAAAAGGTATGTTGAAATAGGATGTCCTCCATAGCATGGGCTCCCCTATAAATTTCAATATAAATATTTTGGGTATCCCTCCCTAGATTATTAGCTCCCAAATAAATATGATCAACCATCTTATTTATAATAAGTTGACTACTACACAAATAGTCCTCCTCAGAATAACCTACCTTCCAAAGTAGATTCAAGTCTTCCTCTTAGGGGTTGGAGTTGAGAGGGGAAGAGGAAAAATATTTCTTTGAAGCCTCCCTCATAGCTGCAACCATAATGGATTTACACCCTAAAGTTGTATCTTTAAACATCTCCACTCTTTGGGACCTCTAATAGCTTCTAGTCGCTCTATCTTCTCTTTATAACATCTATTTTATTCGAGGATTGCCTCTACTTGCCTAAAACATCATGAGCTTTAGCTCCCCACCAACACTAGACACAGGCCCCATCATAGAAGTAGGAAATATTGAATCTTCCTTACACATGAGAAGGTCATTCTAATCATTAGTCTGGATGGGATCAAAACCATCAGAACCCAAGCCATCATCCTTAATCAAAATTTACTGGTGGGAATGACCACCTTTACCTCTAACCATCACTTGAATATTTTGATATGGGCCAATCTTTGGTTAATGCTTATTATCAACTTTCTTAGTCCCTGACTTCTACTCAAAATCTGCAATAGAATTCTTCTTTACTTGTTTAATCTAAAGGGCATTTCTATACAATAGATACAATAGATGTTAGTTTTTGATGATATATATTAAAGTAAATGCAACCACGAGAAGTAAAATAAGCATGCAATGTTATATCTATGATAACGTTAATATAATAAACATGTAAATAACATGAGAAACTTCTGAAATAACTCATGAAATAGCCATTAATGAAAGCTCACGAAAATAGGAACTTGATAGAAAATGGAGATCTCAAATGCTCCATACTTCATACAAGTTATACATTGTATCTAATCTATCTTGTACTTATCTCTATTACTCTCCTCCTATATCATCTATAAAAGGCCTATATATAATGATACATGACTCTTGGTCTTCCATAGTCCTATGACTCTTCAACTTCCTATTCTAAAGACTCATGTAAATGTGGACAACATGCACATTTACATCATTGCACATTCTAATAATACTTTATACATTTATTACATTACATAAATTAAATGCTCAAGCTCTAATCTAAGACACTCTCCTAATCTAAAGATGTACCCAAGATGGTACATTAGAATGTACCAAATAAGTAATATATTCCAACACCCCCTTGTATTACATTATTTGGTTATAGGTCTTCGTCTTGTCTTCAATTTACTTTGCATTTTATACCTCCTTTGCCAAGTTCCTCTTCTTATTATTCTTTAATCTTTAGGTGGCCAAGTAATCCATAGTTTTGTTGTCCTCTCATATTTCTCGTTATGAATATTCTAATTTCATGTCGACTTTTATGGTATATAGGTCTTCCATTTTTTGTAATATGTTCCTCAGAAAACACATTAGTGTTGTTTTTAAATACAACAATATCTTGTGAAATCTCAATTGAATCTAGAGCATATATATCATTGTGGATTGATGATATAGATTCTATCACATTTTTATTTGTGATGAGACACATATTGAATCTATTTATGTATCTAAAATCAACCATCCTTTTGCTCTCTACCAGCTTGGCTACTGAAATAAGATTAGATGTTAATCCAGGAACATACATTACATCATGTAGCAAGAAATTTGGAAATTTTGTACTAGGTGTTACACACCCATATCCATGTATAAGATAGGTTTTGCTATCTGTAATTTTCAACCTAAAATTTTTAGTGACTTCAAGGTAATCAAACCATTGTAAATTTCCTATCATGTGATGACTTTCACCGGAATCAATATACTAAATGTCCTTTTCATT
This sequence comes from Wollemia nobilis, assembly GCA_028583015.1. Taxonomy (NCBI): domain Eukaryota; kingdom Viridiplantae; phylum Streptophyta; class Pinopsida; order Araucariales; family Araucariaceae; genus Wollemia; species Wollemia nobilis. The sequence continues at coordinate 34,134,248 of JAQPPZ010003077.1, read as the reverse complement.
TTTACCTATAGAATTGTTTGTGCTTGAAGTAATTTTACATTTTTGATCTTGAATATTTTCATAGTGTATCTTGCAATGATATGTTCCTCTTGCTAATTTATCCATTATATTAAGAAATTATAGTATTCCTTATGTCTCCCAATATTTTCAACTTCTAGATTCTAACCTTTAATTCTTGTAGTATATGATCAATCAATAGTTAAATTTCTAAATAGAATTCCTTTTAGATCTTTAGTATTGAGAATAAATTTGATAGAATCTTTTGTATTTCAAAACCTTTGAAGTTTTCTACCTTATGAATCCCTAGTTTTGAGTATATGATTAAGTTTGATAATATTTATTCAATTCTCAAGTTTTGAATGTAGTATGATCTTGATAAAGTACTTAGATTTCTAAATGTTCCTTGAGTTGAATCCCTTTTATCTCCTTAATGTTCAAATTCTATTATTCACCTTATTTCTCCCTATGAATGAATAGAAAGCTAAAGATATATTTAATGCAATTTCAATTAGTAAAATTCTCTATATTAAATACCTTAAAGTTGGATTCCTTATGTCTTATTAATTAGAGCAAGAGACTAATTGAAAATATAAATTCCAACTTTTCAATAGCTTCTATGTTTTGCTTCTTTCAATTTTCAATAGAATAGTTTCTAAGTTTCAATAATCTATTTTGGTGTTGAACTCCTTATATCTCCCTAATTGGAAATTTAGAAACTATGGATATTTGCAAATTTAATGTTTCAATTTCTATGTAGAATTCCTTTTTCCTCCAAATGGGTTATTTGCAAATATTTCTTGTGCTTGAATAAAGTAATTTCAAATGATATTCAATTGAATTTTTCTTGCTTCAAAAAGGTTTTTAAATATTTTAGTAACGCATCTAAAGCAATAATATATCAATGCAATTCCTTATACCTCCAATTATCTAATTAATCTCATGCATAAAGATTGACTAGTTTTGACCTTAGCATTAATGTTCCTTATTCCTCCTTTAACCTTATAAAATTTTAAATAAATCTTAATACCTTATTGACTTGGACATGCACTAATTATGAGATCTATTTCTCCTTTGACTCCTTTGCAACTTGCACTTGTAATAAAGTATTGTTCACTCTCCCATATTCAATGCTTATGGCACAATATTAATTGCGCTCCCTTTTGGCTCCTTCAACATTATTGGCTAACTTCAACATGCTATTGGTTACATTCACCTTCCACTATGTTTTTGGTTTCACTTCATTGTGTTGTTGGTTTCACTTCACTGTATTGTGCCATGTTCTTTTGGAATACCTTTTTATTGCATGAATAAGTGTGAGACTTGTCACTTATGCAAGGAAAATGTTTCCTCTTCCCCTAGAGTTTTATTTTGTACTGTGACACTTGGTGGTAAAACTCTTCATCTCCTTATCCTTCCAAGTGATGGCACTTATTCTTTGTAACATTCTTTCTACTCCTAGCATGTTGTCTCTTCGTCCACATGGTGTTAACTTCCTTCTCACTTATCTGCTTGGTAGGGCACTAACTCTTCTCCATATGACATTGTTCTTCACTTTGTAACATCCCTTTTATGTGGTGTTATCCCTTATAACACTCCTTCCATGTGGTTATATGATTTGTAAATCTTTTTCATGTGCTATCGTCTACGTAGCACTCTCTTTTGCTTTGTAATGCTCCTATAGGCACTATTTCTTTTCAACGTGACTCCTTTGATGATAAGCTTACTCCTTCTTCACTTATTAATGCTTGATGTCTCTCCTTTGTATTGGTTAATGTTATTGGTTGATATTTTCAAGATAATGCAGTGTTTTCAAACCTTCAATGTAGAATATCCTTGGCTCTTACACTGCTTTTCTCACTAATGATGCTTTAGTGACTAGACATTATTGTTTTGTGGTGCTTTGATGTTTTTTGGTTGTTATATGTAGATTAAGGAGACACAAGATTGTGCCTTTCAAATGCTTAACCCATGTACTTTCAACTATCATCCTTGCTTTCATGAAATAGAGATTTCTCCTCTTGAATGTTGTGGTGAAACCTCTCCTTTTTGCTATTCCTCTAGTGGCTTTTTTTTACCAAGAAGGGGTAATGGTGGTTTCTCTTTTACATTGACTTTTATTCTTTGGCTATTCTTCTACCACATATCCTTCTTAGCTCAATGGTTGGTGATATCTTCTATGATGGCTCCAAGCTTCTAAATTATGCCAAAAAATTTGCCAATATTTGTTATACAATATTGGCTTAGATAGTAAGAATTTGATATTTTTATTTTCCTTGTATTATATCTAACTTCTCCTTTCTTTTGTGTAGGTTTTAATCCCTTTTAAATGAAATCTACTCCAACCTTGGAAATATAAACTTGATACCCTTCTATTGCAACTTTAAAGCCTCAAATATGGTGCTTTTGAAGACTTAATAATAAGCTAATATGAACGTTCAAATAATGAACTTTTTACACCAATATTGCATACATTTTTGTCTCCTTCAGTAGCTTGATTTCTCGGTGATTTGAATCACCTATTTTCTGCCCTAGATTTATTAAATTTACAACTCCAATTTATTATGCTTTGCTTCCCTAATCTGTGTCTATCTTGCAGCTCTACTTGCTATCCAAATCAGCTCATAAACTCTTCCAATTGACAGCTTTATAAATACATTAACTTGCTACCCAAGAATGTATAATTTTGCAGCTATAATACTACCCAATTATTTCTATCCTTTAACCTTTGGTTTGCTGTCCAAAAAGGCTTTAATTTACAGCTTCCAATGTTGTTTAGAAATTTTTTTCTGTGTTGTCCAAAAAACTAATTTTGTGGCTTCAATTTTCCTTCAATTTGATCTCTTGAATTCTGAAAATTTGCAGCTATTAATTCTGCCCAAATTCTTCCTTATTGATGTCCTAAAATATGTACTTTTCTAGCTTCTAATACAGACAATTTATCCTTCGATTTGTTGTCTTGTGACTCTTTGCTTCTGCTACAAAAACCAACACTCTTCTCCTTCACAAATCAGCCTTCAAGCCTTTAATTAAAATCCTTAAAAATCTCAAATATGGTGGCCTCTTCTAGATTCTTTATCCTTCAATATCCTTGCCAAATTTTGACTTCAAAGCTGACCTCCTTTCTCAAGAATTTGAATGTCTTGAGATATTCATAAAACCTTTCCAAAATTGAAAAACTTCTTTCCAAATCCTTCTTCCTTTTGGGCTTGTTGTCGGATGGTGATAATTGTCGCAAATTTTTCTTTTCAAGAGCTAATCCTTCTTGCAATATTCTCCCTTGAGATTTATTAAAATCTTATCCAATGACCACTTCTTCAATAGGGCTTTTCTAGCCTTCTTCTTTTTTCTCCTTTCAACTTTTTTTGAGATCTCTTCTCTTAGGTCTTCAAATTTTGTAGCTTCTCAAATCTTCAATAGGACTTTTCCTAGTCCTATTCTATATTCTATATTCCAAATCTTGAAGTTCTCCAATGATACCTTCTCCTTGAGTCTCATATTTCTTCAATATTCTACTTTTTCTACAATAAAGAACTAATCCTTGCACGAGGAAAGCACATAGACTTTCAAACAATCAAAGATAAAATTCTTCTCTATCCATTGTAAGAAGCTTATCAACTTCTAAGAACTAATTTTTCATAGAAAAAAACTTTAGATAGTGGTAAGAAATATCATGCAAATCTCTAGATATCTATAATTCAATAAATACCACTAGTTATCCTCCAATATAGTGAAAAGAGATTTATGCTAAGTCCTAGTCTTCAAAAGTTTTTCTGCAACTCTGTGGAAAGACTCTAGCCAAATAGCAATTTTTTTTTTTTTTAAATGAGTCCTATATCCTCTCAATCTCTCTTGTGTCTCTCTCTATTTCCTATCAATCTACATTGTGCTTTGATACCACTATTAGTTTTTTATGTTATTTACTAAAGGAAATACAACCACAAGAAGTATAATAATCATGCAATGTTATATCTATGATAATGGCAATATAATAAGCAAGTAAATAACGTGATAAACTTATAAAATAAATCATGAAATAGCCATTAATGAAATCTCATGAAAATAGAAACTTGATACAAAATGGAGATCTCAAATGCTCCATACTTCATACAAGTTCTACATTGTATCCAATCTATCTTGTGCTTATCTATATTACTCTCCTCCTATCTCATTTATCAAAGACCTATATATAATGATACATGACTCTTGGCATTCCATATTCCTATGACCCTTCATCTTCCTATTCTAAGGACTCATGTATATGTGGAAAACATGCACATTTATATTATTACACATTCTAATAATACTTTGTGCACTTATTACATTACACTAAGTAAATACTCAAGCTCTAATCTAAGACATTCTTCCTAATCTATAGATGTAACCAAGATGGTACATTAGCATGTACTAAATAATGTAATATATTTCAATAGTAGAATGAAAATAAAGTGGTGATAAAAATATTTCTTTCGTGGCCTTCTAGAGTAATTTATCTAATTAATTGGACAACTACCCTATCCCAAGGTCTAGGAATAAAATCAGTTCTACAGCCAAATTGGTACCTCTTCACAACTTCACCATCAACCAAGAAGGCATTAGCTTCATCATGATCAAAACTCTTATTATTGGAGATACCCTTCCTAAGTTCCTCCAATTCTAGTAGGCTTCTTTCACAAGGGACACATCATACCCACTAAGCCCCTCCATAAACATTGATAACCTCCCTTTCTAAGTAATAAACCATAAAATGCTATCCTACTTTAGCTCACCAACCTCCCTAGGTTCTCTTCATAAATTATCACCCTCCATTCTACATAGTTGGGGCAAGCAATTATCAACAACTTGAATCCTTGTCTTTTTCATGACTAGGGTAGAGATCATTAGGATGGATTACCTTAAATCGAGTAGCACATGATAATATATGATGGTGAACTTGTTAATAGCATGCTAGTATTTATTGGACTTGATTACGAGAAGCAGGGAAACTGCCAACCTAGATGACTTGTCCTCTCATTATACTGATTCAATTTATATTTAGCATTATTTTAAAAAGCATCAAGACTATTTCATTTTATTTTCCTATATTTAGTTCTAAAAAATATTGGAGCACTACTCAAGATAAGAGAAATAGTAACCTTAGGAAACATAGCCATGACATAGCACATCTTAAAATATTTCCACATTACCAGAGTTACAATGACTATCAAGACCTAAAGAGTAAATCACATGAGGAGGGAAGAAGTCCATCCAAAGGTTTTTTGTGCAAATAATAACTCCAATATTGGCCATAAATTCAACAAATTTATTCCCTTATTTGAAAGTATACATGATTCTCACCTCTTGGAAAGACTATAACAAGATCTTGCTGTCCCTTGTAATTTCTTCCACCATCTAGCTTGGTTCTTCCTTTCCAAGCAAGTATTTAATGATGTTTAGAGAGTCCCATTCCACTATAATATTTGTAGAATTAGCAAGGACAGACGCTTGATTCTTGACGCAAGACTAGAGTAAAAGACAGGCCAAAATCAAGCCAATTTCATCAACAGAGGTCTTAAATTCGAAAATACAGCAGTCTTTTTTTTTTTTAAATGGCCAAGCCCCCTAATACAATGCATGCGCGGCCTTTTATCCCAGCTTCTCCTGACATCATTACACTAAGTGCGGGCTTCCCTCTAACCATACACACAAAGGTTCTGTTTCTGCCTGTAAGATGCTGCCAGGTGCCCCGTATTATCATGGTCCATAATGGCGGAGTGCGCTGCGGCCGCCTGTCAATCCATCCACCAAGTCATCATTCGAAGGGATGCGCCATAGCCGCTTGTAGTTTGTTGCCACGTGTCCTTTTGCCAGAGTCCCAGTAATCGCTTCACATTCTAGGACCACCTGTAATTTGATGCCACGTGTCCCTCTGCAATGGTCCCTGTAATCACCGGCTGGTCAGGCGTCGTGAGCGTTTTGTCGCGATATCATGACATTCTTGCTCCCATACCTTCTCTCTCCTCTTTGGTCGCGATATCGTGACGTTTTGCCATTGGCCACTCTTCTCTTCCTCAGGGGCCACGATTTCTCAACACGTCATGAAATCGCGACATCTAAGCCTTCCTTGCTTGCTTTTCGCCTTTGGGCCGTGAAACCGCGACATGTCGCGATTTCGTGACGTCTTTGCGCCTTCAAGTCTTGCCTCCCGAAAGTGTCACGATTTCACGACCATTTTGTGCTTTCAAGTCTTGCCCCCCCAGAAGTGTCGCGATTTCGTGACATCTTTGTGCCTTAGAGCTGTGCCTCCGAAGGTGTCGCGATTTCGTGACCATTTTGTGCTTTGGCCTCTTTACTTCGAAAATGTCACGATTTCACGACCATTTGGCACTCAAGTGGCTTTGCTTCAGAGCTGTCACGATTTCACGACCATTTGGCGCCCAAGCTGCTTTTCCTCGAAACTATCACGATTTCACGACCATTTGGCACCTTGACCTCTCCGCTTCAAAAATGTCATGATTTCGTGACCATTGGGCGCTCGAGCTGCTTTGTTTTGAAACTGTCGCGATTTCACGACCATTTGGTGCCCGAGATACTTTACTTCGAAAATGTCATGATTTCGTGACCATTTGGCACCTTGACCTCTTCGCTTCAAAAATTTCACGATTTCGCGACCATTGGGCGCTCGAGCTGCTTTGTTTCGAAACTGTCGTGATATCGTGACAGTTTTGGCACTTAAAGAAAGAAAGAAAAAAAACATTTTTTGGGTGAGGCAAGATTGCTCCTTCGCCTCCGAATGCTCCTGCATCAGACACCCGAGGTGAGTTTGAGAAGTGACCTTCACTTCTGATTTGCTTGAGGTAGACCCAGGCGATCAACCTCTGTCTTCGATAACCAAGTCGCATCTTCTATGGGCCTGCCCTTCCATTTGACTAAATACTCAGAGTAACTCTTGTTTCGAGTACTTCGGCCCTCATGCGTATCAAGAACTTCTTCTATTTCGTTCGCAACTGGGATGACTGCTGGAATGCTCCACAAATCTGGGCTAGGTATCTCACTGCTTTCTCCTTCATGATACTCGGCCAAATTTGAAATGTTAAACACGAGAGAGATGTTAAGTTCACTTGGTAACTCCACCTCGTATGCATTACCCGAATCCCGTTTGCCAATGATCCTACATGGCCCAAATTTCTTCATTTTTAGTTTGTTATAGGTCTTGACAGGAAACCGCTCCTTCCTCAGATGGACCATGATAGAATCTCCTACTTTGAACTCTTTAGCTCGACATTTTTGGTCCGCCCTTGTCTTGTACTGAGCATTCATCTTGGCAATGTGTCTTGTCACTTCCTCATGCACTCCCTTCAGGTGTTCGACAAAGTCTTCAGCCTCAGCACTGCATTTCTCTCTCGTATCTATCCTTCTCAACTCTGAAGCGTTTCTTGGGCTGTTCCCATAAATGATCTGGAATGGCGATTTATTGGTACTTCGATTGACCGAGCTGTTATATGTGAATTCTGCTTGTGGCAGAACTAGATCCCATCCCTTGGGCTTATCCCCTACCAAGCACCACAATAGATTGCCCAAACTCCTATTAACCACCTCTGTTTGGCCATCTGTTTGGGGGTGGTATGCAGAACCGAACTTTAAATCCGTCTTCGCTTTCTTCCACAGGGTCCTCCGTAAATACCCTACAAACTTGGTATCCCTATCCGACACAATGCTTCTTGGCAGCCCATGAAGGCGTACCACTTCCTTAAAGAACAAACCAGCCACATGGACCGCATCGCTAGTCTTCTGACATGGGATAAAGTGAGCCATTTTTGAAAACCTGTCCACTACCACAAATATGGAGTCGTGTCCCCTCTGTGTTCTGGGTAAACCAAGCACAAAATCCATACTAATATCCTCCCATGGCCTTTCGGTATAGGTAGTGGTTGATATAAACCAGTAGGCTGTCTCACACCTTTTGCCATCTGGCATATCCTACAACTCTGCACAAATTTTTCCACATCTTGTTGCAATTGCGGCCAATAGTAGTTTTCACTAACCAGGCAGATGGTCTTGTCATGACCAAAGTGTCCAGCTAAACCTCCGCTATGCTTTTCCTTGATGAGATTCTCTCTCATTGAGCTCCTCAGAATGCATAATTGGTTCCCCCTAAACAACATTCCATATTGAATCAGATAATTCAACCATTTAGTCCTGTCCAACGTAACAGGTGCAGTGCAGGCTTTCCAAGCTTTTGTGAAATCGAGGTCTGCAAGGTATAAACCTTTAAGCTCAGCAAACCCTACAACCTCCACTTTCATTTCCATCATCAGACATTGCCTCCTACTCAAGGCATCTGCCACCCTATTGGACCTTCCACTCCGATGCTTCAGTACAAAGGTATAGCTCTGCAAGAATTCTACCCATTTCAGATGCCTCTGATTCAATTTCCCTTGACTGTTAATATACTGCAATGCCTGATGATCGGTATAAAGAACAAACTCCTTTGGCAAAAAATAGTGCCTCCATTTCTTGAGTGCTTGAACTATGGCATAGAACTCCTGATCATACATCGAATACTTCCTCCTGGCATCATTGAGCTTCTCGCTGAAATACGCAATAGGCCTACCCTCTTGGCTCAATACGGCTCCTATGGCACTGCCACTCGCATCGCAGTCTACCTGAAACACCTTATTGAAATCTGGAAGTGCTAAGATGGGTTGCTCAGTGACCTTCTTCTTCAGCATAGCGAAGCTTTTGTCTGCTCCAACTGTCCACTGGAATTCCTTCTTGTTCCCCTTCATTGTCTCCGTAAGAGATGCGCAAATACTGCTGAAGTTTCTAATGAACTTTTTGCAAAAACTGGCCAGACCATGAAATGATCTAACCTCGATCACACTTCTTGGAGCAGGCCATTCTAGGATAGCCCTCACCTTTTTGGGGTCCATTTTGAGACCATTTTCTGAGATAACAAATCCTGTGTATACCAACTCCTTCTTCACGAAGTTGCACTTCTTTAGATTGATCAGTAACTGCTCCTCCCGCAGTTTCTCAAAAACCCTCCTGATGTGCATCAGGTGCTTCTCTAGGGTCTTGCTAAAAATCAGGATATCATCCAAGTAGACAATAACAAATTTTCCCAAAAATTCCTTCAGGACTTCATTCATTAACCGCATGAAGGTATTTGGTGCATTGGTCAGCCCAAATGGCATAACCAACCACTCATACAACCCCTCTCTAGTTTTAAAGGTTGTCTTCCACTCATCCCCTTCTCTAATGCGGATCTGATGGTAACCACTTTTCAAGTCAATATTTGTGAAGTACTCACCTCCACTTAAATAGTCCATGATATCATCCATCCTTGGCAGTGGGAATTTGTATTTGATGGTGATCTTGTTAATTGCCCGAGAGTCTGTGCACATCCTCCATTCTCCATCCTTCTTGGGTGCTAGTACTGCTGGTACCGCACATGGACTAAGACTCTCCCTAATCAGCCCTTTCTTCAACAGATCTTGAACTTGTCGATTCAACTCCTCAGTTTCCACAGGCGTCATTCGATGTGCAGCCTTGTTTGGCAAGCTCGATCCAGGCACCAAATCTATGTGGTGACTGATCTTCCTAATAGGCGATAAACCTTCAGGAACATTATCAAAAATGATATCTAGGAATTCTTCTAACAGTCCCATGACCTCCACTAGAATTTCCTTGCATCCTTCTTCCTTAACCCTAGGGATTATGGCATAGCACATATGATCTGACTTTAGGCCTTCCAAAAATCTTCTGCCATCAACTAGACAGACTCGTGCACTACTGCATACCTTCTCATCCGCCTCCTTCAAGGGTTTCAACTTGTGGCAAACTCCATTCTTCGACAAAGAGTATGTGTTGGCTCGACCATCATGTACAACACTTCGATCAAACTACCATGGTCTCCCAAGCAACAGGTGACATGCATCCATAGGCAAGATGTCACATAAGACCTCATCTCGATAAGTTCCAATATTGAACTTCACCAGGCATTGCTCACTGACTAGCACCCGATGGTCCTTTTGCAACCATGCAATTCGATAAGGGTGCGGGTGTTTTCTCCTCTCCAACTGTAGCTTGGCAACCATTTCCTCATAAACCAAATTGTCAATGCTTCCATTATCGATGATGATGTTATAGACCTTGCCTGCGCACTTGCATCTTGTTCAAAATAGGTTGTTCCTTTGGTCTACCTTTTTCTCTTCATTCAACAGGACTCTTCTGACGATCATTGCTTCTCCCCTTTCTGCCTCCTCAGAGTGCTCAGATTCTACACCTTCGTCTACTACAGCAGCTCGGGCCTGACCCTCAGGTCTTTGATTTGGCCTCTCTTGATGTTGCGATCAGTTGTATGCCCTGTGTCCTTCTTCTTCGCAGTTGAAGCAGGTTCCTCGAAAGACACCTCTTCCAAACCCTCACCCAGGCCTACCTCTTCCTCTCAGGTAGTTGTTGTTCTGATTGTGTGGGCGTTGGTCATTCTCCTCCTTCCCTTCTTTCTATTTTTGGCTACTGCTAGCTTCACCAGCTTTCCCCAAATCTCTGTACCTTCCTCCATTGGTTCTTCCACCAGCTCTTCCACCCCTGTCCTTTCCTCTCTGCTTTCCTTCAAATATCCTATTCAGTTTCTCTTCTACTTTCAAGGCAAACTGGTATGCATCCTCCACCATGCCCATCCTAACCAGTCCTAGCTCTTCTTTAATGTTGGTTCGCAACCCATTGATGTATCGTGCGACTTTCTCCTTATTCGCCTAATAATGGTCGGTTCTAATCGAGATCTGATAGAACTCCTCTGTATACTCCTTGACAAATTTACTTGTCTGTCGAAGACTCTACATCTTTCTCAATAAATCCAACTCGTAATCTACAAGGATGAACTACCTCTTCAATCTCTCCACCATCCTATCCCACCTGGTGATCTTTTCCTTTCCCCTCCTGTTCCTTTCTAGCTGCACTCCTTTCCACCAGATGCTAGCATGTCCTTTCAGCTTGGTTTTCGTGAACCTGATCTGATTTGGGTCTAAGATCTATTCATACTCGAAATACTCCTCCATGTCGTTGATCCAATCTATCAGCTCCTCGGGGTTGAGGTTCCCAGAGTAAGTAGAGACATCAAATTTTGACTTCTTCCCGATTTGGGAGATGGCCCTATACAGCCTAGCCTCTACTGGATCCAAGGCTTCTTCCTCATCGAATGGACCCTCTTCTTCCCAAACTTCATCCTCATTGGGTTCCTCCCTTCTTGGCTCAACTCCTCTTCTAATTTCCTCCTGCAGGGCTTCAACTTGCCTCTGCAAGGCTCTAAGATCGACCTCTGCTTGTCTGTTCCTCACACCACCACGGTTCCTGTTCTTCACAACCCACAACCACAATCCTAGCGCAAACTGCCTCACTATCGATGATCGGTTTGCGCACTCAGAACCTTCTGGCTCTGATACCACTTGACACAAGACTAGAATAAAACACAGGCCAAAATCAAGCCAATTTCATCAACAGAGGTCTTAAATTCAGAAATACAGCAGTATTTTTTTTTTTTAAATGGCCAAGCCCCCTAATACAATGCATGCGCGGCCTTTTATCCCAGACCCCAGCTTCTCCCGACATCATTACACTAAGTGCGGGATTCCCTCTAACCATCCGCATGAAGGTTCTGTTGTCGCTTGTAAGATGCTGCCAGGCGCCCCGTATTATCATGGTCCGTAATGGCGGAGTGCGCTGCGGCCGCCTGTCAATCCATCCGCCAAGTCATCATTCGAAGGGATGCGCCACAGCCGCTTGTAGTTTGTTGCCACGTGTCCTTTTGCTAGAGTCCCAGTAACCGCTTCACATTCTAGGACAACCTGTAATTTGACGCCACATGTCCCTCTGCAATGGTCCCTGCAATCGTCGACTGGTCTGGCGTCGTGAGCGTTGTCGCGATATCGCGACATTCTTGCTCCCATACCTTCTCTCTCCTCTTTGGTCGCGATATCACGATTTTTTGCCGTTGGCCACTCTTCTCTTCCTCGGGGGCCATGATTTCTCGACACGTCATGAAATCGCGACGTCTAAGCCTTCCTTGCTCGCTTTCCGCCTTTGGGCCGTGAAACCGCGACATGTCACGATTTCGTGACGTCTTTGCACCTTCAAGTCTTGCCTCCCGAAAGTGTCACGATTTCGTGACCATTTTGTGCTTTCAAGTCTTGCCCCCCGAAAGTGTCACGATTTCACGATGTCTTTGTGCCTTAGAGCTGTGCCTCCGAAGGTGTCATGATTTCACGACCATTTTGTGCTTTGGCCTCTTTACTTCGAAAATGTCACGATTTCGCGACCATTTGGCACTCAAGTGGCTTTGCTTCGGAGCTGTCATGATTTCGCGACCATTTGGTGCCCAATCTGCTTTTCCTCGAAACTGTTGTGATTTTGTGACCATTTGGCACCTTGACCTCTCCGCTTTGGAAATGTCGTGATTTCGCGACCATTGGGTGCTCGAGCTGCTTTGTTTTGAAACTGTCGCGATTTCGTGACCATTTGGCACCCAAGCTGCTTTACTTTGAAAATGTTGTGATTTCATGACCATTTGGCGCCTTGACCTCTCCGCTTCAGAAATGTCGTGATTTCACGACCATTGGGCGCTCGAGCTACTTTGTTTCGGAACTGTCATGATATCGCGACAATTTTGGCACTTAAAGAAAGAAAGAAATAAAAAAAACATTTTTGGGTGAGGCAAGATTGCTCCTTTGCCTCCGGATGCTCCTGCATCAATTCTATAAATTAAAGCCCTAGCTTCCACCACATGACTAGTTTAGATCCCAAAATTATTTGAGTAGGCACCTATCAACTCTCCTTTTGAATTTATAACCATGCCTCCACCTCCAAACTTTCTTGGGTTACTTTTTGAGGCCCTATCAAACTTAAGTTTCACCCAGACCTCCTTAGGAGACTTCCATTTGGTATTTTTCCTAATGTCCTCCAAATCGAGGTCAACACCAATATGAGATTCCATATTCTAACATTTAGATATCTGTTTTTTTGAACCTTGCTTAGCCCCTTTCCAATGTTTGATAATTGAAATATTATCATGAGAAAAATTATTTATTCTAAAAAAAAATACCCTTTTCATCTCTACTAATGCTTCTAAAGATCCTTTCATTGCGCTCCAACCAAATACTCCAAAATAAATGAGCAAAGGAAAATTCCATAAACATGTGTCTATCACATTTAAAGGGGGAGTAGCATTGTTCAACAAGGTTGAGGATAGAATGAGGTACCACCCATGAACAACCAAAGGCTTGAATCAACAAGTGAAGAACCTTTCTTGAGAAAGGAAAAATGATAAAGAGGTGAGATACATATTCGTCATCCACCTTGCACAACAGACACATATTCAAAATACAGAAGCCTTTCTTCCTAATATTATCTATTATTAAGATAATGTTTTAAAGTACAAGCCAAAGAAATAAGGTAAATTTTGGAGAGATGTCTTTCATCCACACTCTATTGATACAAAAAATAGGAAGGAGTTTGTCCTTAGATACCAGATAGCCCAATATAGTAGATTAGACTCCTGAATAAGAAAGGTCCAAAATGAGGGAGTCTTGAGAGGGGTTTAAGGACATGTAATAAGAAATTATAAGACTTTTCACAAAAGAAACTTGATGTTAGATCTCTTGATTTGAGGCAGGAAAATATATCCTTCCATATTCTCAAGATACCTTCTCCTTATAAATAATCACTAACCTAGCTATCAAATATGTACTTTAGGGGATCCAAGATCTGATTGCATTCCCTTAAAATGGAAAGGGACTTATCAGTAATCCATGTGTCCTCCTAAAATAGGATGGAATTACCACCCCAATCTTCCATTTTAAATATTTCATTAGCAGAGGTCTATCTTAAAAAGCTCATTCCAAAAAGTAGAACCATAAGGTGGATTCTCGCATTCGAAGAAGGGGTTAAAGGATTATAAGTATTTAGCTCTAATGACTTTGATCCAGGAAGTTTACTTTTTTAATTAATCTCCATCCAAGCTTAGACAAAAGAGCTTCATTAAAGTGTTGAATTTTATTGATGCCCAACCAACCTCTCTTAGATCTACACACTTTATTCCAAGCCACAAGAGGGAGTATTTGGAGGTCCTCAACCCCTGATCACAAGAACTATCTTTGGATTTTCTCCAATATAGAAGCCACTTTCACATGGATTTTGAACATTGAGAGGTATTGAATTAGAAGGGATTGAAGAGAAAATTGTAAGAGCCACACTTTACCCGCTTGAGATAGAAGAACCCCCTTTCATCCTGTTAATTTGAATTGAAATATTTCTATCATTACATTCCATAAGCTCTTCCTTTAAATAGGGTAGTTCCAAATGAATTGAAGGAAATTCAATAATATCACAAGTAAATATTTTGGAGATTTTGATGTGTCTAAGGGCTAGAGTTTTAACAAAGAACAATTTACTCTTGTTGAAACTGTTGCTTTGACCTAAATCTTGTACATACTCTTCAATAACCTTATTTATTTTAGTGTATTATCTTACAGAAGCCTCCCCTACAATAATAGTATCATTCACAAAATGATGGTGAGTAATCGATTCAACTAAGGAAGTTGGTATAATTCCCTATATCTAGGCTCCACTTCTAGGCACATAAATGGCCCTACCAAGAACCTTAGTCATTAAGAAAAAAAGATAAGGGGAGAGGATATCCCTACCTTATTCCACTATGGCTAGCAAACAATCTCATCGCTTGACCATTCACTATCACCAAGAACATAGGAGAAGATATACAACGAGAGACCCAGGTTCTCCAAACTAAACTAAATCCATAACTATCCAAAATATTATCCAAAAAGGTCCAAGATACCCTATTGTAGGCTTTACTCATGTCCAATTTTAAAAGCATACCTATAAAACCTCTTTGATCCATGGAGTGTAGCACCTCATGAATGGATATAATTCCATCCACAATCTACCTCTTAGCCAAAAAACTCCCTTTGCTATGAGAAATTAACCTGGGGAGAAGGATATTTAGTCTATTAGCTAAGGTTTTGGGAAGAATTTTATAGATGGTGTTACAAAGGCTAATCGATCTAAAGTCCTTAAACATGTTATCTCCTTGATTTTTAGGGATTAGAACTAGAAAAATATAGTTCCATTCCTTCAGCAAAGTATTGTGAGCTTGGAACTCTCAAAGAGCATCCTATATATATTGCTTAATAATATGCTAAAACCCTTGGAAGAAATCAAGGGGGAAGTTTTCATCGGCTAGGATATTTGTCCCTCTACATAACAAAAATAGCTTTTTGATTTGATCATCAGTGACAAGTTGGATTAAGAACTCATTTAATTCAATGGAAATCAACCTGGGGATGTTTGAAATAATGGATCGAGAGGATTCTTTATTTCTAGCTGAACTATCATTTAATAAGTCATTGAAGAAGGAAATGGTAGCATATTTAATTTCATATTCTTTCCAAATCAAAGAGTCGTCTTCTAGTTTTATCTCCCTGATTTTGTTTGAACTTATGTGCTTGAGAGTGGATAAGTGGAAGAACCTAGTGCTATGGTCTCCCTCCCTTAACCAAAGTGTTCTTGAATTCTACCTCCAAAAAACCTCCTCTTTTCCAAGACATAAATATTCCCAAGAATATTCTAGGTGGGGTTGTGAAATGCATGGTATATAGAATGTTCATGTAATCATGACACATGCTTATATCATTTACATAGATATGCACTAAAAAGAGGGAAGAAAATTCAATGAAGCATATTTCCTTGATTGTATTGGGAAATATTAGCTTAAAAGGTGTCTAGACCAAGCAAGCTAGAGAAGCCTCCTTAAGGCATTGGGACTTGGAGGTCCAAGGTTCAAACCCCACTTACCTATATTTTTGAATAATAATGATTTTATCATGAATTTTAATGATATATGCAAAGATGACTTGATATTCCTTCATTATGTAGCACTATATGATGACATGCCACTTGATGTAATCACCTTATTTTACAAACATTTAATGATGTGGCACCTAATGACATGGCACACTATGATGACATGGACATTTTTGATGATGTAACAACTATAGATGATATAGAACTTGGTAATGATATGGCATATGATGATGTGGCACTTGATACTTGTTCCCACAATTACATGGCAACTATTGACATAGAAAATTATGATAAGGGATGAGTCAACATGTCAAAGGACAACATTGTAGGTAAAATACCACATGGAGAATATAAAAAGGGGCTTGCCCAAACATTTTTCCATCTCATTGAACCCATTGACCATACAAGTGCACAATGAATAGCAAATTTTCTAAAACACAAATTTTAGAGTGAATTAGAGAGTGAAAAGTGCTATAATTTGGATTGTAGGTTATAGAGCATATCAGAGTATGAAAAAATGTTTAATCTATTTTATTGGTACATTGCCTAGTGGTCTACATGGTTAGCATCTAATTTGTAGCCCCTTGTTTTAGATAGTAACAAGTGATATCACTCCATTTATTAATGTGCTATGTATTCAATGCCTGGTTGGTACCCCCTTAGTCACTCACCTATTGAAAAATGAAAACCTCCCCATTGGGTATAAAAAATAATTCATTTTAAAAAAATTAAATATTTTGGAGCTATTTTGTGTGATTTTTGGACTAAATTTTTAGGGACCATAACTTTTGCATTTGGAAGCATATTGTGCCTTTTTTTTTAGATTGCACAATGTTTTTAAATCTTTGTATTGGTAGTGGTTTTTTTCTCATAACCTAAGATTTTGTATTTTAGAAAGATAGTTATGGATAAACATGTGCCCTTTCTAAAAGGTCCAAACCATGTCACTTAAAAAATCAATATTGAAGCTATGCTCTAAAGTGGTTGCCCAAGTATGTGAATGAGAAGCCTTTACAAACTGATTTTGAAGAGAAACATATTTTTTTATGGATAAGAAATATGAGGCTCATGATGTAATAGATATTCACATGTTGATAAGATCTATAACACCCATTTTATCACCACTACATATCCCAAAGTATTACTTGACAAATTTTAGGGGTTGTCTGATTAGATTGACTCCACATAAATCAAGAAATTACAAGAAAAGCTTATTACCTTGATTATGAATTCTTTTGATATTGTTAATGAGTATATAATTTGATTGTAGAAGTTGTAATATGATATCCAAACTACTATATGCATTCCAAAGAAGTCAAGAGAGAATTAAGAAGCTACAAATAGTAAGAAAAACATTGAACTTTTGAATATTATGTTCTACAATATTTTGAAGATTTATGAAATAGTTGGTATTGTGTTTGAAATGCTTCTTGTCTACTTTCTAAATTCTCCTAATCCTAGTGCTAAAGTGTTCAAATATATCCTTCATCCTAAGTCTGAAATATAATAGTGTAAGGGTTTATTGGATCCTCAAAATCCAACTTAAGAGTGATCCCTAATTTTAAATTTTGAAGGGTCTTGTAAAGTCCTAGGTCTAGGTGTTTTTGTCAAAGTTAAAGAAAAATGGTTTTCAAACTTTTGAGTCAAGAAAAGTGGCATAATTGAAATTTTTTTGTCTAGTAATCCCTCAAAGTTTTGTTATAGTTTAAAGTATGTTTGTCCTCAAAAGGGTCCTTAAAGTTTTATTCTTTTACAAGGTCATTATTTCATGAGTTTTAGTCCTTAACTATTAAATTTTATCCCTAAGGTCATCACCAAAAGATCCCAAAATATCATCATCCATCCATTTTCCCCCATAGTCCCAAAGGTTTCTTTGTACAATTTCATAACAATCACCCTTCATAAATATTTCCCACAATCTAAGGTTTACCAAATATTTTTCCATTCCCTAAGCCTTAGGTCATCCACTCATCATTCCCCCATTAACACATTCCACATTGCCATGAAAATTCCACATATAAAAGAAGCCCCTGAGAAGCATAATATACTCCATCCTCTAGGGAGCACATAAGAAAAATATTCTTTTCCACCTTAGTCTCTAAGCTCGAAAGTAAGGCCCCCAAAATATTTTTTTCCTATATACTAAGGCCTAAAGTCATTATTCCCATAAAAATGCATGTGCGACCTGAAGTTAAACTTCTTTCTAAGGTTTACATTGTAAATCACATGTTACTAAAATTAAACCTTACCCAAGTCTATGTCTCCTAAGTCCCCCTTAATCCATGTCCTCTCTTTCCCATCATATTTCCTTCCTAAGGTATAAGCATAGCTTCATGATGCAAAATTATTTTTTCCACCTTATGTTTTCCCTCGACAAATGATGGACGACTGGTAAAGTTTAGTTGAAACATGATGGATGGCTGAGAAATTTTGGCCGATTAGTGATGTGCGGTCCAAAAAAATTGAACTAAAATTGAATTAAGGAATATAGATGACGCAAATGAATCAATCAAAAATAGATGTGTGGCTAGTAATAAAGCAGCCAAAAAAGAAATCAATGGGCTGAGATATTTTGGCCGAAACAAGATGGATGGATCAAAATCATCTGGTCAAACTAAAATGGATGGCCTAGGATGATTTGGCTGAAATATGATTAATGGCCTAGAATGTTCTAGCCAAAAAGGGTGCCTATGCAAATACTATTATCAAAGATAAGGTACATTATATTTTCCTAAGGTTTAAGGGCATGATTCATGTAGAATTTTATTTTCCCTTTTATTTTTCCTCTTTAACTAATGCCTTGTGCTTTTTAAAAGTTTCCTTTTGCCTAAGTTTGGAATCAAAATTATCATGCTAGTACTCAAGGTCTCCCCCCTTGAGCACAATAGTCACCATGAGTCTAACCCTTTTCTTTTGACTAAGGTTTAATCATTTAGCCAAATAATTTCATGAGGGTCCAACCACATTCTCCCCATTTCCATTATATTATATGATTACCCTAAGACCAAATACCACCAAATAATACCTAACTTTGAAGGTTATACATCTCGCCCACTCCCCTTCTATAAAATATAATATGTGTGGCTAAGATTGTTCGATCGAATCGAGATGTGTGCCTGAGAATCATTCGATCGAATGGAGATGTGAGGCCCAGGATGAATCGGTCAAAATCAAAAAAATGATCTAAAAAATTTTAGCCAAAAATTAATAAAAGACCTAAATTTAATTAGACATAACTTTATGATAAAACCCTATTGGACAACAAGATAAAAAACTTAGAACATTCGACTGAAAGTAGATGGACAACCCATAATGTTTGGCCAAAAATAGATCAACAACCTAGAATTTTTTGGCCAAAACTAGATCAATAGTCCAGAACAATTTAACCAAAAAATCATATCATGCATGAAATGGTGCCTTCCATTGGTTCATAATTAATTAGAATATTTGGTGGGACCCCTACCTGAGAAATTTCATAGCAATGATGACACATGTTTTAATAGGAACTTGAGTGACTCAGACTTGAACAAAAAAAAGAGTTACAAGCACATAGGTAAAAGTAAAAATATATTTTCAAATTATGTCAAGGACATACCTTAAGACAACATGGTGGAACCTATGACCTATATTTGAACAAGTACCCAATCAAATGACCAATTGATACAAGCAAATAAAATAAAGAAAAATCCATGACAAGTTAGACCATTATGGGTGTCAATTTACATATGGTAGAAATGAAAAGGTAGTTGGTAAGGATTTAATAAACTACATGTCAAAATATGATTTTTTTTTTAATTTACATGGTGGAATCGGTAGCCGCCACGAATCCGGGCATGTTGTCCATATTTTTATGGCTGCCACAATATTCTGTGTTTTTCGCCTCGAAAGCCGCCACATAGATATTTGTATAGTCCGCCCCTATAACCACCATGCCACAATCATTTTAAACCTTTTACACTACTGAAAGCACTAGGAAAGGGACAAGCGTTCAGTCCAACGAGGCCCGAGATTTGAACCTTGGACCTCCACCCCCTTATGGGGTTTCGATGAACCAATTGATCTACACCTCGGAACTATGTAAAAATATGATTTAAAAACACACTAGAGCTTTATTATAACTGCCATTAACAATCACAGTGAATACAAAGAGCCAAGACATTGATTCAAGAAAAAGTATTGTAAGAATTGTAGATCCACATAGTTATAGTAGATAATTGAAAACATAGTTGTGTTCAGTTTTGAATTGACCTCGAAGTATTGGCAACACCACTCAGCCCTGCTGAGAGGCTTTTTTAAAATTATGTACAAATATCGACACATCCCAAGTCCTTATTGTAAAAAGTAGACGGGAAACCTTACCAAATTTATTTTCCCTAGGGTATACTGCTCTAACCTCTTGTCATGGCTAGCAATGTCATACGACTTGAAATCAAAGCAATAAGGAGTAGCACAAACCAGGTCCTTTTCAGAAATACACTAAAAAATATTAGTAAATATTTTATGTTGGAGAAAGCCACGATGGTATTAAAAAAAAGGTAATAACTTCACAAGCTCAATATATGATTGGAACTTATTTTTATACCAAGTTGTTTGATTATAATAAAACAGTGTCGACTTAATTTCCAATTCATAAATGCTCACTATGTAACTGGGCCAAGGAGTATGCAGATGTAATCAACATATTGATGGGGGTTGATGATTTAAACCAGGTAAAAAAGGAGGTAATGTTCTTGATAGTCCAATGTAATAAGAAAAGTTAGCTTTCCATATATAAGTGGGATAATTTAATTAGTGATACTATAGACAGAGAACTCAAAGAGTTGCAGAAGGCCATAATCGAACATAGGAAAATAATGCCCTGCTTTTCACACTATTCCTTCCTTGTACATCTGATAGTGGGACACCTAGGCAAATGGGAAATCACTAAATTGGGGGGATTTTATGAAGAATTGGTTCAAGAGAAACTTCCCTGGATACAAGAGGGAGCATCAAGCTATACTCAATTATTTGGATGATTTCTCCCATCCATATATCACTCACTTTGTAACAAGGTTCCTTATAGAATGAGCTAAAGGATAACCAAATTCTTACATGACAATAATGTAGGAGATTACTTCTTTATCAAAGAACTCACATCAGAATATATGGGGCAAAAGTACTTCGTAAGGCATTGCCTAGTTTTTGTCGTATGTTAATAGTTGCTTTATAAGTTATAAGGAAAATTGCATTGGAATCCAAAGTGAGGGTGATAATAAAATAGACTAGAATCTCATGGATCACTATCCCATGTAATATGGGGCACTATGTGTATAAAGGATACCCTAGTTTGTTTGGATCCTAGTAAATAATGGACTCCTATGGATTTTCCAAACTCACATGGCAACCATATGACCCCCATGAATACTATAAAAAGCATGCTCCTAAGAGGAAGCCCATGACTCATTGGGGGAATTTGTTTGAAGAAGTCATTCAACTAGCCTTAAGAAAAGATCAGTCCCTAGATCCCATATGGAAAAAAATTATTGGAAAGAGGCCACATACTTAGATTTAAATGGTGGGAAATTACCCTTCAGAACTGAAAGTGTTGAGGGCTACCACATTTGAGATAGTTTCCCCACTAATTCCTATCATTCCTCTAAAAGACTATCAATATCCCATATTAGAGATAATTAATTAGGAGTCAAAGAAAATAGAAGTATTAATAGAAGTGGTTAGTCACACTGTAGTAAAAATAGAAGATTCCCCTATTGATCAAGCCACCCACAATATTGTAAATATTAGGAAAGGTAAGTAAATAGTTGTTATTTCATCCTCACCATATCAACCTGCTACCCAAGTCCTTTCCAAAGCATTAATGCTACCACAACATAGGGATATGTTGGCAACATGTTTAACCAAGGTGATACTCATTACATTGAGAATAAACAATAAAGAAATCAAAATATCTGCAACAATGTTGAAAAAAATACAAGAGGTTTATCATGCTAGTATTCAAGGTCTCTCCCCCTTGAGCACAATATTCACCATAAGTCTAACCATTTTATTTCGACTAAGGTTTAATCATTTAGCCAAATAATTTCATGAGGGTCCAACCACGTTCTCCCCTTTCCATTATATTATCTAATTTTCCTAAGACCAAGTGCCACCAAATATACCCAACTCTGAAGGTTATACATCTCACCCACTTCTCTTCTATAAAGTACAATATGTGTGGCTAAGTTTGTTTGATTGAATAGATACGTGTGGCTAAGGATCATTCGATTGAATAGAGATGTGAGGCCTAGGATGAATTGGATGAAATCAAATCAACGGATAAAAAAAAATTGACTAAAGGTAGATCAACGATTAGAAATTATTTGGTAGAAAAGGAATTAAATGCCTATATTTAATTAGACATAAATCGAGGATCGAACTCTATTGGACAACAAGATCACTAACTTAGAACATTTGACTGAAATTAGATGGATAACCTAGAATGTTTAGCCAAAAATAGATCAACGATCTAGAATGTTTTTGTTGAAACTAGATCAATGGTCCAGAACAATTTAACCAAAAAAGTAGATCATGCACAAAATGGCCCTTTCCATTGGTTCATAATTAATGAGAAGATTTTTTGGGACCCCTGCCCGAGAAAGTTGAGAGAAATAATAACGCATGTTTTAAGTGACTCAGATTGGAACCGAACAAAAGAGTTACAAACACATAGGCCAAAGTACAAATATCTTTTTAGATTATGTCAAGCACATACCTTAAGACAACATGGTGGAATCTATGATCCATATTTGAATAAGTGCCCAATAAAATGGCCAATTGATATAATCCAATGAAAGAAAGTAAAATCCATGACAAGTCAAATAGTTATGGGTGTCAATTTACATATGGTAGAAATGAAAAGGTAATTGCTACAGATTTAATACACTGCATGTTAAAAAATTATTTAAAAACACACTACAACTTCATTATAACTGTCATTAATAGTCATAGTGAATACAGAGAACCAAGACATTGAGTCAAGAAAAAGTGTTGTAAGAATTGTAGATTCACAAAGTTATAGTAGACAAATGGCTTCCTCAAGTGCCACTCCCAACATCAAGAGCAAAGTTGAAAAATTAGAGGAAGATTCATTGTATCAAAATTTTCCGAGGAAGAGCATTTATGAGCAAGAATGGGGAATTGAAAACATAGTCATGTTCAACTTCGAATCGACCTCGAAGGATTTGCAACACCACCCAACCCTATTGATAAGCTCGTTTAAAATGGTATATAGAGGTCAACACATCTCAAGTTTATACTTTAACAAGTGGAAGGGCAACCTTGCCAAATTGATTTACCCTAGGGTATACTACTCCTCTAACCTCTTGTCATTGATAGCAATGTCATACAAGCCGAAAATCAGAACAATAAGGAGTAGCACAAACCAGGTCCTTTTCAGAATAACACAAAAAATATTAGCAAATTTTTAATGCTAGAGAAATCCATGATGGTATTTGATAAAGAGGTATTAACTTCACAAGGTCAACATATGATTCGGACTTCATTTTATACCAAGTTGTTTTATTATAATGAACCAATGTCGATTTAATTTCCAATTCATAAATTCTCACTACATAACTAGACCAAGGACTATGTAGATATAATCAACATATTGATGGGGGTTGAGGATTTAAACTAGGTCAAAAAGAAGATCATGTTCTTGATAGTCCAATGCAATAATAAAAGGTAACTTACCATATATAAGTGAGAGAACTTAATCAGTGATACTATAGACAAAGAACTTAGAGAGTTCCAGAAGGCCATAAAATAATACCCTAATTTTCACACTATTCCTTCTTTGTACATCTGATAGTGGGACACCTAGGCAAAAGGGAAATCACTAAATTTGGAGGAGTGTATGAAGAATTGGTTCAATAGAAACCTCCCTAGATACATGAGGGAGCATCAAACTATACTCAATTATTTGGAAGATTTCTCCCATCTATATATCACTCACTTTGTAATAGGGTTCTTTATAGAATAATCCCAAGGATAACCAAATTTTTACCTGACAATAATATAGGAGATTACTTATTTACTGAAGACCTCACTTACATTAGAATATATGGGGCTAAAGTATCTACCAAGGCATTGCCTAGTTTTTGTCCCATGTCAATAACTACTTTAGAAGTTATAAGGCAAATCTTAGAGGAATCCAAAGTGAGGGTGATAAGAAAATAGGCTAGAATACCATGGGTCACTATCCCATGTAAGATGGGGCATTATGTTTATAGAGGATACCCTAGTTTGTTAGGATCCTTGTATAAAATGGACTCCTATAGCTTTGTTGAACTCACATGGCAACCATATGATCCCTATGAATACTATGAAAAGCACACTCCTAAAAGGAAGCCCATGAATCATCGGGAGGATACATTTGAAGAAGCCATTCAAATAGCCTTAAGAAAAGACCAGTCCCTAGATCCCATATGGCAAAATTATATTAGGAAGAGGCCACATTATTAGATTGGAATGGTTGGAAATTACCCTTTATAACTGAAAGTGTTGAGGGCTTCCACAATTGAGATAGTTTCCCCACTAATTCCTATTATACCTCCAAAATACTATCAGTATCCCATATTATAGATTATTAATTAGGATCCAAAGCAAATAGAGGTATTGACGAAAGTGGTTAGTCACACTATAGTAAAAATAGAAGATTTCCCTACTAATAAAACCACCCAAAATATTGCAAATATTAGGAAAGGCAAGGAAATAGTTGTTGCTTCATCCTCACCAGATTAGCCTACTACCTAAGACCTTTCCAAAGCATTAATGTTACCACAACATAGGCATCTATTGACCATGAGTTTACCCAAGGTGATACCCACTACATTAAGAGTAAACAACAAAGAAATTAAAATATCTATAACAATGTTGAAAAGGATGCAATATGGAGGGGGATTGGCTAACCTCCTTAGAGAGCATCAAATAAAATTCAAAAGTACCACTGGCTCCCCAAACCATAAGAGATCTAGGACAAATATTAATCATAATTCCCAAAAAGTTTCACCTTGACTAGGGCATGAGAAGCAATTTAGTACACTCCTTTAGAAGAACACATTCAAGCCATAATAGAAGGAAGGGTGACTAAAACTCAACATTATGATAAGAGAGAATCTTAAGCCCTGCATCAACAACAATGAATAGAATCCTTGTGAAAGGTATAAAATGATTTCATATCAACCGAAAAATAGGGGATGCAGAGGTCACATGGGACACAATAAACCTGATGAAATAATGGCTCTATGCACAGGAAAAAATTGCACTTGCTATAAAAAAATAAATAGTAGAATTGCGGGTAAAAGTATCTAGGAGTGACCAATTGCAAGCTGAGATTAACAAGCTTCAAAATTAAACATCACAAACAAGCAAGCAATTTTATAGTTCCTTGTTCACTGAGAAATACAAAGAGAAAATCAATGCTGAGTTAAAGGCCAAAATCAATTTTGAAGAGACAATAAACAAGAATAAGAAAATAAAACCACTCTTATAACAAGAAGATAAAAGAGCAGAAACCATCATCCCAGTCTATGAAATATGTAGGAATGAATATGACCAAATAAGTACTAAGTAACTACATCAGACAACTAGATTTACAACTGTGAAAAGGAATTTGACAAGGTCACCATCTTTTTGAATGAAAGGGCCTGATTGAAGGGCATATTCAGGGATCTAGAAATTTAGGAGCAAAACATAAATGAGAGAATAAAATAGGCCAATATCAATCTAGAAGAACTTCTCAATATAGAAGGCTTCAACAAACGGATTATCAAAAGAATACAAGAACTGGAATGTGATGATGTAGGTGAAGAAAATTATTCAGAGTAGCTTATCACCTTATCAAAAGTAACTCAAAAAATAATCAAGTTTTCATAAATAATGAATCTAAAATAAAAGAGCGCAAGAACAAATCATTGAGGACACTTGATAGAATTATTTTAATAGGCTCTTTTTGTGATGAAGCTTGATAACAATTGCATCAAGGCAATGACTAATCTATTCAATATTATATTAATGATTTCTAGTACATGGCAACAAAACTAGGTGTTCAAGATACCTAAATGTGTCAAATTCTCAAGTACCATAGTAGGCTACAATGGTACATTCTAGAGGATATAAACCTCTTTGAATCTAATATATTAGGAGAGGCATATAAACTTTCTATCAAATTGAAGTAAATGCACAACAAAAATTGCAGAGGAACAAATAAAAAATATTAGAACACTATGCACCAGCCAAAAAAATGCAAGAATAACTCTCCAAAGAATAAATACAAAGGGAGTCAACCCCAAAGTTAGAACTAGAAGCATAAAATTAAATCCTAAGAAAAGAATCCCCTAAATACGAAAAATATAAAAATGGTGCAATTACTATAAGAGAAATTGATATTTGAGTAAGAAGTATTGAATAATTCAATCAATGTTTGCTAAGTTGCAACCCTTTACATCCACTACACCATGGCTTCCACATCTATAGGCTTAGGAAAAAGGTAAATGAATGATGGAAATCAAACCAAATGTGACCATTGCCAACACATATTGCATCATAAGAGTTCTTAAGAAGACTCACTAGAAGAGGAATTTGTGTTTCTCTCATAAATGTGGGCCAAGGGTAAGCCATTTTTTTCATTGTTGATAGTGGGAGTTAAAAGAATCTGATTTTTTCATAGATGATGAAGGATTTGAATTTGCGTACCACACTACACCCACAACCATATACTATTGTATGGGGAAATAAATTCATCTCACTCAATAATGTCTCCTCTCTTATGTCATCAAGCCTTAAATATAAATTTTTATTCATTGTTGTTCACTTGGATGTTTATGATGTGATTTTAGGCCAACCATTTATGTGGAAGAGGCATGATGTTTTTGAGTCTAGGCCCCAAAGTGTCATCATCACTATCAAATTTTGGTGCTTTAGGATACTAGAGGTATCTTATCCTACCTTTTTTTCCTTAATAAGTTCTAACTAATGTAGAAATATGATGGCCAAAAAATGAAAATTTATTTTGTTGATGATCAAGATGTAAACTAGAAGTACCATCACTACATCAATCAGAGGCCCTGCACAAAAAAAGTAGATGGACCAGATTGTAGTATAATATGATGACTTGTTTGAGTCACCAATTGGGTTTCCACTTTATTATGAGGTAAATAATTCCATTCATTTAATTCTTGGTTCTCCTTTGTCTAATGTGTTTATATATCATATATTAGTCCTTAAAAATAATGATATCAAGAGGTAAATCCAAGATTTGATTCAAAAGGGGAACGATAGACCAAGTGCTTTACCATGTTGTAGTTCAATTGTCTTGGATCCAAATAAAATGGAACATGGAGACTTTATTCACTATGAAGAACTACTATCTACTCCCTCAGAGAGATGACATGTTGGACCAACTCCATGGTGCAAAGTTCTTCCCCAAAATTAATTTCAAGTTTGACTATCATCAAATATCTATAGAGCCCATCAAAATTTGGAAGACTACATTCAAATCTAGGGAAGGTTTATTTGAGTAGTTGGTTATTCCTTTTTTCTTTACTATTTCACCTACCATATTTATGAGGATGACCAATGACATCCTACATTCCTACACCAACTCATTTGTGGTGGTCCACTTAGGTGAC
This sequence comes from Wollemia nobilis, assembly GCA_028583015.1. Classification (NCBI taxonomy): domain Eukaryota; kingdom Viridiplantae; phylum Streptophyta; class Pinopsida; order Araucariales; family Araucariaceae; genus Wollemia; species Wollemia nobilis. The sequence continues at coordinate 34,106,727 of JAQPPZ010003077.1, read as the reverse complement.
ATTCTTATCTATAGTAGGACATGGGAGGAACATTTACAACATGTTCAATAGGAACTTTAGATTCTTCAAAGATATAAGCTATATGCTACTTTGAATATGTGTTCATTTTGCATGATGAAGATTCCGTACCTTGGGTATAAAATTGACAAAGAGGGAGTGGATGTTGATTTTGAGAAGATTCAAGTACTTAGATATTGGCATACCCAAAGACTCTAATTGAGCTTCATAACTTTTGGGGGCTTGAAAAATTCTATTAAAAATATGTATTAGGGTTCTCACATATTGCCTGGCCACTACACCAAGTGACAAAAACTGGAACCAAATCTAATTTCCATTGAAGAGATGCACAACATAGACCATTTGAGAGGTTGAAGGACAAATTGCTTTAAGCTCCTACACTTTTCTTACTTGATTTGCATCCACCTTTGAGGTAGTGACTGATGCATCAAAATATGAATTGGGATTTTGCCTTATATTTTTATGCATCAATCATTACCTCAAAATTACGGATTAACTTTGGTAAGGAAAATTTGTCCAATAGTCTATCATAGTAAAACAATCAATGAAGTAGTTTGAAAATACCCCACATATGGCAAACAAATTTATGCCATTGTTCAAGCATGTAAATAGTGGAAGTACTAAATATTAGGCAAGGAAACCAACATATATATAGATCATAGATATTTGGAGTTCATTCTAATACAAATTAATCTAAGGAATTAAATATATAAAAAGTGGGTCATATATCTATAATAGTTTCATTTTATCATCAACGATAGGAAAGGGAGTGTTAATTCAATAGCAAATTGTTTGTGTTGGACTCCAATAATAGCACTCATCATAATTCTTAATTCCTATGGATATCATACTTCCAATTGGTCCACCTTATATGAAGTAGATTCTAATTTTGCAGATGCATATCAAGATCTTCCTTGGGATAATCATATTTTTTATTTAAAAGATAAAATATTCTCTCACATAGAATATTTTTGTGTACTAGCTAATTATCACTCAATTATAATTTTTAGGAAACTAATAGGTTACTTTGATATGGAAACAACATTGGCAATTATTCAAAATACTTCTTTTGACCACAATGAGGAACGATGTCAAGAGGTACATCAACTCATGTACCCCTTACATTGTTGTCAAACCAACCAACAAGAAACAAGGATTGTATTCACAATGTATAATGCTACCCAAGCCTTAGAAATACATATCCATGGATTTCCTCTTAGGTTTACCCACATATAAGCATGGTAATGATTTGATTATTATAGTAGTTGATCATTTTTAAAAAATAACTATCATACCTTGTAAGAAATCAATTTTAGTTGGAAAGATTGGTAAGCTCTATTTTACTCATGTGCAAATCAACTTTTCCTTGGCAAAGTCCATTTTATATGATAGAGATAGCAAATTTTTGAGCATTTTCTAGTCCACCCTATGGATCATGATGGATACCAAGTTGACCACATCCATGACCTTATATCTTTAGACTAATGTCCACATAGAAGTTGCAAATCGACTAATTGTACGTCTTCAAATATACAATTTCAAGCATCCATTCACATGGGATGAGATCCTCCCCTACATTTAGCATGTGTACAATCAAGATTTTCATAACTTTACCAAAAATGATCCACTTTATATTTATTTTGGATTCCACCCTTAGCACCAATTGATGTAGTTCTCCCTATGTAACTTATAGAGTACTCTTATGAACAAAAAGAAGTAGAAAATGGAACACAATTTGTGGAATAGATTTAGCACATACATTAATAGGTCTATGACCTATTGGAAAAGATAAATACAAAATATAAGTAATGACATGACAAACATCAGGTCCCACATAAATTCAAGGTTGGAGATAAGTTATGGTTGTCTTTGAAAAGTAATAATTCCAAGACCTCATAGGAAGATTATATCTCTTTTCTATGAGTGATACACCATCACAAATAAGGTGAGATAAAATTTCTTTGCATTGAATCTCCCATATTATCTTGGTTTGCATCCAATATTCAATGTTGATCCTCATAGGCCTTATCATCCACCTCTATTGGACACTTCCAAAGTACCAAAACAATTGGATATAGAAGAATTCAATCCATATAGTTTAGCACCTATGAAGGAGAATTAGATTATTGGTACATGGGCTAAGACCACCAGAAGGTATTCTATCTATATATATAGAGTGGCTAAGGTAGAAAAATTTGGTCACCAAGGGGAATGACTCACAAAAAAATTGATAGAGTAACAATTTTTGTACATGATGTCAAAAGTTGATGTAGTGGAACCATTGCTTTTGAAGGGAAGACAGATGATCAAGACATGTAACCTTTTTATGGCATGGGTTTAAGCCCAAAAATTCTTTAAAATATATATTTTTTGTTCATAAGAACACTATTGGGGGTATGATTTTATGCTCAATATTTTGTTTTCATCCATTTGAGACGTGTTGGAAAAATTAGAGAGAAAACAACTTCAATAGGTAACTCTATCATTGATAGAGTTTTCAAAAACCTTGTGGAAAATATGCTTTAGGGGCCCTAAAAAATGCAAAATAAAATACTTACTAAAATTAGTAATTAGTAGTACTTACCAAAAATCACATCTAGCTATGTTAGTACATTATTAAAACAAAAAACACAAAAGGAAAAGTCATATGTATGTAATTTTTATTTGATATGCACTTTGTAACTCATGGAAGGTGAATCACCACATTTCCATATGGGTGACCTAAATCATGTAAGGTGAACCACCACTTTTTAATATGGGCAACCTATATTTAATATGATGGATTTATAACACACCAATTCTTGTATAAAGACAAATGCACCCCTGCCTATAAAAAATAAGAGTAATGGATGCAGTGTTATAGCCTCAAATATCCTCTTCAAGATTGATTTGCATTGTAATATATTTTCTAATCAATAAAATCATTTGCTATTTTGCTTATATATTTTTGTGTTCTAGTTTGTTATACTCTACTATTTTTTAATGACACTCTTTCTTAATATTCTTAACTCAAAATTTAATTTAGAATAAAAATTCTACATTTTTTAGTGTAAGCACACTATTGGGGGCATAATTTTGTGCTTGAGGCTTTGTTTTGATCTACTCAAGAAGTATTGGAAATATTAGAGAGGGAACAACTTCAATCGCTAACTTTATCATTCACAGAGTTGTCAATGACTTTGTGAAAAATACTCTAAAGGACCTAAGAATTTCAAAACAAAATACTTATTAAAATTCATGATTTTCTATTTTTATATTTTCATAGCCAAAATGCATCTCTAAAGATGTTGACACATCAATGGAAGACAAAACACAGAAATACAAGTCATATATATGTAACTTTTATTTGATATGCACTTTGTAACTCATGAAAGGTGAATCACGACATTTCTATATGGGTGCCCTTCTAACTCATTTAAGATGAACCACCATATTTCCATATGGGTGACATTTCATATTCAATATATTGGATTTCTAACGTACCAATTATTATATAAAGAGATATGCACATATAACTATATAAATAATGAATAAATGATGCAATGTTGTAGCCTCACATCTCTTCCTAGAGATTGCTTTGGATCATACCCTTTTTTCTAAATAGTAAAATCATGTTGCTATTTTGATTATATATTGTTGTGTTCTAGTTTGTTATACTCTAATATTTTTGAATGGAACTCTTTCTTTAGCTCCTTAACTTGAACTTACGATTTTCAAATCAACTAAATTATGATTTTCAAATCAAGTTATGACACCCTTTGAGATATTGATAGGTGTTAAGCTTGATGTGTCCCAGTTTTATATCTTTGGGTATTTAGCAAGGGCTCGCATACCCAAATATATTTAAATAAAAGAGGCACAAATGAGTCATAGATCCATTTTTGTGGGGTATTCAAAAACCTCTAAGGCATAATGCCTTTATTATTATTACAGGCATGGGATTCTTATTTGGAGAGATACAAGTTTTTATGAGGTTCCTCTAGGGGTTCCTTCTGGTTCTTCACTTGAGATTTTGGTTGAAGATCCTCTTATTTCAAAGACTAATCCAGTAGATTCTTTAGAGATTCTTATGGTCTCTATTTATATTAGGTCTTCCCTTTCGTCTTTTAATGAAGGACCTATACCTATAAATTTGACTCCTCTTCTAGTAGCACCATCTCTAACACCTTCAACCTTAGATTATGGGAATTTTTATCTTGACACACCAATTTCTTATGCCATAGTAGTGGATGATGAGGTGGGTAGTGATTATGATTTCGATGATTCAATTTTAGCTTCTAATTTTGTTTTTTCTCAAGATGTGCCTGGATTTTCCATAGGTCATCCAAAACCCAAGTGTGTTTGGGATTTTCTCCATGAAACTTAGCCCATTCTTTCTATAGAGTGATACTAGAAGGCCCCTTCTTGTTCCTTGATCTTAAAGGGCGATAATTATGGATATCTTTTGACCTATTCTTAGACTAAGGTCTAACCAATATAGGGAGATTTCATGCTTGCTATGTATGAGTCTTTTATAAATAAATAGAAATGGGAGCTTGTTCCTCTTCCAAAAGGGAATGATATTTTTGGATGCAAAGGGATTTATAAGACCAAACACACTTTAGATGATCATGCAGATAAGCACAAGGTATGCCTTTTTGGTAAGGGTTTCTATCAAAAGTAGGGAATTTAATACGTGGATAAGCTTTCCCTAGTTGATTAGATGGATTATATTCATATGATTTTATCTATACCTTATTCATATGGTTAGAAGGTACATCATATGAATGCTTAGAGTGCCTTTCTTCGTGGTGAACTTGAGGAGGAAATTTACAAGTAGCAATCACCTAGTTTTGAGCTTAAGTATTCTACCCTCTTGGTATATCAATTGACTAAGTACTTGTATGGACTTAAGTAAACACCACATGCTTGGTATGAGAAGATCCACTCTTTCTTTCTTGATTTTAGTTTTAGCAATGTGAGGTTGAACATGATGTTTACAACAAACATCAAGGTGGGGAGAGCTTGGTGATTGTGTTATATGTGTATGATATTTTCATTACAAGCAACTCTCATACCTTTATTTAGGACATGAAGTCATGGCTTCATGATACCTTAAATACGACAGATTTGGGACTTCTACACTATTTTTTCAACATTCAAATTGATCAGAGTTATTTTGGAATCATTATCTTATAACTTAAGTATGATTTATATCTTCTTAAGTGCTTTAGGATGGAGGAGTACAAGTATGTTTATATTCCTTTTACTTGAAGATTTAAGTTTTGAGTTGATTGCACAACTTCTTGGGTGGATGTTACTTTATATTTTTCTCTTGTGGGATGCCTTCTTTACCTCAGTCACACATGACCTGATATTACATTTGTAGTAATCTATTATTCCATGTACATGCAAGCACTTTGAGAGAGTCACTTGAACATGACTACGAGGATCCTTCAATACATTAGAGGTATATACATTAGATGGCTATTTATTATTCAGTTGGTTCACCTCTAATTTTGATAGGATTTTTAGATGTAGAGTGGGCTAGGGATTTTGATTAATGGCATTCCATCATAAGTTTTATTTTTTATCTTGGTTCTAGCCTCATTTTTTGGTATTCTAGATGATAGTCTGTTATTTATTAGTATTCCATGAAATCTAAATATTATACTATCAATAACACAATAAAACACCCTCAATGGATGCTTATAATTTTTGAGTAGGTGGGCATTCTTTAGCCCTACCTAGTCATTCTTTCATGTGAAAACTAGTGTAGTACTCAACTTGTCTATAATCTAATATTTTTTCAATGGAGCAAGAACATTGAGATTTGGATGCACTATGAGAAATGGCTTTATGCTCATGGGATTCTTGATCAATTTTTTGTGCTATCAATAGAGCAAGCAATGGTTATCCTTACCAAGGTCATGCTCAAAATTTCTTTTGTGCATATGTAGGAGCTACTTGTTGTAGGAGAGTGTCCCTTAAAAGGGAATTACTAATATGGATTTATCTCTATGTACTCCATTTAGTGTCCTTTAGACCCTTCCAAACCTTGTAAATATGTTTTTCTAATATTTTATTATTTAACCTAAAGGTTAATTTCTTAACCTTAATATAAAGGTCACTTGCAATTGGGTATAAATAGCATCGTCATACCAACCATTTGGTTATTGGCTAGAGGATATTCTATTTTTATTTAGTGATATTATTTGGTGTCCGTGGACACCCTCTTATATCATGTTTATTTATTTTTGTGTGTTACTTTCAACATTTTTGGATGAATATGTTGATTCCATTTTTTTAGGGAAGTCATTGTAAAATCTAATATTTTAAGAGTCTCTATCATACCCATTATATTTCAAGTTACCTTTTTTATTATCATATTTTATTCTTGTTTATGGGCTTAGCCCAACTTCTTCTTAACACTTGTGATATTTGTTTCTAGTTTTCTAGATCAAAATCTCTTTGTGTCCTTTTCTCCTTTTTCTTGGGTTGAGAGTAATCCTCACATTTTCCATTCCCATAAATATTTTCATCTTCACCAATATATTATATTTTTTTATATTTATCATAATGAAACTTATCATATCTAGGTTTATGTTGTCCTAAATAACATGAATTGTAAGGAATAGACTTTAAAATATTGTGTTTCCTTATATTATACCAAAACCCCTATAGTGTAAGGATCATCCTCCATAGTATCTAGTTATTTATAATACCTCAAAAACATTAAATTTTTATGGATATTATACATATTTTTAAATTATGTTGTTCTTGAAACCCTGAAGTGGAAGAGATAAACTCTACACCACATTCATTTTTATTGCAACATGGTGATGTTATACTATTTGAGGAAAATGAAAATGCTTCATCTAGATTAAACTTGTCATATTTTTCTCTCTTTGTTTTAAAATTTGCCTCGACATTTTTCTTTGCATCTTTAGTTCTTTCTAAATTTAATCTTGTACAATATACTTATTCATCCCTTGTAACCTCCTTTTCTTCTTCTAATGGTTGGTTTGATGGAACTATGATGGCCTTCACCATATAATGATATGGAGGTGACTTCTGTAAAACTTATTTGGAGTTCAAAATCCTTGATCTAATTCATCTTATGCATTAGTTTGATCTATTTCTTTTATTTTGATGTTTATCTCATGATACATTGTATATTTTATCCATAATTTTCACTTTACAATATGTTGGTATGTGTCTAATCTCATAACATTTGTGACATCATAAGGAAATATTTACATAATCTAATTATTGGTTCTATTCTCTTCATTTAGATTTAATCTTAATGGATTGTGAAAAAGGTTTTGAGATATCCATGGAAACACATATCTAGGTATAGACAATATGATTTTGGTTATTAGTAGTTTATATCTCTTGGATAGACTCCCTTAAAGTATTGTAAATTTTCTTAAAAATTTTCTTATTGATAATTTGATATAGAATTCCAAAAAAACTAACCCACACTGGAAGACTTTTAATGGTCTTTGCATCTATAGAAAATTTCTCACTCCATAGTCTTAAATATAGGGTATATCTCCCTCTAAATTATGGGTCACTACCCATAACTTTATCCTCAATATCCAAACTAAATAAAATGATGAGGAAAAATACTTTTAAAAGAAAATCCATGGCTTATTTGAACTCAATTCCAATCTCCACTTGATCCAATTTTTTAATCTCTTTAAATCCTAACCAATATCCATGGAACTTAGATATTAGCTTTCTACTTTTAAGAACCATTATATTAGGTTTTTTCATCACATCCTTGGTGATCACTTCAAGTATAATATATATCGTTTAGATAGGGACTACCATATACTTGCTCTTCCTCTTTTCCCTAAGTAGGAATTAGTGCTTCTAAAAATGTAATATTTACTTCTACTTAAGTATTTTAAAAAGACTTTCCTTCAATGCTCCCTAGTTATTCCTCATGAGAATCCTATCTTTTTAATTTTCCTAAATATTTACAATAAGTAAAGATGGTACTCCATCCTTGCTCACACTCTACTACTTGGATAGGGATTATCATAGACTTGAGCTTCATCTTGTTCCCAATTAGAGCATCCATGCTTCCAACTAGGCAATTCATGCTTCCAATAGGGAAATACTTACTTCTAGTTAGGGATTTCAAAATTACTTTACTTCCATGATACCTAGATATTCCTTCCAACATTCCCTAATATTTTGAATTTCCCCAAATATCTACAAAAAGAAACAATGACACTCCTTCCTTGCCCATGCTTGCTCCTTACTCTTCCCAAAAGGTCTAAAACAAGAAAATTTGAGACTTGATCCTTACTTATGGTTTTAATTTATCCCATTTACTAATCAATTGTTTAATATGTATACTAATTAATTAATGAATTATTGGTTTTCTAAGGTATACTACAATATGAATTACATGACAACCTTTGAGATAAACAAAAAATTATGAGTACCATAGATATGGATGGATGATAAGACTAAATAAATAGAATAACAAGAAAGAATGACGATTAACCAATGGGAACCAAAACACTTACAATACATTTACATGCAAGATATTAATAAATTGGAGTAGAAATGGTGGTAACTTTTTTTTTTTATATAAGACCTTCAAGGTAGTGTTACCTATTCTAAAAAATAATTTTCATATTTAATCCATCCTCTTTTTCTAGGTAGAGTGTATCATTGACAGCATCCCAAATAATCTTCACACATAGTTTAATTAGTAAAATAGACCTTTGGGTTTCAAACATAATCAACCTTTTATGGGAATTTGCATTATGGAATAGAATACTTTTTTGGAATCTGTGTAATTGAAAACAACATGCTATTGGAACCTCACTTCTATTTTTTACAAATAATTTAATAACTTAACATTTAAAGCTCATCAGTTTCATTTACAAGAATTGAAGGAAAACTTATATTTATAACACTACGGTTTTGGACATATATAACACTCTTTTATAACAAGTGATAGAAATCATTTCTTAAAAATATAAAGATGAATTATTCCATTGATGCCACAAAAATTCATGCATGAAAAATACGTTATCCTATTTGTACATGCCTTTGTAACTTTCAATATATCAATTCACAATGGATGTAATTTGATAGCCATGATGACATTACATAACAGAGAAATACAATTCTATATAACTTTTAACATACACAACACATCTCTTATTAATGAATAGATCTTGAGAAAAACCTCTCAATAATTGTCATATTAGTACAAAAAATTAAAATAGCAATCAATCCAATTACAAACCTATATATTTTTCTACCATATAAAGTCCTTCATAAACAATACCCATGAGATTGCCTTTGAATAAAGAAACCACCGAATACACTTAGTTATCATTGAAGTCTTTGTTGATGACCATAGGGTCAAAGGAGCATGCAAGGTTTAGAAAATCACCAAAAAGTGGACATCCCATTAAGATGTTGGAACCCATAGCGAAACACATGGAAATGGGTGCAATGGTCTCATTATTTCCCTTGTTAGGGTCAATGATAGTTGCATAGACTATGTAATCTAGTGTGAGTGTAATGACTTCCTTTTGGTCCTCATACCTAATGTGATAGAGTGAGTTGAGGTCATTTACATAAAGGTTAAAAAAGAGTTTAGAGAATGAATTTTGTGTGGGTGTTGGATTTAATCAATATACCAACCTTTGCTTGTATAAATATTAAATAGCTACCAGTATGCAGGTATTTATGTAGTCATTATATAAATTTTTAATTTAAGGTGTGGGTCTCTCTAATAACATAAATGACTTTGTAATATTTTTAATTTATGTATACAATTTATTTTATGGTATATTAAATTATGACCTTTGCATTTCAATTTCAAAACACTACAACCTTCTTTAATAAACACCACCATACATACAATTCAATAAAAAAAGTGTACACTACATTGTCCTCAACACAAAATAAATGCTAAAATAGTCCAGATCCAACAAAATCACCAATAAGAGTAGGTATTATGTGGTCATTATCATCTATGAGGAACTTCTCATTTAGGGTCCTGTTAACTACAACAATAACCCCTAGATCCACTCCCTCCTCATGGTTTTATTCCCAACCAATAACTTCTCATCTATAAGAAACTTCTTTTTTAGAACCATGCTAACTACAACAATAACCCCTAGATCCACTCCCTCTTCTTACTCTAATTCCAAACCAATAACTTATGCTTGTACATAGAATAAGACAAATTCAATTGGTAGTAGCCAATACCTTGTGTTGGACAACACATATTTTATTATATCATCCTTTGTGTTGAGTAGCACATATTTTATAAGGTTGTTGTACAAGGGGTCTAGAGATGATAACACCTATATACCTTCAGAGGACAATGAGTGAATTGAAGAGTTAGGTTGTTCAACTATATATATATATATATATATATATATATATATATATATATATATATATATATATTCCAAACTTTTTATGTTAACACTAAAATAATACTACTTAAAATATCATTAATAAATAAAATGTAAAACTACAAATTGACCAATCTTATTGATCCAGTTTTAAATGTTGTCCACTTTATACTATATTACTAATTGATATTTTCATATCCATTCATCACAATCATATGCCAAAAAAAGATAATGCAATTAGAGGATAACAATAACAAACGACACAAAGAAAAGAAGAAAGACAACATGAAAAAGTATAATATGAATTCCCATAGGCACCCCAATATACTACATTTTATTCACACTTATAATACAATAATTACTCATTGAGGGGTATTTATAATAATACCAAAACCCTAATGAAAAGTTAACCATCATTAACTTAATCTTAAGGTTAATCTTACAATAAAATAAAAATAATTAAGTGTTTGTGAGTTTTAATACGAGTTTCTTCAAGTCTCCTTCAAATCTCCTTTATTCCTTATATTTAAAAAAAAAAACATCGTCTATGAGACAGGAGATTATTCCTTATATTTAAAAAAAAACATCCTTCCTAACTGCAAATGGACCCATTATCTTAAAGAGGATAAGCGCAAATGGACCCATTATCTTAAAGAGGATAAGAGTGGGGTCACCAACACGCCGACAACCTTAATTTTCAAAAACAAACAGAAAAGCATTGATTTCAGCATTCCACTTCCGTGGTTTATCATCCAAGCGAAATTTACGTGCCGTCCTCTGGGCCCCGGCATTTTGGTTTGGATAATATGACGCGGTAGTTCTGGAAGGCCGGAAGACGGGAAATGTCAACGCCCTGCTCACAGCGTGTCAAGGGAACGAACTTTTTACCCTGCTTCTCTATCGAATAGTCTTCATTCTCCAATGTTGTCGACGTTGACGTTCGTGTGACAGACCTGTAAGCACCTGGCGCGTGTACGCTGCAGGTGTCAATATGTTATTTGCCATTCCCACCATCAAATCGAACAGGTACGTTTGGTGCTAAACAGCTCTTGTTATTACATTTCCCGCTAGTCCCACTCCAAATTAGAATACTTCATTAACATTGTGTAAACATTACGTAGAGCTAATTACACGGTAACTGCATCATCATATCCGGCACAACTTTCGTGGAATTCCGGAGGACTGGAGTGGCCTGGCCGTGTTATGTAATATTGTTCGCTTGAAAAAAATGATTTTCTACAAACATAAGATTTATTAATTACCTTACAAATTAGACTTTGCATTAGAAATTAATCTAAATTTCACCTACTTCGATAGATCTAGGATAATTTTTTTTTTTTTTTTTAAATGATAGAATCCATCGCAGAGTACTTGCATTTACTGGTGGTAGTCGTAGTTGTTAGTGCCACCTGTCCAATAATTAATATGTTGGGCGAATTTGTGCTTGATTTCATTTTTTAATGGAAGTGGAACTTTGTTGGAAAAGAAGAGCAAAGAGGTGCTAAGCAATAGCATAAAGGAGAAGCAAAAGTGTTAGTGGGAAGAAGAGTGAGCCGTTTCAAGAAGTGCAATCTCTAGTGTATGTTTTTGTTTGTTAAGAAGCATTATGGTGGAAGTCATAATTATCAAGAAAAGTTATTTTATTAGGAATAGTTTGTAATAGTTTGTAAGAAATACTTTCAATTTAGTGTGAAAGTGTTATAGGGTAAAAACTTTTAACTATCGATCGGAAGTGATTTTTTATAAAAATTTCCACTGTATGAAAAGTTTTGATTGATTGTAAATTTGTGGTAGCTTAATATAATAGACAATATTTATATTTGCATCTCGTTGGGTGTTTTTGTTTTTAGTGGCGCTTTATCTTATGCTAAATTTTTTATTATTGCAAAGGTCTAATAAATAGTGTAAAAGCTTGTTTTATCTTTTCGTTGTGTGTATCCTTTAAATTGGTATTAGAGCCTGAGCCATCTATGGGATTTTCACAGCCACATCAACAATACTTCCAACAATAATCTTATGCAATTGCAAATCCCATGATTCAATGGTAATAATTATGAATATTGGAGCATACAAATGAAAATATTGTTTGGGTCTTGGGAGCTATGGGACCTTGTAGAGAATGGGTATGTAGAACCCATAAATGCAGTAGCATTGAATGCACTTTCTCAAGCTAAGAAATATTTGTTGAAGGAGAACTGGAAGAAGGATCAAAAAGCCCTATTTTACATTATGCAAGCAGTGGATGAGACCATGTTTCCTAGAATTGCAGTAGTAACCAAGTCAAAGCAGGCATGGGAAATCTTAGCCAACTCCTTCCAAGGTACCAACAAAGTGAAGTTGATGAGATTATAGATGCTAAGAAGAGAGTTTGAAAATCTATAGATGAATGAAGTTGAGTCCATGAATGACTTCTTTACCCAAACAATGGGTATTATCAACTAGATGAGGATGAATGACAAAAACATAGAGAACCAACGAATTTTGGGAAAGATACTGAAAATATTACTAACAAGGCTTGACTCAGTAGTCATTGCTACTAAAAAATCAAAGAATTTAACAACCCTTTCAGTGGATGAGTTGATGAATTCTCTATAAACAAATGAGCAGAGGCTAAACTAGACAACATAGTCTTCATTGGAGTAGGTATTTAAGACATATGTCTCATTCAAAGAGAACAATAAAAAGGGAGAATCATAGCAAACAACCTCAAGTTCTCAAGGAGGAAGAGGACAAAAAAATAGAGGCAAAGGTCGTAGAGTCCAAGAAAGAGGAGGAATAACAAACTACTGCAACAAAAGAAGAAACCAGCTACAATTTCCATCAAGCAAGAGGAATAGGTAGCAACAAGTGAAGCTCAAATCAAAGGTATGATGAATCTAAAATCCAATGTTATTACTATAAGAAATTTGGGTATTACAATTATGTGTAGAAAGAAGATGGCTAAAGTTAACAAGCAACAAGCCTGCTATACCAATGAGAATGAATAACACAAAGATGCATGTAGGTCTATGATGCTAACTTCTAGTGTTGATAAAGAGAGTCAAAAGAATGTTTGGTATCTTGATAGTAGTTGCAGTAACCACATATTTGGGAATAGAGAAATGTTCTCATAGCTAGATGAAACCATCAAATCTAAAGTGAATATGGAAAACAATAGTAAGGTACCCATCATGGAAAAATGTAGGATTATAATCTACACAAAACAAAGAGAAAAAAAACACATCCTTGGTGTGTATTATCCCTAGGCTAAAACATAATATGTTGAGCATTGGGTAGCTTATGCAAAAGGGACACAATGTGTATTTTGAAAATGGAGTTTGCATTATTAGATATAAAGAAGATAGGATCATAGCAAATATGACCATGAAAAAGAATAATATGTTTCCTCTAAAAATTCAGAGTGAGAAGTTTTTATTTAGTGCATTTGTAAAGAATGATACATGGTTGTGGTATCTTAGATTTGATCACTTGAATTTCAATGGCTTTTGTTTTGCACAAAAAGTAGATGGTGATGGGATTACCTCTTATAGAGCAACCAAATAAAGCATGTGAAGGTTTCCTTGTAGGCAAGCAACATAGGGATGCATTCCCTATAGGAAAATCACGGAGAGCTTCACAACCATTGAAGCTAGTGCATTTAGATATATGTGGTCCTATGAAACTAGCTCATTTTCCAACAAAAAATACATTCTAACTTTTGTAGATGATTTTAGCTGGAAGACATGGTTTACCTCCTCAAACAAAAGTCTGAAGCTTTTGGAAAATTTAGGGAGTTCAAATATTTAGTTGAAAAGCAAAGTGACTGTTATGTGAAGAGTCTAAGAATAGATGAAGGATGTGAGTACATCTTAAACAAATTCCATAATTTTTGCAAAGCTAATGAGATAAGAAGGTAATTTATAGTCAGATACACACCACAATAGAATGGTGTATCAGAGAGAAATAATATGACCATAATGGAGATGACAATAAGCATGTTGAAGGCAAAAGCATTACCAAATGAATTTTGGTCAAAAGTTGTAGCATGTGCAGTTTATCTGCTAAATAGGTGTCCCAAAAAGAGTGTGAAGGACATGATCCCACAAGAAGCATGGAGTAACAAAAACCCAATTGTTTCTCACTTGAGAGTCTTTGGGCGCATAGCATATGCACATATTCTGAAAGAGAAGAAAAGAAAACTAGATGATAGGGCAGAAAAATGCATCTTCATTGGGTACAATGAAGAGTCAAAGGCCTATAGATTGTATAACCCTGTTACAAAGAAGTTCATCATAAATAGAGATGTGAATTTCATGGAATATGAAGCATGAATTGGAATTCCAAGACTGCTCAACAAGGGTTAACAAGTATTCAGTCAAAATACTTGAATAGAGAAATCATGAATCATCCTATAGTTATTAACACAAATTTTCAAATCACAATATTTTGAGCTTACTTAAAATTTAAAGTTAATCATATTTCATGTTGAAAATATTAAAAAAATTGCACAAAAACATTTTTTAAAAACGGGTGAAAATTTAATAATAATATAAATAAATAATATTTTTAAAATTTAAATATTTTATTAAAAATAACTATTTCAAATAAAATGTTTAATATAAAATAAAAAAATTGACCCATAATGATTCAACATTTATATTCTCGATAATTGGGTCAAATCTCAATTTCTATTTTTGAAGATAGAGCCCTCGTATTCCAAAAAAACATAGGCCTTTCAATAGGGCCCCATTCATTAATTCTCTACACATGAAGTTAAACAATAAAAATGCTTTTTTCAGTGCAACAATATCGAGCTTACCTTTGGGTTTTCACTTGTGGGATGCCCATTGTTTTACTATATTTATATCTGTCGTGACACCAATGAATTTTACAAGGCTATTTTATCTTTCTTTGGAGGTTCTACTCAGAATAACCCATGGAACCCTCAAAGTCAACACTTTGTTAGGATAGGCATGCATTGTTGTATTACATTATTAAATGCGTTGTTCATCAAGCGCATGTTTGGGATAGTTATGTTAGAGTAGTTGTTTAACTGATGGAACGAATCCACCAACCACCTTGGGTAATGTAGAACATTAGAATTGATTTAAATGAAATATTTTTTTCTCGAGTTCCAACTTGGTATCAAAGTGGTTGGGAGAAGGGTGTGACTATCTCACGTTTCCCAAGCATGAAATGGTGGCAAGGCAGTGTTAGTTTTTTTTCATTTTTCATACTAACCGAGGATGACACATATCACATAAACCAAGAAATAGGTGATGGGCGTGCTTATTGTGAGACAGTAATCTAAGCATGTGATAGACAATTTGTACTTCAAGGTGTGTTACAGTCGATGTGTATATCAAAGGTGTAGTCTAGACGACTTCGGGTGCAGGAGAACAAGGTGGACTGGGAACTACCAAGTTATTTTCTGCACATTACCCTAAAGAAGGCACGCAGAAGGTTTGACGTAAACCAGATCGTCAAGCACAAAATCAAAGGTGCTGATAAGGACAGCAGACATGCACCTTCTCGAACAGTTTAAAAAAAAATAAACTTTACCATCGAAGAAGATAATATGATCACACTTTCTTTTATATTCCATCCACAACACTAGCTTAGTCGATTGGAATGCTAGCCTGCTTCTCGGGAGGTCCAGTGCTCGAACTCTACGTAGGTCTGAAATGTGCATATTGATGATTTTTTTTAAATTGTCGGAGCAGACAGTTTTGAATATAATCATGGTGCTTATTTTACTCGTCGGAGGCTATAGTAGAGACAGTTGCTGACGGCCCATGCTAGGCACTAGGGCACCAAAGGTTGAGGGTTCCAACCCCATCGAATCCGAAGGCATAAGAAAACAACATTTTACCAGCAATTATTTTTGCTTAGAAACAATTTTTTTAGTCAAGCAAGAATTTTCTTGTCAGCAAATATTGTCAACAATTTTTTTTGCTGACGACATTTTGACAATTTTTTGTCCTATCATTTTTTGACCACGGAGGGCATCGAAGTGGATTTTCTTTTTCCAAAGCACGAGGAGGGGTAATTTTAGAGGTATTTTTCAATAATACTTTGTTTATTCCTTTCAAGCAATTTTGGAGGGATAAGTTTTCTTTTCAGAATTTTGAAAGGGTAAAAGCACAATTTTTTCATCCTTGTTTATTTTGCAACAAAAAGGGGGGATCAAAAGCATTCTTTTTGCAAAATTCTAAGACAAAGGGGGGAAGAAAAATTGTTGATTTCAAAAGCATTTGTGGAAGTGAATATCTTCATTGTAAAATTGGCATTGTAATAGGTGCATTTTCGGTGGAAACCAATACCTAGAGTTTTTAAAATTTTGTGAGCACTTGTGATTATTTTTGCATTTAAATTTCTTATTTTCTTGCATTTCAATCATAAAGTAAAATATACAAAGAAAAGAAAAGACCCCAAAATTTACACCTATTTGTGCAATTTACTACACGATAGTGTTTAGTATATGTGATACCTCTAGCCCACACTTAGAGGTGATGTTGTCGTGCTTTGGGCTACTATAACTGCTGCCTAACATAGCTGCAATAATGATGTCTAATCTTATTCTCTATCAATCATTAGGGAGAAATAAGGTAAACCAGTTTTGATATTCACTTCATTCATACCCTAATCATTATTGTTGTTAGACGTAAATCCTAACGAAGTGCTTTTCGCAGTGTTTAGGGGAAGTTACGCCCCACGCATGAGGAAAGAACTTATATGGTAGGTGTCATAAACAAAACAATTATCTTTCAGTACTACCTAAGTTCCACGTATCATTCTGCTCTTATATACTTAATCTCTCTCACCTAAGGGAAGGTATATATAGATAAGTTTGGTATAAAGGCCTGGCAAGTATAAATAAAGGGGGACCATTTGGTGTTATAAGGAACCTTCACAATGGCTACTGTTCACAAATATATGTTAGATTCATAGTTGCTGAAAGGTTCTAACTTCGCACCATTGAAGATAAATATGAGAGCTATCCTTCAGGTTGAATATTTGTGGGATGTAGTGACTGGCACTACAAAACAACCTGGAATAGCAAGACTAGATCAAGAGTCCTTTGATAAAAAGGATGGAAGATATCTCATGTTTATTTTATGTGCTACTACAAATGAGATCCAGCCTCATATCTATGATACCAATACTGGTAAGGAAGCTTGGGATGCTTTGATTACCATTTATGAAGGAAATAATCAGTCTACTATTCTAAATCTTCAAACTCAACTACATACGCTCAGTATGAAATTTGGTGAGACAGTTGACCTATTCCTATGTAGAGTGGCAGAATTGAATGCTATGGGGTAGATAGTGGATGATTATTTCTTCATACTGAGGAATTAGAGCTTTGCCATAATCCTATAAAATGTTGATCACCTCTCTTCATGTGTCTGGTAGACAAGTTACCTTTGTGGAATTGGTGAATTTGCTTCAAACTGAGGAGGCAAATCAGTTTTAGAAATATGAAGTGCCATATAATTCCCTCTACACCAAACAAGGGGGTAAGAAACAAGGTGATTTTAAAAAGGGAGGATCTTCATCAAAAGTAAAAGGAAAACAACATCAAAAGAAAGACAAACAATATTGCAATATTTGTGATATGAATAACCATGACACGAATAGGTGTTGGTTTAAAAACAAACAACAGAATGACCAATATCACAGGAAGAAGGGTAAAGGGAAATACAAACCATAGAAGAAGAATAAGCCACCCAAGGGGAATGTTGCTTATGCCAAATCAAACTTAGACTCAAATTCTACCGAATTAGACTCGAACTCAGATTCTGAGTGAGCACACAATATTATCATGACTCACACTTCATCTCAATAGAAAGATGTAGTGTGGTATATTGATTCATGTGACAGTAAACACATGATTGGAGATAGATCGTGGTTTGAGACATTTGAGGAAAAGATAGGTAAGCCAGTGATAATTGCTGACAATCAGACCTATCAAGTCCTAGGTGAAGGAGATGTTCTCGTCACTCTTCTATATGACAAATGTCAGATTAAGAAGGTTCTCTATGTTCTTGGATTGACCAACAATTTGTTGTTAGTACCTCAATTTTTGTATCGAGATATGGATGTTGTGTTTAGTGTTGAGAAAGGCAAAAATAGATGTTTTATCACCAAAAAAGGAAAACATGTAGCAATAGGATCATACAAGCATGGCTTGTTTATTTTAGATGTTGTTTCAATACCTCATGTTTCCCTGGTAGCAACTACAAAGTAGGCTACTTCTCTAAGGCACAAGAGATATGGGCATCTAAGTTTAGGATATTTGCTTGAGTTGAGCAAATATGATATGGTGAAAGGTCTTCCAAACCTTTCATCCATATTGCCAGTATGCTCAGATTTCTTAGCAAGGAAGCAACACTGGATACCTTTTGAGGTTAGATCTTCCAGAGCTAAGAAACCTTTGGAGTTGGTACACATCGATCTGTGCGGTCCTATGCCCAACAACTATGGTGGAAAGAGGTATTTTCAATTATTTGTTGATGATTACTCATGAAATATGTGGGTTTTCTTTCTTCAATTGAAGTTAGAGATATTTTTGTACTTTCAACAATTCAAGAAGCTTGTTGAGAAGGATTCGGGATGTTCCATCAAAACCCTACGCTTAGATCATGGGGGAATATACCTCCAAGGAATTTTTATCATTTCTGAGTAAACATGGGATTAAGAGAGTTGACAATTGCCTATAATCCACAGCAAAATGGAGTTTCTAAAAGGATGAATCGTTCCATTGTGGAAATGGTTCAATGTATGCTTAAGGGGGTACATGTTGAGCAAGAGTATTTGGTAGAAGCAGTGAATACAACATTGTACCTCCTAAATAGGGAACCCACAAGAGATCTATAGGGCAAGACTCCACAAGAAGCATGGAGTGGTAAGAAACTCTCCATTTCTCATCTAAAGTTTTTGGATGTAATGCATTCATGCATATACCAAAAAAAAGAGGAAGAAGTTAGATGAGAAAACCCTTAAATGTATTTTTCTTGGTTATGATGAGCATTCAAAGGGATATCGATTAATAGATCCTATGACCAATAAAACACACATAAGTCAAGATGTGGTATTTGATAAAGCTTTCACATTAGATAACACTTCTACCATTGTATACCTTGAGGAAGATGAGCCTAAGAAAGAGGTTCCACTCCCACATAACAAGATTCTAAAATAGTATACTAGTACATTGAGAAATTCAAAGTTGACATCACTTCCAGATCTAACTCTAGATAGACCTTGTACTCACAATATGACTAAGAAAATAAGAGCATAGGCATCAAATTCAGAGGTTTACGAGCTTTACCAACAATTTGATGAACTATCTATAGACGCAGAGGAAGATAGAGAAATAGATATAGATGATGAGGGGGTTTATATGACAACATTGGATGAAAATGAACGTACAACAGTTTAGGATGCACTTAGTGAGACTTAGTGGAAGGATGCTATGGAAGTACAACATACATCTCTCATGAAAAATCATACATGGAAGCTAGTAAATCTGCCTTTAGGAAAGAAGCCCATTGGCTGCAAATGGATGTTCAAAGTGAAGTATAAGGCATATGGCACTATTTATAAGCATAAGATCCATCTTGTTGCAAAGGGCTATGCTTAGAAAGAAGGAATAGATTATGAAGATACTTTTGCCCCTACTACAAAAATAACTACCATTCGAGTACTTTGTGCCATGGAAGCTTAGTTTGGGTGGAAGTTACATCAGATGGATGTAAAAAGTGTTTTCTTGAATGGTGACCTATAAGAAGAAGTGTACATGACCCAACCAAAAGGATTTGTGGTTGAAGGGCAAGAATAGAAAGTTTGCAAGTTGATCAAATCCTTGTATGGGCTAAAACAAGATCCATGAGCTTGGTACATCAAAATAGACAATCACTTGGTGCAGTAAGGATTCAAAAGAAGTCCTTCAGATGCAAATATCTATATCAATAACAATGGTTTGACATACTAATTTTTGTGTTATATGTGGATGATTTGATCATAACAAGTAGTTCAAATAACATGATTGATGCAGTGAAAGATGATTTGAAATAATCTTTTGAAATGACAAATCTAGGACTTCTTCACTATTGTCTTGGTTTGGAAGTGACTCAGCAAAAGAATTGTAACACAATGGTGGAGTATTCCTGGTGGGGAGGTGTTTTCTAGAGGAGAGAATGATTCTTAGGCCAAGCCTATCTCAATTACCAAATTGGACAGTATTCTGATCACCTGGACTACCCTCGTACGAACTGTCAATTCCTTGTACGGACCTTAATTACCTACACTGTACGATCTCAAATCATACAGTGTCCAATATGGTACGATATTGCATCCAAAAAAACTGACAGATGCTATTTTGGAGGCTGTCGTACATAGTTTTGTAATCGTTCCAGCCGAGTCCCCAAAACTACCAAATCGGGTAAGTTCCTGTCAATCACCTATTTTACCAAATCGGGTAATAGTTCTTTGTACGATTTGTACGATGTACGATATGTATGAAATAAAGGTACAACATGGTAGTATTTAATATGCTCTTCTACTCCAATCTCTCTTCGGGATGTTTTGTAAAGGTTTAACAGCCTAAACAATACAATCTCTTTCACAAGCAAAACATCCTAACCGGGCTGGTGAGAGATTCCATACAGGTAACTACATCCAAAAATCATACAGTATGCTTCAACACATCCTTTTCAATGTCCTTATGCTCATAAATCATTCCCCATGATTCACCAGTGACAATCCTCTTAATCAATCTGCAACAATGCCTAAAACTAACATATAACAGTAAGATAGAAAACTCAATTACACAATACCAATCCACAATACATTATCCATTCATAACAAGATCATACACAATCATCCACAACGTCTTTATTCTCATTAATGGCTATAAATTTGAGTACAATGTGGAAAAATCTCTCAATGTAATTGCAATAACTCAGAAATGTATCTATCTCTCTATTCTAGCAACTAATAACCAGTAAACTAGTAGCCAAGCCTACAAATTTGAAAATGGGGCCTTATATAACATTGCCCAGGCCATTCCAAAGTGGTTCCTGAGACAATCCATTATTCACAACTACCCATATACAACTGAATACATTATTTTGGCATTTTCCTAAGTTTAACACCTTAGTTTAGCAAATCCATGCGATATTTCATCCCGAAATTACATTTCCTTTGCATCTGAGTGAATTTTGGTGCGCCCTGTATGATTTACTAATGCTCTGTATGATTTTCCAATCCAGTTGTATGATTTTGCCTCCCACTGTATGATTTTCTCCCACTGTACGATTTTACAAAACTTGAGCAAATTATTCCAAAACTATCAAAATCTAGCAAATCACTTCTTCTTCTTGGGAGGTGGATTTGCTGCCTACATCTGCCCTCCCCTTTACTTTAGTCAGCATCCTCGATGACTCATTCTGCTTCTTCTACTGGGCTTCATATCTAGCTAATTCAGCCTCCAAGTCCTTGACTTGCGTCTTATACATTTCTCGTTCATTTCTTAGTTTGGCTGCATAGCTCCCCATTTCGACGGCTTTGGCTCCATGAAGGTTAGCCTTCTCCTCGATGGCTTTCACGAACTCCATCATTTGTTTTTCCCATTCGGAGGCACTCTTCTTCAATTTCTCCTTCCAGTGAGCTTCTGCTCGAGCAGCTACCTGGAGTTCCTCATTCTTCTCTACAATGGTCTCCAAGTGGTGTTTGATATCAGCTTCTAGAGCTTGAACCTGGTCTTCTTTGATCCTCATCTGAGCTTGCTTCTCCATGACCATCTCATTCAGCTTCTTGTTATCCTTTGTCAGCTCCTCTATCTTCTTGGCTTGTGTAGCCATCTGTTCACTCTTTTCGGCCAATTGAGTTGTCATCTGCTCATCTTTTGCTTTGAGTTGTGCCTCCAACTCCTTAATTTTATCCTCTGCCATCTGGAAAATCTATCGCTTTTCCTCTTCAAGCATGGTAACTCTGGCTTCAGACTCTGTTCTGAGTCCTGACAGATCCTCCTCCAGCTTCTTTATTTTCTCTTCTATCATAGTTCTACTTTTCTGCAGTTCATCTTCCATTGCGGCCAATTCCTTTTGAGCGGTTGTGGTCTCTTCCTCCTGTGCCTTCTTGAGTCGATGGATTTCCTCCAATCCAATGCTCAGCCACTCTATCTAGTGTGTTAGGAAGTTCAACTTCCTTAGGGTAATGGACACTCCTGTAGCGACCCTCCTGTATTCAACTTCTACTATATTGATGGGGCAGGTTGGATGACTTACTCGATCCAAATATATCCTTGGGTCCTTCCTATAATTCATGACCATCCCTTCTGGTAAGTCTTCTCTTCCTAGCATCATTGTTACCTCTTCCTTAGGTAACCTCCATGGATGCTACGCATGGATATCCACTATCTTCCTTATGCGCTCTACACTATTCACCCATTCTGTTATCCTCTCTAACTCGAGAGATACTTGTTCCTCCCATAACTTCAGTTCTCCCATGTGACCAATGCAAAATTCCATTCTAGCACTATTCATCACATGGCCTAACTGAGCAAAGAAGTGTTCCACCTTATCCTCTATTCCACTTGCCTCCTCTTCCATTGTGATTCTCTGAAACCATGGTATTTCCAGGAGATAGCTGGATTGCATTCCCTACCATTCTTCTTCTGTAGGAGTTCTTAAGTCTTCTTCCTCCTTAAGGTGGCTAGAGCTTCCTCCCAGCTCGCTAAGTACTCTCTTGATATCTATATTTTCTCGAGGTGGGGATTGTTTCACTATTTTCTCCTCCCCCTCGCTATCCATAATGTTTATGATCTCCTTCTGAGATCATCGTTGCTCAACTTGTTCTTGAGCCTTTTCTGCTTTGGTTGAGCCCCCCTGTTGCTCCTCTGTATTTTCCTGAGCTACTTCCTGTTGAGTAACAAGTGCTTCTTTTTCTTGTGGCACTTCGGTATTCTTCGGGACATCTTTCTTACTGGAGCCTCCTATTACAATTTTGTAATGAGTCTTCTTCTTGGGCTCTTCTTCTGTGGTACTTGGTCCAATTCCCACTTCATCCTAGGTAGTGGCTACTCCATCGTACCCTACCTCAATTCCTTTAAATAAATCAGAGGCATCCATCTTCTCAAAGTTTTCAAAGATGTCTGGAGATTGCACTATCTTCTCTGCCTCTGTCCAATATAATTCATCCAGTTTCATCACTTTTGAATCTGACTGTTCCTTCCCTTGTACTTCTAAAACTAGTTTACTTGCCATTCTTTCTCATTGCCTTCTCATCCTTATTTGTACTGGGCTACTCTCCCTTTCTTGAATGAGAGGTTGCTCCTGCTACCTTTGTGCAGGTACTTGTTGTTCTAGTTCTAGCTCCAACCATCTAGAATGCTTCCTTCGATGATGTACATCGACATCCTCCTCCGAAGATGTATCTCCTTGAGCTTCACTCCTGTGCCACTCACTCCTTGTGCATGGTTTCTCTGGAGTACTCTTTGCTAGGGGTACAACTTTTACCCATCTCAATATCGTCGGTTGTCCCGACCTGATTTCTCTAGGTGGCGTCAACCCTGGGAATTGTATTCCCACTTCCATGACTGCATTCAGTAGCAATCCAATTGCTTGAAAGGCCATCCCAAAATTCTTTGATCGTTTGGTCAATGCCTCATGCATTCTTCTTTCCAGAAAGGTACCCCAATCATACATAATTCCTTGGGTAATACCTTCTACATACTGTGCCATCCACATTGGCATCTTTGTCGCCCTTATGTCCCCTAACAAT
This sequence comes from Wollemia nobilis, assembly GCA_028583015.1. Classification (NCBI taxonomy): domain Eukaryota; kingdom Viridiplantae; phylum Streptophyta; class Pinopsida; order Araucariales; family Araucariaceae; genus Wollemia; species Wollemia nobilis. The sequence goes on along the minus strand of JAQPPZ010003077.1, from coordinate 34,082,566 downwards.
CGAGCCATTACTGTATTCATCGCACATGCCCAATTGTCTCCTCGTAACTGGCTCTACTTGATTCCACGCATTCTTGCACCTAAAATATTTACCTCTATCATCGATTTGATAGTGGTCATGGTGGTAACCAGGCGGTGTGCTTCTATTGGGTCTACCAATTTTTTAACTATCTCCATGCCTTCCATCGGTAACCCAAATGTTTTTTGGAATGCCTCCATCGAAACTTCCACCCTTACTGACCTCTTGCCTACATTGACGTAGGTTGTCCGAGTTGCTGCATTATATGCCTGAACTATCTGTAAAATATAGTTCTGGAAGAATGTCCGATGAAATGGTGGGATCTGTGCAATGACTGCCACTTGCACATTTTTGAATGTCTTCCTCTAGGGATGCAGCCTGTTCTTCTCCTCATTCCACCATTTCCTGCATGCTTCTGCTCCATGCTGCACAAATGCAATATTCAACACTTCCACCTGGCCTTCCTCCTGTCCACTGCTCAGGTGTTCTTCTTGTTCTTGCACATGTACTTCACTCCTCAACTCCCTCTATGAGGTAGCTTCTTGGGCCATTCTTCCCTCTCTGTGCCTCGGTGGTGTTCTATCCAGGTGTGCCCACCAATGGCTTTGTCCCCTCCATGGCCTATATCCTCCTCTCCTCCATGGATGATTACCATACCTTCTATGGGACTGAAACTGATGCCCATGGTGCTACCATGAGTATGCCTCTCTCTCGTGTAGCGGACCTAGTGATCTCTCCACCCGATTCATTGCAATCCACCTTAACCGACGTCCAAACTCTTCTGTTGAGATCATTCCTCCAACATCTCACCGATTAACTCAACCTCATCCTCTACAATTAGAAATATATCAAAAATCGTATAGCCTCTTGTAAAATCGTACAATGTACGGTTCTGTGTCCCTTGTATGGTTTTACCTTCCTCCGTTGCTTCTAGATCGTACAATATTCTGTAGTTCTTTCCTCCACCCCATCAATCTTCAAATGGTCAAATTTTCTTCAAATCATACAATTGCAACCTAAAATCGTATAGGGTGCTAGTACTCTATACTATGTCACTTTTTGGCTGCCCCCCTTTACAATTTGTACGATTCTGTACAGTTTCGTACGATCCCTTGAAAAACTACCAAAAATGGAAAAAAGAACACTCAAATTGCACTCTTCTTTTTGAAAATCGTACAAGCTACCCCCAAATCATACAATACGACTTCCCTAACCCTCACTGATGCAAAATTCTAGGATTTTTGTCTCCTTTACCAATTCTGCCACCGACCCAGTTGTCGGATTGTCCCGATCTACTCTTCAGTGCTTTATTTCAACAAATCTTGCATTCCTTCACTCCTGGCACAATTTTATTCAACTTGACGAAATTTTGGCTGCACTATACGGACTATATTTTTCTTCTCCCCCATGTTTCTCAGCTCACTTTTTGCCAGATTTCTCAGTTTTTAGGGTTCTAATCTTCCCTGCTTCTACAATTTCCACAATCCAACCACCAATCTCTACTTCCTCCGGCTCCAACAACAATTTCTCAGTCCAAATCCATACAATGATGTATTCTAACGTCTTTTGTTGTAATACTTCTAAAAAATTTGAATTTCCCCCCTTTTTGTGGAGACAAACCCCTAATTCCTCTTTCTCGGGTTGATTCTTTGAAGCTGAAAATAACTCCCTGGTACAAAATTAAAAATGGGTCTATAAATTTAGAGTGCTGGTGAATATTTATCACCCATATGGTCCTCTTTTGTCAAATGTATGCTTTTCCCCTTCAATATCCTAAAAAAATTCGAATTCTGCTTGGTGATTGTGAAATTGTCAATTTTCTTTCCCCTTTTAAAGAAATTTTTTAAAACCCTAACTGTCAAGAAAATCTAAAAAGGCGCCATGTGGCATGCTTTTCCATCTCCACTACTAGATGACTGCCAACTCAGCAGTTGGTTTAAAATTTTGTCTTTTTCCCCCTTCTTTTCCTCCAACCGCTGCTTTTTTCGCATGCCGCATTAATTGGTTAGTTAGCAAATCATACACTGTACGATCTAAATCGTACAATACACAATTATGTACGATTTGCACGTCATTCTTGTATTGTACGATTCTCTTTTGTATGATTTCATCTTGTACTTTTTATCTATACGATCTCATTACTTAGAAAAATTTTGCTTTCTGTTTCTCTGGAGAGGCCGTCGTTTCCGGTTTTCAACCTCGCCCTTCCTAATTGCGTCCCGAGGGATTTTCACAACTAAGGCACAATTTTTTTTTTTTTTTTTTCATCCTAGTCTAATTATACTTACCTTCTTGGTAATCGTACAGTGACATTCACTTGTACGACCCCATCCCAATCTTGACCTCGAGGTTCGACCATAACATTTCGATTAGTGGTATCCTCTTGTACCACTGCTTGGTTGGTCTCCGCCTGTGATGTTGTTGCCTATTCATTTCCCCTCTGACAATGTGTACAGTTTGGAATTGTACATTGGCAAGTTGGAGTCTCGTCCCCTGGTAGGCCTTCTTCTCGCCGTGCAGGTGATTGATCCCATGGTGGTGGTGTCCTCACCACTCTACTATTATTTGAGCGACTTCTTCGCCTATCTCCGTGGATCATTTTTGGCTCCAAACTTGGTGATCGGGTCCATTGTTGGCCTAGGTTTCTATCATCTACAAAGTGTACCCTTCCTCTACCAGCAAGGTTTCGACCACGTGGGTATCTCCCCCTTCCATTTATTCTGGGCATGAAACTTCCCCGTACTATTGATGAATCTTCTCTTATTCGAGGTAATTGCCAATTACCCCCTTCTCGTTGGGGTCCCTATCGGTTTAGGGGTGGTCGCCCCCTCTGCGTCTTCGTAGCGCATTTCGTAACATACCTCTTAGTCGGGGTATATCTTGTTGGTTCCTTACCCAATTCATACATGCTAACGGGTTATCTCCTGGCCATCTAGGAGTAGGGGGTCGGAATCTTCCTCGTCCTCTACCTCCTCTAATTGCAACATCACCAAGGTCTCCATCATTTTTTGGTCATCTACCTCTTCCTCTTCCTCGTTGAAGTCTTAGAGGTCCTTGTCCAATCATTCTTCGGTCATCAGGAGTAATATCTACAAACTCGATATTAGCCAGTGGACTCTGGTTTGGTGACAATTATCGCAAGGTTCTGACTCTTCTATCAGCCCTTACCAAGCGACGCCTCCATCTTCTTTCCTCAAAGGCTCTCTGGGGGGATGAAGATGCCAATACTTCCCTATAATCATCAGAAAAGTCTATCTCAGAGCTAGAGTTGGTCCGACCCTCTTCCCTCTATTCTGCCCAGTCACTTGGCAAATTCATCACTCTCTCCAATTGCCGAACTTCCCTTCTTTGTCTTCTCAGCTGTTGGTAAGCTATTGTATATGCCCATGTATCATTCTCGGGTCTGTCCTCTTGAACTCTCCCGCCTTGCCTTGGTCTCAATGCTCTAATTGGAATATTTTGATCCCTCTGAGGATTATGAGGGTTATCCTGTTCATCATCATCTGTACTAGGCTCTCTCACCAACCATGACATTCCTTCCTCACTAGAATCTATCATGCCTACTACATTGTGGTGCAATTCAGGTGATGTGGTGGTCTCCTCTATATCTCACCAAAGTACTTATGTGCCCTCGTTTATCATAGGTTGTTGGCTTGGTGGGGCTGGTGAACTTGTACTTGCACCTTCATTTCCCCTACCATTTCTTGGAGTTAAGCCTTCAACCTCCTCAGGTTCACTTCCAATCACTTGGAATCTAACTACCCTCTGTTCATCCAATATTCGTATGGTACCATCCAATTCTTGGATGACTTGTGCTCTCAATCTCGCATTGTGACCCCGTAGTGTTTGATACTCTTCCTATAATTGCTGAGTTTGCGTTATCATCCTCTATTGTAATAGCCCAATCTGAGTCAATGGGGAAAGTTCCATGAGTTCTTCTTCTATCCTTTCCTCCCTAGTATCCTCTAGAATTTCCATCTCAAACGTGTCCACTCTATCCTCATTGCGCACTGTCAGCCTTATCCTTCTTCGTTCTTCTGACTATCGAGGTAGTTCCCTATGTTCTATCTGTGGGTACCTCCTATTCGAAGCTCTTGGTAATAATGCCCTCTCTTGATAGTCCTCTATTGCTGGAGTAATCCACTCTTCTCCTTCTCTTATGGTCCCATCAGCCCGTATGATATGTACTCGCAACCTTCTTCTTTCACTGGGTCTAGGTGCCAACTCTTGTTGTTCAATTATTGGCTGCGTCTCCTCCCTTTCGAAAAATAATCTTACGAGTCCCAAATCTGGCTCTTCTTACGGTGGACCTGGCTCATGATGAGCCTCATCTTGAGCTTCCACTCATCGTCTTCGTTCAATCACTTCTGAAGCAATGAATAAACATTGTACTTTGTAAGGCTTCAACTTTGAGCCATTTACAATGTTGGGTACCTCCATCCCATTCAGGTTCTACAACCTGACTGCTCCATTACTCATTACTTCAATCACTTTGTAAGGGCCAAGCCATAACGTCTTCAGTTTACCTGGCTTGATTTCCCTCTTCCCGTTAAACTTTAGAACCAAGTCCCCTGGACTAAGTTCCAACTTCCTCAAATGCTTGTCATGCCACGCCTTTCATATTTTCTGAGCTATCTCAATCGCCCACTATGCCATGACTCTTCTTTCATCTAATTTGGTCAGCATCATCAGTCATTCCTCCAAAATTTCTTGATCCCCCAAGCGATGCTCTACTGCAACTCTCAAACTTGGTATCAAGAACTCGACTGGCACCATCGCTTCTTGACCATACATTAATTGGAAAGGGGTATGTTCCATTGTTGGTTTAAAAGTTGTTCTATATGCCCACAAAATGGATGGTAACCTTTCCTCCTAGTCTGCTCCTTCTATCCCATAGGTTTTATATAGAGTTGATACTAAGACTTTATTTGTCACTTTCGCCTACCCATTCACTCTCGGGTAATACGGACTAGACAGTGAGTGTAAAATCTTAAACTCTGTCATCAACATTTTGATAATCTCGTTAACGAAGTGTCCTCCACGGTCACTCGTTATTCGTAGCGAAATACTGAATCTTATGATTACCTGCTCGTACAAAAATCATGTTGTACTTTTGGCAAAATTATCAGGTAATGCTCTTGCTTCTACCCATTTTGTGAGGTATTCCATTGCCACTACGATATATCTGCACTTCCATCTCTGAGATGTCTTTAATGGTCCCATGAAGTCTAAGCCCCAACGTTCGAACAACTCCTATGGCTACGATGGGTGTAAGGGCATAAAGTCCCTCTTGACCGGTTTACCTGCTCTTTGGCAAGTATCACACGCTTTCACATGTTCTTTTGCATCATTATACAATGTGGGCCACCATAGACCTACTAACAATATTTTTTGTGTGGTCGCATCTGGTCCCATGTGTCCCCTTGCTAAGCTTGCATGGGCTTCTTTCAATGTTGCCTTGACTTCTTCCTCCATTACACATCTCCGCAAGATACCATCACTTCCTATCTTGTATAGCAATCCTGCTATTATCTGGAAGGGTGTTGACTTCATGATTATTCTCTTCTTTTTGGTTGTCGTCATCTCTTGTGGCAACTCACTTATGGATAGGTATTGGCCAACCAACTTGTACCATGATGGCACAACATTGATGGCAAATAATTGCACATCTAGAAATTCATCAGGAACTCTTGTTCCTGCTGGCTCCCTTGATCGTATTCGAGACAACTGGTCTGCAATCATGTGCTTCTTACCAGGTCTCACCACAACTCGAAATACGAACTCTTGGAGCGTAACGAGCCACCGACTAACTCATCCTTGTATTACTGGTTTGTTTATTAAGTACAACAATGCCTGATGATCGACGTAGAATGCAAAGGGGTTTGCTAGTAGGTAATGCCTAAACTTTTGGACTGCATATACCATCCCCAAGGCTTCCCTTTCTATTGTACTATAGTTTCTTTTCGGTCTTGACAAAAGGCGACTAGCAAAGAAAATTGGTTGATCCAACTTAAATTGTCCTTCTTGTGCCAACGCACATCCGATTGTAAAATTTGAGGTATCGACATGGACATGGAATTCCTTATCCCAACTAGGATACACCAAAATCGGACTGCTTACCAACTTAGCCTTTAACTCCTCAAAGGCTCCCTGGTGCTCCTCTGTCCATCTGAAAGGAATATTATTTTTTGTCAAAGAATCTAATGGGTAGGATACATGTGCATAATTTTTGATAAATCTTCGATAATATCCTGTTGACCCAAGGAAGGTTTTGAGTGAACTCACATCAAAGGGTTCTTCCATGTATAATATCACATGAATTTTATCCGGATCTATCTTCAATCCTTCACTGCACACAATGTGTCCTAGCAATTTTCCATATGGTACCATCAAAAAATACTTTGCTGGGTTTAATGATATCTGTGCATTTTTGCACCTGCTCATACATTCACTAAGGGTTGGAAGATGCTCCTTGATCTTCCCATAGATGGACCAATCATCCAAAAATGCTTTGAAATTCCCTGTCGCTAGTTGGTCAAATATATATAGTATGATGCGTTAAAACGTAGTTGGGGCATTACAGAGCCCAAATGGCATTCGATTATATGCATAGATGCCATTCTCCACAACAAATGTGGTCTTCAACTTATCCTCCTCAACGATGCTGATTTGATTGTATCCTGAGAATCCATCCAGAAATGAATAGATCTCATGTCCTGCAACTTCTTCCAAGATAGAATCTGTGAATGGAATAGGAAAGGGGTCCTTAATGGTCACTGCATTTAGACTCCTAAAGTCTACGCATATCCTTATCTTATCCACTTCCTTCTTCAAGGTGATTACTATAGGTGAGACCCATTCACTATTTGTCACCCTGAATATAATTCCTGCTTCCAACATCTTTTCTATCTCCGTGTTTACTAATGTCGCGTACTTTGGATTCATTCTATATGGCCTCCTCCTAACAGGTTGAGCGCCAAGTATTAGTGTAATCTTATGGACACATAATTCGGGTGGGATTCCTTTCAAATCCTTGTATGTCCATGCGAAGACATCCTTGTACTCCAAGAATATCTTGAAAGTTGTTGCCTTCAATACTGGATTCCAATCATCACCACAATGGACCATCCTAGGTTCCTCCTCTGTTCCAAGGTTGATGTCCACTATCTTGGGTCCTTCATACTTGATATTTTTTGGCTCACTCATAGCTTTCATTACATTCTCAGGGTGTGCTGGTCTTGTATCGATCTCTGCATCTCCTACTGTATACTCCATAAAGCTTTTTGGAAACGTCCACTTCCCTTCTGTTTCCTTCTTAGTTTCTTTACTGGCTTTTGGTTCATCTTGTTTTTCCTTGATTTCTTCTGACTCAATACAAAGGCAGTTGGGCTGAAACATTTCGTACTCCTCCATTTTCCAATGAAGGAGTCCACTATCAGATCGAGCTTCATCCTCGCTACATTCATCTATGTACAACATTCCCTCTCCATCAGGTTCGTGTCCTTCATCCCTTGATGAGTTTTTTGATTCGTCCATTGTAGCTATATCTTCACTAACTCTTTGATTAGCTAAATTAATCATGTATTTATGTTGTCCTTTCTTGAAAGTGATCTGATTCTTTCCCCAATTGTGATTAACTTTGGCTACTCGTAGCCATCCTCTCCCCAAGAGGGCATCGTATGCAGGTTTCTACATTGTAATCACAACAAAGTCCAAGATAAATTCTTGCTCAACTATCATTACTTGTTGTGCAGTCAAAACTCCTTTTATGTTAATATCATTCTGGTCAGCCCCATACAGTTGGAAGCTCGGTGCCCATAGGGATGGAGCGCCTAGTTCTAGCCAAGTTCTTTCTGGTAGCACATTGACATTGGATCCTCCGTCCACGATTACTTGCATCAATTTGTGCCCCAAAATCTCCATATGCATTAATGCAGGCTTCTTTCCCACATCAATCATTAGTATAGTAGGATCCATAAATTGGTCTTTCCGTTCTTCCTCTAAAATAGGTTGGCTCTCTACCTCCATCACCTTCTGTGGTTGTATTTCTTCCCCAATTGCTTTCTGCAATTCTGGGATAGCTTCCAGTAAGTCAGATACTTTAAGTTCCACTATGGTATCTAATACCTGTGCTACCAGATGCTGCACAACTATCTCCTATTCTGATGGTTTTCGTAATTCCTTTCGAATTCTCGATTCTCCTTGCTTAGTTTTCTCAGTTTCTTCTTGCACTATTTTCTTTGTTGCTTGCCAACATTGCTTTTCTTTTGCTAGCTCTGGATACTTATCCTTTTTAGCCTGATTCCTCATCATGGCTAAAACTTCCTGAGTTTCCTCTTTAACTTGAGGAACTTCGATGTCCAAATAGCTCACATTCTGTGGGTTGCTCGAACTCGCCTGCTTTGGACAATTCTCCTCCTTGTGGTTCCCCGGACCACACCATCTACACATGTGTGTAGTGCTTGTTTGCGGTGCTCCTTGCATCGGAGGTGCAGGATAATTTTTTGCAAAATGCCCCCACTCTTGGCAATTGCGACATTGTATGATCGGTCTACCTTCCGAGTCATACTGTAAGTGACTTTGTCCTCCCTGTCGATTACCTTGATTTTGTCTACCACCTCTTCTGTTATTTCTATACCCGCCACTCGTTGCTTGTTGGCCGCTTCCTTGGGCCTTTGGTTTTTCTTCCTGCTCCTGGATTGATAGTACCTGTGGATGGATTTTTGCATTGTAGGGACAGAGCATTACCTCATGCCCCATCACATTACAAATATGGCAATAGTCATTCTTCGAACACTTCATATTTGTATGTCCCTCTGTCTTGCATTCTGTGCACCACAACTCATTCCTATCTGGTTTGATCTTTTGTTCCTTCACCATCTTATCAAACTCCTTGCGAAATGATGCTACCATCCTCTGTATAGTGTCATCTTCTTCACTATCTGAATCTCTCGACTTGGGATGAGATAATATTCTCGTATACGTCTATTTTGATTCACTCTCAAAGTTCTTTGCATGTTTAAGTGCTTCCTCATATGTCTCGGATGGTACTGCCTTCATATTTTTCTTATATTTTGGTAGTAACCCATCTACGAACCACCATTTTACCAGCACATCTACCAATGGCATCTGCATCTTATCGACTAATTGCTTCAGTCGACGATTGTAGGATTTCACATCCTCGTCTGCTTTCTATTTTGTTATGCAAAGCTCGGTGACGATGTCTCCATCATCTTTTAAAGGTCAAAATTCTTCAATGAATTTATCCTTTATCTGATTCCAAGTCTAAAAATCAATGTTACTTTCTCTCTTTAGGTACCAATCTATTGCCAATCCTCTCAAGGTAGCAGGAAAGAGGACTACCCAATCCTTCGGTCTGTCTACACCATTCGCTCTCCAAATGGTTATGCAAGTTCCTACATGTCATGTGGGGTCTTCCTTACCCTCACCTAAAAATGGTGGACATCTTTGTTTGGTTGCTCTGTTAGCCATCTTAGGAGAGTCATCGCTCTCACTTGAGGTGTCCCATGGAATCTCTATCGGATTCCTCCTTGGGGGTGTCTTACTCCCGTTGTCGTCAAAAGTATCAATTCGAGGTATCTTGTTTTGTCCCACCACCCGATGACCGAATTCTCGTGCATCCTCACTCTGTGACCTTCTTCGCTGGTTTGATGGAGATGATCTTGGTCTGTCCTCCTGAGTCCCCATGTCCTGTTGCTCTGGTGCCTGACTCCCATCCTCTACACCCTCTCGCAACCCTACTACCGCTTCCTCAGGTCTTACCATCCACTCTCCATCATCGTGCACTTTTTCTTTGTCACCCGTCTCTTCTACGTTTGGTGGTTCTTCCTCCTCTTCTGTCTCAATCAACAATGCCTCAAAGTCTCCTTCTTCGGATGTCCAAACTTGCTCTATTTTTGGTTCGTGCGTACTCTGATCTGAGTTACTCATGTTTCCTCTTTGAGAAATCCTTGTGCTCCTTCTTACTGGAATGTTGCTTCATGGTTCCCTTCTCCCACGACTTCATGTCCATCATAAAAAATCACCTCCAATATTCAATCAAATTCGACCCATTTTAACAAGAATGCCAGATTCGATAAGGCAATGATGCCAAAATGTAACATAGTGGTGGAGTATTCCTAGTGGGGAGGTGTTTTCTAGAGGAGAGAATGATTCTTAGGCCAAGCCTATCTCAATTACCAAATCGAACAGTATTCTGATCACCCGAACTACCCTCGTACGAACTGTCAATTCCTTGTACGGACCTTAATTACCTACACTGTATGATCTCAAATCATACAGTGTCCAAGATGGTATGATCTTGCATCCAAAAAATTGACAGATGCTATTTTGGAGGCTGTCATACACAGTTTTGTAATCGTTCCAACCGAGTCCCCAAAACTGCCAAATCGGGTAAGTTCCTGTCAATCGCCTATTTTACCAAATCGGGTAACAGTTCTTTGTACGATTTGTACGATGTACGATGTATGATATGTACGAACTAAAGGTACAACATGGTAGTATTTAATATGCTCTTCTTCTCCAATCTCTCTTCGGGATGTTTTGTAAAGGTTTAACAACCTAAACAATACAATCTCTTTCACAAGCAAAACATCCTAACCGGGCTGGTGAGAGATTCCATACAGGTAACTACGTCCAAAAATCGTACAGTATGCTTCAACACATCCTTTTCAATGTCCTTATGCTCATAAATCATTCCCCATGATTCACCAGTGACAATCCTCTTAATCAATCTGCAACAATGCCTAAAACTAACATATAACAGTAAGATAGAAAACTCAATTACACAATACCAATCCACAATACATTATCCATTCATAACAAGATCATACACAATCATCCACAACATCTTTATTCTCATTAATGGCTGTAAATTTGAGTACAATGTGGAAAACTCTCTCACTGTAATTGCAATAACTCAGAAATGTATCTATCTCTCTATTCTAGCAACTAATAACCAGTAAACTAGTAGCCAGGCCTACAAATTTGAAAATGGGGCCTTATATAACATTGCCCAGGCCGTTCCAAAGTGGTTCCTGAGACAATCCATTATTCACAACTGCCCATATACAACTGAATACATTATTTTGGCATTTTCCTAAGTTTAACACCTTAGTTTAGCAAATCCATGCGACATTTCATCCCGAAATTACATTTCCTTTGCATCTGAGTGAATTTCGGTGCACCCTGTATGATTTACTAATGCTCTATATGATTTTCCAATCTAGTTGTATGATTTTTCTTTCCACTATATGATTTGCTCCCACTATACATTTTACAAAACTTGAGCAAATTATTCCAAAACTGTCAAAATCTAGCAAATCACTTCTTCTTCTTCTGGGAGGTGGATTTGCTACCTACAAGAATATATTAGAGTAACACAAAATAAGTATGCCAAGACATTGGTTGATAAATATTGCATGACTAACTGTAATTCTAAGGTAACTCCAATGGATCTTGGATTTAAGCTATCGCGATATGATAAATCACCACAGGTAGATGGTACTCTCTATAGCCAACTGATTGGGAGTCTCATATATCTGATGAATACCAAGACAGATATTAGTTTTTTTGTGGGTTATCTTTCGAGGTTCATGCAAGAACCTAAGGTTAGTCATTGGAAAGTAGCAAAGAGAGTTCTTCATTATGTCCCTGGTACTACAAATTTGGCTTGGAGTACAAGAAGAATAGCAAGTTCTATTTACAAGGATACATGGACTCAGACTATGTCGGATCCATTGATGATCGTAAGTAGACTTTTGGATACATTTTCCATATTGGATCTGGTCTTGTCTCTTGGTACAGTAATAAGCAATAGGTGGTTGCTATATCATTTACAGAGGAATAATATCATGCAACAAGTGGAGCAGTCTACAAGATAATATGGTTAAGTGGCATTCTTACAAACATGGGTCTTCCAAATAATCTTCCACTTTATTTGTTTTCTGATAATCAAGATGTTTTGAATCTTGTCCAGAATCCAATATTTCATGATCGTACCAAACACATTGACACACGATGTCATTTCATTCATGATAAAGTTCCAAAGCACCATATACAGCTCCATTACATTCCCACTGATGAGCAAGTTGCAAATATTTTCACCAAGGCACTTGCATGTGTCAAATTTGAATTGTTTCACGATGCTCTTTGTATTTGCTAATAATGTAATAAGGGGGATGTTAACATAGGCATGCATTGTTGTATTACATTATTAAATATGTTGTTCATCAAGCACATGGTTGGGATAGTTATATTGGGGTAGTTGTTTAACTGATGGAATGAATCGACCAACCACCTTGGGTACTGTATAGAATTGATTTCAATGATCAAATTAATTCTCGAGTTCCAAATCACTTCTCTACTTTATCCTAATTTAGATAAAAAAAAAAATCCTTATTGGTGTTCACTTCTCCTATAACCAGCTTTGCTCAGGTTTTGTCTCTACTGGATGAATATGTCATTGCAAGGATTGTAAAGGCATAGGAAAATTAACAACATTCGACCCAACTATTTAATCTGAAACTAGAATCATTTTAGCTAGATTTTGTGTGAATGTAGATTTGACCCAGCCATTACCTCCCTCAATAAAACTTGTTTCAAATGTGGGGGTGTGGATTCAACCAATTGAATATGAATCATCAATGGTAGTTTGTTTCGAATGTAAGACAATAAGGCATCTTATAGCCCATTGCCCAGAAAGAAAACAATCCAAGAAAAAAGAAAATGTGTAGATCTAGAAAATAAGGAGAAAGAGCTAAGACAAATAAATATTTCGATAAAGAAAGCTAAATTTTTGAAGAAAAATAATCCAAATACCAATAAATTATATACCTTGTAAGGTTTTGAGGAGGATATCATGAGCAAACCAGATCTAGAGGTTAGAGAAGTTGACAAAGGATTGCAGAATGTAGATTTACAAGCTCATGAGGAGAATCAACTAGATCTACTAAATAAAGATTTAGATCCAAAATTAGAAGAATATGTAGTTAAAGAAACTCCTACGAAGGAAGGAGAGGCTAAAGAAATAGAGTTGAGAATAGAACTTGAACTAGAGGAAGTATGGTTATCTTTAGAAGACGGAAAAGGCTTCAAAGAGGTACTATATAAAAGGAAGTTAAGAAGAGGTAAAGCTTTGGAGAACCAAGAAGCTCAGTAGTAACAAAATACCAAGGGCATCAAAGGGAAAAAAATTCTTCCATAGAAGAAACCAGTGTGATGAGCCTAATAAGAAATACATGAAAAACCATAGATCTGAGCAGTGTGACAAATCATGCAAGACCCAAACTAGCAAATACAAGGAATAAGAAAGCATCTCAGGACATAGCAAATGGAAATTAATAGGTTTTGGTACTGAGCAGGGAGAAAGCTCCCACAAAAGGTAAGAAATGAAAGTTATTTCTTGGAATATTTAGGGACTAAATACCCTAAATAAGCATATGATAGTTAGGAATATTAGAAAAATACATGGCATAGATATGATTTTACTTTAAGAAAAGAAAATTTGAGAAAGAATTTATATAGGATTAAAAATTTGGTATGGAATAAAGCATAAGGTACCTATAGATAAACTAGAGGTTCTTCTAGAGGTTATAATGGGAGTGTGTGCAATAGAATGATAGATTTATTTCAATTCTCTTTCGATGTAAATTGATTGTTTTTGTTTTTTAGCTACAAATGTCTATGCCCCTAATTCTTAAGTGGATAGGAGAATACTTTGGGATTATTTAGAGATATTTTATGCTTTAATTAGTCTTCCTTGGATGATAGCAAGAGACTTCAACACTACTCTCCTATCAAGGGAGAGGAAAGGATGAATAACTAACTTCACAAACAGTATGGAGGATTTTAGTAATATTTCCTCTTCTTTGGGCTTAATAGTTATGGATTTGCAAGGGTCCAAGTTTACTTGGTCAAACCGAAGAATAGGAGGGGTTCTTATCAAATCAAGGATTAACAAAGTAGTAGATTTTTGTGATTGGTATGGAAAATTTTACTTTTGTTCTTTGAGAGCCTTATCAAAAATTGCCTCTGACCATAGCTCACTTCTTTTAGAGTTTTCTAAGGAAAAAAAGGACAAAATTATTTTCTTTCTAATTCGATATGATATGGCTAAAGCATCCTCAAATTGAGTATATGATCAAATATTGGTGGTGTTAGCTTTTGATGAGATGATAGTACAAGAAACAAAACCACAAGATGCAAGATAACTAATCTAATATGGATATAAACTAATGGTACAATAATATATAGAAAAATAATGAGATAAATATTTGCAAATAACTCAAAAATATACCATTAATGAAAGTGATTACAATGCTATATAATGCAGGACATGAACACTCCATGAAAGGATATGAAAGGACTACATTGTACCATACTACTAAACTATACCACACACTCTCTATATTTACTACTACTCATTAAATCACTCACTATGAGGCATTTATATAGGAAGATAGATTTCTTGGCCCTTACTCTACCTAAGACTCATGTACATGTGGACTACATGCACATTTACAACTTGCACATTGACACTTGTGCATTTATTACAATACTTGAAGTAACTAACTTTAATCTAAAGAAAACTCATACTCTAGTAATGTACTAAAGGTTGTACATTTACATGACCCAAATGATGTAATATACTCTAACACCCCCTATATTACATTATTTGGGTATTGAAGACTTTAGTCTTCAATATGGATCTTTATCTTGGTCTTGGAAATTGAGCTCTTCTCTCCAACCTCCTTCATTGTCTTCTTTGTTTGAATTTTGATGAGTGTCTTTATCTTGTTTAGGTTCTTCTTCTTTTCTAGATTGAATATGGCCAAGTAAATCATAGTGTATTTGTCCCCTCATCCTTTTAATTTTAAACCTTCCATTTCTTCTTCTATTTTTATGATATATAGGTTCTTCATTCTCTCCAATCTGTTTCTCAAAAACTGCATTAATATTGTTTTGAAACATAACAATCTGCATATATATTTTTATGAATTGATCCAATAGCTTCAATATCATTTTGATGTATAATAAGACACACATTAGCTCCATTTATGTATCTAAATTCAACCACCCTTTTACTTTCTACTAACTTGGATACTAAAATGAGATTAGATGTTAATCCAAGAACATACATTACATTATGTAGTAGAAAGTTGGGAAATAATTTACTAGGTGATACACACCCATATCCATGTATATGATAGTTATTGCCATCTGTAATTTTCAACTTGTAGCTATTAGTGACTTCAAGACAATCAAACCAATGTAGATTTCCTATCATGTGGTGACTTGCTTCTAAATCAATATACCAAATGTCCTTTTCGTTTTGACCTGTGAAATCATTTGAAGTGATTTTACATATATGATATGATATATTGGATGGATTTTGATCTTGAGTTCTTTTGTAGTGTGTATTATGATGAAATGTGTCTCTTGCTACTTTATCCATTATAGTGTATGATAGGGTTCTTTCAATACTTTAGATAGATTCTTTGAAGTAGTCTATCTTATGACTCTCTAGTTTAAAGTATATGACTCTATTTTGAAAAATACCTTTCCAAGGCTTAGATTTTGTAGAATCCTTATGTCTCCCTGATTTAGTTTTTTAGGACTACTTATGTCTCCCTAGTTATTAGAGTAAGCTATAAGCTTGATAAAGTGCTTAGAAATTAATAGTTCACCTTTTGGTTGATTTTGTAATGTTTTGTGAATAACAATAATCAATTCCTATTGTACCTTATCTCTCCTAATGAACTATGCACTTATCAATTTTGAAGTTCTCTATGGTTGGATTTATTTTATCCATTTTATGTGACTATGAGACAAATTTAACCAATTAATTCCAACTCTTTTAGATGCTTAATAAACTTCTTTTTTTTCAATAGTTAAATTTTCTAAATTTCAATTATCTAATATTTAATATAGTATACCTTATAATTCCTAATTGGAGGAAAGTAAATATTAAACGATATAGAACTTTTACCTCCCTTCAACATATGGTGTGTGAGATTCTAAATTTGGGTGGTGAGTAGTCACTATTCTTGTCTAATCGATTCTAGTCTTCTCCTCTATAATGATGGTGGCCTTCCCTTCTCAACCTGAGCATTCAATGCTCTATTTCATCATTGGTCTTCACTCCTCGAATGACACCGATCTCATCCTGAGCATTCAATTCTCTATTTCATCATTGGTCTTCACTCCTC
Organism: Wollemia nobilis; assembly: GCA_028583015.1. Lineage (NCBI taxonomy): Eukaryota > Viridiplantae > Streptophyta > Pinopsida > Araucariales > Araucariaceae > Wollemia > Wollemia nobilis. The sequence goes on along the minus strand of JAQPPZ010003077.1, from coordinate 34,066,319 downwards.
GAACGACGTTGGTTTCTTCTTCACACCCTAAGTATTTAATGCTCTATTTTCTCTTTCCTTTCAAATTGTGCTACTGTATGATAGTCTTGCTACAATTTGATTTGTTAGTCTAAAAAGAATACCATAAAAATAGCAGAGGTTTTGAAGGCTTGAATAGGTTTTGAAGGTTCAAACACCAATTTCCCATTTTTGTGAAGTGAAGAAGCAAAAAAAACTAAGGCATGCAACATATCATGATTTTGTGACACATCGATGTTTCATGAAACACATGGTGAGAAAAATACTAAGGCAGGTGAAATATCGTGATTTCATGACATGTCAGCATTTCACAGCCTCAAATCAAGAGAGAGATCAAGACTGACAGAATGTCACGATTTTGCGACATGTTAGAATTTCACAGGATCAAAGCAAGAGACAGATCAAGATGGATAAGATATCATGATTTCATGACATGTTGAAATTTCATGAGCTCAAAGCAGAAGAGGAGATCAACTTCAGAATGTCATGATTTCACGATATAACTGAATTATGTGAAACAAAGATATAAATATAATTTGCCTTCAAAGGAAAATGCCAACAACTAATGGTAAATCATAATTGAACATCAAATCTTAAATTCTACCATTAGTTATTGTATTACCTTACTGGACCAATGAGAAGACATGTAAAATACGTTGGTGCATTTGGCAGCGCTTTTATTGTAAATGATTTTGTGTCAAGATTTGGTAGTTGTCGAAACATGCTTGTTTTAGAGTATATATAGTAGGGAGCATTCCCTGAATAAGGGTCGGCTCTTAGATGTTTACAAGACTAGATGTGTGTACTCTAGATTTAAGCAATAAAATAGGCTTCTATTGGCTTCCGGTTCACTATGTGCAAGTGTATGTATTAACATTTGATGCTTCTATTTTACATTACTAAGTTATATGTTGTATTTGTTCCATTATCTGGACTCGTGCATGATATAAATAGTATTTCTAGAGTTGAAGATTTGATATATATATATATATATATATATATGTGTGTGTGTGTGTGTGTGTGTGTGTGTGTGTGTGTGTGTGTGTGTTAGATTAATATCTAAATCACATTAAAAAACTATGATTTCTACATGATAAAATATCAAATGCTTAGATTTTGAAGTTATACATATTAATATTTGTTGTTGTTTAAACTGCACCAAGAGAAGATCTCTAGATACAGCTATATTTCCATTTATTTTAGTAAACCCTTCTCTCTCTTTTCTCACAAAAACCACCAAGGAACCATCCTTCTCTAGAGATTAGACGAAACCCTTCAATACTAAGTCCGTCTACTCAATGTTGGCAAGGTCATGGGTGCAAATCATAACCATAGACCGATTTTGCATCAACAGGTTTTGGCACACCCGATGGGACCCCAAATACCACTATATTTTATAAGGTTTAGTGTTTGTCTTTGTTCTGTTCAAGATCTAAATCAATCACTTGGAGAATTCATCTGAAGGTATAGACTCAAAATATACCTTATCTATTTATCTGGTTAAAATTTGCAATTATTTACATATATGATAACCAAATCTAAAGTAAGAAACTCGAAGGAGCCCATTGAGTTCTTTGAGTTACACATTGGAAGCCTTAGGGTTCATCTAGTTTTATCTGCTAGATCAAACCCATATGCTACCAGTATCACCACCATTATACTTGTTGTTTTACCTAGTTTTGTTATCAATATATCTTCAAATATCACTATCATAAGTTTTGCAATATAGGTAGGCAAAGTAGCTACAATGGCCACTCCTCAACTACCTTATCTTACATGGAACCACTCTGGTCCATTGAACTTGGTGGCTAAGAATCCAATTCTAGCTGTAGCTTTAAATGCATTGCCTTCATACGATGGAATAGTAAAAATGGCTTATGAGCATTGCTTGGATGTTGCCTCCTTGGTAGCTATATACAAAATTACTCAAGAATATGTAATGATCAGATTGTTGGTCATTTCATTGAAAGGAAAAATGCTCTAATGGTATAGAGCACTTCCTACTCAGTCCATCACAAGTTGGACTGAACTTATTGGTAAGTTGGTAGATGAATTTAATCAACATGTAGATCCCTTCTCCCTACTCAGCTAGTTAAACATAATACGAAAACATCCCCAAGAGAAAATTGTTGATTTTAATATCTGATTCAGTCACACTTGGGAAAGGGTGCCCAATGGATTGAAACCAACCAGCAAACAAGCTGTGTATTATTGTTTGAGATATTTTGATTTTGATATCAGTATGATAATACAACAGTCTCTAGTATTCATCTTCCCTATTATTTTCCAAGAAGCATATAAAGCAGAAAAATATCTCATTGCCACTAGAAGGTATCTACCAAAAGCAGTAATGCCAATTTTTCCAGATATTCCTCAAGCCCCTGGTGCTAGTTCTTTAAGTTCTTTCCAACTTTTGAGCATAGACCTTCCAAAATGGAATGGGCAGCCGTCCATTCCTGCAATACAAATGACTCATAATTTCCTTGCATTACCTCTAATTTCTATTGTTCTTGCATGACCCACACCAGCTATTCAGTCAAATCAACAAACTAAGCTTTTTGTCTTGCTAGACATGCAATCAATGGTAAAAAATTGGCAAATGAGATGACATCAATGAAAATAAGGGAGGCCAAAAGAATTTTTCAACTAATAAGGTTTCCTAGGTAACAAGGGACACAACTTCATCAAGAAATAGAGGTTAGGAAAGGTCAAACGCCATTTATGCAAATGATGATGAAGAATCTATAGCCCCTCCCACAAATTTTTATTACTGGTGCACTACATGTAACGACCCACATGGGAAAATTTCATGTATGATCCATAAACACTATGTCAAAAATGTAGCTATTGAAAAGGTGGAAAAAAATATTAAAGCCCACGTAAGCATGATTAGAGAAACTAACCACAATTTTATGATGCCTTCGGTTGAACAAGTTGTAGTCCTGACAAGTTTAGGCAAAAAACCTCTACAAGTAGATCCTCAGGAGCTCTAGCCTCTAATTTTTCCCCCAACCCCTAAAGTTCTACCTAAAAGAGATACTTCCTATGAAAAATACCTCAGGTTCCTGCCCAGAGCTCTAGAATAGAAGTACATAAAGAATTTATCCCACAAAAGGAAATCGGGACTTAAGATCAGGTTAAATATAGGTTAAGATTTCCTTCTTTGATGAAAATATAGAGAACAGAAGCAACTCAGGGATACATAAATAGATATGACACCTTTGCTAAGGAAAGAGAGAGGAATGTGTTGAGCAAGGTGCAGGAACAATATTGTCATTGTTGTCAACACAGTCAGACAGATCGGTTGATGCAGTGGACAGGAGTTAAGAGGTTCTTCAGAGTATGTACAGTGATTCTCCAAAAGATCGAAGTGGCCCATATGCTAAAAATCAAAAGAAAATCACAAGGAAGAAAACTGTCACGATATCGCGACATGTTGAGCAAGAAAGAAAAACTGTCGCGATATCGCGACATGTTGAGAAGAAAGAAAAACTGTCGCGATATCGCGACATGTTGAGAAGAAAGAAAAACTGTCACGATATCGTGACATGTTGAGAAGAAAGAAAAACTATCACGATATCGCGACATGTTGAGAAGAAAAAGAAAGCGCAAGCAAGCAAAACTGTCATGATTTCGCGACATGTTCGGAGAGAAAGCGCAAGCAAGCAAAACTGTCATGATTTCGTGACATGTTCGGAGAGAAAGCGCAAGCAAGCAAAACTGTCACGATTTCATGACATGTTCGGAGAGAAAGTGCAAGCAAGCAAAACTATCATGATTTCGTGACATGTTGGAAGAGAGAAAGGCAAGTAGAAAAAGTGTCACGATTTCGTGACATATTGCAAGAGAGAGAGTCCAAAAGAAAAAGTGTCATGATTTCGTGACATATTGCAAGAGAGATTGTACGAAAGAAAAAGTGTCATGATTTCGTGACATATTGCGAGAGAGAGAGTCCGAAAGAAAAAGTGTCACGATTTCACGACATATTGTAGGAGAGAGAGGCAAGTAGAAAAAGTGTCATGATTTCGTGACATATTGTAGGAGAGAGAGGCAAGTAGAAAAAGTGTCACGATTTCGCGACATATTGCAAGAGAGATTGTACGGAAGAAAAAGTGTCACGATTTCGTGACATATTGTAGGAGAGAGAGTCCAAAAGAAAAAGTGTCACGATATCGTGACATGTCTGGCGAGAGAGCGAGAAAAGTGAACGCGACTGGGACGAAGGCAAGAGAGAGAGTCCAGGAGAAAAAGTGTCACGATATCACGACATGTCGGGTTTTCGTGACCCGAAGGCAAGAGAGAGAGTCCAGGAGAAAAAGTGTCACGATATCGTGACATGTCGGGTTTTCGTGACCCGAAGGCAAGAGAGAGAGTCCAGGAGAAAAAGTGTCACGATATCATGACATGTCAGGTTTTCGTGAACCGAAGGCAAGAGAAAGAGCAAAGGAGAGAAAGTGTCACGATTTCGCGACATGTCACATTTTCGTGACTAAAGGAGGAGAGAGAAAGTAAGAAGGCAGAAGTGTCACGATATCGTGACAAAAGTAAAGGAGAGAGTAAGGAGGCGAAAGTGTCACGATATCGTGACATGTGTTTTTGTTGGTACAAGCCAAGAAGAGTAGCAAGGAGGCGAAAGTGTCATGATATCGCGACATGTTGTTTTCGGGTTACAAGCCAAGAAGAGTAGCAAGGAGGTGAAAGTGTCACGATATCATGACATGTTGTGTTTTTGTAAGCCAAGAAGGGTACAAGCAAAAGAAAAAGTAGCAAGGAGGCGAAAGTGTCACGATATCGTGACATGTGTTTTCATGGGTGAAAGCTGAGAAGAGGACAAAGAGGTAGAAGTGTCACGATTTTGTGATAGGTCACTTTGGCATGAGCTAAGAAGAGAACCCAATTGAAATAAGATATGTAATAGTTAACTGAAGTTATACGACAGTTACAGGTGCAATTGTAGAAGAAAATCATGCAGCTAAAATAAGAAGAGTTAACTGAAGTCGGTACGTCAGTTACAGGTGCAGTTACAGAGAAAAATCATGTAGCTAAAATAAGAATAGTGAACTGAAGTCAGAACGATAGTTACAGGGCCAGTTACGGAGTGAAAGCATCGAGCGGCGGTTAAACTGAAAGTCATCAGTCGAAGACCAAACAAAGAGTCGTAACTATTAATAGGATGCATGAGAGAATACTGTGTGATAAAGGAGTTACATATAGAAGTTTCTATTAATAAGTTGCATGCAAAAATATGGAAGCTAAAAATAGAGTCAGAACTTTGTTATAAAAGGAGGTCTGCATGAAGAATTACTAGCTGCTCTAAACTAGAGAGGAAGTGTTGTTGAATAGAGTGAAAGTGCTACAAAAAGGAGGGTTGGAAGAGAGTCGTAAGAGAGCATTAAGCAGATCCGTGAGGGCCGTAAAAGTGTAGTAAGCAGAGCCGTAAGAGTGTGTGGTGTTTTGGTGAATAGCGAGAGATGTTGAGTAAGCAATAGACCAGTCAGGGTCTTGTAAAAGTGAAGGCATTTTTATGTCAATCATCTAGTTTCAGAATTGAAGTCCAAGTTGGTGCTTGGCATTAGGGGTTGGTGCTCCTTCCAGTTGGTGGGTAAATGGGGTTGGTGCTGTTGTGTAATTGGTGCTCTTGTTGGAGATAAATTAGGGGTTGGTGCTCCTTTCTATTGGTGTAGATAAATTAGGGGTTGGTGCTCCTTTCTGTTGGTGCAGATAAATTAGGGGTTGGTGCTCCTTTCTGTTGGTGCAGATAAATTAGGGGTTGGTGCTCCTTTCTGTTGGTGCAGATAAATCAGGGGTTGGTGCTCCTTCCAGTGGGTGCTGGTAAATTGATTGTAAAATTGATATTTTGCAAAGGCTGGATTTGGATGGGAGTCCAAACAGTCAATTTTTGAGGAGTAGCCAAAACTGGTGAACCTCGGTACATCTTGTGTTGTGTGATGCTCTCTTGTTATATTTGCTTTATGTGGTTTTAAGCTTTCATTGTTTTGGCTTTAAGAGTTGAAGTTTTTAAGTTTTAAAGAGCCACACTGATTCACCCCCCCTCTCAGTGTCATTGTGAGACTAACAATTGGTATCAGAGCTAGTTTCCCTTTTTAGGCTAAATCAGCTAGGGTTGATCTTGGATTAGTATGCAATGGGTAAGAAGAATAGATCCTCCTCCAATAAGGCATCTCAGTCAGTTTCAGTTCCTGTGGAAGAGAAAATTGAACTAGAAAAGGTTGAAGAAGTGAATTCTAAAGTATGTGATGAAAACCTTGAGGCTGAAGTAGATCTAGAAGGTGAGTTGATCTCTGCACTTGAAGAGTGGAAAATAGAGAAGAAAAAGAATAAGAAAATTTCAAGAAAGCTTGAGGATGCCAATGAAATCATAACCAGCTTGAAAGTACAGATAGACAAATTTAAGAAAATATCTGAAGATATCGAAGTACAATTAACCATGAAAATAGATGAGTGCAGCAAGCTAGAAGAAGAGATTGTTGGTTTAAGGATGCAGCTAGAAGAGATGAATCGAAAAATGAGTTGTTATCACAAACTTGAAGAAAGTTCTGTAAAGTTGGATAAGATTATAAATAATCAACGGACTACAGGCATCAAATTTGGTTTAGGCTTCATCGAAGGAGAATCATCAAATGGATCAAAGGCCATAACTGTAGAACCCATAAAGAATGCAGATAAGATCAGGGTTGATCAAGGAAAAATGAATCATGCTAAAGAAAGCAATAATGCCAGGCACGAGAGGAGTATTGACAATGATGGATTCACCAATGTCACTCATCAAAGGAGAAGAAGATTTATGGCTCCCACTACAAAATGGCAAAGACCATCACCCAGGTTCACTCATTCCTTTTTTGGTTATTGTTTTAAATGCAATGGTTATGGACATAAGATTTCAGATTGCAAGTATAATGTAGGACAAAGGAACTTTACCAGTAGAAATGTTTTTTTACCGTTGATGGATTATGCAGTAGAATGTTATAACTATCATAATTTTGGGCACATTGCAAGAAATTGTCGAAGTACATTTGCAGCAAATAAACATCAGGGAAGAAAATTTCAACCAAATGGTTTGAGACAAAATAGAAAATTTCTCGAAAAACATGCACAGGCTACTGACAAAGAAAAGTCAAAACAAGTGACCAAAACTATAATCAAACCAGAGTGGAAAGAAAAGGAGTGACCCAAGGAAGAAAAGGAATCCTTGATCGTACAGACAGCATTTAAAGCACAGAACAAATCTGCACCATGGATACTTGATAGTGGATGCTCCAGTCATATGACAGGTGACAAACAAAAATTTGAGAAGTTACAGAAATATGAAGGTGGTTCTATAAAATTTGGAAATAATGATGGAGCTAAGATAGTTGGCAAAGGATCAGTTAAGATCAGTGACAAAAAAATCAAGTCAAAAGAAGTCTTGTTTGTGATTGGTCTAAAGCATAACTTGTTAAGCGTAAGTCCGATTTGTGACAAAGGTCATGAAGTAGTTTTCAAGAAGCAGGGTTGTGAAGTCAGAACAACAAACTGTGGAAAGTTGATAGCAACTGGATCAAGGACATCTGGCAACCTGTATACTCTCTCAGAGACTTCAGAAGGAGCGTGCTTGATTGGATAGGAAGAAGAAAATTGGTTGTGGCACAAGAGGCTCGGTCATATCAATTTTGACAATCTAGTAAAAATCAGCTCAAAAAGGGCAGTGAGAGATATTCCCACCATTGGCAAACCATTAAATAGCATTTGTGCTTCATGCCAAAAGGGGAAGCAAACTAGAGCCACATTTAAAACAAAAGAGTACTTCACAAGCAAACCTTTAGAACTAATACATACTGACTTATGTGGACCCATGAGAATGCAAAGCATAAATGGTGACAAATACTTTATGTTGTGCATAGATGACTATTCCAGGATGACATGGGTACTATTTTTGAAGCTCAAATCAGATGCCTTTGAGATGTTCAAGATTTTCAAAAAACAAGTTGAGAATCAAACAGGGAAAAGGATTAAATGTTTAAGATCAGATAGAGGAGGAGAGTTCATTTCAGAGGAGTTTGCAGAGTATTGTGAAAAATATGGGATTAGGAGACAGTTTTTAGCAGCAAGGACACCTCAGCAGAATGGTGTGGTAGAAAGAAAGAATAGGACAGTGCAGGAAATGGCACGGACTATGTTGACTGAGAGCAAAATAGCAGAAAATTTTTGGAAAGAGGCAGTCCATACTGCGGTATACATCCAAAATAGGTGCATGTTGAGGACGCATGAAAGCAAAACTCCGTATGAGCTGTGGTTCGGTAAAAAGGCAACAACAAGATACTTTAAAGTTTTTGGCAGCAAGTGTTACATCAAAAGAACTGAAGATAATCTTGGTAAGTTTGAAGATAGAGTCGATGAAGGTATTTTTCTTGGCTATTCGACAAAAAGCAAAGCCTACACATGCTACAACAAGAGGCTAAAGAAAATTGTGGAGAGTGCCGATGTTAAAGTTGATGAAGGTAGGGAACGAGAAATAAGCTATAAAGAAAACTACCCAATTTATGAAGAGGTTATTGAAGGAGATGAGGAAAAGGAAACGAAAAAGAAACAAAAAATTGACTCAGATGATTTAAGTAGTGATTCAGAAGAGGAAGAAAACAAGAAATTCAGAACAGGCAGCTGGCAAAAAAATCATCCTAGAGGGCAAATAATTGGAGACCCCACAGTTGGTGTTCAGACAAGAAGAAGAGTAGTAAGTAACTACTCTCTATTATCCAGCATTGAGCCCAAAAATGTTGTTGAAGCAAGCAAAGATGAAAGTTGGATGACGGCAATAAATGAAGAATTAGATCAGATCGAGAAAAACAAAACCTGGGAGTTAGTACCAAGACCTACAAATAAAAATATAATCGGTACTAAATGGATTTTTCGAAACAAATTGAATGAAGATGGACAGGTAGTCAGGAATAAAGCAAGATTGGTCTATAAAGGCTATGCACAAGTTGAAGGTATAGACTTTGAGGAAACCTTTGCACCAGTGGCTAGACTAGAGGCAATTAGAATGTTTCTGGCTTTAGCAGTTCACAGGAATTTCAAAGTTTATCAAATGGACGTGAAATCAGCATTTCTGAATGGAAAACTTGAAGAAGAGGTCTATATTGAGCAGCCAGATGGTTTCCAACTCGGTGATAATCCCAACTTCATCTGCAAGTTGAAGAAAGCATTGTATGGCTTAAAACAGGCACCCAGAGCATGGTATGAAAGGCTAGACAACTATCTTACTCAACAAGGGTTCAAAAAGGGTATGGTGGATAGCAATTTGTATGTCAAAATAGAGAATGGCCATCTCATTGTCCTTGTTGTATACGTAGATGATATCATTTTTGGAAGCAACAATGATGAGTCGTGTAAAGATTTAGCAAATAAGATGCAGAAAGAATTTGAAATGTCAATGATTGGTGAACTTTCGTATTTCCTCGGACTGCAAGTTAATCAAAATGAGAAGGGCATATTTATTTCTCAAGTTAAATATGTGAAAGAGATGCTAAAAAAGTTCACAATGGAGGATTGTAAGCCTGTTAGCACTCCCATGATGACAAGTTGCAAGTTGAGCAAGGATGAAAAATCTCCAGATGTTGATCAAACCATGTACAGATCTATGATTGGGAGCCTATTGTATTTGACAGCTACCAGACCAGATATCTTGCAGGCAGTTTGCATGGTAGCACGATTTTAGGCTAGTCCCAAGGAGACTCATGTGACAACAGTGAAGAGGATTCTTCGGTATCCGAAGGGTACTATGGAGTATGGGTTATGGTATCCGAAAGGTAAGGACTTCACCCTTATTGCGTATTCAGATGCAGATTGGGCAGGATGTGTCGATGACAGAAAGAGTACCAGTGGAGGTGCATTCTATCTTGGAGACAGGTTGGTCGCATGGCACAGTAAGAAACAAGAGTCAGTCTCCCTATCCACAGCAGAGGCAGAATATATTGTAGCAACTACGTGTTGTACGCAGGTCTTATGGATGAAACAAACCCTGAAAGATCTTGGCATTAACTTCAGTGAGCCAATTTTAGTTAAGTGTGATAACACCAGTGCCATTAACATCTCAAAGAATCCGGTTATGCATTCTCGCACAAAACATATTGCTATCCGATATCACTTTCTGAAGGAGAAAGTTGCGAAAGGTGAGGTTAAGTTGGATTTTGTCCCAACTACAGAGCAAGTAGCGGATATCTTCACAAAACCGCTGCCCAAGGAAATTTTTGAGTACCTTCGCAATAAACTAGGAGTGGTCACGTTTCCCAAGAACTGACTAGCTATCGGGATCACATTCTCAGGGGGAGCATTTATATATTTGATTATCTTTTTGCTCATGTTTGTAATTTTTGCTAACTGTATTAATTTGTGCCTGAGAATGTTGTGCATGGACTCAGGGGGAGTCTATAGCAGCCCTTTGGTATTATTGTCAAAGGGGGAGAAGAATTACAGGAAATTGCATGTGTGTTGCCAACAATTCCAAAGGGGGAGATTGTTGAGCAAGGTGCAGGAACAATATTGTCATTGTTGTCAACACAGTCAGACAGATCGGTTGATGCAGTGGACAGGAGTTAAGAGGTTCTTCAGAGTATGTACAGTGATTCTCCAAAAGATCGAAGTGGCCCATATGCTAAAAATCAAAAGAAAATCACAAGGAAGAAAACTGTCGCGATATCGCGACATGTTGAGCAAGAAAGAAAAACTATCGCGATATCGCGACATGTTGAGAAGAAAGAAAAACTATCACGATATCGCGACATGTTGAGAAGAAAGAAAAACTGTCGTGATATCGCGACATGTTGAGAAGAAAGAAAAATTGTCACGATATCGTGACATGTTGGAGAGAAAGGAAGAAGCAAAATTGTCACGATTTCGCGACATGTTCGAAGAGAAAGCGCAAGCAAGCAAAACTATCATGATTTCATGACATGTTCGGAGAGAAAGCACAAGCAAGCAAAACTGTCATGATTTCATGACATGTTCGGAGAGAAAGCGCAAGCAAGCAAAATTGTCACGATTTCACGACATGTTCGGAGAGAAAGCGCAAGCAAGCAAAACTATCATGATTTCGTGACATGTTGGAAGAGAGAAAGGCAAGTAGAAAAAGTGTCATGATTTTGTGACATATTGCAGGAGAGAGAGGCAAGTAGAAAAAGTGTCATGATTTCACGACATATTGCAAGAGAGATTGTACGGAAGAAAAAGTGTCGCGATTTTGTGACATATTGCAGGAGAGAGAGTCCGAAAGAAAAAGTGTCACGATTTCGTGACATATTGCAGGAGAGAGAGGTAAGTAGAAAAAGTGTCACGATTTCGTGACATATTGCAGGAGAGAGAGGCAAGTAGAAAAAGTGTCATGATTTCGTGACATATTGCAAGAGAGATTGTATGGAAGAAAAAGTGTCATGATTTCGTGACATATTGTAGGAGAGAGAGTCCAGGAGAAAAAGTGTCACGATATCGTGACATGTCGGGTTTTCGTGACCCGAAGGCAAGAGAGAGAGTCTAGGAGAAAAAGTGTCATGATATCGTGACATGTCGGGTTTTCATGACCCAAAGGCAAGAGAGAGAGTCCAGGAGAAAAAGTGTCGCGATATCGTGACATGTCGGGTTTTCGTGACCCGAAGGCAAGAGAGAGAGTCCAGGAGAAAAAGTGTCACGATATCGTGACATGTCGGGTTTTCATGAACCGAAGGCAAGAGAAAGAGCAAAGGAGAGAAAGTGTCACGATTTCGTGACATGTCACATTTTCACGACTAAAGGAGGAGAGAGAAAGTAAGAAGGCAGAAGTGTCATGATATCGTGACAAAAGTAAAGAGGAAGAGCAAGGAGGCGAAAGTGTCACGATATCGCGACATGTTGTGTTTTCGTTGGTACAAGCCAAGAAGAGTAGCAAGGAGGTGAAAGTGTCACGATATCGCGACATGTGTTGTTGGTAAAGCCAAGAAGAGTAGCAAGGAGGTGAAAGTGTCATGATATGTGAATTGTGTTTCTTGGGGTACAAGCCAAGAAGAGTAAGCAAGGAGGCGAAAGTGTCACGATATCGCGACATGTGTTTTCATGGGCGAAATCCGAGAAGAGGACAAAGAGGCAGAAGTGTCACGATTTTGTGATAGGTCACTTTGGCATGAGCTAAGAAGAGAACCTAGTCGAAATAAGATATGTAATAGTTAACTGAAGTTATACGACAGTTATAGGTGCAGTTGTAGAAGAAAATCATGCAGCTAAAATAAGAAGAGTTAACTGAAGTCAGTACGTCAGTTACAGGTGTAGTTATAGAGAAAAATCATGCAGCTAAAATAAGAATAGTGAACTGAAGTCAGAATGACAGTTACAGGGCTAGTTACGGAGTGAAAGCATCGAGCGACGGTTAAACTAAAAGTCATCAGTCGAAGACCAAACAAAGAGCCGTAACTATTAATAGGATGCATGAGAGAATACTGTGTGATAAAGGAGTTACATATAGAAGTTTCTATTAATAAGTTGCATGCAAAAATATGGAAGCTAAAAATAGAGTCAGAACTTTGTTATAAAAGGAGGTCTATGTGAAGAATTACTAGTTGCTCTGAACTAGAGAGGAAGCGCTGCTGAATAGAGTGAAAGTGCTACAAAAAGGAGGGTTGGAAGAGTGTCGTAAGAGAGCGTTAAGAGAGGTGAGTGCAGTAAGCAGAGCCGTAAGAGTGTGTGGTGTTTTGGTGAATAGCGAGAGAGGTTGGGTTAGCAATAGACCAGTCAGGGTCTTATACAAGTGAAGGCATTTTTATGTCAAACATATAGTTTCAAAATTGAAGTCCAAGTTGGTGCTTGGAATTAGGGGTTGGTGCTCCTTCCAGTTGGTGTTGGTAAATTAGGGGTTGGTGCTCCTTTCTGTTGGTGCAGATAAATTAGGGGTTGGTGCTCCTTTCTATTGGTGCAGATAAATTAGGGGTTGGTGCTCCTTTCTGTTGGTGCAGATAAATTAGGGGTTGGTGCTCCTTTCGTTGGTGCAGATAAATCAGGGGTTGGTGCTCCTTCCAGTGGGTGTTGGTAAATTGATTGTAAAATTGATATTTTACAAAGGCTAGATTTGGATGGGAGTCCAAACAGATCAATTTTTGAGGAGTAGCCAAAGCTGGTGAACCTCGGTACATCTTGTGTTGTGTGATGCTCTCTTGTTATATTTGCTTTATGTGGTTTTAAGCTTTCATTTTTTTGGCTTTAAGAGTTGAAGTTTTAAGTTTTAAAGAGCCACACTGATTCACCCCCCCTCTCAGTGTCATTGTGAGACTAACAAAATTTTGGCCATCTTATTTTAACATAGTAGAAGAAATGAAGAAGACCCCCTCAAAAGCAAGCATGTACGATGCCCTGTAGTTTCTCGATCAAATTGATCTCTTGCAAGAATATTTAAGGTCGATGAAAAATAAAGGTAGGAACCCATCCTACTCAAATACATTCTAGGAAAACCTAACATCTATCACTGGGAAAAATAGACCACCTCCTTTTTACTTATCTCTTCAAATGGAAGGGTGGGTCATACACAACTACATGATAGACTCAGGTTTTGCTACTACAGTAATACCAAAAGCAGTGTGTGACATTATGGGAATGGAGTACACTAGAAGCAACCCAGGAGTTCTACAGTTGGATGGCACTCCAGTCAAGACTGTAGGAGTAATTAAAGACATCCCCATAAAGCTTCATAGGATGCCCCAAATGGTGGTCATACAAGAAGTGGTAGTTGTGGATTTAGCACCATACTTCGGCATGTGTTTGTCCAGAGAATTCATAGCTAAGATAGGAGGATATCTATCTCTGGACTACTCACATTTGGAAATACCTTTTAAGGGTAGGAGGATCAAGATATTTAATGAAAAACCATCTACTTTTCACATAGAAAAGATAGAGGAGGCCGACACTATAAGTATGATGACCAAAGAAATGGAGGATCTAGATCTAATGGAAGAAACCTTAGAAGAGCTCCAAATAGAAGACCAATTCTCTCTGAAGGATTTCAATGCCATGATAGAAACTGAGATGGGAAGTTATTCCATTGTAAAGCAAAAAAAATAATTGGCACCTGCTCTCAAAGAAGATGAGTCTACCAGTTAGCTTTGGAAGCTTTTCTTCAATGGAGCTAGATGCAAGAATGGAGTTGGTGCTGGAATAGTCTTAATTTCTCCCATAGGAAAAGAAAGAATTTTCTCTTACAGGTTGACGTGGAGTTGCACCAATAATGCAGCAGAGTATGAGGTGCTTTGTCTGGGCCTGAGAAAGGCCGAGAAACTAGGGGTTAAGTAGTTACAAATTTATGGAGATTCAAAACTTATCATGAATCAAGTCACGGGAAAATGTACAAGTAAACAACATTACTTAAAGGCATACATAAATAAGGTGTGGGACCTTTTAGAAGCCTTCGAGGCTCTAAATATGAAGTCTATTCCTAGAGAACAAAATACCCACGCTAATTTGTTGGCGTCTGTAGGAGCAAACTTTTGCCCCATCAACAACGTCATTCAGAAATCTAAGATGGTTAGACTCATATATAGACCCTTTGTGCCAGAAAAAATATTTTCTGGCAAGTTTTTGAAAATGATGAGCAAATATTAGATTTTTTAATCTATGAAATGAACTACTCGAGTAGCAGAACGTTGCAAGATGAAGAAGAAGAAGGATTGATTCAATTGAAGAATAATCATATTCCCAAGGGACTTATCACCCTTGAGAGTCTTTTTGATAACAATGATAGGGTAGTAGGCCATAAAATAAAAGTTGATAAACGCCGGTATAAAGAAGTCCAACTAGAACCGGGAAAAATGATTAAGGTAGGAGTTAATTGTATAGTAGAAGAGTTAAACCAAATCAGGGAATTGTGCAAGAAATTTCCAGATATTATTGCTTGGGTGTACAATGATCTTAAAGTGTATAGGAAAGAGGTTATACAACATACCATTGAGTTAGAGGAAGGTGCTAAACCTTTCAGGCAAAAGCAAAGGCCTATGAATCCAAAGATAGAGGCCTTGATGAAACAAGAATTGTTAAAACTCCTTCAAGCTAAGATAGTGTATCCTATTAAACATTCTACTTGGGTAGCAAACCTAGTCCCAGTTAGAAATAAAAATGGGGACATTAGACTGTGCATCAATTTCAGGAACTTGAACAGGTCTTCACTCAAGGATCATTACCCACTTTCATAGATAGACCAGATTTTACACACAGTTGCAGGAGCAGAGAGATTTTCCTTGTTGGATGGTTTCTCTGGGTATAATCAGGTATGGGTTAGAGATGAAGATCAATATAAAACTACCTTTACCACCAAGTGGGGAACATTCACCTACCAAAGGATGCCTTTTGGGTTGTCTAATGCAGGAGCAACTTTCCAACGGGCAATGGATGTAGCCTTCGGAGAACTTGCTAATAAGATCATAGTCATCTATTTAGATGATATGACAATTTTTTCTCACCATAAAGAAGATTACATAATACACATCGAGAGGGTATTTGAAAAATATAGGGAATTTGGGATATCCTTGAACCCAAAGAAATCCATATTCGTTGTAGAGGAAGGTATTCTACTTGGTCATGTCATCTCAAAAGTTGGATTGGCCATAGATCCTGATAGAGTGAAAGCACTCTTAGAACTTCCCTTACCAACAAACAAGAGGGGCTTGCAGTATTTCTTTGGATAAATAAATTTTGTGTGCAAGTTTATCACAGATTTTGCACAGATTGTTAAACCAATGATAGAACTACTAAAGAAGGATGCACCGTTCAAATGGATAGATCCAAGGAAGAATGCTTTCAGATATATTTTAGAGGAAATAACTCAAGCACCAGTGCTTGTTAACCTTGACTACTCCCAAGATTTTATCTTATATGTTGTCGGGGAGCAAGAGAGTTATGTTGTGGTTCTCACTAAGAAAGGAATAGATAATGAAGAAAGACCTATAGCTTTTCTAAGTGCCACCATGCATGATCACGAGGAAAGATATAACTTTATTGAGAAATAAGTATATGCTGTCATGAAGTCTCTGAATAAGTTCAAACACTTCCTGTCACAGAGTAGAATCATTGTTTATGTGATCCATCCTGATGTCAAGAATTTTATAATACAAGGAGAACTTGGTGAAAAGAGAGTTGGTTGGGTAACAAAAATACAAGAGTATGATGTAGAGATACACCCAACAAAAATAGTAAGGGGTAGAGCCCTATGCCAAGAGTTGGCCAAGCAGGCTTTGAATGATCATGCAACTCACCAAAGCATAATGTTGAATGCAGAATCAGATCAAAATCTAGAGAAAGCTGACTAGATTGATGCTCTCGTGGAGTACTTTCAGACTGGAAGATGTCCTGATAATCTGAATGCTTCATAGAGAAGAAGATATAGGACCCAAGCATTGAGATACACCCTTTTATCAAAAGGGTTATATAGAAAAAATATAGATGGCGTACTGCTAAAATGCATAAGGGAAGATCAAAAACAAAAGGTGTTGAAAGAGTTTCATGGAGGTCTCTCTAGGGGTCACTATTCAGGAAGAACTACTGCTTTGAAGATACTCAGAGCAGGTTGCTATTGGCCTTCTATTTTTTTTGATACTTTCAAAATAACCAAGAGTTGTGAGCAATGCCAGAGATATGTAGGGAGGAACAAAAATGCCCCTATGCCTCTAAAATCTATCCAAGTTGAAGAACCTTTTCAATAGTGGGGGTTAGATTTTATTGGGGTAATAGAGCCTAATTCATCAGTTGGCCACAAATATATACTTACTACCACAGATTATTTTACTAAGTGGGTTGAAGCAATTCCCACTAAGAAAGTTGATCAAGAAGTCGTGATTGAGTTTGTGGAGAGCTTGATTACAAGGTTTGGTATACCTGATTCACTGGTTATAGATAATGGATCAGCTTTCATTGGTGCTAAGATGATTGAATTTTCTAGTAGATATGGTATATATTTGAAGACTTCCTCCAACTACTATCCACAAGGGAATGGCCTAGCAGAGTCTACAAATAAAAACCTTCTCAAGAATCCTGAAAAGAACTTTGAAAGATAACAAGAGGAGCTGGCACTCCTTGATAAACCAAGCACTATGGGCTGATAGGATTTCAATTAAGAAATCCATTGATACATCGCCCTATTCCTTGGTCTATGGAAAAGAGGCTATTCTGCCTATACACATGGAGATACCAGCTTTAAAGTTACTCAATCAGATGGATGTTGAAGGAAGTCAACCAATGGATGCCAAGTTAATGCAACTCTTACAACTAGAAGAACAAAGGGAGCAGGCCTATAATCACCACCAGAAACATGTGATCGACACAAAAGGGTGGTTCAATAAAAATACTACCTTCAAAAAATTTAAGGTTGGAGACTCGATTTTGAAATGGAATGAGAGAAAGGCCAAGCCGGGCAACCACCAAAAATTTGATGCCTTTTGGGAGGGTCCTTTTGAGATAATTGTTGAAAAGCAATTTAATTCATTTCAACTAAAAAATCAGTAGGGTGTAATTCTACCCATAATAGTGAATGCTTTTCACTTAAAACTCTACTTCAAGTAAAACAAGGAGAATTTCATGTACATTATGTATATTGTATAGTAGTTTGTAAATATTTCAAAGTTTCCAGCTTGTAACGGTTTTTGTCATCATTTCATGACCCTCCAAGGTCAACTAGGAAAAAGACAAAAATATAAAAAAGAGGAGGAAAAGAAATAAAAGCACCATTTTGTTGGTATATAACAGTTCAAATTCAAAATATGCCATGTAGCCTTCTGATGGTTGGTGGGAAGGCACTCCTTTCATGGATGATCGATGCCTTGAAGAGCACAAATTCTCAGTTAATGTGGCTGTCAGTGATTGGTCAAAAAATTTAGCATGCGAGAAAGTGTCAGAAATGATGTGCAAGAAGATTCGAGAAATATGGATGCACCAACCATAGTTAATGCAGCTCATGCATAATATTTCAAATCGATGTAAAGAAACCCTAATTCATTTTTGAATGAATGTCTCTACCACAACTCACTTGCTATCTTTGCTCTCAAGTTCGAACCCAGTACAAACAAGCTCTACAAGTGTTTTCACATGGCTCCCAAGAAAAGTAGTCAGAAGGCAACAATGGCAGCATCATCTTCCATTTCCATGGTGACAAGATGCGAAGATGAAGTAGGCAAGAAATTTGTTGATAGGGATGCCATAATTGGTGACACTGTTATGACATGGAAACCTCTAGAGAAAATTTAGAGATATATTGAAGAGAGAATGGCTACAGGTATCACTGCATCTTCTCCGACCACTTTCACGTTCAATTCTCTACTTTACTGGTATGTGTATATTCTTGTTCATCCTTGTCCCAAATTAATTAAAGCTATTGCTAGTTTCTACGACATCAAAGAAAATACTGTTAGGAACTCCCAAGGTAGAACCCTTTTTACTCTAAGCCCTGATGTTTTCATTGATGCTTTTGCCACTGGCCATGTACCTACTCTTGAGCCAAAATCTTTTGACCTGACAGACCAGGCAAAATATTTTGTTTCATCTGAGAAGATGAGAAATTTTCTAGCAATGCAATTGAAGAAACCACCTCCTGGAGGGACTATGCCTGAAACCCCCATTCCTCTGATGGATTTCAAAAATCTAGAACTATATTCTATTTTAGCTATGGTGGCAGGCCTGAAGACAGATGAAAGAGTTTATGGGTGGCAGATTACACTGGTCAATTGCCTATCAAACCCTAAAAATTATGATTCCTCAATTATGGATAAAAGTGTCAGGCCCATGTTTTTTGATTGGCTAGAATATATTTTTCTCCAGGTCCATGAAGGTTTGTCTTCGATAAAAAGAGGTTCTCACTCCTCTTTCAAGTTTTCTTCATATTTAGTATGGGTTTTCTTCTATTTTATGGCTCAAGAGCTAGCTTTCATTTCTATAAATGATAAAGATGAGAAAGGGAGGACTTTGCCTATATACGAATGGACTAATATTTTGTATAAGATATAATCATATTATGATTTCAATAGAGAATTTTTGGGGCTAACCCTCAAAATTATGTATGGAGAAATAAGTAGGTTAAACCCAAATGCTGTAAAAGTTCTACAAAATAAACATGTAGAGGAGGGTGACTGGTTTATCCTCACTCAAGGGGTTGTTATTCGATTATACGGGTTTATTGGAAAGCCCTTTTTGCTACCACATTATGTTACTGATAGATTATTTGCTTTAGAATATGTTAGACAAACTGAGCAAATAAATTTCAAATATGGTACAGGTATAGGTAAAACTGGTACTTGTACAATGTCATTCCAATTTGAAGGTATTATTGTTTCAAAAAAGGGCAACATGAACAAATTGCTCAAGTTCTAAGTGAGTTAGGGTTGATAGAAATGCCACAATGATGGAAGTATGATCCCATCAACATATTTGTAGAAAGGCAAGCGATTCTAAACAAAAATCCTATAAAAATTTATCACATGTTCCCTAGACAAGACATCAAAAGTTGTAGAAACAATGTTGAGGATGAGGCATTAGAATGGCATGTAGAAAGAATGCAACCACTACCCCCATGGCATGATTTTTATGAGCATGTGGTTGAATATGATCCCAAGAACAATCCTAAGCATGTTCTGGATGATAAGGTTATTAATAGGATGCAGAAAAAGGGGTAGAATGGATAGTGGGGAAAATTCATGAATGGTGGATGATGAGAGTCCAAACTAATATGATTGATTCATGGTGGCCTGTCAACAATGACATTGAATTTTTAGTCTGCTATGATCATTATCAAGCTACCTGGTCAAGGAATTTCACCAAAAAGGTACCTTCAAGCATTGGCGGCAGCAAAGAGACAAGCCCTAAAGCTGCTAAAAAATAGAAAGTGGACCAGGGAAAAGGTAAGAAAGTTGCAGTTGAGCAACAAGAATCTCATGCACAGACAAGGCTTAGGTCCTCAAAAAATAAGTCCACTGAAACTATCTTCACAGAGGAACAAAGGAAAAAGTATGTAAAAGCACCTCAAATGATGGTGAAGATGGGTTATGATGGCAGGGGACTAGGAAAATATGGGCAAGGAATTATTGAACCCTTGCCAGTGGAGAAAAGAGGAAAGCATCTGGTGCTCGATGCAGATCTATCAAAAATAAGAGCCATATCTTCTGAGGCTCCAAAATTTGTTCCCCCTCTCCCTCCGATACTAAATCAGATGAAGTGCCTCTTGGCACTAAGAAAAGAAAACTGAAATCCCTGGTAGGAGGTCAATAGAAAAGAAACAAACAGGTCGACACGACTCAAAAAGTTGTAGAAGGCATCCAGGGTGGTGAAAATCAATAGCAGGAGACTGCTGAACATTCTGAAGTTGTTAGGGAAAATGAGCAAGTTTCTCAAGACACTAAATATGTTTCACATAATGATGAAATAGTTGAAAATCCTGATGTTCAGGAAGAAGCTCAGAATGAAATAATTGATAATAGCACCGACTTTGCTCAAGAGGGGCTAGACACAATTATTTTTGAAAATATAATAGTTAAAAAAGAGGTTGTTGAACACAATAGGAATCAACATGGAGAGATTCCTCAAAATGTTGAAATAATAGATTTAGAAGAAGATACATATGTTGAAGAGAATGAGGGTGGAGAAAGAGAAGTGACAGGAACCCCTCAACAAGAGGAAGTTGAAAAGTCTATTGCTGATGAGGTTAATGAAGAACACATAATGGAAGATGAAAACTAATGTGTACTCATGACTAGACCAGGTATGGCTTCTCTATTCTCTCATTCTTCTCTTCCTACTCATTCCCGAATTAAGTCTCCTTCCATTTCTATTCCAAAGAAAGATATAATGTTTCCCTTGAAACAATGGTTGCTTTCTCCAGAACCAGTATCATCTTCACAGATTCAATCTGAAGTTGGTCAATCTTCAGAGTCACTCACTCATCCTGTAGTTGCTCCTTTGGATGGGAGTACCACTTTGGTATCAACCCCATTCCTCCCTGGTGCATGCATACCAACTATGAGGTCCACCTCTACTGCAACTACTGAAAATCACCCAACTTTTTCAAAATTGAAGGATCTGAGAAAGGCAAACAAAAATGCCTTGGATTGGTGGGCTTCCCACTCTACTGAAGCTTCTAAAGCTCCAGCCCGTACACAAGAAATGATAGCACTTGACCCCACCACTATGCAGCGGAAGAAGGTGAAGTTGACCCCAAAAGTGAAGAAGCCTGAGGGTGATATGATGATAGAAGATTATCAAGTGGAAAGTGTAACTGAAGACATTACTCAGCTTCATATGCAAGATGAATGGGGAATGGTCCAAGCTCACCTAGGGACAATTTACTTGCATGGAGAATATTTTAAAGAAAAATTCAATAAAGAGCAAGAAGCCAAAAAAGAATGTGAATCTACCTTGCAAGAACAAAAATTGATGGAAAAAGCCTTAAAACTGGAGGCTAAAATATGGGAGGACAGATTCAATGAAGCTATGAGTGAAGCAACCAAATATAAGGAAGAACTTGAAAAATCAACTACACAAATTCAATCCTTGAATCTACAAGTACATGAACTTCAGCAATAGGTCCAAGAGAAGCAGAACGAAGCACATGACCTGTCAAAAGAAAAGGCCAAAGTAGTAAGGAAAGAAATATTTGAAGATATTCTGTTGCTCAGTCTGAGAGCAAGGCCTATGTTGATATATTTGGCTAAAGTCAAGGAAGTGCTTGAAGTGGTTGGAGATGAGTTGAAAGCTTCAGTAAAATTCTTACAGAAAATATTAGATGCTGCAACTAAAATTCAAATCTTGTCTGATAATATGCCTGAAAATATTGCTGCCAAGATCCGAAGTGAAGCCTGGTCTCAGGCTAAAATTACAGCCAAAAGTTTCTTCAGAAGATTCAAACTTGTAAATCAAGGGGCAAAACTTCTTCATGAGTTGGAAGCTGAAGCTAAGGGACTAGTAAAACATTTAAACTTAGCAAACAAATGTGGACTTTCGTATCTTTGGGATGAGAATTCAAATGTTCTAAGTGAAGATGCACTCACAACATCCCTAAGATATTTTATTAATGATGAATCTGAGATAGAAGGCTGGGAAGAGCCTGTGGAAGAAGCATGTGTGTTCTCTATGATTCAAAATCTCACACAGATTAAGTCATGTTTGCAAGAACTAATTTTGAGATATAAGATAGTGTCTCATGATAAAGTGGAAGAGTTGCAGTATGTGTATCAGTTATTCATGGAATCATCAGATCCTGATGATGAAGCGTGGAAGTAGGTTTGCCTCACCTACAAAAAAGTGATCAAGATGATAGAAATGCAGAAAAAATCCAAGCAAGTAGATCAAAGACAACTGATAGAGGGTGGGACTAGCGGCCAGTCATAAAGAGTTTCACAAAAATTTAAATTACTAAGATGTTAATGTAACATTAGTAAAATATGCATAAGCATGTAAGAGGTAGTTTGAAAGGTAATGTTTTACTTGTTTAAGAAATTCTTTTCTGATTTTCCAAAACTTCCTCTTCCATATTGTTTTGACTCCATTTCCCAATGGATGAAGGTCCTGGATTCTAATATTTTTGCAAGAAAAATTCCTCGGAAGGTGCCAAGAATGTTAGTCTAAAAATACTACCCTGAAGATAGCAAAGGTTTTGAAGGCTCAAACAGGTTTTGAAGGTTCAAACACCAATTTCCCATTTTTGTGAAGTGAAGAAGCGAAAAAAACTAAGGCATGCAACATGTCATGATTTCGTGACATGTCGATGTTTCATGAAGCACATGGTGAGAAAAAGACTAAGGTAGGTGAAATGTCATGATTTCACATGTCAGTGTTTCATAGGCTCAAAGCAAGAGAGAGATCAAGACCAGTGAAATATCACGATTTCACAACATATCAGTGTTTCATGGGCTCAAAGCAAGAAAAAGACTAAGGTAGGTGAAATGTCATGATTTCGTGACATGTCAATATTTCATGGGCTCAAAGCAAGAGAAAGATCAAGACCAATGGAATGTCACGATTTCGTGACATGTCGACGTTTCGCAAGCCCAAGGCGAGAAAAGGACCAAGATGGATAAGATGTCACGATTTTATGACATGTTGAAATTTCATGAGCTCAAAGTAGAAGAGGAGATCAAGACTTCAGAATGTCATGATTTCATGACATAACTGAATTACGTGAAACAAAGATATAAATAGAATCTGCCTTCAAAGGAACATGTCGAAACTGATGGTAGATCATGATTGAGCATCAAATCTTAAACTTTTGCCATTGGTGATTTGATTACCTGACTGAACCAATGAGAAATCACGTAAAATATGTTGGTGCATTTGGCAACACTTTTATTGTAATTGATTTTGTGTCAGGATTTGGTAGCTATCGAAGCATGCTTGTTTTAGAGTATATATAGTAGGGAGCATACCCTGAATAAGGGTCGGCTCTTAGACATTTACAAGACTGGATGTATGTACTCTAGATTCAAGCAATAAGATAGACTTCTATTGGCTTCTAGTTCACTATGTGCAAGTGTATGTATTAACATTTGATGCTTCTATTTACATTACTAAGTTATACGTTGTATTTGTTCTATTATCTGGACTCATGCACAATATAAATAGTATTGTTGGAGCTAAAGATTTGATATATGTATGTGTTAGATTAATATCTAAATCACATTAAAGAACTATGATTTCTGCATGAAGAAATATCAAATGCTTAGATTTTGAAGTTATATGTATTCATATTTGTTGTTGTTTAAACTGCACCAAGAGAAAAGCTCTAGCTATGGCTATATTTCCATTTCTTTTAGTAAACCCTTCTCTCCCTTTTCTCACAAAAAACCACCAAGGAACCAACCTTCTCTGGATATTAGATGGAACCCTTCAATACCAAGTCCGTCTACTCAATGTTGGCAAGGTCGTGGCGCAATCATAACCATAGGCCGATTTTGCACCAACATGATCCTAACTATGATACTTCCACTTTGCTTCATGTTATAAATTCACTATGTGCTTTCACTTCATTGGTCTCCTATAGGTTTGGGTGCTTAAGTAGCTTCAATGCTCCTTTGAATTGAATCTGTGTGGCACTATGATATTGACTAGTGTTTGTAGGTTACTTTTAACACTCCTACCTTTCTCGACTGATGAACAATAATAAATATGCTTTTAACCTCCGAATGATGATTTTTAATGCTCAAGGAATAGGCATTACTCTTTTATTTAATGCTCTCTATTTGGATTATTTATCTGATGTGCCAAGTGGCAACTCTTTCACTTGCACGTAATTCTCCTTCAGCATCTATTAAACCATATATATCTTTCCAACGAATGCACTACTATTTCTTATCTTCAAAATTTCCTTTAGGTGAAAGTTGGCTCTATTTCAATAGTGATTCGATGGAAGCTTCGATCGTGCTACTCTTTAGCTAGAAATCCATCAATGATATAGATTGGTAATACCTCTTTCTTCTTCACTGTATCTATCTTCCTTTCACTGTAATCAATTGTTTTCCTTAGTGTTATCTTCTACATTGGTAAATGATTGATAGATGTCTACTTGTTATGTTGTCCTCCCTACGTGGATCTACATTGGATAATGAGATTCTACTATTGGTTGTAGGTATACGCTACTATGGGTGCTCAACTCGATGGTGGATGTGGTGTCTTTAGACACCTTAAGACTTGTGTTATATGAGCCCTTTGTTGGCTCTCTACCTCGCTCAAATAGTGCTCTCTTTTTGGTTGCTTTGTAATGTGTCTTGTTGGTTGTTGAAGTGTCCCTAAGACACTCAAGCTTTATCCTTATTTTTCTACATAGGACAAGAAGATTAATGGTGCAAGAAACTAATGTAAATAGTTTTACAATAGTTAGAATATAATACTTGAATTTGCACCTATATCTAAGATCTTCCAATCTCCTTTTTGCAAGCTTTCTTTTTGCTTTGATGAGGAATCTTCTTTGCAGGTAGGGGATGATTTGATGTTGTCTTCTTTACTAGAAAACTCTCTCCTTTTCTTGGTAGCTTAATAATGAATCCAAGCACTTAATCATACAACTAATATGCTTAATATTGCACTAATTTTTACCTTCACTGAAAACCTTAGTGCACCTTTAATAAGGTTTAACATAAACTAATATAGTGCAATTACAATCTCTCCTTATTACTCCTGTAAATGAACTCTTAAAGTAACTTGGAATATGCACTATAAGTTATGCAAACTTAATGTAGTCTTCTTTGTTGTAACTAGATAATAGGAAGATGATATATATCCAAATCCTATTTAATGTGCACGTATAAACCTTAAAAGTAACTAGTTTATGCACTCTCTTGAAGAGTATAATATGCAACTTTTTCTTTGCAACTTATTGAAACTCTAATAAGGTGCTTAATGGAATTGAATAATTAAAGTTCAACTAATGAACCTATTTGCATCCAAGTTGCTTACCTTAACAAACTTTGTAGATGAAGGATTGCAAGGTTATTAGATTTACCTTTTTGCTACCTTTAACTAGATGATTTTGAAACTCTACTTGGCTATCTGAAATAAATTTCTAAATGTCTTTTTTGTAGCCCCAAAATACCCTCTAACTTGATGCCCTTTAATTGTAGTAGGTGACTTCGATTCTCATTAAGGATGTATCATGGAACTCTAGACCTTGATGGTGTCCAACTTGCTATTTTTTTGCTATCCTCAAATATGATAGATTTCATATTGTAAAGTATTCAATATTGAAATGCTATCCTTTAATCTCATAAATTTGGTAGGACACTCCCCCAAATTGTAGCTAAGATTTTTCTTCAAGAAATTTTCAGTGTTCTACTATAGATTCAACAAACCCCTATCTTTGAAATGTGACTTTTAGCTATGAAAGGCAATATTCAAACCTCTCGGGTTTGGTAGTAATGTCTAACTCCTTTCTCATTCAACCTCCTTATAAAATTCTAACTTCAATCTAGACCTTCTTCTCAAGAATATGAAAATATGGAGGTCTTCACTAATCTTCTCGAATATTTGGCAAGCTCCTTGCTAAATCCTTCTCCCTTGGGCTTTTTGTCGGATGGCAAAAACTGTCCCAAGTTCTTTACTATCAGGAATTTTCCTTGGTGGTAAATTTCTTCAATGAGTTCTCCTAGGAACTCCTTTAATGGCTTTCTCTAAATTTTGAACTAAGGCTCTCCAAGCCTTCTCCTTGTTTCTCCTTGAGACCTCACTAAGGTCTTCAATATTGCAGCTCTTATTGTCTTCCATATGAGACCTTTCCTTCAACCTTATACTATGGAAGTGTTGGTAATGATATATTCTTCTAAGATATATGAAAATTACTACTTCTAAAGTCTAGAATGAGAGTTTTGTTAGTCCTTCACTCTACAATCCATAGTATTTAATGGAGATCACCAACCTCCAATCTTCTAAAATTGGGAGTTTTTCAATGGGACCTTTTAAGGGTCTCTACAACTTCTTCAAGGTGAAGAATTCAATCTCCAATGGATATCACCAATATCCTATCTTCACCAAGACTCTTCTCTAGAGTCTTCTTGAATCAGTAGTAAGGCTACTATGACCTTTTCTTCTGTAATCGACAGGTTTCAATTTTTAATGGAGATCATCAATCTCCAATATCCTCCTGGACTCATATTTGGAGTCTCTTCTTCCTTGATTCTATAATAAGGCTACCATGGTCTTTTCCTCTCTTCTACAATTTGTAGGTCTACAACTCTTGTAATGGAATCTTTTTTTAGGTCTCTAAAATATTTAGTCTTCTACTTGTTTTTGCAAGTGTTGGAATGATTCTAATAAATATATTCTTCCTAGATCTATGTAGGAAGCTTCCCAAAATTATCTGAATCTCATTTTCCTACAACAATATGTTAGAAACTAGAACAGAAGAATTTATAATTTTGGATATAATGAACTTCACTAGTTGATTTGACAATCTAGTGGGATATATGTTGAGTCCTAGTCTTCATGAGTTTTTCTACAACCCTATGGAAATACTGGCCAAATGTAATCTCAAACATTTTATAAAAGAGATTTTTGGATTTCTCTCAACCTCACTTGTGGATCTCCCTATTTCCTATCTGATCTACCATGTGCTCTAATACCACTGTTAACTTTTGATGAGATGATAGTACAGGAAACACAACCATAATATGCAAGATAACTAATCTGAGATGACTATAAACTAATTAAAAAATAATATATATGAAAATAATGATATGAACATCTACAAATAAATAAAAAATATACCATTAATAAAAGTTACAATAATAGTACAATGCTATATAATGAAGGACATGAACACTCCATGAAAGGATATGAAAGGACTACATTGTACCATACTACTAAACTATACCACACACTCTCTATATTTACTACTCCTCATAAAATAACTCACTATGAGGCCTTTATATAGGAAGATAGATTCCTTGGCCCGTATTCTACCTAATACTCATATACATGTGGACTACATGCACATTTACAACTTGCATATTGACACTTGCGCATTTACTACAATACTTAGAAGTAATTTACTAACTTTACTCTAAAGTAAACTCCTACTTTAGTAATGTACCAAAGGTGGTACATTTACATGACCCAAATGATGTAATATACTATAACACCCCCATGTATTACATTATTTGTGTATTGAAGAATCTATTCTTCAATATAGATCTTTATCTTGGTCCTCAAAATTGAGCCCTTCCCTTCAACCTCCTTCATTGTCTTCTTTGTTTGAATTTTGATGAGTGTCTTTATCTTGTTTAGGTTCTTCCTCTTTTCTAGATAGAATATATCAATTAAAGCATAGTGTAGTTGTCCCCTCATACTTTTAATTTTGAACCTTCCATTTATTCTTCTATTTTTATGATATATAGGTTCTTCATTCTCTCCAATCTATTCCTCAAAAACTGCATTAGTATTATTTTAAAACATAACAATATACATATATATTTTTAAGGATTTATCCAATAGCTTCAATATCATTTTGAGGTATAATAAAACACACATTAGCTCCATTTATGTATGTGAATTCAACCACCCTTTTAATTTCTACTAACTTGGATACTAAAATGAGATTAGATGTTAATCCAGGAACATACATTACATTATGTAGTAGAAAGTTTGGAAACAATTTACTAGGTGATACACACCCATATCCATGTATATGATAGTTATTTCCATATGAAATTTTCAACTTGTAGCTATTAGTGACTTCAATAAAATAAAACCAATGTAGATTTCCTATCATGTGGTGACTTGCTCCTAAATCAATATACCAAATGTCCTTTTCACTTTGACCTGTGAAATCATTTGAAGTGATTTTGCATATATGATATGGTATATTGGATGGATTCTGATCTTGAGTTCTTTTATAGTGTGTATTATGATGAAATGTGTCTCTTTCTACTTTATCCATTCTAGTGTATGATAGGGTTCTTTCAATACTTTAGATATATTCTTTGAAGTAGTCTACCTTATGACTCCCTAGTTTAAATTATATGACTCTATTTTGATAAAGACCTTTCCAAGGCTTAGATTTTATAGAATATTTATGTCTCCCTGATTTAGTTTTGTAGGACTCCTTATGTCTCCCTAGTGATTATATTAAGCTATAAGCTTGATAAATTTCTTAGTAAGTAATAGTTCACCTTTTGGGTTGATTTTGTAATATTTTGTGAATAACAATAATCAATTTCTATTTTACCTTATCTCTCCTAATGAACTATGCACTTATCAATTTGAAGTTCTCTATGGTTGGATTTATTTTATCCCTTTAATGTGAGTATGAGACAAATGTAACCAATTAATTCCAACTCTTTTAGATGCTTAATGAACTTCCTTCTTCTACCTTCAATAGTTTGATTTTCTAAATTCCAATTAGCTAAGATTTGATGTAGTATACCTTATAACTTCTAATTGGAGGAAAGTAAATATTAAATGATATAGAAATTTTACCTCCCTTCAACATATGGTGAGTGAGCTTCTAAATTTGGGTGTTGATGAGTAGTCATTGCTCTTGTCTAATCGACGTTGGTCTTCTCCTCTAGAACGATGGTGGTCTTCCCTTCTCAACCCGACCATTCAATGTTCTATTTCATCATTGGTCTTCACTCCTCGAACGACACTGGTATCTTCCTTAGAATTCAATGCTCTATTTCATCACTGGTCTTCGCTCCTCGAATTATGTTGATTTCTTCTTCACACCTTGAGTATTCAATGCTCTATTTTCTCTTTCCTTTCAAACAATGCTAGTGTATGATAGTCTTGTTACACTTTGACCATGATTATGATGCTTCCACTTAGCTTCATGCTATCACTTCACTATGTGCTTTCACTTCATTGTTCTACTATATTTTTGGGTTCTTAAGTATCTTCAATGCTCCTTTGGATTGAATCCATGTGGAACTATGATCTTGGTTGGCGTTTGTAGGTTACTTTTAATGCTCCTACCTTCCTTGACTAATGAGAAATAATGAATATGCTCTTTAACCTCTGAATGATGATTTTTAATGCTCAAGGAATGGGTGTTACTCTTTCATAAAATGCTCTCTATATGGATGCTTTATATGATGTGCCAAGTGGTAACTCTTTCACTTGCATGTAATGCTCCTTCAACATCTATTAAACCATATATATCTTTCCAATGGATGCACTATTATTTCTTATGTTCAACACTTCCTTTAGATGAAATATGGTGCTACTCTTTAGCTGGAAATCCATCCATGATATAGCTTGGCAATACCTCTTTCTTCTTCATTGTATCTACCTCCCTTTCATTATAATGAGTTGTCTTCCTTAGTGGTATCTTCTACATTGGTAAATTATCGATAGATGTCCACTTGTTATGTTGTCCTCCCTACATGGATTTGAACTAGATAATGAGCTTATATTGTTGGTTGTAGGTATATGATATTGTGGGTGTTAAAATTTATGGTGAATGTGGTGTCTTTAGACACCTTAAGACTTGTGTTATATGAGTCCTTTATTGGCTCTCTACCTCGCCCAAATAGTGCTCTCTTTCTGGTCGCTTTGTAACATGTCTTACCGACTATTAAAGTATCCCTAAGACACTCAAGATCTATCCTTATTTTGCTATGTAGGACAATAATATTAATGGTGCAAGAAACTAATGTAAATAGTTTTACAATAGTTAGAATAGAATACTTGAATTTGCACCTATATTTGAGATCTTCCAATCTCCTTTTTGCAAGCTTTATTTTTGCTTTGATGAGGCAACTTCTTTGTAGGTAGGGGATGATTTGATGTTGTCTTCTTTACTAGACAACTCTCTCCTTTTCTTGGTATCTTAATAATGAATCCAAGAACTTAATCATGTAGCTAATATGCTAAATATTTTACACTAATTTTCACCTTCACTGAAAACCTTAGAGCACCTTTAATAAGGTTTAATAGAAACTAATTTAGTGCAATTATAATATCTCCTTATTACTTCTGTAAATGAACTCTTAAAGTAACTTGAAATATGCACTATAATTTATGCAAACTTAATGTAGTCTTATTTGTTGTAACTAGATAATAGTAAGATGATATATATCCAACTCCTATTTCAATGTGCAGGTATAAACCTTAAAAGTAACTATCTTTTGCACTCTCTTGAAGACTATAATATGCAACCTTCTCTTTGCAACTTCTTGAAACTCTAATAAGGTGCTTAATGGAATTAAATAATTAAATTTCAACTAATGAACCTATTTGCACCCAAGTTGCTTACCTTAACAAACTCTATAGATGAAGGATTACAAGGTGATTAGATTCACCTTTTTGCTACCTTTAACTGAATGAAATTGCAACTCTACTTGGCTATCTGAAATAGCTTTCTAACTCATATTTTTGAAACTCCAAAAGACCCTCTAACTTGTTGCCCTTTAACTATAGTAGGTGACTTCGATTCTCCTTCAGGATGTATCTTGGAACTTTGGACCTTGATGGTGCCCAACTTGCTTCTTTTTTTCTATCCTCAAATCTAAAATATTTCATATTGTAAAGTAGTCAATACTGAAATGCTATCCTTGAATCTCATAAATTTGACAGGGCACTCCCCCAAATTGCAACTGATATTTTCCTTCAAGAACCTTTCAGTGTTATATTGTAGATTCAGCAAACCCCTATCTTCGAAATGTGCCTTTTAGATATGAAATACAATCTTCAAACCTATCAGGTTTGGTAGTAATGTCTGGATCCTTTCTCCTTCAACCTCCTTGTCTAATTATGACTTAAATATAGGTTTTCTTCTCAAGAATTTGAAATTATTGATGTCTTCAACGATCTCCTTGGATATTTGGCAAGCTCTTTGCCAAATCCTTCTCCCTTGCGCTTGTTGTCATATGACAACATTTGTCGCAAGTTATTTACTATCAATAATTTCCCTTGGTGGTAAATTTTTCCAATGAGTTCTCCTAGGAACTCCTTTAATGGCCTTCTCTAAATTTTGAACTAAGGCTCTCCAAGACTTCTCCTTGTTTCTCCTTGAGACCTCACTAAGGTCTTCAATCTCATAGCTCTTACTGTCTTCCATATGAGACCTTTACTTCAACCTTATACTATGGAAGTGTTGGTAATGAGATATTCTTGAATCTATGAAAATTACTACTTTTGAATTCTAGAATGGGACTTTTGTTAGTCATTCTGAATTTTGCAATCTACAATATTTAATGGAGATCACCAACCTCCAATCTTCTAGAACTGGAATTTTTTCAATAGGGTCTTTTAAGGATCTCTCCAACTTCTTTAAGGTGAAGTATTCAATTGGAAATGGAGATCACTAATATCCTATCTTCACCAAGACTCTTCTCTAGAGTCTTCTTGAATCAGTTTTAAGGCTACTATGGCCTTTTCTTCTACAATCTATAGGTTTTGATATTCAATGGAGATCACCAATCTCCAATCTCCTCCTAGACTCATCTCTGGAGTCTCTTCTTCCTTGAGTCTAAAATAAGGCTACTATGGTCTTTTATTCTAATCTACAGGTATGTAACTCTTGTAATGGGACTATTTTTTAGGTCTCTAAAATATTCAGTCTTCTACTTGTTATTGCAAGTGTTGGAATGATTCTAATGAAGATATTCTTCCTAGCTCTATGTAGGAAGCTTCCCAAATTTCTCTGAATCTCCTTTTTCTACAA
The DNA here is from genome assembly GCA_028583015.1 of Wollemia nobilis. Classification (NCBI taxonomy): domain Eukaryota; kingdom Viridiplantae; phylum Streptophyta; class Pinopsida; order Araucariales; family Araucariaceae; genus Wollemia; species Wollemia nobilis. The sequence goes on along the minus strand of JAQPPZ010003077.1, from coordinate 34,034,173 downwards.
CAATATGTTAGAAACTGGAATGGAATAATTTATAATTCTAGAGATAATGAACTTCAATAATTGATTTTTCAATCTAGTGGAATGTATGTTGAGTCCTAGTCTTCACGAGTTTTTCTACAACCCTATGGAAAGACTCTGGCCAAATGTAATCTCAAGAATTTTGTTAAAGAGATTTTTAGATTTCTCTCAACCTTACTTGTGGCTCTCCTTATTTCCTATCTGATCTACCGTGTGCTCTAATACCACTATTATCTTTTGATGAGTCGATAGTACAGGAAACACAATTGTAAGATGCAAGATAACTAATATAATATGACTATAAACTAATGGAACAATAATATGAAGGAAAATAATGAGATGAACATATAAAAATAACTCAAAAATATACCATTAATGAAAGTGATAAAAATAGTACAATGTTATATAATGGAGGACATGAACACTCCATGAAAGGATATGAAAGGACTACATTATACCATACTACTAAACTATACCACACACTCTATATTTACTACTTTCTATAATATCACTCACTATGAGGCCTTTATATAAGAATATAGATTCCTTGGTCCTTACTCTACCTAATACTCATGTACATGTGGACTACATGCACATTTACAACTTGCACATTGACACTTGTGCATTTATTACAATACTTGAAGTAACTAACTTTACTCTAAAGTAAACTCCTACTCTAGTAATGTACCAAAGGTGGTACATTTACATGACCCAAATGATGTAATATACTCTGACTGGTGGAACACATATGTGTATGGAACCAAAATGTTCCAAGTTGTCAAAAAACTAAAATCATGAAGGCAAATCTCAAGAAATGAAACCAATATGTATTTGGAAATATTTTCCAACAAAAGTAGGATCTTTTAGATAACTTTAAGGAAGTGGATTTGAAGCTTCAATAGGAATGAAGATATTTGGAGTTGGATAAAAGAGAAAGAGAGGTTCTTGCAAATTTTCATAATATTTTAGCATAGGAAACTCATTGGAAGTAGAAATCAAGGGCAACATAGCTAAAGGAATGACATCGTAACACAATTTTTTTTATCTCTCAACCATAATGTATAGGAGTGGCAACAAGATAAATAAGCTTAAGCTGGATAATGATGATATAGTAAAAAATGAGGAGGAAATAGCAACATCAACAGTAATTTTTTTTGTAGAATCTATTTTCTAAAGATTAGGAAGAAGATGAGGCAACAATGGACTCCCTTCTTGGTAATATTCCCTTATTGATTTAAGAATAAATGAATAACCTATTACTTCCTTCTTGGAAGAAGAGGTCAAGGAAAGTATGTTTGATATGGTAAAATATAAGTCACCAGGTCCAGATGGATTTTTGACTGACTTCTTCTCGAGTTTTTAGAACATAATAGAAAAAGATGTTGTAGATACAGTAAGAGAATTTGAAGTATCTAATTTATTGCTTCAATATTGAAATAATACTTTTATTATTTTGATCCCAAATAATCATGGAGCCTCTTCCCTAAAATATTTTAGACCTGTTAGCCTCTACAATTCCACATACAAAATCCTCACTAAGACATTGGCCAATAGACTCAAAAGGTACTTTTGACGATCATCTCTTATATGTAGGTAGGCTTTGTTCAAGGGATACAAATAATAGATGGAGTGATGACAATACATGAAACATTGCATTCAATGGATAAGAGGGGTGTTGCAAGTATGTTGCTTAAACTAGATATGAATAAAGCATATGATTGGGTGTCATGGATTTTCTTGGATAAGGTAATGTAGAAATTTGGTTTTGACATTAAGTGGAGATAGTGGATAAAAATATATCTCTTTAGCAAAGTTTTTTATCATATTTAATGGTAGATCAATAGATTTATTTAATGGAAAATGAGGTCTAAGACAAGGAGATCATATTTTCCCATAGTTTTTCATCATCATGACTAAATATTTATGTAGAAATTTGGGTGCAGCCACTGCCACAACAAAGATAAGAGTGATTAAACATGTAGGTAATGTTGTAGTAGTGTCTTACCAAAAATTTATGAATGCCACTATCATCTTGTATGAAGCCTTAATAAAAGAAGAAAATGAGATATTCAATATCCTACATCTTTATGAAATAGCTTCTAATCAAAGTGTTAATTTTAGCAAAAGTTATCTATATTGTCAACACAGCTAGATAAATGCAATAGAGAATATCTAGGCACTAGTGGGGAGATCATTAGGGATATGATACCCCTATACCATATCTATACCCGAGGGCCACCTTGATGTTGTCCACCCTTTGATCCATGAATAATGGGTCATCCAGGTCCTCCTTTCCCATCTATCCATATTAGGAGTGCCTTTGACCCCTAATGGATCCCACCGCACTTGTTAAAACCAATAGTCATTGACATTTGAAATATCTTGTAGGATGTTGAATTAGAACTTTACTCTGTCAAAATGGTATATTTACCACTCACCCTTCTCAAATATGACCCATAAAATCCTCCATATGAAGAACACAAGCTTATACTGAGAGGGGGGGTGAACAGTATAAGACCGCTTTTTACTTTTTCCTTCAAATCAACTTTCAATTCAATATTATGCAGTGTATAGAAAGCAATATTAATAGCAGTAATCAAAGCAATGCACAAAACACCATCCACAATAGAGACACAACAATTTACGTGGTTCACCCAAAGCGGGCTACTCCACGGATAAAATCTCTCACTAAATTTTATCAACTCAAAATCTGGGAATACCTTTCCCGATTACAATGTTTATGGGCACCAACCCAAAGGAGACACCAATCCCCTAGCTCTGCTCTAGCTGGTGATCCTCTAGAAGACCTCTACCTCCTCTGCCCTTAGCAAATGGAACTCTATCCACAGAAGACACCTGTCTTCCCTGCTCTGGCTGGAGACCTCTGTCCTCAACTCTATCACCTCCAAAGCTGGTCCTCGAAATTGCACTAAACACAGTCCTTCGGTCTAGCACAAATGTCCTCGATCTCTTTCTCTGATCTGCACCAAACACAGTCCTTCGGTCTGGCACAAATGTCTTTGTCCTCTTTTTTTGGTCTGCACAAAAACACAGTCCTTCGCTCTTTTTGCGCAATCACAGCTGCACTTGATCAAACTTCGACCTTTGCACCTCTACGCAATTACAGCCGCATAGTCTTCGCGCACTCTGCTTCCTTGCGATCTCTCTCACTTGGAAGATTCGATAGAATGCACTCTGCTCTCGGCGATCGAACTTCTTCTCTTCGCATAGTCTGCGAACGCCGCTCTTCGAACACACACTTCGATCGATATCTTTTTCTCTCCAAGCAGCCCTGCTTTTATACTAATACTTTCAAGATCAAAACCTTGATCTTAGTCGATTGCTACCCTTAACTTCATCGACTGCAAAACCCTAAACTATGTCGGCTCAAATTTAACTCTGTCGGCTTCAACCGCCTCTATGGTTCTATAGCTTTTCTCATGAAACTACAACATGTCACGATATCATGACACCTTTGCAACCGAACACTATCTTATGGCTTTTGTCATGATATCATGACACTTTTTGCTTCTGCTGATGTCATCTTCTCTTCTATCATGAAATCATGACCCTTCTGTCTTCATGGCCTTCTTCTCTGCTTTTGTCATGAAATCATGACACTTTTGCCTCTACTGACGTCATCTTCAATTCTGTCATGAAATCATGACCCTTCTGTCTTCATGGCCTTCCTCTCTACTTTTGTCATGAAATCATGACACTTTCGCTGCCTTGAGCTTCTTTCTGCCTTACACCCAAAACTGGAACATGTCACGAAATCATGACACTTTTGTCTTCATAGCCTTCCTCTCTACTTTTGTCATGAAATCATGACACTTCACCTATGGAAGACATGCTTTCAGTTTCTGTCATGAAATCGTGACACTTCTACTATCGTCTGCTATCTTTTCTCCCTGTCATGAAATCGTGACACTTTCTGCATCCGTACGCTATCTTTTTTGCCTATCATGAAATCGTGACACTTTCTGCATCCATACGCTTTTCTTTCATCCTGTCATGAAATCGTGACGCTTTCAGCTTTTGAAAGCTTTCTTTGCAACCTGTCATGAAATCATGACGCTTCTCATTTCAGACTCTTCCCTTTGCTACATGTCATGAAATCATGACAGTTCTCACTTCGAGCTTTTCAGCATGTCACAAAATCATGACAGTCCTCACTTCGTCTTTTGCAGCATGTCATGAAATCATGACACTTTTCGAGATACTTTATCTCTCTTCGAACTTGTCATGAAATCATGACAGTTCACACTACGGACTCTCCCTTCTGCATCATGTCATGAAATCGTGACACTTTTTCGTCCGTACAACCTTCCTTGCATTATGTCATGAAATCGTGACACTTTCCCTTCTTTGCCTTCCTGCACTTTTTGAGTCACGAAAATGCGACATGTCATGAAATCGTGACACTTTCCACCTTGCTTTCTTTCTCTGCCAACATGTCATGAAATCGTGACAGTTTTTCCTGCTTCTTCTCTCTCTTCCAACATGTCATGAAATCACGATAGTTTTGCCAACACTTTCTCTCTCCTCTAAAATGTCACGAAATCATGATAGTTTTTCCAGCACTTTCTCTCTCCTCTAACATGTCACGAAATCATGACAGTTTTTCCAGCACTTTCTCTCTCCTCTAACATGTCACGAAATCGTGATAGTTTTTCTAGCCTGCTGCATACTTTTTCTAACTTGTCTTTTTTCTTTGATCTTTTGCAAATGGGCTACTATGATCTTCTTGGAAACTCATTGTCCATGCTCTGAATAATCTGACATTAAATCAAATTCCTTCAAGAGCTTCTTGACATCAATGACAACTTCTACACTTGAGCAAAGGCAATGTACCCAAGGTACCCAAAATTGCCAACAATCTCCCCCTTTGTCATTGATGGCAAACCTTTACTAAAAACACTTCTCAAGAGCCAAAACTGAAACCAACTGAGCTAACAATTGAGAATCTGCCTTTGAAGTTTTGCTCCCCCTGACTTGAAGCTCTTCTCTTCACTTTGAAGCTCTCCCCCTTACTCATATCTCTCCCCCTTTGTCATCAATGGCAAAGGGTCACCTTTGGGGCTCGGGACTAAGAATGAGCCTCTTAGCTTAGTCCCTCCCCCACCTCCTGATGAGGTGATTAAAATAGGGTTGGGAGTAAAACTCCCATTAGGCACTGATCATCATCAACGTCTATAACTTCCTTCTCGGGCCTTCTCTTGAACTCTTTGTCCATATTTCTGTTCTTATCACTGTTCTTGCTCTTGTTCTCATCCCTGTTCTTGTCCATGCCTTGATCCTTGGACTTGTTTATACCACTGTTCCTATTCCTGTACCTTGGAAGATCAGCTCTACATTGTCTAGCTGTGTGACCTTCATTGTTGCACTTATAACAAGTAACAATATTATTTCTTTTAGGCATACCTATTCTTTGAATCCGCCTGTTCTGACTAACCGTGTACTTGTTATTAGCCTTGCAGAAAATTGCCTTATGCCCAAACTGATTACAAGAGTAGCAATACCCTTGAAAGAAATTGCCACCTCTGAAACTGTCATTTACCTTCCTTACTTGAGTCATGCAATGTACAACCATGTGACCAAACCTGTGACACGCAAAACATCTGCCATGAAATTTTCTTTTATTCGACCTCTTGGGTCCCGAAAACTTCTTCTTCTCAATCTGAATTTTGTTTTCTATTTCTGCGCATCTATCACTCATGGACTCATGATCTGAAGTACTTTCTTCATCAGAACTCTCTTCCTTTTGAAATCTCTTGCTAGATTCCCCAACTTGTTCCTTGTGCGGCTTAACAAAATCGAGACCTATTTTATCTGTTGGTTTTCTTTGACCTTTGATGAGAGACTTAACCCTTTTGGAGCTATCTTGAAACTTGTATAGCTTATCCTTGTACTCTTTAGTTTCCACTTCCAAAGAAGCCATTTTCTGTTCCAACTCATTATATTGAAGAATCTTAGACTCTAACTCGTCCTTGAGTTCTTGTGTCTTAGCCATAGAGAAGTCAAGACTTTCTGTAAGATCATCTCTCTCCATACAACATTCATCTAACTTATCCTTGAGTCTGGCATTCTTCTTTCTTTCCTTTTTCAAAGCACTAAGAGCATTAGTAAGTTCACTTTCAAGATCCTTTATTTGTTTGCTTTCTGAATCATCAGAGTCTTTTACAGATTTCTTATCACTAGAGGTGCTACCCTTTTCAAAAACCATACATGCATCTTCCTTATAGTTTTTTGAAGCATCCTCATACATACTAGTAACCAATTCATTATTTGTGCAATCATCCTCAAGGTGACCAAAATTTCCACATCTAAAACATTTCATGATAATGAATCTATGTTTCGGTTCTTCCTCTTTTTCTATATGAACAACATCTCATTTTCACTATCACTTGAAGAACTTTCACTATCACTACTAGAACACTTACTTGCTTTGTCTAGGTAGAAACTCTTCTTGTGCTTGTGAGAATACCTCTTTCCGTGATTGTTGTGCTCATCTTTGTTCTTCCTGTGATGCTTGTACTTTTTAGAATCCTTGCTCTTAGAATCCTGTTTCTCTTCATCACTTTCATTCTTGGAAATAGTACAGTCAGTAGCATAATGACCAAACTTTCCACAATTGAAACATCTTATATTTTTCATGCTTTTGTGCTTTCTAGAGAACTTGCCTTTCTTGTTGTAATATGCCTCTTCATCACTAGAAGACTCATCACTCTCTTGAAGTTGTTTACCCTTGGATTTCTTGGTAGCCTTGAAAGTTGCCTCTTTCTTGACATCAACCTTCACTTGAGTTCTCAACTCAAATGCTTGCAAGTATACTATGGAGCTCATCCTTTTTCAACTTATCCAAATCTTTAGCTTCCTCAATAGCAGAAATATTTTCACTAAATCTATTAGGAAGAGATCTTAAAATCTTATCACAAACATCATTTTCAGCAAGCTCAAGACCTAAGTCTTTCATGGAGTTAACAACCTCATCCATACGAAGCATGTAGTCACTAATATTTTCATCATCATTCATCTTGAGTTGTTCAAACATACCTTTGAAGTGTCTCAACTTGGCCTTTCGGACATTTACATCACCTGTGTGAACCACTTGCAGTTGTTTCCACATTTCACTAGTTGTCTTGCAGTGAATCACCTTGGTGAGATCTGCTTTCTATAAACCTTTTAGGATTGCATTCATTGCTTTTGAATTGTTGTGATGTAGGAGCCTATCTTCTTTAGTATATGGACCATTTATAGGAATAGTGTACCCATCTTCAATCACTTCCCAAACCTCATTCCCAAGTGCCATTAGATGAACCTTCATCCTTGCACTCCAAAGACCAAAATCTGATCCATCAAGAATAGGTGTTGCATTGCCACTTGAATAATCCATTGTGTTCTTTGCTAGCTTTTCCTTCAAGTTGTTAAACTTTTTGAAGGCACCCGCTCTGATACCAATTGAAGAACACAAGCTTATACTGAGAGGGGGGGTGAACAGTATAAGACCGCTTTTTACTTTTTTCTTCAAATCAACTTTCAATTCAATATTATGCAGTGTATAGAAAGCAGTATTAATAGCAGTAATCAAAGCAATGCACAAAACACCATCCACAATAGAGACACAACAATTTACGTGGTTCACCCAAAGCGGGCTACTCCATGGATAAAATCTCTCACTAAATTTTATCAACTCAAAATCTAGGAATACCTTTCCCGATTACAATGTTTATGGGCACCAACCCAAAGGAGACACCAATCCCCTAGCTCTGTTCTAACTGGTGATCCTCTAGAAGACCTCTGCCTCCTCTGCCCTTAGCAAATGGAACTCTATCCATAGAAGACACCTGTCTTCCCTGCTCTAGTTGGAGACCTCTGTCCTCAACTCTATCACCTCCAAAGCTGGTCCTCGAAATTGCACTAAACACAGTCCTTCGGTCTAGCACAAATGTCCTCGATCTCTTTCTCTGATCTGCACCAAACACAGTCCTTCGGTCTGGCACAAATGTCTTTGTCCTCTTTTTTGATCTGCACAAAAACACAGTCCTTCGCTCTTTTTGCGCAATCACAGCTGCACTTGATCAAACTTTGACCTTTGCACCTCTACGCAATTACAACCGCATAGTCTTCGCGCACTCTGCTCCCTTGCGATCTCTCTCACTTGGAAGATTCGACAGAATGCACTCTGCTCTCGGTGATCGAACTTCTTCTCTTTGCATAGTCTACGAACATCGCTCTTCGAACGCACACTTCGATCGATATCTTTTTCTCTCCAAGCAGCCCTACTTTTATACTAAAACTTTCAAGATCAAAACCTTGATCTTAGTCGGCTGCTACCCTTAACTTCGTCGGTTGCAAAACCCTAAACTACGTCGACTCAAATTTAACTCTGTCGGCTTCAACCGCCTCTGTGGTTCTGTAGCTTTTCTCATGAAACTACAACATGTCACGATATCACGACACCTTTGCAATCGAACACTATCTTATGGCTTTTGTCATGATATCATGACACTTTCTACTTTTGCTGATGTCATCTTCTCTTCTGTCATGAAATCGTGACCCTTCTGTCTTCATGGCCTTCTTCTCTGCTTTTGTCATGAAATCGTGACACTTTTGCCTCTGCTGATGTCATCTTCAATTCTATCATGAAATCATGACCCTTCTGTCTTCATGGCCTTCCTCTCTGCTTTTGTCATGAAATCATGACACTTCTCTGCCTTGAGCTTCTTTCTACCTTACACCCGTGAAACTGGAACATGTCACGAAATCATGACGCTTTTGTCTTCATAGCCTTCCTCTCTGCTTTTGTCATGAAATCATGACACTTCACCTATGGAAGACATGCTTTTAGTTTCTGTCATGAAATCATGACACTTCTACTGCCGTCTGCTATCTTTTCTCCCTGTCATGAAATCATGACACTTTCTGCATCCGTACGCTATCTTTTCTTCCTGTCATGAAATCATGACACTTTCTGCATCCGTACGCTTTTCTTTCATCCTGTCATGAAATCGTGACGCTTTCAGCTTTCGAAAGCTTTCTTTGCAACCTGTCACGAAATCACGACGCTTCTCATTTCAGACTCTTCCCTTTGCTGCATGTCATGAAATCGTGATAGTTCTCACTTCGAGCTTTTTAGCATGTCACGAAATCATGACAGTCCTCACTTCGTATTTTGTAGCATGTCACAAAATCATGACACTTTTCGAGATACTTTATCTCTCTTCGAACTTGTCATGAAATCATGACAGTTCACACTGCGGACTCTCCCTTCTGCATCATGTCGCGAAATCGTGACACTTTTTCGTCCGTACAACCTTCCTTGCATTATGTCGTGAAATCGTGACACTTTCCCTTCTTTGCCTTCCTGCACTTTTCGAGTCGCGAAAATGCGACATGTCGTGAAATCGTGACACTTTCCACCTTGCTTTCTTTCTCTACCAACATGTCACGAAATCGTGACAGTTTTGCCTACTTCTTCTCTCTCTTCCAACATGTCACGAAATCATGACAGTTTTGCCAGCACTTTCTCTCTCCTCTAAAATGTCGTGAAATCATGACAGTTTTGCTAGCACTTTCTCTCTCCTCTAACATGTCACGAAATCGTGACAGTTTTTCCAGCACTTTCTCTCTCCTCTAACATGTCACGAAATCGCGACAGTTTTTCCAACTGCATACTTTTTCTAACTTGTCTTTTTTCTTTGATCTTTTGCAAATGGGCTACTATGATCTTCTTGGAAACCCACTGTCCATGCTCTGAATAATCTGACATTAAATCAAATTCCTTCAAGAGCTTCTTGACATCAATGACAACTTCTACACTTGAGCAAAGGCAATGTACCCAAGGTACCCAAAATTGCCAACACCATACCCAAGCCAACTCCTCTATATCTTCAACCCATTTAGGGTGTAGATGCCATGGTCATAATATGATCTATGCTATTGTAACTCATTTATCACCAACATCCCTGGTGAAAATACTCTAGTGTATACCTTGTCCACACATTCATAGTGTTGACTCCAACTATATGCTATTGGCCACTCTGCATTGGAAATGACTTTAGTAGTGCATTTACCCTCCAGACCATTGTGTGCTCCCAACACCACACCTAGAGTAAAGTCATATAGACTAAGTTTATCTATCACTTATACACAATGATGTAAAGTGTTCTTTATAAGTGGGCTAGTACATATGATCCCCATGCAAACCTCACCTACTGGTATCACATCTTCCACTACTCCTACCAATTCCCATGGCAAGTATCACCTACTCGTATGTCACACCAGCATCCTTGCCAGCACCCCACAAAGTATAGACATTAGTATCACAACTCCATATCATTGTGGCATCTCATCGACATGAAATGCACTCTACTGGATAGCATGTGTTGAGTCCCCTAACATCATATCAGATGCCACTAGTGGCACTTATACCCTATAAATAGTCCTCCCCCTAATGGGTATCCTTAAGATGCACCATGCATCCTCTAATGTGACAATCATCTCCCCTATCGATAACTAGAATATGGACGATTCTAGATACCATCGCTCTGCTAGTGTCATTAGTAGTGCCCTATCAGCCTCGATGTGGGGCATCTCTGCTATATGTAGTAGCCCCAAATCCCCTAGTGTGTGTCTCTTTGTCATTGCGACTTCTCTCACAACCACCTCTAGTGTGCTCGACTGCCACTCCCTGCTATCAAGTACATCTAACTGCAAAATCACCATTAAAACATTCAACAAATTTTAATTAGTTTCGTCATAATCATTATGATCATAATAAATCATAAAAAAGTAAAAAAAAGTTTATTTTTTGCAAAAATAACCAAATTTGTGCCCTGAGATGATCGAGCATGAATTTTGCATGGCCATTTGACCAAATTCATGCCCAATGATCAAATTCATGCCCCATGATAAATGTTTTGCAAAATATTGCTAGACAAAACCAAAAATTGCTAAAAATTTTGAAAGTTCTGTAGAAAAAGCCTAAACTAGAAATGGGTTTCAATCCATAGCTTCATTTGGTATGTATTTGTGTTAGCATTGCCTCTCGCAATTGCAACATGATTAGTTGGGAGAATCATTCTCTTTTTTCTCCTCCTCGTGTAGTGAAATGAGCTTCTTTTCCCTCTTTTTTCCCTCCTCCCTTTTCTTTTCTCTCTTCCTTTTTTTCCCTCTTTCTTCTCCCTCCTCCCCTTATTTCTCTCTCTCCTTTTCTTTTCTCTCTCTTTCTTATTTTTTCCTGCTTTTGCTTTCTTTGTTTGCATTTTTTTATTTTTCTTCTAGAATTTTGCATTCCTTCTAAAACTCAAGGGGGAATCCTACCTTTGGAGGCATTAATGGTAGTAATGTCTCGATTTACATGTAAATTTGTAGTTTTTAGGATGACACCCTTTTTGCACTGCCCCTTTGTCCAAACCTAGCCACCCCTTTTTGTGTTTGTCATTTTTTTCCCATAGATTTCTACATATTTCTTTGACGCATTTATTTGGCCATAAATGCATCAAAGAGGGTGCAAAATATAGACATAGAAAATTGAAACACAATTGGAGCATATACATTTACGACCTTGATCTTAATATTTTTCTTTTTCTTGCAAAAAGGACCAAGAACATTATTAATTTTTTCTTCTATATATTGTTCATCCCATTTGCATTTGCCGCATATTATTATAATATCTCCTAAAGCTACCATAGTTTAAACCACTAGATAATCCCACATCTTTCAAATTTTTTGAATGCATCCTTACATTCCTTATTATTTATTTTTGTTTCTTGTATTGAGATAAACTCAAGACTATAATGACCTATATAATTACTAATAACACTTTTTTATGGGTCTCATTCATACCCCTAATGTTACAATATATCACTTTATCATCATTTATATTCTTATTTGTAGGTGTAGACATGGAAACTTGACCCATCAAAATGAGTGAATATTTCCTTAGATATTTAGGAAGCCACCTAAACTTTCTAAGTACAAATTTGAGCCCATTATCCCCTCTTCTTTTACCCCTTTTCCATAGCCTTGCCAAATTTACACCCAATTCATATAGGGCACGAATTTGGCTTACCAAATTCACACCCTATAAGGATGAGGTGCAAATGTGATTCTTTAGGAATTTTTCTCTCAAAATTCCCCCCTCCTTCATCGACCCCTTTTTGCATTGGCCCTTGACCACGGTGAACTTTCATTTTCCCATATTTTAGCTCTCAAAATATCTTATAAATAGAGGATTGGATACCTTATTTTCCCCATATTGAGATCTATATATCTTGAGACATCTCATGCTATCTTGTTCATAGTCTTAAATTCCAATGCTAATAAGTGCTCTTCTACTATGGGAATATCATGTTGTTGTTTTGTGTTGTGGATTAATTTCTCTTGGTGAACAAGTTGAGGAACCTTGATGATATGAGAGGTCTACCATTCTGTATCACCACCTTCACTCTCTCATTGCTTCTTGCTTCCTCCATTAGCTAAATCTGGTTTTTGTATTGCATTATTAGTTTATTTTTCATTGTTTTGTATCACATTTTTCGGTGGTTTAGGACCAAAAAAGTGCATTTAAACCAAATTATTACCACATCCATATAGGGTGTAAATTTGTCAAGCCATATTTGTACCCCCTCCTTACAAGGTGTAAATTTTGCCAATTAGAACTTGGAGGTAAAGTTTTGCTTTCCAAAACCCTATTTTGTTGCTTGCACTCTAACTTTCTATCACCTGCATTCTATTTTCATTTTATTTCATTGTTGCATGCCTATCCCATCTTGTTTTTTCTTGTTCCAAAGGTCAAATATTTTTTCTACTTTCAAATAGTCAGCTAAAAGGACCAAGGGGACTTGATTGTTGCGCCTCTAAGCTTAGTCATATAGTGACCTAAGTAGACCCCTAAAAACTGATCAATTATTCTAGGTTTTTGAAGTTGTTTTGCAAGTTTTGAAGCTATTTGGATATTCTAGAAGTAATTCAAATCGAGGATCAACCACCGAATCAAGTAAGTGCTCCAATAGATATTTAGGTTGTTTGTTGGGTATTTTTGTCCATTTCTATTTCAAATTTTATTATAATAAAAAGAAAATATTTTTTCTTGTTCTAGGCATTGAAAGAGTAAAGGCATATAGCTTGCATCTTAGGTTAAATCTATTTTTGCATTCTCTTGTACCCTTGATAAAATAAAATGATTTCATTTCATGCAAATTAGGGTTATATTTCATTGAAAAAAAAAATCATTCTAGGATGAGCTCCTTGTTTGATTGCATCATTGTTTGTCCTAAATCATATTTTTATTCCTTTTAGTTTAAGATCTTAGTAAGGCCAAAAATAGGTGCTTGCTCAGTATACACATCAAAAATTTCCACCCTAAACTTAAAATGGGTCCTTAAACCATTCCTTGTGAACCCTTCAATCCCTTGAGTCCTTGAGTGTAGAGGCACAATATACCCCCATAGTAACCTCGGCTCCTAGTGGATCCAATTGAGAATTGTATGCAATAGGGCAATTTCCCCTCTCTACAGTGGGCTTAGACCCACTTCTAGTTAACATTTATGCAATTTATTTTTATTTTCTCATATCAATATCTCTCTAAGTGTCCTTTTCTCATTTCTCATGCTTTGATGGTCATCCTCTCATTTTTTCAATCCCATAAACATTTTTATAATCACTAATCTCTTTGATTTTTCCAAATTGTTCATAATAAGACTTATCATTATGGGTTTATATTGCCTTGGAGAACTTGAATTGCAATGAATAACCTCAAAAAAAAATTGTTTGTATTTCCCTAGAAAGCATAAAGTGCAAGGATCATCTTCCATAGTGTTAGCTTTTGAAGCTAAATACTTAAGATAAAATAACCACAAGATCTAAAATAAAGTTGCAATTTAAAATTCTTTGATAATGGTAAACTACTAAACATATAAAAACCATAAATAACTTCATAAATAACTCATAGAAATGTCATTAAAAAATGCTCACAATAATTGTATCTCAATTGAATAAAGATCTCAAATACACTATACTTCTTCACACTCTCACTCTACAATTGTATCTCTTACACACACACATAGACACATATAATGGAACGTGACTCTTCATATGGAGCAATCTTGACCTTCATTATTTTAGAGACTCTTCACCTTCCTACTCTATGGACTCATCTACACATAAACTATTATGCACATTTACATTACCAAAATACTTTGCACACTTTAATAACACTTGTGCATTTATTACATTCCTAAATACTCACTCTAATCTAAGACTCTCTTTCCTAATATAAAGATGTACCCAAGGTGGTACATTAGCATATACCAAATAATGTAATATATTCCAACATCCCACTGTATTACGTTATTTGGTTATTGAAGACGGTCTTCATTTTGATTCTTCAATTTACCTCCTATATATTAAAAACTAGATCTATTGTGTAGATGTCTTATTTAGTTTTTGTTTTTATCTTCATCTTGTTTCGCTTGAACTGGTGTCTTTTTTTTCTCTTTATTTATTTTTGTACTTTTACTAGTGATATATCTTCAATGCGATGAGTTAGTAAATCATCACAACGAAATGACTTGGATTCGATGAATCTTCCTTGAGATAATCATATGAATTATTTCTTTCAACTTGTATCTTTCCTTGAAAGAGTTCAAAAACAATTAATGAAAGATACATCATTAGACACTCTTTTGTAGTAAGTATAATAATGTCTTGAGATTCCCAACAAGACCTAAAAAAAATTCATGAAGGTATTCCATAAAGGTAGTAAATTTTCCTTCCTTAGCTTCTTTGAAAAATAAAATCAATTTGTCCTTTAGAACATCAAATACTTGATCTCCATCAATGTTGGGTATTAAGATATGTGAATAAAATTTGACTACATGTAATATTTCTTCACTATTTTCATTAAACACTTTCTTTACTATTTTATTCATATTGTTTTGATGTAGAATTCCTTGTAACTCTCTAGTCTCAAAAAAATGAAAGGCAACTTTGATAGGATCCTTTTAAATCTCTAAACCTTTGAGGTTGACTTCCTTATGACTCCCTAGTTTATTTTATCAAACAATTAATTGATGCAATCTCAAATTCTCTATTCTTTATTTCTCCTTAGTTTTGAATGATAGACTAAGGACAATTTTTTAATTTTGACTTTATGTTGACAACCTTATATCTCCCTAGTTTCAATATAGTTCTTCAAAATAACTACTCTTATTTTCCTCTTATCAATCAATAATTTGAAATGCAATTTCAACCTTTCAAGTTTTCAAACTTATGTCTCTTCCAATTTTGAATTAGAGACTAAATTATCAATGCAATTTTCCTTTGTCAAAAGTTCTATTTTAAATTCCTTTTAACTCCAAAATTTCAAGAATATAATTCCCCAGTTCTAAATTTCATAAATCTATGTTGATGTTGAATTCTTTATAACTCCAAATTTAGAAATTTAGAAATTCTATAAAAGAATATTTGCAAGTTTTGTATTTCTAATTTGATGTAGGATGCCTTATTTCTCCAAACTTACTAAATTGCAAATATTTCAAATTATTTTGTAAATTCAAATGATATAATTACAAAACTTCAAAATAATTACTTCAAATTTTAAATCAATCTTCAAATCTTCATAAAACTTTTCATATTGCAATAATCAAATTTCTAAGGTCTAAAATATTATTTCATGGTCTTATCTCTCCAATAAAACAATTTAAACTTAACCTTAGACAATAATAATTCCTTTCAACCTTATAACTCCTATCTTGTGCATATAATTAATTTCAAATGAAATGAATTACCTCCAAAACTTGAGGCACTCCTTCTTTGTTGTTGTATCCTGACTTGCTTTGAAAATAGGTGCTCTACCACCTCCTTGACTAGTCAACTATTCTCCAAGCTATTACATCATCATCGTGTTCCCATAGTATTTCAATGAACCACATAGTGGTATTATATGGGATTGATATGTGTCCCACCCGTATTACATCATCATCATGTTCCCATGGTATTTCAATGAACCACATAGTGGTATTATATTGCCTAACAAGATATGAACCTGGGTCTCCCCTTTGCAAGCCTACATTGTTAACCACTCGAGCTAATATCATCTGATAATGTGTAGTCCATTGCTATGAACATCGTTGTGGATTTTATGGCTTGCCATGGAGGGAATGCCTATGCCAATTTTTGGGGTTGATTCAGCTTCATAACAAGGTGAGTAACCTCGAAGATAAGATTTTCAAAAGAAGAGACAATCCAACTTATTGTGTGGAAAGGAAGGAGATGCTAGCAGTAAAAGTGTTGAGTTTCTCCCTGGATTAGTTGATGTCATAAACTAAGAAATTAAAGGTGGAGTTACTAGTGCAACACCCCACTTAATCCATAATCTATACTATTATCTCAACATTTTGCATATTGCCTTCAATAGTATGACAAGTGCATCTACTCTAAAGACATAATTTTGTACTTTGTGTAAGGTCAATGAGTGTATAAACTAGCATTACTATAACTCCTTACTACAGAATTATCAAGGGGGTTCCTACCATTGTTTTTTCAAAGAAACAACTATATTGGGAAATAACATTCATATTTGAAGGTGGATACCCATCAAAATCAATCAATGGATTCAATGAACCAAAAAAATCATTAGTTGTTAGACAAGTCCTTTGTAAATCCAAGTCCACATACAACTCAAGCAATATTTATGGCACCAAAAAATATATGTATTGTAGTTCTTTGGATCAAATCACAATCCAAAAGAATTGGGTTAAAGTATCACTCAAGAATACATTTTTTATTTCACCATGGATGACTTGCTTGCTTATCAGTGACAGGACTGGGACTCCTCCTTTCTGTTCAGTTGCATTTGAATTGAACTGATGTACAGGAATGCATCCTTAGTTTTCTATTTATTAAAGTGACCTCATTCTCTCTATCACATATGAAACAACCCCATCCGTATTACATTATGACTGTGTTTACCATGGTATTTTTTCAATGAGTTTACACGAGTTTTTATGAGGGGTCCTAGTCCCCTCATACTGAATGTTTACCATGGTATTTTAACAAACCACATTGTGGTATTACAATATTTTGGAAATTATGCTTGTATTGCTTGGCAAGATTTGAACCTGGATCTCCTCCTTGAAAGTCTAGGTACTTAAGGGGTTGAGATCATGTCATTTGATTATCCCATAGGAATATATTAGTTAACAAAATTAGATAACTTAGAAAGGCACTAATGCATGGGCATGGATATTTCTTATCATATGGACAACCAAATAATAACATCATAAACAATAAATCTAAGCATATTGACAACCAAATAATAACATTTAAAAAACACTAAAACCAAATATGAAATCCTCCTCTAGTGGGAAAAAAACTGTCTAGATGAATAGGAGAAATATGAAAATGAAGGCAGATTCTTTATCAAGATAAAAGAAACTAAAAAATCAAAATTTCAAGACATGTGAAGTTATCAATACTGTGTAAGCCCAGTTTCTTCATAGTGTAGCATAAAGATATGAACATGAAACAAAACACACAGAGATAAAATATTGACAAAATTGCTTTTGTATTGATCTTCTTTTGATACAAATGTTACAATTTTTGAATTGCCCCAAGTGGCTTGGGAGCAATGTTACAATAATCTCTCTCTGTATGATACAATATTCTTTCGAATGGGGTCTTCCAGATCTTCAACAAAGTATGGTGTTCTCCAATATTCCGCTACAACTTCAAGAGGTGAGTGGGCTTTGGTATCCAATGTGGGGCCACTCCAGCTTCAACAGCTTCTCCAAGGTACCTGTCACCTACACACATGAGAACCAACAAAGGTGTTAGTAGCACCTATAAACCAAGGTATAAAATTGATGCTAACTCCAAACCCTAAGCAGATAACCATGTAATGCAAATAACATAAACATGTAAAATAAAAGCCTTGCAAAACATATTTTTATTGATCGTGTTATCGTGGTGATCTTCGCTCTGTGAAAACACAGGAACGCGATGGTGAACTGGAAACCACGGACATGCAATTCTGACTATGGAATCATGGACCAAAATTTCAAGCTAAAGGATAGATTGCTTCAAAACTCGGACCTTCGGGCTCTGGTAATGGATGTTTCTCAAGATGTGCGCAGAGGTCTGGACCTATTTTAGCAGCCTGGCGGTATAAATCTTCAGCTCCCTTTGTTTGGTGGGGGAAGGGTGCCTTTATAGGCCCCTTAGGGTTTTGGAGGGAAATGGGAGGTGGCAAGCCTGGATTACCAAGTGGCAATTCTGGGCTGCCAAATGGAGGGGACAATTATAGTGAGTCACCCAGTGTGCCTCACTTAACTGGGGTGATGTGGCTGCAAGTGGAGTGGTATGTGGGATTTTACCCCATGTGAAGGGACAAGGGGGACAAGAGTGGATGAGATGTGGCAAGGGTGTTGGGTGAGGTGGCTAGGACACATGTCTAGTGGGTAGGTAGGGTATCCTAGGTTGATTTTCCAGATTTAACAAATCTAGAAAATAGGATAATGTGTAGGGTCTTATATCCCTAAGTTGGAACTTAGGCATATAATTTTATTATGCAGGATTTTGTGGTGGGGTGGCAAATGTGATTTTGTGAGTGTTGAATTTTGGTGTCTACAGATGCCCCTTTTTGTACTGCGTTGTGTGCAACACGATGCAGTGCAAAAACCAATGACACCTAATTTTATTTGAATGGAGAAATGGACTCAAATCTTCTCGACACAAAGAATGAATGACTTGAAAATTTTGATTTGTTTGCTTACCCCCTCAATTGGTGAATGGGTAAAGGATGAAACCCACGAGCCAATTGACCAAATGTGGATGATGAAAGGAGGTGGTTGATTGAATGATGTGGATGTGATGCAAATGTATGTCATTTTGATCAACTTGATGCCCCAAGTTTGGGATTGTTTATGTTTTTACAAATTTGCCTTTGGTTTTGATGATGCATAAAATGTTGTGGTAAAATCATTGATCATATTTGTGAGCTCGTGAGTCCTGCTACTGTTAGTCACTCCTGTGCATCGGAGCCAATACATTTAGACCTCGATACTTGAGTGATTTTTTATTATACCAAAATTGATTTGTTTATTTTCCACTTTTGACCCAACGAAAGGGGTTGAAGGATAACCTTGTGCAAATTTGTTTTGAACATAGCCAAGCTCAATGATTGAGGGACCTAGCTGATTTAATGCCATAGTGATTTGATGTTGAATGTTTGAATGAGTGTCCTTATGGTGAGCTACTCATCCTATCGGATTGCATGGATTGCTAATCGTTGCAACCGCTAGGTGTATAGGGTAATCCACTAGATACAAGGTTTGATTTGATGATGATGAATTTGTTTGTGGAAATGCATGATGTGATTTTTTTTGTTTTTTTTTGTTTTTAACAAACCGCTAGCGTGTGGTTTTGCAGTTTTTGAACCGCGTGCCGATGTTTTTCATCGAAAACCGTGGATCTACGGTTTTACACACTTCGTAAAATGTGGATGCGTAATTTCTGCTACAAACCAAGGATGCACGGTTTTTACCGTGAAAAGCGGCTATATATAGGTCATCCTATCATTTTCAACTCATTTTTCATTGTTAGCTGTATTTTATTTGCTTTGAGAAATGAGTGAGATGGAAATTAGTGAGAGGAGTGGAGATGGTGGTGATGCGGGTGCGGGTGCTAGAGGTGGTGGCTCGGTTGGAGCGGAAGCTGGATTGCAATATGCACAGGTAGATCTCTGAAGCCCTTAGTATAGTTTTATTTTTGGTTTTTTGTTTGTTTGTTTGTTTGTTTGTTTGTTTTGTTTGTTTGTTTTTTTTTAACATTAAGTGGGGATGGAAAATAATATTATATATTAGGGGTAGGTTGTTTTTTTTTTTTTGTTTTTTTTTTTTTGTTTACTACCATGGGTGGGGTAGGTTGAAAGTTTTTGTTTTGTTTTGTTTTTTTAGAATGTAGTTTAGAATGCATGTAGGTTGAATATTTTTTATTTTTTTTTATTTTTATTTTATTTAGCAATGTAGTTTAGAATGCATGTTTTGTTGTTTTTTTTTTTTTTTTTTGATTTAGCAATGTAGATTAGAATGCATGTAGGTTGAAAATTTTGTTGTTTTTTTTTTTTGATTTAGTAATGTAGTTTAGAATGCATGTTTTTTTTTTTTAACTATCGCGGATGGGGTAGGTTGAAAATTTTTTTGTTTTTTGTTTTTTTTTATTTAGCAATGTAGTTTAGAATGCATGTTTTGTTTTGTTTTTTTTACTACCATGGATGGGGTAGGTTGAAATTTTTTGTTGTTTTTTTTTTTTTTTTGGTTTTATGATGTGCATTATTTTGTGTGTGTTGAATGAAATTAAATGTTGCCATGGATGTGTGTTTTTTTTCTTTTTTTTACTACCGTGTTAGGGGTAGGTTGAATTTTTTTTGTGATGAAGTGCAATTTGATCTAGTATGCATGTTTTTATTTTACTACCAGATGTGGTAGGTTGAAATTTTTTTTTTTAATGAAATGCAATTTGATCTAGTATGCATGTTTTGTTTTTTTTTGGTACAATGTGATGCATGCTTTTATTTTATTTTTTTTTTTGGATGATCTAATGTTGCTTTGCTTGCTTTTGTCGTAGGTGAAGCTCCTGGATGCTAGACATAGATGGCCTTGCACCATTTCCAAGGTGCGCAAGGCCCTTAATCTAGATGATTGGGAGTTTTTGGAGGTTGTGGGTCTAGATGGTTGTGGATGGTTGGCGACTGTTAGAGTAGATGAGGCACTCCTCTCCACTCTAGTTGAGAGATGGGACCTAGATAGGGGTTCATTTTAGCTTCCTATAGGGGAGCTCACTGTGACTTTGGAGGATGTTTATCATATTTTTTGAGTGCCTATCGAGGGTCCACCAGTGAGGGTGGGTCATGACAAGTAGGAGGTACTCAGACCTATCTTTGGAGACCTTTGGGATGTAGACTACAACTAAGGGGGTATCACCTACCTTGACTTGTTCAAGGGTGAGAGGTTAGCTATAGTTCCTACCTTTTTTATGTACATATTGAGCAACATGGTGTTGCCCAATAGCATGGGATCGAGGATCCCATGGAACTAGGTGCCTATTGTTCTTTAGATGATGTTTGATCTATAGAGGTTGGCATGGGCTCTCGCTCTCTTATGTCAAGTTTATAGTGAGCTTTATGAGGTGAAGAGGTGGGGGTGAAAGGGCCTTAGCTATAGTTTGCTACTCTAGATTTGGTCATGGGAGCATATTAGTGTGGGTCATCCTAAGGGATTACCTTGTGCTTGTGATCCTCTCGCTCCTCATGCTTATCGATGGTTGCTCAGTTGCTACCTATAGGGATAGCCTGAGTAGAGTGACTAGAGATTGTATTTGTTGGCATCCATGGAGGGGTTTGGCTTGGGAGAGGGATGTTGTAGAGCTTCATTGGGTTAGATGGGGTAGATGGTTGATGGGTAGCCACACTCGAGAGATGGAGTACATCCAGTTATCTCGAGTGTAGAGGTAGTTTGGATTGGTTCAGGGAGTTCTTGATGCTCCCATGATATATAGGTAGCGATGCAATGAGCTAGGCCTACCTCTGACTCTTGAATTTTAGATTATGGATGATGCATCCGATGATCTAGCTATCGAGGTGCCTGATGTGGATGATGTAGGTATGACTGTAGAGTATGATGTATGGTTTTCAGTCTAGCCTCCTTGGAGATCGAGCTAGGTTGTGGATGATGCAATCAGTGGGGATGAGCTCGATACTGGAGGGATCAGGCTCCTAGGTGGGCTAAGCACCATCGTGGTAGTGGTGGTAGGAGGTAGTCTATTGTAGATGTACAATAGCTAGAGGTGGATATTGGGCATGATGGTAGTGATGGGGATGATGGAGAGGGAGATGATGGAGGCCAAGGAGGTGGTGGTGATGGTGATGATGGTGGTGAGGGAGAGCAGGATGTTCCTCCTCACCATATGGAGGAGGAGTGGGGTATACTCTAGGTTGAGCGGGATAGTCTAGATTTGGAGGTGAGTTGGGTGAAGGGTGAGTTGGCTTGGCATCAGGGTGAGGTGGATAGCTTATGGGTTGAGGTGGATGGTCTATGTGGTAGGTCGAGTGTGGATGCTATCATGACTTGAGATGTAGATATCATGAGGCTAGGGTGAGGTGACTCACTTGTAGGGTGAGTTGGATAGGGCATAGCATGCACTGGCTGGGGATGATGTTGCTACTATGATTACTTCCCTTAGGGCATAGATCTCTCAGTGAGTGGCTCACCAGGGTGTGGACTTGAGGACCATTCATAGGTAGGGTGAGTACATTGCGATGTTGGAGAGCGCTTTGCATGAGCATGAGATCCCTCTCCCTATTCCTCCTTCTTCATCAATTTTGGGTGCCATCCGATGGATCGAGGTGAGTGCCAGGACTCAGAGGCCATCTAGCTCTCATGGTGCTTCTTCAACATAGGGACCTCATAGGGGTCATGGTGGTGCTAGCTAGTAGCACCTTATTACCTCTTTTTATCTTTTTGTATTTTTGCTTATGAGCCTCAGTGCTCTGATGTATACAGCCTACGGGCATTTTGTACTATGCGACTCACACAAAACAT
Source organism: Wollemia nobilis (assembly GCA_028583015.1). Taxonomy (NCBI): domain Eukaryota; kingdom Viridiplantae; phylum Streptophyta; class Pinopsida; order Araucariales; family Araucariaceae; genus Wollemia; species Wollemia nobilis. The sequence continues at coordinate 34,011,551 of JAQPPZ010003077.1, read as the reverse complement.
ATATATATACATGGATTTTTATTATATTTTGTGTTATGTGTCTTTGTTTATTTATGGATGCAAAATGGGATGATGTTTATTGCTTTATGCTTTATTTGTGATTGGTACTAGACTTAGCTTGATCATCATTGTTTTCATTCCTTAATCAGGGGCATAGATAGATGGTATTTTAGATATTATGATATGTAATAATGTGATGGATATGGTATGATTGAATGTATTGTTTAGGATATTTTGCAAAGACTCAAATAGTTTAGTGACTCATACAAACTTATCTTACGATCTCACAAATCTTCATGATGCTAAGGTTGTCCTAGTGTTTTCAAATTTCCTCAAGGACCAACTATGTGTGTCATGATTGTTCATTTCTGATTATGAGCTAGGTCAAACTAATCAATTGTAACTTATGCCAATAAGCTAGCTCATCCGAGAGTGGCCATAGATCTGTACAAAATAAGGTCGCTAATGTGATAGATTTGACACCATGCATAAGGATACCTCATTTCCAAGCGGGATTCATTCAGCCCATTGCTATAATGAGGATCACCCCATAGTTTTTGAGACACTAAGAGTTCTAGGGATTCAAGCTCCTTTCCTTCTTTTATTGCTTTGGATTTTGGGGATTGCTCATTTTGTGATGGAGCAATGGATTTTATTGCTTATACTTTTTTTTTTAGGATTTTTCCCACTTTGAGGATGGGTAAATAGGGGAACTTATTGCTTTGAGATGCTTTTTGGGATACTTGCTCATTTTGAGGTGGAGCAAGGGATTTTTTTTTGGGATACTTGCTCGATTTGATGAAGAGCAAGGGATCTTTTTGGGGGGTGAAGGAGGAGCTTGTCCTTTTTCCAACTCTGTAGTACTCTAGACCATGCACATAATTGGATGAGCAGGGGAAACCTTATAGAAACTTTTGACTTCGTTATTCCCATGACTCATAATGCTTTTATATGTGCTTTGTTGTGCGTGATCTAAGAGGAAATTTGATTGACCAGGAATAACCTGTTGCATCTAAATATTGTTCGATTTTCAAAGGAGGTTGCTTGAGACACTAGAGATGGTTGAGTGATTGAAAATATTAGGATTTTTCTTAGGAAGCAATGTGATTGTAGTGATGCTTTTTTTTTAGGTGCCCCTGATTAAGGCAACAAGACATGATGGACTAGCTGTCATCCAATTTTACCACATGATCTAATGTGATGAATGGTATGAACAATATGCCTATATGGGATGCATGAAATGAAATGTTTTTGATATTTTTTGTTTTTTTGCCATGTATATGTACATATATATAAATCACATTATGCATAAAATGCCTTTAGATGTATTATGTTCAATGGCTCAGGTTCCAATTCTCCTTCCAAGTTGGCAAGTCTATACGTTCCTGGACCCAACTTCTATTTGACAATATATGGACCTAACCAATTAGCCATGAATTTATCTCTCAAGTGCGGCAATGCATTGGTATTTTGTTGGTTCTCTTTAAGCATGAGATCTCCTACTTGAAATTCATGGGGATGGACTTTTGCATTGTAAGCACGTTTGATTCGGTCTTGGTATACTCGCAGATGTTCCAAGGCATTGATACACCTTTCATCAAGGAGTGTTAATTGGTCAAGATGTGCTTGTCTAGCTGTATCATCATCCATGAATTCCTGCAATGTGACTCGCAAAGAAGGAATCTCTAGCTCAAGAGGCATGATTGCTTCAGTGCCATAGACTAGTGAAAAAGGTGTTGCTCCCATTGGCGTTCTGATGCTTGTTCGATAAGCCCATAGTGCCAAGGGGAGTTGAGTGTGCCAATCTCTATGATTTTCCTTGATGAGTTTCTTGAGAATGGCTATCACTATCTTGTTAGTCACTTCAACTTGTCCATTTTCCTATGGGTAATAAGGAGTCGAGAAACTATGTTGAATATTGTACTTGCTGCATAAGGCTCGAACATCCTTGTTCTTAAATGACTTACCATTATCAAAAATGATCTTGGAAGGAATCCCAAAATGATAGATAATATGTTGAAGTATAAACTCCACTATTCGAGGTCCAGTCGTAGTGGTCATTGGAATTGCTTCGACCCATTTGGTGAAGTATTCTATGGTAGTGATGATGAATTTATGTTGTCCTGATGAGGTAGGTGAAATTTTGCCAATCAAATCAAGGCCCCATTGTGAAAAGGGCCATAGGCTTTGAATGGGTTGTAAAGCTTGCGATGGTACGTGAGTTAAATTGGCATGATGTTGGTATTTTTGATATTTCTTAACATATTGACAACAATCACTTTCCATGGTGGGCCAATAATAACCCATGCACAAAATGCGCTTTGCAATGGCCATTCCACTAAAGTGGCCACCACAAGTACCATCATGGGCTTCCATTATAGCTCGTTGTGCCTCAACGGGATCTAGACATCGTAATAGAATTCCATCATAGCCATGTCTATACAACACGTCCCCCAAGAGAGTAAAGCGAGCTACTTTTTGTTTGAATATCCTTTTTGTAGTCCACATCATTTCTATTGGGAGGGTCCCAGACTTGAGAAAGTCTCTGATCTCATCAAGGTAAGAATTGTATGGTTCGACATGGACCAAACATACACTCTTCTCACCTTTAGACTCTGCTCGCTTAATTGCTGGCTTGGACACTATTGTTATGATTAGCGGTTGGACTTCTCCATGTTCATTCTTAGGGATCAAGGATCCCAAAGAGGCCATTGCATCCACAAATCTGTTAGTCGAATGAGGCAAGTTACTAATTTCATACCAGTCAAATTTCTCTAGCAACTTCATTGCTACTTCATGATATTGTTTCAAGATTGGTTCCTTGCATTGGTATTCTCCTTTCACTTGATAAACGATGAGTTGAGAATCACCAAAGATGCTTAGTCATTTGATGCCCATAGCTATAGCTGATTGAAGTCCCAAGATTAGGGCTTCATACTCTGCATTATTGTTTGTGCATGTGAAGTCGAGTTTGAATGATAAAGGAATAGGGATTCCTTCAGGTGTATAAAACACAACTCCAACACCTTGTCCTCTTTTGCACTTTGATCCATCAAAGAACATTGTCATGTCGACTTCATCCTCGGGAGGGACTAGCTCTTCTTGTTCATTGATGAAAAATATTGAATCATCTGGAAGCTCAATGATAAGTGGTTTATCATTTGGTAATGGAGCTTCTACAAGTTGATCGGCTATCACCTGACCTTTGATGGATTTTTGACTGATGAATTCGAGATCAAATTCTATTAAAAGCATTATCCATTTTGTGGTATGGGTGTTGTTGTATGTGCGAGTCATCATGTATCATAGAGGATTCTCTCTAGCTATGACATAAGTAGTGTTACTTAGCATGTAATGTCTGAGTTTCTTAGTGGCAAAAACCACTGCTAAGCACAACTTTTCGACATAAGCATATCTTGTTTCGTAACTTACCAATGTTCGACTAATGTAATAAATGGCTTGCTCCTTATGATTCTCATTTTTCTGAGCAAGCATTGTCCCTAATGCAAAATCTGTTGTAGAGACATAGAGATGAAAAGGGACTCCTAAACGAGGTGGTGTAAGAACTGGTGGTGAAGCCAGATACTTCTTTATGTCATCAAATACCTCTTGACATTCAGTTTTCCAAGAGAATGTCACCCCCTTCTGTAGCAAGTGATTGAAAGGCCTACATTTATCTGAGAGTTGTGCAATGAATCATCGGATAGATTGAATCTTTCCTTGTAAACTATACAACTCTCTCAAGTTTGTTGGAGGTGGCATCTCTATAATGGCCTTGACCTTATCAGGGTCCACTTCAATGCCTCACTTGGAGATAATGAATCCTAGAAGTTTTCTTGATGTGATACCAAATACACACTTCTTAGGATTTAACCTTACCTTGTGTTCAAGAAATCGATCAAATACTTTCTCTAGGACTTCAATGTGCTCAAGATGTATTTTTGATTTGGCAATCAGATCATCGACATAATCCTCAATAATTTTATGCATGTAATCATGGAATATGTACGTCATGGCATATTGATATGTAGCCCCTACATTTTTAAGGCCGAAAGGCATCACCCTATAACAAAATGTGCCCCAAGGTGTTGTAAATGTCATCTTGTGTTGGTCCTCAGGATTAATTCGAATTTGATTGTATCTTGAGAAACCATCCATTAGTGAAAGCATTTCATGGCCTGCATAGGAGTCTACTAATTGATCGATGTTAGGTAGAGGAAAATCATCCTTGGGGTATGCTTTGTTTAGATCATGAAAATTAGTGCATACGCGTACCCCCCATTCGGCTTACGAATGGGTACCATGTTAGAGAGCCACTCTGGATAATCAATTGGGACTATGAAATTCACGTCCAATAGTTTTTGTAGCTCTTCTTTTATAATTAATGCAACTATTGGATGAAGTTTCTTGAGCTTTTGCTTGAAAGGTTTAGCATCTGGCACCAAAGTAAGGTTGTGGACCACCAAGTTGGGGTCAAGGCTAGGCATGTCTTTGTATGACCACGTAAAAATATCTTTCTTTCTTGTCAAGATATCGATCATACGTTCTTTCTCCTCTACGGATAAATATTTTGCAATTTTGATGATTTGAGGATTATCCGCATCTTTGCTAAGGTTCACATCTATGGATTCTTCGATCAACATGTGAGAACCTTCCTCTAGTTGATGTGGAGTTGGGATGAGATGGATATCATCCTCCACATTCTCAAATGTCTTAGAGGTCTCCCCCTCTACTTTGGTTTGAAAAACTGAGGTAGAGGAGGGTGAAGGTTGTTGTGGAATGTAAGTATTTGAAGCTCGTAGTAACTCTTCAGATAGGATGAACTCGATGATGGATGGTGGGGATGAAATCTTATCCATGGTGATAAGGCTAGCATCGACCTGAATCGACTTCACCAAATCGTACGGGTTATGGAGTGGGGTGAACAAGTCAATAGAAATCATATTGACTTGGTGGAAATGAGGTGGTTATGATTCAAGAGGTGATGACTCACTCTCTCTAGGTTGCAACTAACCTAGTGTGGGTGAATGGTGGTGCTGCGAGCGGCCAAGGTGGTGGTGGAGGATCTGGCTCAGGGTGCTCACGCTCTTTGTTGAAGTGAAATATGGTGTGATCTATGGGAAACATCTTTGTATACCACTCATCTTTCTCGATGGGTTCAGTAGGAACCACATCATCTTGGGGACCATCAAATATTTGAATGATCTAGTCTAGATTTGCTTCCATTTATCAAAATTCCCCAAAGTCTTCATCGAAGATATAATCCCCAAAATCTTCATCGAAGATGTAATCATCTGGCATGTGATTAATCATGAATGTGTGCAATACAATCTCTAGAAAAGCCTCATGTAGATGAGGTGCAAAGTCAGGGTCCAGGTACTCATCATCAGTATCATCAGAATCATCACATTCCTCACTCTCCTCTTCCTCTTCTTCATACTCAAGAGTGAGTCATTGAAAGGTTTGGTTGAAGGAAGAGTTTGAGGTAGAAGGTCTATACCCTAGACCAGAGTGATCATGTGATTCTCTATATTTAGGCTCAACAATGTAACGTGGACCCTGCTCATGTCATCCAAGTCCATATCCATGCCATTTGACCCTACAAAAATATCACAAAGGGAAATCTGGGTTGGATAGATAATCTAAATTTCCATTAAATTCTTGCAAGGGTTCCTCATTAGGAGGAGGTGGATCGGATGAAGAATCCACTCCCCCATATATGAAATTAATCTCGTCTGATTGGGAACCCATTCTGTACACTGCACCTATGGCTAAAGGTGGGTCGCATGGGTGACCATAGTCTCTAACTGACTCAATAGGTGGTGTAACTATGACACTCTCAATGATGTACTCACCAATGCTGGGATTAGCAAGATGTACTACAACTTGGGAAGGTTGGGATGATGATGGCTCAGTGGATGAAGAGGGTGCTTCTGGGGTGATTTGTGGTTCAAGGTGGAGGTGATGGCTCCTCTCGGATAGGTGATCCTATCTGTGAGACTATGGGTGGTGAAGTTTGAGATGTATGAGATTGGATGGGGTTGTTAGTTGATGGGGTGGGTTGAGTTGTGAATATGAATGGTGTTTGTGAATTGGGTGGTGTGGTTGATGGAGTTGATGGTTGGTTAGCGGGATGATCAGGTGCGGTGGAAAAATGGAATGTGGTGTTTGAGGGTTGACTAGAGTTAACACTTTTAGATGCAAAAGCAGGGTCAACTATCGACAACTCCTCTGGGATGGGGGATTTTGATGAAGTGATGTTAGTGGGAGCGGTTCGGATGATGAGTGGTTGGATGGATAGGTGGGTTGATGGAAGTAACGGCTCATAAGGATTTGAGATCAAGTTGCAGTATTTAAAAGGCTCTATGTCTGTTGGGATGCAATGTACTTTGCCCTCATGTACATACTTTAGGTATTGGTGCAATGTTGAGGGCACACACTTCATCTCCCTGATCTAGGGGCATCCAAGAAGTATGTTGTATTGCATCACCCCTTCCAAGATGTGGAAGAGGACATGTATAGTTTTCACCCCCATGGTGATAGGAAGAACCATGTTCCCCATAGTTGAGCATAAGGTATCATTAAAGGCTCTTAAGGTGAAGGTGGATGATGTAATGTGTGATGGTGGTATGTTGAGGTGTTTGATGGTGGGAGTGGTAATGAGGTTGATGGAGGAGCCGATATCAATAAGGACTCTCTTGAATGACTTCCTATCAATATGAGCTACTATGTGCAATGGAGGATCTAGTAAATCTGATGAAACTTTCTTCTCCTCGAAGTCATAAAATGCTATCGAGGGCTCCATGCACTTTTGTACACTCCCCACAAAGGAGTTGAAAGCATTGGGATCTTCTGATTGTACTTGGATGGATTTTAGGATTTCCATCAATGCTTCTCGATGTGGGGGTGATTATTGTATTAGCTCATAGATTGATAGTTTTTTCGATGCCATTTTCAAACTTTGGGTTAACCGACTGCCTAGGGTGATAGTTGGGTGAGATGGATTGCTTGGATTATGAAATGGTGGAGGTAGAATTGATGGCCCTAGTTGTATGGGGACACTTGGTTGTGTTGTAGGAGCTTGGGTTGTATGATTTTCTTGTCTCTTCCCATGGGTGACCACACTGATAGCCCCTACAAAACCTTGGTGTAGTTGAGACACGTAATTGACTTGGTTGGGAGGAACTGTAGAAGTTGATGCTCTCATTGCTTGTTGATTTGCCTCATGGTGAGGCAAAGGTGTCTGATATATACCAAGGTTCTAATTGGATTGGGCTAGTGGATTGTCAACTTTGATCTTTCCCACTTCCAATAAGTCTTGCACAATACCCTTAAACCCATGGCAAGCTTCGATGTCATGTCCTCTTTGTCGATGATAGATGCAGTATAAGTGCTCTCTATAGCCTTTTGTTTTTGGCTTGCTAGGGTCCTCGGGTTTAATCTCCGATAATGTAAAAATTTGTGCCACATACAACTTCTAAAACATAGATGAATAGGGCTCTTGGAGTGGTGTGTAGTTGCACCTAGGCCTAAAGTGATGTTGTTACCTTTCTGCAGGTTGTGTTTGGTTTTGCACCTACTGTGGGGGTGGAACCGCTTGATAATTTGATTGTTGTGGTTGTTGTTGTTGTTGTTGGGGTTGTTGGATCTGAACTTGGGCTTGTTGATTTGATTGTGACGGTTGGCCCAAGACTATCTAATTAACCTGAGTGGCCTTGGACTGGTCATGGTTATTCCCCTTTTGGTTCTTGTTCTACCATTCCTTTTTCTTAGGCTTGATCTCACCCTCTTGGATTTTTATCTCTTCTATCACTTTGGCTTGGGTGAGTGCCTCATCGAATGTCCTATACTACTACAATTGTAGTAACAAAGAGATGGGCTTGGCACAACTCTTCGTGAATATTCTTGTTATTTTTGACATGGGGAGGGTGAATGACAACTTGATCATAACCACCCTCCAATGGTTACCAAAATCATGGATCGATTCATCATCATATTGCTTTAGACTAATCAGATCAGTCAATGTGGTCTTCTTTCAGACATTCAGGGTGAATCACTCCAAGAATTGGTCCGCAAGCTGCTCAAAAGTGTAAACACTCTGATGCGGTAAGTGGTTGTACCAATATTGGGCTTCCCCCCAAGTGTCTGAGGAAATGTGTGTAGCATGAGTGCATCATTGTTGCTGATCCTAAAGCATACATTTACAAACCTTGTTACATGCTCTCGAGGGTCCTCTTCCCCCTTAAATTCAAGCTTCAGCATCTAGAAATCCATCGGATAGGGTGGTGCAGGCACCGAAGCATGGATCGGGTGATTGAGTAGTTGCCTTAATGTTGGCTTCTGATATTGCAAACCTAGGGTCTGCATGGAAAGGCTATCAATATAGCTCTACAAGAATTGGTACTTAGGATCATCCATAGGGTTAAAACCCTAGTTTGTTTAATATTGTTGGTACCGGGGTGCATTGTATGTGGATTGTGGATGATGAGGGATGCTAGGCTAGAATGTATGATGATATGATGGCTGATGAAGGTTCTGATATGGATGCGGTGATGGGGGTATAGTAGTATGTTGACCTGATGAGTTAGCATACATGTGATGTGGTGGATGAGTTGCTATGGTAGTGGTTGGGGGATGCAATACCCAAGATGGATCTTGGATAAAGGTATGGGTTTGGTGAGAGGTAGGTGGTAGGTTATGCTCAATCCTCTACAAATGTTGATTAGGGTCAGGGTTAACGCTATGATTAGCATTATCCAAAATCATTTGTTGTAGTTGCAAGAAATCCTGTTGCATGGCAAGTGCAGATGATGTGGGCACAACCACATATGAGGTGGTTGGCTGGGTTGGTTGTGAGACAACCATGGTAGTGGATGTGAGTGGAGGGTAGGTAGCAAAAGGTATTGCCATCGAATGAGGGGTGATATGATGTATGGAGCCTATAGGAGTGGTAGGTGGAATGGATGTGGGGATCTACGAAGCAACTTGAGTCATTACTTCGTATAGGGGATTGGTGCAAGTGATGGTCTACTGAGGCAATGTGAGGGGTGGTTGGCTAGAAGATGATGGGTGGCTAGCCAGGGTCATAGCAATCAACTCAAAAAGTGGATTTGTAAAGACTTGTCTAGACTACTATGGGTGTGTGAAGGTGGACTCTTGATGCAATGATGGTATGGTGCGGGATGGGATGGTAAGCGGTGCTAATGATGGAAAAACCATTCCAACCACATTCAGATACATCCTAATGATGTCCATGTCCACAAGTGTGACATGACCATCCATTGGGGTGGGTGGCTCACTCCTAGGAGTCTCAGGGATAGCGGTATGTGTAGCCCTATGCATAACATCTATGTCTAAAATGGGGGCACTACTAGAGGGCCCTACATTTAGGCTCTAGGACATAGGAGGAGGTATACTAACTTGCCCTACCACCGAAGTGTTAGGGACCTCACTAGACTGAGATGCCATGGGGGAAGACAACTGACTCTGAATTAATGCTAACTTTCTGGCTTGACCATGGGTCATTACCATACGCTAATATGCAATGATGTGTGAAATGCAAATGCAAGTCTATGTAGGTGAAATGAAAGTACAATGCAATACAACACCCAAAGCAAATAAACAAGCAAGGTTTTTGGTCCTAAGTTTGTTTTTTTTTTTATTTTTTTTTTTTTTTTTTTTTTTTTTTTTTTTTTTTTTTTTTGTTTTTGGAGTTTTTAAAAATAAAAAGACGTGTGCAAAATGTTTCGCCCTAAATGAATCTAGGATTTCACCTGTATACTCACAGCTCGACAACCCGGTGATGAAGTCTGGTCACGTAAACCCACCAAAGTATGGAGATGAAACCCATACCCTATCAGGGAGCACAGGTCCTACCAGTCCTCACCCAGTCTCACTTGGTCAGCGTTATACCCTCCGAAGAGAAATACATGCAAATTTTCCAAGCTACGGATGGTTATTGGAGCCAACCTTGGCCAAAAATAGGGTAATAATGTTGGTGGTTCGGTGATGAAATCCAAACCTGATGGTGATGAAATCCAGCCATTTTCCAATGTTTAAGTGAGTGTGTGAGGTTTGTTTAATTTATTATGGAATGCAACTAAAATGCAATTCTATTTTTATGCCTAGATGTAGAAAATAGGAAATAGAGAATAGCAAACAACATATATCAGGGACCAAAAGCTGATTTCAAGCAAGATTCTGGCTGATTCTATTGTCAAAGGCCAACCACGGGTGCATGGTTGGTTCTAGTAAACTATGGGTGCACGGTTTGCCAATCATAGGTCCATGTTTGGGAGATCCCAACTGTGGGTCCGTAGGTCTGACTATGCAATAAAATAAACCAAATCTGACCTGATCCCTAAATAGAATGCCCAAATTATTGCTAACTGGGCAATGCAGTATGATCTTTTCTTATATGCAGATGTAGATCCTCTTAATTTTCCTTTTATTGTGTGGATGAATGCAAAATCTAAGTAAATTTCTATCCTAAGACCTAAATGCATACAATAGCACATAGGACTAAGACTCCTAATTTACCCTAGATGTATACTAGAACTAGAAAAAAAGTAAGAAAAAAATGGGATAGGGGTACAAACCTCTTATCCTTTCGTTGCTCCCTCCAACTTTCAATCGTAGGTCTATGGTTCCATAGTGCAACAATCGTGGGTATGCGTTTCTCTAAGTTTCCAATCATAGGTGCATGGTTCTATCACTCCTTAATCCCGGGCTCGTGTTTCTTTGATTCTTCCATCTTAGGTGCATTATTTCCCAGATACAAAATCGTAGGTGCGTGGTTTCATAGTAATAGAGTCGAATGTAATAGCTCTCAAATCTGTCGACCCAAGATCGATTCCTCATGCGCTTCGAGCTCCTAAAACTTGTAGATGTAGAAAATATAGATCAGTAACTAAATAAAAGCAAGGTAAAACAAAATGGAACCCTTAGGGGGTCCCATCATGATCACCATTTTCTGTAGCAAAAATATATGAACACTTAAATAAAACACATAGAGATAAAAGTATTGACAAAATTGCTTTTGTATTGATCTTATTTTGATACAATTTTTATAATTTTTGAATTACCCCAAGTGTCTTGGGAGCAATGTTACAATATATCTCTCTGTATGGTACAATATTCTTTTAAATGGGGTCTTCCAGATCTTCAACAAGGTATGATGTTCTTCAATCTTTCGCTACAACTTCAAAAGGTGAGTGGGCTTTGGTATCCAACGTGGGGCCACTCCAGCTTCAGTAGCTTCTCCAATGTACCTATCACCTGCACACATGAGAACCAACAAAGGGATTAGTAGCACCTATAAACCAAGGTATAAAACTGATGCTAAATCCAAACCCTAAGCAGATAACCATGTAATGCAAATAATAGAAGCATGTAAAATAAAAGCCTTGCAAAATAGATTTTTATTGATCATGTTGTCGTGGTGATATTGGCTCTATGAAATTATGAGTGCATGGTGGTGGACTGGAAATCATGGGCGCGTGGTTGTGAAACCGTGAATGCACGGTTCTGACTGTGGAACCATGGACTAGCGGTTTGGGCTGAAGGATAGATTGCTTCAAAACACGGGCCTTCGAGCTCTGGTAATGGATGTCTCTCGGGATATGCATAGAGGTCTCGATCTATTTCAGTAGCATCATGGTGGTATAAATATTCAGCTCCCTTTTTTTGGTGGGGGAAGGGTGCCTTTATAGGCCCCTTAGGGTTTTGGAGGGAAATGGGAGGTGGCAAGCTTGGATTGCCAAGTGGTAATTCTGGGCTACCAAATGGAGGGGATAGTTATAGTGAGTCACCCAGTGTGCCTCACTTAACTGGGGTGATGTGGCTGCAAGTGGAGTGGTATGTGGGATTTTACCCCATGTGAAGGGACAAGGGGGACAAGAGTGGATGAGATGTGGCAAGGGTGTTGGGTGAGGTGGCTAGGACACATGTCTAGTGGGTAGGTAGGGTATCCTAGGCTGATTTTCCAGATTTAACAAATCTGGAAAATAGGATAATGTGCAGGGTCTTATATCCCTAAGTTGGAACTTAGGCATATAATTTTATTATGCAAGATTTTGTGGTGGGGTGGAAAATGTGATTTTGTGGGTGTTGAATTTTGGTGTCTACACATAATCATGATTCAAATTCTTAATACCCAATAAGCCAAACCATTATCCACATACCACAAGAAACATGTTCTAGATTCTCCCTTACTGATCATTAATTTCTTTGTTTTTCAATATAAAGATCAAATACTTGACAAGACAATCCCCATTATTTAATCAAGAAGTCTCACAGAGTGAATTTTTAGTTTCCCCTACACAGCATTTCTAGTATGCAATATAACATATATATATGAAGAATGAAACTTTATATGCATGTCTATGCAGTATAAATTTAATAACATTGAAAAACAGATTGAAGATGCTTACCAATTCCAATATCCTATCTTGAAAGGATCAAACTTTTGATATGTAAATGAGGTCAAATTTTTAATTCTCCATTGTGCGAGCATGGTTGTGGTGTTAATCCTGAAGCTAGGCTCGTCCATCCTTGAAAAAGCTAGTGCTGCACCAATATCGGTAACACAGTCAAAGAAATTTACCAACAAATCCCCTGACTTCCCCAGTGTGATAGATTGAGATACACTCAAAATAATCCAATATTCAAATCTATGCATAAAACCATATCCCTAGTTTGGCAGTGTGCTTAAAGAATCAAATACCCAAATACAAACATAAAATCACATTCCGAATGTGACAGAAGGAGATTTACTCAAATAATCACATACACAAACAGAAACATCAAACTTGAAAGTTATGGATTGGTTTAGCATGCATGGTGGATTTGGAATGTTCTATGAGTAAGAATCAAAGAATCAGAATGATTAGACTACAAAGAAAGGAAAAACAGGGTGATACTGCAATTTATGTGGGCTTGCCTTACAAGAATTCTAGGCCTTCCTTGTACCTCACATCAACAAAATTATGGTATTCTCCACACGCTAATAGAAACTAAATGTGTGGCTATTCAAAGTTTCAAAGCTTAACAACATTCAAGAAAGAAAATTATTCAAGAAAGTCATAAATCTCAACATCCTCTCATCATATTCTAGAGTGTGTTTCTTTTGTTATTGATTTTGATGAGACTTTGTCCTATTATTTCTATTCTTAATTCTTCAAAAAAATTCATCAATGAGTTTACTTTTAGAGTGTCCTAATATGCAATCCACATGTTCTTGTAGGCTTCACATTCCATGATAAAATGTTTTTCAGTATCCAGTACTTCTCGCACATCTAAAAAGTTAAAATTCCTATTTCCCGCACATCTAAAAAGTCAAAATTCTTGTTTCTCGCACATCCTTCTAGGATGATTTTTAAGGTCTAAGAGGGCGGTTACCCTAAGAGGGTGGTTTTAAACTACCCTCTTAGGATCTATTAGGGCGATCTTTTACCGTCGTAAAAAATCACCTTATTTTAGCCGCCCTTAAAAGCCTTTTTTGGTGAGGTGAAATTATACTTACGATCAGGAGTGTAATAAATATCATGAAATTATTTTTTACCTTCCTTAGTATTTATGTCCATTATGTTTGTTGTTGTCACCTACAAAAACTTACCATCACCAAGCTTGATCTTGGTCTTGAATTTTTCATGCATAGTAGCAAACAACTCCTTGTTGCTTGTCATGTAGTTGAAACAACAAGAATCAAGATACCAAGTGTCTTGAAGAGTCTTTTCAGCCTTGTCATAGGATAAGAATAAGTTGCTTAAAGCATCCTCATTCTCATTTGCATAATTTACTCTTTTGGTTTCATTTGTAGCTTTTACTCTACATTCTTTTAAAAAATATTCATAACTATTGCAATAGTAGCATTTGACATTTCTCTTGTCAAGTCTTCCTCCTTTTACTCTAGAACTAGGTTCATCTCTTCTTTCTCCTCTTCCTCTTGTAAAATTATGATTTTACTCATTTTTGTCCTTGTCCTTGGTTTTTTGTACTAGCATCATCATTCTTTGAGACTCTTGCCTTTGAGGCAAAAACATTCTCTTCACCTTCATCAAAGGTGTCTCTTAATGTTTTTTCGTGTAACATAAGAGAACCAATTAGATGATCAAACTCTCATGTTGTCAAATATTTACTTTAATTAATAATTATGGCGACATGGTTCCATCTAGTTATTACAGTTCTTCGTACTTTCATCACAACAACTTCCATCTCCATTTTTTCTCCAAGACTGGCCAATTTATTAACCATATCTTTCACTCTAACACAATATTCACTTACACTTTTATATTCTTGCATCCTCAAGTTCTCAAACTCTCTCTTCAAGGTCTACAACTTGACCACTTTCACTTGGTCACTGCCTTGGTAAACCTCTTGTAGAGCCTTCCAAGCATCATTTGTTGATTTTGCATCTATAATCCTTGGAAACAAGCTCTTATCTAGAGTTGATTGAATGTGGTACAATGCCAAATAATTCTTCTTTGCTTGTTTGTCATTATGTGAGATAATAAATCAATTTGTTGGTTCATCATTATAGTCTCAACAATATCCCAAAGATCTTTTCCAGTCAACAATGTCCTCGTCTTAATGCTCCAGCAATCATAATCTTACCCACTAAACTCTGAGATAGGAAGAAAGTTACTACTGAACATGATCAATGATTAAAAATATTTGAAACATAAAATCACTCTAATCCAAGACCAATAATGACTATGATATTAAATGTGAAAACCACAACCCTTTTACATAGCAAAAGATAAAAATTTTAAAATAAAAATTACACAAAAAAATCGCATCTCATATAAATTGCACACCAAGAACATTCTATTTTTTTTTAAATACACCAATACACTTATTGTACCTTATAGGTGCAAGCACACCTTGGAAAATACACAGGTGCAGTTACAAAATAGCTACATGTACAAACTCAACTAAAATATTTAGAATAATAGTTACAAGATCAGCTGAAAATTTACACAACTACAATTACCAGCTCAACATCATTTTTTTAACATTTTCATAGCTATAAGTTTTGGTCAACATCATATTCCCAACAGATTCAACACATCTATTAAAAAAACGTACGTTTATAGATTTTTTAGATTCAGCGTATCCATAAAAAAAACCTACGTTTATTAATTTTTTAGTGCATTTTTTTTTATTGGAACTTTTTAGTGCATTTTGATTGAAAGACGCTAAAGTATATAAGAGAAGCGAGTGGCGTTTCTTTCTTTTCTTGTAAGTAGCCTGTGAACACAAGTGAGTCCCAAAGAAAGAATTACGTGGTCTGCAAGGATGGAAAAGACGGCCACCTACCCCTGACGTTACGACGACCGGCAGGTGACAAAGGTAGCTCTAAGGTAACGTGATCTTTGCGCCTTTCTTAGAATTTGATTAGACATCACCGTCCGAAGGCAGGCAAGCAAGGAGTCCAATGGCCGATTAACGTCTTTTCCCAAAAAAAAAAAACTAAAGGTTATATCTGATTGCAGGAGATAGATATCCATACAGGTAACATGGCCTTAAATGGCTTTTTTTTTTTGCACGATCTTAGATCCGCATATATTTATTAAACATAACCTCACATCATTCTGCCTGGCAAACACTACAGCTACAGCAAACCTCACATCATTTATTTTAACATTTATTAAACACAACAGCTGCAGCAAACACAAAAAAATGGGATCAGACTCGCGCGTTGTCTACTTTGCAGATTACTGGGTAAAACCAAGGTCGACTGGCCTAACTGCAAATGGGCCCACTGGTGTAAAGAGATAAGCGTGGGCTCACCGAAACGCCCTTCATTTTCAAAAACAAGGAGAAGACTATTGATTGCGAAATTTGCGTGCCGCCCTCTGGGGCACGGCATTTTAGTTTGGATAACATGACGCGGTAGCCCTGGAAGGCTGGAAGACGGGAACTGTCTACGCCCTGCTCACAGCTTGTCAAGGAAACCTTATTAAAAAATATTAAAAAATAAATAAACCAATTAATTGGTCAAGAAGTTTATTTGAAAAACAAATATTAAAAGTAAGACGGAGGCTCCTTAAGGCCTAAATCTAGTTAGCTACGTCTAACAATCCGCTACACGACCGGTATTATTCTCTTTAACTAAGAAAAGTCATCTTTTAAAAGTCGTGGTCGTGTAAGCATGATGGCAATGCGAGATGACAGGTTGCTTTGACATGTATGTTTGTTTTTTTTTTTAATTAATAATTTGATTAGATATTAAGTCGGGGAATCGAGATGGACAACGGGCGTAGAATTCAAACATCTGGAAAAATTATAAAACATTGCTGGACATTTTACATCACGCCAATTGATTACAACGGCTGAGTTAATCGAACCATCCTCGCATTTTCCCTCTCCACATGACTTGTATAGATAACGATAATGGTCAGTCGCCAGGGCTAACTCTAAACGGGCCAATTGGTGCGAAGAGGATGAGCGTGGGCTCCACACTGCGCCGACATAACTGCCGAGTTACTTTTCAAAACTTTCTACTGCAATTAGCGGGTCCCTGCCTTGGACCCCACAATTTAGTTTGGATAATTTCACGCGGTAAGCGTGGACGCTATCAATTTCAACGTTCTCTTCACGCGTTTTCAGACTAACTTTCTTCAAGTCTTTATTAATATTGAGTTGCCGTATATGTGGGTAGTTGGTTCTTTATTAATATTAATTGGGTGCCACAATTTTAGTTTGGATAATTTCACGCGGCAGCGTGGACGGTATCAATTTCAACGTCCTCTTCACGCGTTTCAAGGAATTTCCAGACTAACTTTCTTCTACTCTTCTCTACATAGTGAAGAAACGCTCCGAAATCTTCTCTCTAGTTTGCCCTTGACTTTTTCTAGACAAACCTGTAAAATTCTGACGCGTGTATGCTGGAGGTGTCAACATTTTATTCGACACACTCACCAATTCCATGAGAGATTGGTACTAAACAGCACCTATTTCCCGCACCGTCTCCATTTCCTATAAAAGTAGAGCATTGGCAACATCCAATATCACTTGCTTCATTCTGCTATACAGCCATCAGTGCTACAACTAGTATTCTTGCCAAAATTTATTTATTTTCAAGCCTTCCGTTACATATCACTACGCTGCTCATGGCTAGAGAGGTTGCTCCAAGTTTGTTCAGTGGAAAGATGGCCACGCTTAACTGTGGCTACTCCAAGAGAGCCTTCATTACTTTCCTTGCCGGATCGGGAGATTACACAAAAGGCGTCGTCGGCCTCGCCAAGGGGCTCAGGAAGGTGAAGAGTTTGTATCCCCTTGTGGTTGCGGTCTTACCCGACGTTCCACAGGACCACAGGTTACAATTGCGTAACCAGGGTTGCATCGTTCGAGAGATTCAGCCCATCAATCCCCCAGAGAATCAGGTCCAGTTCGCCATGGCCTATTATGTGCTCAACTACTCCAAATTACGAATTTGGGAGGTGTGTTATTCTTCGTTTTCCCCTTCTTTCTTGCTGTTACAATACATTATAATAATATGATTCAAATTGAGATTGTGGCTTGTTAAATGTGCAGTTTGAGGAGTACAGCAAGATGGTGTATCTGGATGCAGACATACAAGTCTTTGACAACATCGATAACCTGTTTGATATGCCAGACGGGTATTTCTATGCTGTAATGGACTGCTTCTGCGAGAAGACGTGGAGTCACACTCCCCAATACCAAATTGGCTACTGCCAGCAGTGCCCCGACAAGGTCCGATGGCCCGCTGACCTGGAGAAGCAGCGTCCTGCTCTGTATTTCAATGCTGGAATGTTTGTGTTTGAGCCCAGCCGACAGACGTTCGACTCCATCATGGAAATTCTCATGTCTACCCCTCCAACACCTTTTGCCGAACAGGTGATGTTTGTTTACCTTATTTATTTTGCCAAACTAGTTTGGAATTACTTGAGATTAATTAGAGTCTGTTCTTCTGCGCAGGATTTCTTGAACATGTTTTTCCAGAAGATGTA
Source organism: Wollemia nobilis (assembly GCA_028583015.1). NCBI lineage: Eukaryota > Viridiplantae > Streptophyta > Pinopsida > Araucariales > Araucariaceae > Wollemia > Wollemia nobilis. The sequence continues at coordinate 33,993,576 of JAQPPZ010003077.1, read as the reverse complement.
CAGGCCCATACCACTGGTGTACAATCTGGTTCTGGCCATGTTATGGCGACATCCAGAGAACGTGGATATAAACAGTGTGAAAGTCGTGCACTATTGTGCAGCTGTAAGCTTATTTCTAGCCCAAATTTCGATTTAAGCATAGACATCGATGTTCTTTCTGGTAATGATCGAATATGTGTGATGGTTGTGCAGGGTTCAAAACCATGGAGGTTCACTGGGGAGGAGGAAAATATGGAGAGGGAAGACATCAAGATGTTGGTGGAGAAATGGTGGGACATCTACAACGATCCATCCCTCGACTTCAGATCAATCGATGGAACGGCAGATGCAGAGGGCAGATCTGATTTGCAAGATGTCAGTGCTAACTCGTCCCGTTCTGTCCTACCCAAGCCGACCAACGTTTTGCCCGCTCCGCCTGCAGCTTGAGCATCAATAGCTGCGTAGTGTAGAATAGAATACTCATTCATGAAAATGTGTAAATACCAGGTAGAGCTGCTTCCAAGGTAGCTCCGTCATTCTACCAAAGAAATTGAATTTTCATTGATATTTCTTCACTATACCCTTGGCTGCTGGCACAAGTGAATTCCGAAAGACTTGCAGTGGCCTCGTACAGTTATGTAAAATTATTCTTTTGTAAAAAGGGATTTCAGAAAATGTAAAATTTATAAATTGCCTCCAATATTCACGGCTGAGAACCTAAGACTATGAAGTGGATATCTATAACTCACGTTCAGGGCAGAAACTTGTGAATGTTAGCTCCATTTTTTTTTCATCTCTCATAAGCGGACAAATATATGTCCTTTTGTCTCTATCACAGCATCCTATTTGGTATGACTTTTGCATCCATTTCATAAATAAATAAATTCTGACTTTTGCATCCATTTCATAAGTAAATAAATTCTTAGTTATTCTAGTTTTCAGGTCCATCCCATCTTAGCTCCTTAAAAAAAATAGCAGCTTTAATAAATTAGAAGAAAAGGTTTAACACTGTTATTTGACAGTTTTATTAAAATTGTATAGTAACTATAAGAAAAGGTTAACACTCTTATTTGGTAGAGACGGTAACTTTTTCTGGTTAATTTTTGTAAATAAATTATATGTATTTTTTATGAAGATTATTTTTATTAAAATATAAAAATATTGTATTTGTTGTTAAATTCTATTTAGCATATTTTTTATTATTAAATTTTATTTTTTTTATTTAGTATATTTTATTTTTCTCAAAGTTCTATGTATCCACAATTATCTCTTTTGACAATATTTTTATTAAAAAATAAAATCTCACTTACCACTTACTTTTTTAAATTTTAATTTTTTTTTATAGTATACCAATTTTCTTTATAGTTGCCCAATTTCCTTCTTTAAAGATACGCTTACCTTTCCAAGAGACTACCTCCAATAATAGATCATGAATATCAACAATAGTATCATTTTTATCTAATCTCCACATCTATTTTTGTTGATAGCACTAATAATAATTTGTGAATCCTTTTTATTAAAATATATTTCCATTATTTTTCATTTATAATTTTAATCCCTTGAAAAATTGCCCTACCCTTTGCATAGTTGTTACCCTTTGTATAATTGTTGGTTGAAGTTCTATATGATTATAAATAAATAAATTGTCTTCATTATTTCAAAAAACATCACTTCTATGAGCTTTTCCCAAATTCCTTTAGAAACACTATGAAAATTGATTTTAATAAGCCCAATTTTTGGACACTTCCATTTTACCTAGGCTCAAATGTAATCCTTTGTTTTAATACTATAATTGTGGATGACTCTTTTATATATGGTCAAATCATGTAACCAGGTTGTTACCATATCTTTTCCTACTTTAGATTTGAAATAATTAATCCAATATTGTACCAACTCTTTCAATGTTGATGGAGTTGCCCAAATATATTTTC